>OY756209.1:91621915-92821915 GCA_963576795.1 Metopia argyrocephala
AGCTATTGCACGGTTTTTATAACCCATCCACGTTTTTTGGGCGTTTTGGGTATTTTCTCAAAAACTGTTCACACGATTTTAATGAAAATTTGCCAGAATATTCTTAGCGACTTCTATTAACTCTTTTATCAATCAAATTGCCGGTTAAAGCTATTGCACGGTTTTTATAGCCCATCCACGTTTTTTGGGCGTTTTGGGTATTTTCTCAAAAACTGTTCACACGATTTTAATGAAAATTTGCCAGAATATTCTTAGCGACTCCTATTAACTCTTTTATTAACTGAATTGCCGGTTAAAGCTATTGCACGGTTTTTATAGCCCATCCACGTTTTTTGGGCGTTTTGGGTATTTTCTCAAAAACTGTTCACACGATTTTAATGAAAATTTGCCAGAATATTCTTAGCGACTCCTATTAACTCTTTTATTAACCGAATTGCCGGTTAAAGCTATTGCACGGTTTTTATAGCCCATCCACGTTTTTTGGGCGTTTTGGGTATTTTCTCAAAAACTGTTCACACGATTTTAATGAAAATTTGCCAGAATATTCTTAGCGACTCCTATTAACTCTTTTATTAACCGAATTGCCGGTTAAAGCTATTGCACGGTTTTTATAGCCCATCCACGTTTTTTGGGCGTTTTGGGTATTTTCTCAAAAACTGTTCACACGATTTTAATGAAAATTTGCCAGAATATTCTTAGCGACTTCTATTAACTCTTTTATTAACCGAATTGCCGGTTAAAGCTATTGCACGGTTTTTATAGCCCATCCACGTTTTTTGGGCGTTTTAGGTATTTTCTCAAAAACTGTTCACACGATTTTAATGAAAATTTGCCAGAATATTCTTAGCGACTCCTATTAACTCTTTTATTAACCGAATTGCCGGTTAAAGCTATTGCACGGTTTTTATAACCCATCCACGTTTTTTGGGCGTTTTGGGTATTTTCTCAAAAACTGTTCACACGATTTTAATGAAAATTTGCCAGAATATTCTTAGCGACTCCTATTAACTCTTTTATTAACCGAATTGCCGGTTAAAGCTATTGCACGGTTTTTAAAGCCCATCCACGTTTTTTGGGCGTTTTGGGTATTTTCTCAAAAACTGTTCACACGATTTTAATGAAAATTTGCCAGAATATTCTTAGCGACTTCTATTAACTCTTTTATTAACCGAATTGCCGGTTAAAGCTATTGCACGGTTTTTATAGCCCATCCACGTTTTTTGGGCGTTTTGGGTATTTTCTCAAAAACTGTTCACACGATTTTAATGAAAATTTGCCAGAATATTCTTAGCGACTCCTATTAACTCTTTTATCAATCAAATTGCCGGTTAAAGCTATTGCACGGTTTTTAAAGCCCATCCACGTTTTTTGGGCGTTTTGGGTATTTTCTCAAAAACTGTTCACACGATTTTAATGAAAATTTGCCAGAATATTCTTAGCGACTCCTATTAACTCTTTTATTAACCGAATTGTCGGTTAAAGCTATTGCACGGTTTTTATAGCCCATCCACGTTTTTTGGGCGTTTTGGGTATTTTCTCAAAAACTGTTCACACGATTTTAATGAAAATTTGCCAGAATATTCTTAGCGACTCCTATTAACTCTTTTATTAACCGAATTGCCGGTTAAAGCTATTGCACGGTTTTTATAGCCCATCCACGTTTTTTGGGCGTTTTGGGTATTTTCTCAAAAACTGTTCACACGATTTTAATGAAAATTTGCCAGAATATTCTTAGCGACTCCTATTAACTCTTTTATTAACCGAATTGCCGGTTAAAGCTATTGCACGGTTTTTATAGCCCATCCACGTTTTTTGGGCGTTTTGGGTATTTTCTCAAAAACTGTTCACACGATTTTAATGAAAATTTGCCAGAATATTCTTAGCGACTCCTATTAACTCTTTTATTAACCGAATTGTCGGTTAAAGCTATTGCACGGTTTTTATAACCCATCCACGTTTTTTGGGCGTTTTGGGTATTTTCTCAAAACTGTTCACACGATTTTAATGAAAATTTGCCAGAATATTCTTAGCGACTCCTATTAACTCTTTTATTAACCGAATTGTCGGTTAAAGCTATTGCACGGTTTTTATAGCCCATCCACGTTTTTTGGGCGTTTTGGGTATTTTCTCAAAAACTGTTCACACGATTTTAATGAAAATTTGCCAGAATATTCTTAGGGACTCCTATTAACTCTTTTATTAACCGAATTGTCGGTTAAAGCTATTGCACGGTTTTTATAACCCATCCACGTTTTTTGGGCGTTTTGGGTATTTTCTCAAAAACTGTTCACACGATTTTAATGAAAATTTGCCAGAATATTCTTAGCGACTCCTATTAACTCTTTTATTAACTGAATTGCCGGTTAAAGCTATTGCACGGTTTTTATAGCCCATCCACGTTTTTTGGGCGTTTTGGGTATTTTCTCAAAAACTGTTCACACGATTTTAATGAAAATTTGCCAGAATATTCTTAGCGACTCCTATTAACTCTTTTATTAACCGAATTGCCGGTTAAAGCTATTGCACGGTTTTTATAGCCCATCCACGTTTTTTGGGCGTTTTGGGTATTTTCTCAAAAACTGTTCACACGATTTTAATGAAAATTTGCCAGAATATTCTTAGCGACTCCTATTAACTCTTTTATTAACCGAATTGCCGGTTAAAGCTATTGCACGGTTTTTAAAGCCCATCCACGTTTTTTGGGCGTTTTGGGTATTTTCTCAAAAACTGTTCACACGATTTTAATGAAAATTTGCCAGAATATTCTTAGCGACTTCTATTAACTCTTTTATTAACCGAATTGCCGGTTAAAGCTATTGCACGGTTTTTATAGCCCATCCACGTTTTTTGGGCGTTTTGGGTATTTTCTCAAAAACTGTTCACACGATTTTAATGAAAATTTGCCAGAATATTCTTAGCGACACCTATTAACTCTTTTATCAATCAAAATGCCGGTTAAAGCTATTGCACGGTTTTTAAAGCCCATCCACGTTTTTTGGGCGTTTTGGGTATTTTCTCAAAAACTGTTCACACGATTTTAAAGAAAATTTGCCAGAATATTCTTAGCGACTCCTACTAACTCTTTTATCAATTAAATTGCCGGTTAAAGCTATTGCACGGTTTTTATAGCCCATCCACGTTTTTTGGGCGTTTTGGGTATTTTCTCAAAAACTGTTCACACGATTTTAATGAAAATTTGCCAGAATATTCTTAGCGACTCCTATTAACTCTTTTATCAATCAAATTGCCGGTTAAAGCTATTGCACGGTTTTTATAGCCCATCCACGTTTTTTGGGCGTTTTGGGTATTTTCTCAAAAACTGTTCACACGATTTTAATGAAAATTTGCCAGAATATTCTTAGCGACTCCTATTAACTCTTTTATTAACTGAATTGCCGGTTAAAGCTATTGCACGGTTTTTATAGCCCATCCACGTTTTTTGGGCGTTTTGGGTATTTTCTCAAAAACTGTTCACACGATTTTAATGAAAATTTGCCAGAATATTCTTAGCGACTCCTATTAACTCTTTTATTAACCGAATTGCCGGTTAAAGCTATTGCACGGTTTTTATAGCCCATCCACGTTTTTTGGGCGTTTTGGGTATTTTCTCAAAAACTGTTCACACGATTTTAATGAAAATTTGCCAGAATATTCTTAGCGACTCCTATTAACTCTTTTATTAACCGAATTGCCGGTTAAAGCTATTGCACGGTTTTTATAGCCCATCCACGTTTTTTGGGCGTTTTGGGTATTTTCTCAAAAACTGTTCACACGATTTTAATGAAAATTTGCCAGAATATTCTTAGCGACTCCTATTAACTCTTTTATTAACCGAATTGCCGGTTAAAGCTATTGCACGGTTTTTAAAGCCCCATCCACGTTTTTTGGGCGTTTTGGGTATTTTCTCAAAAACTGTTCACACGATTTTAATGAAAATTTGCCAGAATATTCTTAGCGACTTCTATTAACTCTTTTATTAACCGAATTGCCGGTTAAAGCTATTGCACGGTTTTTATAGCCCATCCACGTTTTTGGGCGTTTTGGGTATTTTCTCAAAAACTGTTCACACGATTTTAATGAAAATTTGCCAGAATATTCTTAGCGACTCCTATTAACTCTTTTATCAATCAAATTGCCGGTTAAAGCTATTGCACGGTTTTTATAGCCCATCCACGTTTTTTGGGCGTTTTGGGTATTTTCTCAAAAACTGTTCACACGATTTTAATGAAAATTTGCCAGAATATTCTTAGCGACTCCTATTAACTCTTTTATTAACCGAATTGTCGGTTAAAGCTATTGCACGGTTTTTATAGCCCATCCACGTTTTTTGGGCGTTTTGGGTATTTTCTCAAAAACTGTTCACAACGATTTTAATGAAAATTTGCCAGAATATTCTTAGGGACTCCTATTAACTCTTTTATTAACCGAATTGTCGGTTAAAGCTATTGCACGGTTTTTATAGCCCATCCACGTTTTTTGGGCGTTTGGGTATTTTCTCAAAAACTGTTCACACGATTTTAATGAAAATGTGCCAGAATATTCTTAGCGACACCTATTAACTCTTTTATCAATTAAATTGCCGGTTAAAGCTATTGCACGGTTTTTATAGCCCATCCACGTTTTTTGGGCGTTTTGGGTATTTTCTCAAAAACTGTTCACACGATTTTAATGAAAATTTGCCAGAATATTCTTAGCGACTCCTATTAACTCTTTTATCAATCAAATTGCCGGTTAAAGCTATTGCACGGTTTTTATAGCCCATCCACGTTTTTTGGGCGTTTTGGGTATTTTCTCAAAAACTGTTCACACGATTTTAATGAAAATTTGCCAGAATATTCTTAGCGACTCCTATTAACTCTTTTATTAACCGAATTGCCGGTTAAAGCTATTGCACGGTTTTTATAACCCATCCACGTTTTTTGGGCGTTTTGGGGATTTTCTCAAAAACTATTAATACAAAATTTATATGAAACACATTTTTTAGGTATATGGCTCATTATAAACATTTTGTATAACGTAACATAATTAATTTGTTAAAAAAAAGCCTAAATTTAATAATTCCTATTTTTGCATTCATAATTCCCGATTCCCAATTTCAAAAAAGCGTTTTCGACGCTATTTTTTCGACGCTAACTTGGCTCACGTAAATATTTGCTGCATAAAAAGAAACAACTGTTAATAAGTCATCGCTTCTGCAAAAGAGACAAAAACGTTACATATATTTAAAATTAAGCGTATGTTCGGTTAGTACATTTTTGTTTGAAAATAAAAATATAAAAAATTAAATATTTGTGTTTTAAAATGGATAGATATTTACAAAAGAGTAGAGGTACGAAAAATGCATTATATTTACTTTCAAAGAATATAATTTAAATTATAAAATTATTTATTTTTTGCAGATTATATAGAAAAGTACATCAGATAGCCAATCTTATCTGAGTATACTTGAATTCCAAACACGATAGAGGTACAAAAATATTGATAACAAAGTCATTTAAATTTTTTAGGATGATAAGAAGAAAAAGCGCAAGTTAAAGGAAGAATGGACTTCTGACGATACAAAACTGTGGGTTAAAAAAATAAACAATACTTTTTTTTGCAAATTGTGCAACGCTCAGCTAAAAGCTTTGTTAATGTTAATACTGAATTGTTATGTTTTTGTTTATTTTTTCTTATTTTTTTACTTTATTACTTTTTTTTACTTTATTGTCTTTAAAATGGGAAATTTTAATTTGCCGATTTTTCTTGCTTGGAGTGCAGATAATGCCGATTTTTTTTCTAAATTTGCCGATTTTTGATTGAAATCATCTGGCAGGCCTGGTAGCATCTCTTTGAAATATCTCTTTCTATAATTATTCTCTCTTTCCAATATCATCACTTTATTAAACTCAGGTTTATGACCAGTTATGCTACAGTGGGCTGCAAGTGCTGTTTTTTTATTTAAATTTTTATCATGATCCGATTTATGTGATGATATTCTGGCATGAATGACACGTACGTGGCTAGTGTACTATTCCTTCACGGACATCATTTCTCCTTTAATTACCAAAAAATATTCATTGCAGTTAACTTTTATCTAATTAAAGCGTTTCTGACGAAATTAAAAAAGTTTGTTTATTTAACCAGAGAATTTAGTTTTTATTTGTTTAAAATAGTGTTTTGTATAAAACACAAACTTATAAAATTTCGGTTTTGAAAAAAAAAATCGTGAAAGAAAATATAATAGTAAGTAACTCAGGTAGCAAAGTATTTAAAAAAATTAATTAAGTCACAAATTTAACACATTAAAATATAATAAAAATTAATTTTTTAAAGATTGTAAGTTATTAAGTGCAATAGGCATGGAGATCAACTTTGAGTTCTATATCTGGCAGGCATAGATTTGGTCATTCCTCCTTTTGTATATTGACAAATTTATCTTTTGGGGCAAGTTTTTTTATTTACAAGAATTTCTTCTTCACGTTTATCCATATATCTTAATGATGTACAAATATTTTGACATGTATATGTCAAACTTGAAAATTGTAGTATTCTGTTTAACGTATTTTTTATCAAAGTACAATGTAGGTTTTTTATAAAATTTACACGATTTAGAAGTTCTTTTCTTTCCCAAACCTAATGTGTGTATATATAACTGTTTATTGAAGACTTATTAAACATACAAAAAATATTTATAAATTCATATTATATGAACTCGAAAAATTGAAAAAGTTACACAAAGAACTTTCTTCGTCGTTCCGACGAACACAACCATGAAAAAATCAACCTTACACACAACTAATCGGCCTGCACTTGAGCACTCTTAAGCAGGTTAATAACCACTAAAGATATTTAAAATATGAGCAAATTTTAGTGAGCAACTAAGGAGTAAAATCAAAATTAATGAACTGTGTTCGTCGATTCGGCGAAGAAAGTCCGTCCGGGGTTAAATAAAAGGCAAAGCAGAGATTGGTAATCAAGTCAGTTGTGATTTAGCTGCGATAGAGTAAAGATCAACAGTGAGTCCCTAAGTGTGGTATTGTTTAACAATGTATATCTTGTAAAGTGTATTAAGTGCAATTAAAGTAAATTAGTAAATACACAATCAAATCAAGTTTTTTTTATTGCAATTAAGAATCCACATAATAAATTATTTCTATAGAAAAGGTTTATAGAAATAAAACGTTTTAAAAAGTAAAAATGTAACAATATATATAAATTTTTTATATGTTAAAAATGTGTAATGTATAAAGGTTATGTGTGGGATTTATTGTGTCCCTTTGTGATTACTGTTTGTGGAGCATACCTACTAGCTTCCTAATGAACAATAGGAAGTCTGGAAGTTTAGTGCTCCAAGGAAACGAGACACATTCGCATAAATCTTTCAGCTTGAAACTGTCCGTCAAGTTCATTTTTGATATTGATGATATATTGATGATGATAGATATGTATATGAAATGCATTGCTTCTGGGTTAAGCATTTCCGTATGACCAATTTGTGTCTGCTTAAAAGACTCGTCAAGAGACTTTTACTCGAAGGTGGTAATCAAAACTACAAATACTTATGTATGTTCATAAAATTATAGACTAAAGTTAAACAAAAGTACAATATTTACAAAGCAATACATTTCTCTTTTTCAAAAATTCAAATTTAATTCTTCCTATTTCACAACCGTCATATACATATCGCACTTGATCAACAAGATTATTATTACGTCAACATTTTTAAAATTTCTGTAGAGGCCAAAAGCTTTTTGTGGTTACATTTTAAGAGAATTTGAAGATTCAAATACAACACAGCAAGAAAATTATATTCAAAAATATGTTTATATTGTTTTTCCTTTATCTATATAAATATTAAGTATATTTGTAATTTGAATGAATTTTTTTACAATTGTTTGGCTAAGTGAAATTTGATGGTAATTCCTTTATATACAACTTTTTTCTTCCACCGTAGACAAAATACATAATATTTTTAAAGCTGCGTAACAAACCAGGATGTTGTAGTGCATTATTGAAAAGGTCTTTTAGGTTTTAAATTTTTTTTTTCAGATTCTTTCAATTGCAAATTTTCTTGTTATACATATTTGTAAACTGGTTCTTCTCAAGACCAAAAGACAACTTTAAGGAAAACATTAATCGGTTCTTTCTACAATAGCACCACTTAGAATTCTTTTGGAAGAGATATTTTTTTACATAATTGAAATAGCTTTATGACATAAAATCTGTTTTTTTTTTTTCACTTTTTCAAACCAAATTATGATAACATGCGATTAGTTCTTTCACTACACATAAGTAGATCCTTAAAAAAAAAGCTTCTTCCTTTTGATTTGTTAAGACTTTTATTACAGGGTGTTTTTTTTAGAGGTATAGAACTTCGAATTGAAATAAAACACAAGAAAATCATTTTAATGTCCATCAATTTGGCTTTATTGAAAGGATAATTTTATGCCATTAATGTTTATATATGATTTCGGGCATGTGGCCGCCGCGGCTAGCTCGAATAAAGCCAATTCTACAGGTCCAATTTTCAACCACTTTTTCGAGCATATGGGGCCGTATGTTGGCAATAACGCCGCGAATGTTGGCTTCCAAGTCCCCTAACATTTCTGGTTTGTTGGCGTAGACGAGCGACTTCACATATCCCCAAAGAAAATAATCCAATGGTGTCAAATCACACGATCTTGGTGGCCAATTGACAGGTCCATTCCGCGAAATTATGCGCTCATCAAATGTTTCCTTCAATAAATCGATTGTGACGTGCGCTGTGTGGCATGTAGCGCCGTCTTGTTGGAATCACAACTCATCCACATTCATGCCATCCAATTCGGGAACAAAATAGTCGGTTATCATGGCTCTATACCGGTCTCCATTAACGGTAACTGACTCTCCAGCATTATTTCGGAAGCAGTATGGCCCAATGACTCTACCAGCCCATAGACCACACCAAACAGTCAGTTTTTGTGGATGTAATGGCGTCTCATGGGTCTCATGTGGATTCTCTTCACTCCAAATGCGGCAATTTTGCTTATTGACGTAGCCATTCAACCAAAAATGAGCCTCATCACTGAACAAAATTTTGCGATGAAAATCAGCATCGAGATCAATTTCATTTTCGGCCCATACACCAAAATCACGACGCATTGCATGGTCTCGCGGCTTTAATTCTTGCACAAGCTGGATCTTGTAAGGTCGCAAGCCAAGATCTTTGCGCAAAATCTTCCATAAAGTTGATGGACAAAGCTCCAATTGCTGTGCACGGTGGCGAATCGATTCATTCGGGTTCTCTTCAACACTTTGCTCTACAGCGGCAATTGTTTCTTCGGTGCGCACTGTTCGACGTCTCTGCGAATGCGTATTATCACATAGAGTAAACGTAGTGCGAAAACGATCCATGGTTAACCGAATTAATTGCTCTGATGGACGATTATGTCGACCATAAAATGGACGGAGCTTGCGGTAAACTTCGCGAACTGAACCATTATTTTCGAAATAAATTTGAACAATTTGCAAGGGTTGTTCTTTTGTCAACCTGTTCATGATGAAATGGCAAACCAAACTAAATATTAATCACTTGACAGCTGACAAAATGGCAGCCAGTTAAAAAAGTGATGCCAACTTAAAGTTCTATACCTCAATAAAAAACACCCTATTTAAAAAAAAAAAAAAAAAAAAAAATTAACTTCAAGTAATACAAACAATAGCTAAAAGTAGTATAATCCGGTATGTGATGAAAAAAGATTTCGATCGAAATTGAAATTGTCTGTATTTTCAAAGTCACATAAAACTTCTCTCTTTTAATTTTTTTTAATTTAAATAATCAAGGAAATAGTTTTAATAGTAAAAAAGGTGTTTATTTCGATCTACATAAATCGTTTTCCATCACATACCAGAATGAACCATTTAAAACAGATTTAAATTTTTTAAGAAAAATTGATTATTATTATATATTTTTTTTCGAATTAAATTCGAATATTTAATGGATCTATATCATACTTATTGTATTAATTTTAATAGCCTAAGATCCTAATACTGGTATTCTTATGTGTACAAACACTAGCAGAACTGAACTAGTTTTCGACCCAGTTAGCAATTGAAGGAAAAAAAAACTAGTTCAGTTCTGCTAGTGTTTGTACACATTTCTTAACGGATGTTAATTTTCATAGGAATACCTGTATTAAGATCTTAGGCTATTTAAATTCATACAAAAAATTTTTTATTTTGGCCATCAGCTTCATCTAATCTTTTTAAAATTGAATTAGTTAGATAATATGGATTAGTTTATTGTATAGATTATTATTAAATGTAAAATTTACATACGTTCTATATAGACCTTGTTAGCAATTGAAGGAAACATAAAATCTTTGGTCATTGCTATTAAATATATCTTTTCTATTTACTTTTGCTAGGTTGCCGAAATCTACAAACATAACAATGAAGATATCATTTCAACAAATACATACATATTTCATTTTTTTTAATAAAAACAAATAAAAGTTATTTAATTAAAATCTTTTAAAATATTTTTTTAAAGAAAATAAAAAAAAAACAAAAAATATTTTTCGCCATATAGGCAAATGCATACATTCAATATAGTATGAAATGTATTGCTTAAGGTGGTTTTACACTATCCCACTGAGTATAACGATACGTCAGAAACTCAAATAAAATGAAAAAGTATAATAATGTGAAAACAATATGTAATGAATTATCAAAAAATACGGATAGAAATTTGACAGTCGTATGGCTCTCATCATTTTTAGAAATTTTTCTAAACCATTAGATTTTTCATTTTATCAGAGTTGCTTTTTTATACAAATATAAGAAAAAATCAGGGTTGGAAAATTGGAAATTATTCGCCATAATTCTGCTTAGGTTTTTTTATTAAATAACTACTAAAATACAAAATATAGTTAACATTTCAAGTTCTTTCCCTTTAACATAAAATAAATGACAAATACTTGTTGTAAAAAATAATTAAATATAGCTTATATTATGAAATATTAATAAAGCAAATACAGCCGTATCAACATGTCAATTGTTGGAGAAAGAGAAAAACACAAACAGCTGTTGTTTCCATTTTATTTGAAATGTGATAGTGTAAAAGCAAAATGTAATAAAAACATTTTACGTTTGATTTTTTGACAATCAGATCAAAAACCATTAGATTTTGTTTCGACAAAATCCAATGAAAATCTTAACACTTGTAGAATAGTATAAAAGCACCTTTATGAGGATAAGCAAAATCGTTCTCCATCACATATAAGAATGAAACATTTAAAACAATCTTAAATTTGTTAAGAAAAAATGATTATTTTGGCCATGTACTAGTAAGGTATGTAGGTATCAGCTGAATCTAGTCTTTTTAAAATTGTCAATCCCGATTTCCTGACGAGTCTCTTAAGCAAAGACGAAATGGCCATAGGGACATGCCTATCGCCATAAGAAATACAAATATATGAAGCTTACTTGGGTGCACAACCATTTTTTGGTGCTTTTTCACTATTGCAATATTCACAAACTATTTGAAGATATATTTCTGTTTTGGTCAAAAATTTTTTATTGTAATCCGCTGCATTAATATATGGCTTGTCGTTTTTCAAAATGGTACATGGTGGTGGAACTTTATGATCACATATACTCGGTATGATTTCTAAATCGTCCATTGTAAAGACACGACTAGTTACGTTTGGTACACTAGCAATTTCTGAAACTAGATTATCTTTTTCCAAAGAAGGTTGTTGACTTGTAGATAATGTATTAGGTGATGGGGTTGTTAAAAAATATTATTTGTGTCAAAAACCATTGGCAATAACTTTTTACAAAAAAATTGCTTTTTTTTTGGTAATAAGAAGTAAATCAACATGACCTCTTTCACCATAAGTAACACCAAATTCAACAGCATTTTTCATGCATGTCTCCAATACCTCTAAAGCTTTGTGTAACTCGACAACAGAGAACGGGTAATGAACAAACAAATTCAGTTGATATCATATTATTATTATATAGCATATCGTCGTAAGAATTAAAGAACGCTGTAACTAAAAAAAATCGAAAATACGTTTTTTGAATCATTTTTATCAGAAACAAAATATGGTCCCGGTCCCAGATTTCTACCAGATTTCTCTGGTGAACATTAAAGGCTTTGTCAGTTACAGCGTTCTTTAATTCCATCGACGATATTATCTTTAGCTGCAAATAGAAATTAAATTTATAAAAACAAAGATATAATTTTGATAAAATTAATCCTAGTTAGCAATGCAAGATTTTAACCACATTTTACAAATAAATAAAAATACTTATGTATGTATACACAATTTGTTATTTTCTTTTCCTATTAAAAAATCATGTATCTTCTTGCTCTTTTAAATTATTTTTTAAATAAATCGAACAGCTGATTTTTACTTTTTAACAGAGTGGGCAAACAAACAAAACATTTCGCAAACGTTACCACAAAGTCATAAACATTTAAAATTTTTTAATCGTATTGTATAATACAAATACTTTTTAAATGAGAAAGAGCGCAAAGGAAAAAATTGGCTTTTTGCTCTTGTGCTTTCTTTGTTATTCTGTTATATTAGTATAATTTGCTCTTTTTTCTCTTCTTCTTTTCTTTTTCTTCTCATTCATTTTTTGTTGTATCTACGCACATTTGACTTAGTGTATTTGTAGTGCTCAAAACAAAAACAATATACAAAACTAAATGGGACAATCGCTCTCACTGTTTTTGTTTTGTTTTTGTTTTATTTATTGTAAAGAACAAAACAAAATGAGATCAAACGTTTCGTTTAGTTTATTTTCCTACTCTGCTTTTTGAGCTGCCATTTCCTTCATCACTATATACATTGTGGTATATACGAGTACCTAGGTTCATACATTCAATGTAAACTTGTACTATATATAAAAAAAATTAAACGGTTTTATTGGCACACGTCACCCAAGCTTTTATACATATGTATATTATTATTTTTTTTTTTAAATACGAAATTGCTTTATATTATAGGGAAGTAAACTGTTTGCTGTCAATAAATGCACAAGTTCTACTTTTGTCCAATTTACATTGGCCAAATATTCAATTTTATTTATCTCTTTTTTATATATTACACTTTTCATACGTAAGACAAAATGCTTTATTTATATGTATATGCTGTGAATTTATATGTATTTAAATCCATATTGAATTTATTATATTTGAATCTTCTTATTAAATATTAAAATTGGTTACAACTAAATGGTAACATGACATTTAATTTTCATTGTGAATTTACTATTTGTTTTGCCGCCAAAATGCTTTCCCTATGGAAGTTCCAATGGTCTTTTTCTTCTTAAAATATTAAAATATAATAATAATGTACGAGTAAGTGGTTGTCAGTCAGTAAGCAAGCATAACAGCTTGAACCAAAGTTAAGGTGCATATTTAAATCTCGTGTATTAAATTCCGTGAAACTGCTCGTATATTCCACAATTATAAGATTGGCAATTGACCACCGATCATATCACCACATAAGGAAAGCAGTTTGGCATCTAAATAAGTATAAATCAACCCCACTCTTTAAAAGGAATATGTATGTATTAATTAAGTATTATTAAATTGAATTTAAATAAAATCATTTATTTGTAAATAAACATATGTATGTACTTATGTACCCATACACTTCTGAAAAGAATACACTCTTTTTTTGGTCATCCTAATCTGCGTACATAAGTATACCCCAAACTCTTACCCCCATTTTTAAATTAATATTGGTGTACCCCAATCCAATACATGGTCCTTCGAAGCCCACCAAAGACAGTTCAACCGGCGACCCTTGGACCAATACAAGGTCCTTTTCAACCCTTAAATTAGCGACCCTAAGTACTTGAACATCAACATACATACATACTTACATATTAACAACAAAAATAGTAAATACAGTCAGTCCACTAAGAAAATAGAATTAACCAAGAATTAATTCGATATTCTTCATGGGTCTGTCTCAGAGGAATATTATGCAAAATTAGTTTGTCAATATTATTCTGGGGAACTGAAGTTTTACTTTTCAACCCCTAAGTGTAAATTTTCATAAAATTTATATTTGAAAATATACCTCTTGTACAAGGCTAAACATACCTACGCCAGTTTACTGGAACATTGTGGTAAGTGCTATACCTACGGTGACCATATTTGTTAAACCAAAATACAGAACAAGGAAATATTTGACCAATAACAACTATAAAATGCAAACAAACAGCCTTTCATACGTACATACGTACATTTATTATATTATTATATGCTCCATAGGGGCCTTGCAATTTATATTCGCAATGAAGTTGTGTACCAATGCCAGCAACCGTATGGCATGCTTGATGCAGAATTTAACTGCCTCTGGGTTAAGTTCAAAATCAGGGCACATCTTTTGCATTTCGGGTTTCTTTACAGAAGTCCAAATGCAGAAAGAGAGGTTACCCTTTCTGGCTTTGACTCTCTTTCTGATTCCATTTCAAGAATCCTAGAGAATTACACGAACAGTGAAATTGTTGTTGCTGGCGATTTCAATGTTCACAATTCGTCTTGGCTTCACCATTCTGGCCACACGACTCCAGAAGGCCAATATGTTGAGTTGTTTGCCGCACACAATCACCTTGTGCAACTAGTGAATGAACCAACTCACATTTCGTGTGTTGATGGGCATCGGAATAATACACAATGAAGTTGATATGATGTAGTCGCCGTGGTCTAGTGGTTAGTGTGTTGGCTTACTAAGACATGGGCCCTGGGTTCGACTCCAGGCTCCGACATCTTAAAAAAAAGAAATATGAAAAAAATATTTCTTTCGGCGACTACCTCTCAGCAGTCTTCTGGCAAAAGCTCTTAGAGTAACTAATTGCCATGAACAAGCTTCTCAAGTCTGTCGTTCAAGGTCGACATTAAACTGTAGGTCCCGGTACTCATGGATAAAAATTGACACACACAACATGAGTGCTGCGAGAAGCTAGGCCGTAATCCTGACACAGGGTTGTAAAGGCCAGTTATGTATGTACATATGTATGTATGTATGTATGAAGTTGATATTCTTGCACCTCTCGGCAATTCGGATCATTGTACCATCTCTGCCTCTTTTTCGTTATCCAGGCTTCATGAGGTTTCAACGACAGCTATGAAACGCTCAGTTTTTAACTACGGAAAAGCCCGTTGGGCTGAGCTTAACGATTTCTTTCGGCATTTTAACCGGGGACTCTGCTTCCTTGATTCAAATGTTAATGCCATGGCAGAAATGGTTGTGAATATAATAAAATTGGGGATGGATACCTATATTCCATCTAAAAATATTTCGATTAAACCAAGAGACAAATCCTGCAGATTGGCAGTCAGATCCAGAGAGGAAGCGTTCAGAAATCGGCGTAATAATAAGTGCACACATACTGATACGCTACGCAAAAAGGCGAGATCTTCGTGTGCCGCAGTACTAAGACGCGAAAGAGCTTTACACGAGCAGCGTCTTCGTGCTAAAGTTCTCTCTTTCCCCCGGGGAAGTAAAAGCTTTTGGTCCTTCGTTAGAGGATAAGGAATAACGCTAGTTCGGTTCCAACTCTTATACAGAATGACCAAGCATTCACAAACCCGGTTGAAATAGCGAACCTTTTAGCTGAATTGTTTGCAAAAACTCATGTTTGCCGGAGAGCGTTCAACCGCTGCCCGAGCTTGAAAGAGTATCGGTGACTATGCCTAATAAATATATTTTTTCGAGCCCGTGCTGTCCAAAGGGTTCTTTCAGACCTCAACATTCATAAATCTTCTGGGCCGGATGGTATACCAGCACTGGTCCTGAAGCAGTGCTCTTCGATGCTTTCGCGTCCATTAGCTAAACTTTTCAGTGCGGCTTATCGTGCCAGAGTATTTCCATCTAACTGGAAAGTTGCTAATATAACGCCAATCCGTAAAAAGGGTGGGGCTACCAATCTCGAAAATTACCGCCCAATAGCAGTGTGTTCAACACTCTCCAAAGTTATGGAGAGTATGATAAATCACCACCTTATGAGGTATTTGGAGCCCAATAACTTGCTGAGCGACCGCCATTATGGTTTTCGTAGAGGTCGCTTCACTGATGATTTACTGGCATTACTCTCTCAGCGATGGAGTGGATCTATTCACCGTTTTGGTGAAAGCAAAGTTGTTGCTCTGGATATCTCAAAAGCGTTTGATAGAGTCTGGCACGATGCTCTTATTTCTAAACTAGCTGCCTTTGGCGTCGGTAACCATTTCTGTCGTTTCATAACGAGCTTTCTCAGAGACCGTTCTATAAGAGTGGTTATAGACGGTGTCTCTTCCAACGAGTTCAGGCTGAATTCGGGAGTACCGCAAGGCTCTGTTCTATCTCCCACCCTATTTTTAATTTTCCTTAACGATCTTCTCCTCCTAACCTCTAATCCCATTTACTCCTTCGCAGATGACAGTAACATTTGTCACTCATATTCATTTGATCGTAGGCCGAGCCTTTTGGAGATCGGGGCGAGAAGGCAGAATATGAATGACACACTCTCAAATGACCTGCAAAGAATCTCCGAGTGGGGTCTCGCGAACAGGGTCGAATTTAATGCGCGCAAGACCCGATGTTGTTTTATAACGCATAGGCGTTGTGATGATTTAATCCTGCCATCTGTGGCTATGGGTAATGTAAATATTGAGGAGGCTGACGCTCTTGATGTTCTGGGCATGAGAATTAGTTGTGATGTCCGTTGGAATGATCACATATTTCGAGTGTCGAAAGAAGCATTCAAGTGCCTCGGTTTTCTAAAACGGTGCAGGAAATACTTCACTCCATCTGACCTTCTCAATATTTACAAAACCTTCATTCGGCCTAGGATAGAATACAACTCTCATGTATGTGCTTATCGGCGACGGTAGGGTATCCAACTCTATCGATTCGTTGGAGCATCGGCGCAATGTGGCGTGCGTTTCATTGTTCTATCGATACTACCATGGGAGGTGCTCTGATGAGATAGGGGAATTGATTCCGGGTGGTCGCATATTCCTGCGGACTACACGTACCTCTCTCAGAGCGCACCCATTTGTGGTTGATTGTTCAGCGAATCGCACAATGCATTATAGAGAGAATTCGTTCTTTAGCCGCACCGCTCGTTTGTGGAACAATCTTCCGGCGAAAGTTTTTCCTGCCAATTACGATATCAGTAGGTTTAAATCAAATGTCCACAAACACTACTCCCTCTTTCTCCCTTCCCACAACATATTTTCCTAGACCAGCACAATGTATTGCATGAGTAGGTTCCGTCCCCTGAGTGCTGGCCTTAAAAATAAAAAAGCAAAATTAAACAAAAAACTAAAATAAATTAAATTAACCAAAAATTCAAAAATAGCTAAAACTTCGTGATATCATTGAATGAGTACATAACATACATACAATATATTGTCATATTAAATGCAAGCGGACGCAACTGCACAAAATTTCGAAATTGAGTTTTTTATTAATTATGGTTCGTCTTATCAAAATACATGGCGATTTTATTAACGAAATTTAAACGGACGTAACTACAAGTGCGTATATTTCTAACTGCAAGAAGATATAACTACATACATATTTATATGAAAACTTACATACAAACTCATTTGTTGTATATAGGGATGCCAATCCTTATATCTCGATTTTGATTATGATTTTCAGGATTCACAAACTTTTTGATTTTAAGGCTTTTTGCTTCCCCTGTACAAAAACAAAAAGTGTAGTTACGTCCGTTTGCATTTAATATGACGATATGTACATAATTTTTAAATACCACAAAATAAAAGATAGAAATTAAAAAACTATTACTTTCAAATAAAAGTTAAAGTTAACTATAAAAAAAATTTTAAGTAGATCCACAGAAAGGTGCATTGAAATTAAATCTAAATTTGGTATTTTTGTGATGAACAAATTTTTTTACCAAGTTATCTTTTACCTTTAAATATTCCTTAAACTCTATAAAATCATAGTTTAATTAAGTGACCAAAATGGTTTTGATGGTTTCCATTTTCGTTTTAGTTTTTTCATTGGTCCATATATTATTTAATACAGAAACAACACAACACAAACTGAACTCGACAACCGTCAAAACATTTTTAAAATTTATATTTCCTTCTCTAACATGTGCATACATATACATATGAAATGTATTACTGATGGTAATAGCATGTCTCTATGGCCAATTCGTCTCTAAGAGACTCGTCAGGAGACTTTTTTCCAAAGGTGTTTATCAAAACTACAAATACTTGTTTGAGGCATGAAAATACAGAACAAATACAGAACATTAAATAAAATACAGAACATTTTTATGTTTTTCCCTAATGAATAATTTATACAGAACACGGGTTTCAAATACAGAACTGTTCTGTATAATACAGAACGGATGGTCACCGTAGCTATACCCAATCACGCGATGATTGTGGATGCTTAAAAATATATTGGTAATTTTTTAATAGGTTAGCTCAGGCTTTACCCACACTCTGGGGCATTTGTCGGATGTTTAAATAGAAAAATTAAATAAGTTGCCTTAAAAAGAAAAAAAAAGGATCGTTACATCTATGCCATCATAAAAGAGAACTCCATCTATGGTTAAAATTATTGTTTTATCGAGGAAACCATTTTGCAAACCCTTACAACAATTTAATTTTTTTGAATCAATACTCAGTATTGCTTGTTCATCAGGCACTGAATATTATCTCCATACTGAACAAGAAGAACGCTATTGAGGAGTTGTAACATGTATATTTAAGTATTTTTTTTCTAATGTATAATTAATCTTAATTTAACTAAACAGAAAAGGAAAAGGGAATAAATTTTTTCAGCAAAGTATATAGATATTAAAATAATTATTACAACCAAAGAAAAAACAAAAGAAAAAGAACATTTGCATACTTTGAAAAGAAAAGAAATAATAATATAAGTAGATCGTAATTTATTACCATATTTGTTGAATGAATGCCATCCACAATAAGCTTAGTTAAGTAAATATAAAAACATTATACAATATATGTATATTTTTTTCAATGAATTTGTTGTTACAGAGTGAAACGTGTAGTTTTTAGTAAAGAAATAATTAACAGATTTATATAATTAGTGAATGTTGATGTTATTGACTCAACAAATATGTATGTACATGAGCAGAATAAGGAATAAATATAGAAAAGCAAGAAAATAAAAATAAATATCATGAATAATTAAGAGTAGAATTTTAGTTTGTTTAGTTTAGTTTACAATTTTTAAAGGCAAAAATACATAAAATTCAGATCTTTGAATATAATTTCTCCGTTAGCATATTGAAAACTATTGCTGAAATAACGTTTAAAGATGATCACGCTTTTATAATAGAAAGTAAACAAATTTTAATAACTGCAAAGAAAATAAATATTTTTATACAGGGTTTTTCAAAAGAGACGCTACAAAAGTAGAGCGACAGGGACAGCAAACGACGTCATATTTCTTGCCGCTCTTTTGACATTTCTTTTCAGTAAGGTTTGCCATTTTATGATCGAAAGATATACGAGCCAACAACGAATCGAAATTATTAAAATTTACTACCGAAATTCGGAATCAGTGGCCTCAACTTTAAGAGCGCTACGTCCAATTTATGGTCGTCATAATCGTCCTAGCAGATCAATAATTGAGCGTCTAGTGGAAAAATTTTAATACACAGTACAAAATGTTCCCGTGCCAGTGAGACAAAGAAGTGCCCGTAGTGTCGAGAATATTGCTGCCGCTGAGGCTTCAGTTGAAGAAAGCCCAAATATGTCTCTCACACGTCGTTCTCAAGCGTTGTGCATCTCTGTGACGTGGTTGCGGCGCATTTTGCGAAAAGATCTTGCCCTACATCCTTACAAGAACAAATTGACGCAAGAACTGAACCACCAGAAGCGTTGTATATTCGTGAATTGGGCTGAGCAACAACTTGGAAATGATTTAGATTTTCATCTCCCCTTCGGGAGAAGTAGGTCACTAGGGCCACTTCGGGAGAAGTAGGTAAAGAATACCCCTTCGTAAGGTGTTACCAGTTGGCACAGCCGAGTCAAAATCTCTCACGAGTCGCTTCGTATATACTTGGCGAAGACCGCTGTCTGTACCAACTCTGGCTGCCGTTGTCTAAAAATCCTAAATCTTATATGTAAATTTAATTATTAACTTAATGGGAATTATTGTAGTAAAAGTAAATCTATATGCTATGAACTAAAAATAATAATAATTCATGTTGTACCGTATATGGTTGATACAATCATGTCCATACAATAAGGTATGTAAAGTAGCAACATAAAAGCTACGTCACATTCTTCCCCTACTTAAATAATAAAAAAAAAAATAAATAAATAAAAATAAAAAAATTAACTTTCCAAAATACACAATTCAAAGAATAGTACATATATAATAATAAAATTAGTTGTCAGTTCCGTCCACCATTTTAACGATCTTCTCGTACCTTCGGGACCGGAGTCTTGCGCGGGTTCGGGTTACTATGATGAGTTGGACAAGAGGACTTTTACCTCGTCTGAAAACGTACTGGTGCTGGTTCTTGTACTTTCTGCACCGGAGTCTTGTGTGGGTTCGGTTTAGGTTCATAGTCGGGTTTCTTCGGTTTAGGCTTATAATAGGGATTCTTCGGTTTAGGCCTATAATCGGGTTTCTTCGGTTTAGGCTTACAGTCGGGATTCTTCGGTTTAGGCCTATAATCGGGTTTCTTCGATTAAGGCTCATAATCGTGTTCCTTTGGTTTAGGCTTATGATCGGGTTTCTACAGTTTAGACTTGTAATCGGGTTTATTCGGTTTAGGTTTACAATCGGGATTCTTCGGTTTAGGCCTATAATCGGGTTTCTTCGGTTTAGGTTTATAATCGGGTTTCTTCGGTTTAGGCTTACAATCGGGTTTCTTCGGTTTAGGTTCATGATCGGGTTTCTTCGGTTTCGGCTTGTAATCGGTTCGAACGAAGGCTTTCAGCTAACTTTCTGCGAAGATGATCTACAGTATAACCTGTAGTTACTATCCCCGCATTTTTACACTGTTCTATCAGCTGCTCCTTCCTCAATAGATAGATCCATCCAACTGAGTCACTCCTGCCGTTGTCGTTGTTGGAATCCGATCCTTCCTCGTTGGCGGCTGGTAAGGTTTTTTTCGCTTCTCGATTTAGAATCGGGTCCCTGCTCGGGCGCCATTTGTAACGTGGTTTTGTCGTAGGCTGAGGTCGCTCAACTGTGTCCAGGGTCTACTTACGGGTCCACGAACCTAAAGTAAATAAAAAGAAATTACAATTTCGTTCCCTTCGTGGGCAATAGTAATATCAATTCTTTATTAATACAATAGTAAATAAAAATAACAAAATTTAGTACAACGGCAGGTGGTTATGGTGGTTCGGTTTGGCAGTCAGGTATTTTTAGCTGGATGTATTACCTTTCGACTCAGTAGGATGTCGTCTTCGGTATAGTGTGACTTTCAGTTGGTTCAGTATGATTCAATAGCAATCACTTTGGATTCGGTATAATTCGGTCGTTACTTCACCTTCGGTTCGGTATAATTGGCTTACGGCTAATTCGGTAAAACATCGCCTTCGGTATGGTACGATTTAGTAACCACTTCGGGTTCGGTATAACTCGGTCGTTGCTACGTATACGGATGATCTGGAAAGATAAGTCAAGATAAAAGCTAACGAGTACCCCTTCGGGAGAAGTAGGTAACTAGGGCCCCTTCGGGAGAAGTAGGTAAAGAATACCCCTTCGGGAGAAGTAGGTTACGAGAACCCCTTCGGGAGAAGTAGGTAACGAGTACCCCTTCGGAAGAAGTAGATTACGAGAACCCCTTCGGGAGAAGTAGGTCACGAGGACCCCTTCGGGAGAAGTAGGTAACGAGTACCCCTTCGGGTGAAGTAGGTAACGAGTACCCCTTCGGGAGAAGTAGGTTACGAGAACCCCTTCGGGAGAAGTAGGTAACGAGTACCCCTTCGGGAGAAGTAGGTTACGAGAACCCCTTCGGGAGAAGTAGGTAACGAGAACCCCTTCGGGAGAAGTAGGTCACGAGGACCCCTTCGGGAGAAGTAGGTAGCGAGTACCCCTTCGGGAGAAGTAGGTAACGAGTACCCCTTCGGGAGAAGTAGGTCACTAGGACCCCTTCGGGAGAAGTAGGTAACGAGTACCCCTTCGGGTGAAGTAGGTAACGAGTACCCCTTCGGGAGAAGTAGGTTACGAGAACCCCTTCGGGAGAAGTAGGTAACGAGTACCCCTTCGGGAGAAGTAGGTAAAGAATACCCCTTCGTAAGGTGTTACCAGTTGGCACAGCCGAGTCAAAATCTCTCACGAGTCGCTTCGTATATACTTGGCGAAGACCGCTGTCTGTACCAACTCTGGCTGCCGTTGTCTAAAAATCCTAAATCTTATATGTAAATTTAATTATTAACTTAATGGGAATTATTGTAGTAAAAGTAAATCTATATCCTATGAACTAAAAATAATAATAATTCATGTTGTACCGTATGTATGTATGGTTGATACAATCATGTCCATACAATAAGGTAAGTAAAGTAGCAACATAAGTGCTACGTCACAGTTTCCTAGAAAATCAGAAAATCGAACTTGATGGCATATCAAAGTATATTGATTTTTATTAACACAAGTTTTAGTAAATTTTTTTAATTATAACGGCAGCTGACAGTACCACAAACTCCACAGCAGAATGGTGTACCCGAACGGTTAAATGGTACATTGGTTGAAATGACGCTTTGAATGTTGCAACATGCTGGATTAAATAAATTTCTTTCGTCGGAAGCCAGAGCCACAGCAGTCTACTTACGCAACAGATGATCCACAAAATGTTTAACATATATAACACCTTTCGAAATGTGGTATGGGAAGAAACCATCTGTTCAATATTTGAGAATATTTGGCTCACCAGCCTTAGACAAAAAACAATCACACAAGTTTCGTACTAAAGATAAGGAATATATGTATAATGGTTGGGTATGCTGAATTTTCAAAAGCATATCTATTGTTTGATCCCGTTGCACATAGAATAAATATTTGTGGAGATGTTGTATTTATTGAAAACGTTAAAATATATGTAGCTTACGACTTAATTGTGGAGCAACCAAATGAAAAAATTTTAAACAGCGGAGTAAACATAGAGGAGGATATATCCCAAAGAAGAGATGGTAATAAACAAAATGAAGGGGAGCAGCAGTCAAATGAAGAGAATTTAGTTGGAAAAATTGGTCCTGGCAAGCCTAAATTAATTAGGACAGGCCATCGAGGACGACCACGTAAAGAATAAGTATAATGTACTGAACTTAATGACTAAAGTTCCTGAAAATGTAAAAAACTTTGTGAATGGGCAATATGTAAACGAATAAAAAAAATCTATGAAAGCTGAATATGAAGCATTAGTTAAAAATAATATATGGCGGTTTGTTGATTTACCAAATGAAACCGACTGGATGCAAATAGGTATTTACATTAAAGCATGACAAAGACGGCAATATTAAAAAATTTAAATCGCGGTTGGTAGCAAAAGGCTGTAGCCAAAAATTTGTAAGTAAGTGCGCAATACTTACTAGGTCCTTCACCGGTTCCTGAAATATCGAATTTGTTTCGTTTGCACTTTTTTCCAATCATTTGTATCGCATATAGGAAAACACGCAGAATTTAGTGCTTCTGTTAATCTTTAACACAAATGCCGCGACTCAACTTCTGGAGAGTTAATATGTTCTTTAGCCAGTAACTCAACCCTCAATTCAAATTGGTTTGATTTTGTGTGTAACTTTGTTTTTTGGACATTCCTTAGAAGTAATAAAAGTGAAATAAATATATTTTAATAATGTCCACTATATAAGGCATATTTTTTATGATTTTTATTAGAATCTAAATACTTACATTTTCTATTTTTGTACACTTTCACTACCAAAATGACATTCGTGTCAAATGCGAATTGTAACGTTTTTTCAATTCGTTTTCGCACTTCACACTTGCATTTGCGAAAGAGATATTTATTTATTTCGGAAATAAATTTTCGTTAGTTTCTTTTGTTCGAATTAGTACAATACTTTTTTTGAATCGAATTATACAGTAACCCCCAAGGCCGGTACTATACAGCTCCTATTGTTCTCTCGATTATATTTCTTGCTCACTCATGCACTTTATTGAACTTATGTTAAGCAGAACCTGCAACTGGTTTTCTATAGGGCGCCAAAACAAATCGCGATATCGAGTCGATAACCGGAATCAACTAGAAGCCAAGATCCACGTTCACCATTTTCATACCTACGAGGATACAAATTTTTCTAAGCGCTTATATTTATAAATCCGTAGTTACAAATGTAGTTAGTTAGTTACTTACTCTGAAAAACATTGAATGAAAATATTCCATACAGTTCTGTTTAATTGCGTCACACTTTTAATTGACTATAAAATAAAACCCCTTTCCAGAAATCCTGAACAAAAGTGCCGGTTAATTGAAACTTAATTGAAAATGTTTACAAATGGTACATAATTGGGAAAATTATATAAAAGAATGTAAAAATTTTTAAAATCACATGTTTTTATTTACGTTTTTCTATGCATAATTAAACGATCTATAAACATTTTGTAAAAAGTCTAGTGAAAAATTAATGCAAGAAAGCACACATGTTTAAAACCTTAAACAAAAATTAAGTCTTATTAATGATGCTGGAAAACTTGTCAAAGATAAACTTTGCCCAAAATATAAGTGCTCTAAGGCTATCGTTAAAAGAATTTTAAAAAACAGGGATTCAATTGATCAACTAAACGAAACAGAAGTATCGTTGGCGCAAACGTGGAGAAAGCTTTTTCATTGTGGTTTAAGAAAATGCGGGAATCCGGTCATATAATTTAATGCAACATGATTTGAGAGAAAGTAAAGAAATTTGCTATAGAGATGAACGTATATTTCAATCCCAGTTCTGGTTGGCTTCACTGTTGTCAGAGAAGAGCATAACACTGAGAAAAGTTCAAGTACACAGATGTTGATGCTTCAAATATGTTTTTGATACAGTTTTGTCGAACATAATTTCGAAATATGAGCCTTCAGAAATATTTAAGGCTCATGAAAGCGGTTTAATTTTCCGAGACTTTAATTATTCTTCTGAAGGAACTAAGAGGAGAAAAGATATTGAACCTTGGATTTCCTGCTATAGTAAAATTAAGAAATGCGAAAAAAATCCATGCATAATATACAAAATTATATTTATAATTAGACAAGAATCTAATCTGGAAGATGATGATGATGAAGTTGATGGTAAAGACTTGTGTGTGTATGTTACACATACGTACAGATGTGATTCGTATATTTAATTTAGAATTTTGTCACTTTTTTTTAATCGTTGGGACAAGGAAATTTTTTTCTCCAATTTTAATAAAACTTGGTCATGCGTTTTAGTGCATAAAATTTAGTAAATAAACAAAGTTTTATGAAGTTTGAACGTTTTTTCTATAGTTTATGTAATTTTTTAAATTCAGGATATATGGGAAGAATGCGAATCCTTGCACAAAAATTGTTAAAATTTTGCCTTTTATCAACTAAAACATGTGAGCCAAATTTAAATTTTTTACAATAACTGCTTCTATTTTTGCCCGCTTGTTATATAAAGGCTAAAGAGGTGTCAAAAAAACAAAGCAAAAAGTGTTAAAACAAAATCCATTTATAAAAAATAGAGAAAAATTTAGCAACTCTCCTCACAATTTCTCTAAAAAGAAACTGGTATGTCATATACATCTTATAATCATTACGCCATGGAAGGACTAAAAACAGTTTGTCTAATATCGACGCAGACAAAAAGAAAAATAGTTATAAATGAAGCCAACTAACACCCCAATTTTTATTATCTTTATTTTGTGGTATGATATATAAATCATGCCTTAATTACTAATTCTCTCCATTATAGTAAATTTGTTTGGCATACTTGTATATATTTTAACATACAAGTTCATACATATATAGTTATTTATTTATATTTAAATCATATTTCTTATTTCACAATAACTTAAAATTTAACAATAAACAATTGCAGGTATATATACATTATTTATGTTTTTTTTATTTTTTTTCTAGGACTATATTACGTATTAGCAGATTATGTACTGGTCTTGTTCACTACACTATATAATTATTTATACACAATAGATTGTAGGTGATTTTAATTTCATTTCAGTTTTTGGTTGACCGAAAAATTTATTAGAAAAAATTATAAATAAATTGATATACGAGCACATACATATAAATATATACATAAAAAGAAAATACCATAGAGTCCTATTTAGTTACATTTATTTTTAGTCTAAAGCATCAGAACCTGTAGTGGGTAATAGCCAACAGAGGAATCCGCTCACTAAAAAAAAAAAACAATAAATAAATAAAACTTAAATAAGAGTTGTCCACGACTTTACGTACTGAAAAGCATTGCTGAAAACACAACAATGGGAATAATACAGTTGAGGTCAATCAGAAAACCAAATATAAGAGTACCTAGTAGTGCTCCAGTTCGACCGAATGTCATTGATAAAGCAGCTGCCATAACTCTTTAAAAATTAAATTAAGAAATAAAATATATTACTTAATTATCTTTAGTACAACATAATGTATGTACATATGTATGTATGTGCTAAATGATTGCGAAAGACCGACCTAGCCCAGCAGAAAATTTTTCAAATTTGGAAGCAATAAATAAAATTGTAAGCAATAATGGAAGCATTATATTTTGTTTTCATAGCCTAAAGCTTTCAAAAATGCTACAGGATAAGGTATTAAGTATTTTTGATTTTATGTACTATTTGCTTACTGGTTGCAATAAATGTGCATTTCTATTGCATTTTAGCGGCTTATTTCATATAAAAATCATGCATTTTTGATGCGCATGTGTAAGTGATTGTTTACAATTTCTCCTTTACAAAATAGCTTACTGGTAAGCAATAATTTCTGCTGGGAAATGGTGTCCTTCGTTTTAAACATAATGGTATAAAGAATAGAGTGCATATTTAGAAATGATAATAAGCTGCTAACTGGAATCCAGATTTGGCTTACAAGCTTGTTTGCCCAAAGTTTATGCATAATTTTTTTTTATATAAATAAACTCTGAAAACAGTTATGCCAAGAAAAATAAAGCAATTCAAATGTTCCGTAAATTTTAAAAAGAACATATCGTGGCATATTGATAGCATATCGTTAATAAAAGGTTGGAATATCGTAAGCAACAGTTTGACAGCTTATTGGCAGGACTTTGCCAAAAGCCAATTTTTACAAATTAAATGACACATTTGACACATAAAAACGCTAAAGAATGCAATCATGAAATAGAATCTATTTTACTTTGACAGCGAGTTTTCTTACGCTCTCATTTTGAGACACAAATTCTCTCAACAATGCTACCACACTTTTATTAAATTTCATACATTTTGTAAACAAATCCATTTGTTTTTGTTGTTGTCGCAAAGAAAAATAAGAACAAATAAAAATCGAAAAAACATTTAAAATGTTTAAATAATTAAAATTTTGTGATTTGTTAAATAAAATGAGTGATATTACCGAAAATATAATTGAAGAACTGCGTAAACATTACTGAATTATAAAATGCAACGCCTGTTTAAAGGCTTCATGAAGTTTGACATTTTGACATATTGTGTTTTATTTTGGAGATAAATTTTTATTACAAATACAAATTTTATAATACTTTTTCAACAGAGTCAAAACTATGTATTTAAAATTACCACTTACGACTTCGCAAACTATCAATCTCGTTTGTATTAACATTTAGATTTTTATTATGTATAATAGAAATAATAGTCGCCGTGGTCTAACGGGTAGTGTGTTGGCTTTCGAAGACATGAACCCTGGGTTCGGCACCCAGCTCCGGACATCTTAAAAAAAAATGAAATATGAAAAAATATTTCTTTCGGCGACTACCTCTCAGCAGATTTCTGGCAATAGCTCTGAGAGTAATTAATTGCCATGAACAATCTTCTCAAGTCTGTCGTTCGGAGTCGACATTAAACTGTAGGTCCCGGTACTCATGGATAAAAATTTACACACACAACATGAGTGCTGCGAGAAGTTAGGCCGTAATCCTGACACAGGTTTGTAAAGGCCAGTTATGTATATATAATAGAATTAAAATAAAAAAAAAACAATTATGGCTCAAGAATAGTTCTTTGACTATGCCACTGCCACCAAATCGAAAATTAGAGCACCAAACAAGCTTTAAAATCTCCAGATGTAACAGCCCTGGTGTCGACTGACGTTTTACGCAGCCTTTTAATACTCGTTTGTACATATCTCCGACGATATACGAGTATGTATGTTCATATCATGGTGAAATTATATACGAAGTGGTGTTAAAGTAACATCAGGGGTTGTTTTTGTTGTCGGTTAGCTAGTGTCAAAATATATTAGGTCCGTTTGGGTACTTTGTCAGTAAAAATTTACGGATAGTAATACATTTTAATCTGTAAAAATATGTAATTAAGTCAGAAAGAGATTAAGAATTAGTATTTAAAGCTAAGCTTTTATATTCATAAAAAAGAATAAGAAAGCGTATAAATTAAGTTGAAATTAAAGTATGAGATAAAAGAAAGCTGTGAGTTATTTTTCTACAAGAACTAATATATAACAGGTAGGAAACATTTACGATTAATTAATACTAGAGAGAGTACTGATGGATATTGTGTCTAGAAGAGGGGTGTGTGCCACTATGACTTGGGGCACCCTCAAACTACGATTAATTAACTTTTTCCTAATCTGCAACATCCAAACATGAATAGTTTATCTTTTCATTTTTCATATTTTTACAAATGTTTTGTTTTTCTTGCAAGTACATGTTTATCAATCATCTGTTTTTCTTTTTTTGTATATTTTACGATTTTACACTAGCAAAAATTTGTCCAGTTAACACTACTGAACTGTTACTTTACTCTCCTTATTTCTCTGTCCTTGCTGAGTTTTGTGTAAGTAAACACAATATAGTAAAAACTTCTACAAATTTAAAGGACAATTTTTTAAGTACACAGCCATGAAAACCGACCTACATATTTATTCTATTATGTTGCGATAAAAAAAACTCATAAAACAATTTTAAACGTAAAATTTTAATAACACCCCGTCTATACGAGCCATAGATTTGGTATATCATGAACAAATTTTTGTTCGATCATCGATTTGGCTTGTGTAGACTCTCTAAATCAATGTCATGTTCTTTGTCGACCATCGTTGGTAGAACAATTGTTCGAACAACTATGTGCTACCATCAACTATCATTTTTAGTTTGGCGCCATCTTTTTACATTCTCACCGCAGAAATAAACGAAATGCACTTGATGAAAAATTATAAATTATGATTTGGTAAACCATACGTAGTCACCACATACACAAATTAGAACAAAATTTTGACACTTGCGCTGCCGACGTTTTGTTCATGATATACCAAATCTATGGTTCGTATAGACGGGAATGTAAGACTTACAAGAAATGTTGGTAACCACATACATACATATTCAGGGACCGGAAATAATTGTTATTTTTTTTTTTTTCTGAGGAAATAGGTTACGCAGAAATGCCCTTTATCTGCATTTGGTAATTTTTACCATTTATATTATTTTGGTGACCGTAACGAATTACAATGAGAAAAAAATTTTCTTGGTTATAAGTAACCATTATATCAAATAAAAAATATTTTGGTTAAGAATAACCATTATTTCAATAAAAACTTTTTTTGGTTAGAAATAACCATTTGACCAAAAAAAAATTTTGGTTACATCCTTAATAAATCAACATTTGTAAAATCTTTTTGTTGATTTTAATCATTCTTCCGATAGCTTATTTTGCATCATCCAAAATATACAAAAAATGTTGCATTTTGTGGGGTAATAACCAAAAAAAATTTTTTTTTTGATATTTTTAACCAAACAATTTTTTTTATTAGTATAATGGTTATTTGGGACCAAAACAAATTTTAGGTTGATATAATGGTTATTTTCAACAAAAAAAATATTTCTCATTTTAATTGGTTACGATGACCAAAATATATTTCTTGTTAATGGTTAATTATAACCAGTACATAAATTCATTGACATTAATGGTTAAATATGACTGTATAATAGTTTCTCTTATAACTGTTACCGTCCCTGTACATATTTAATATAAATAATATTTGTGAAAATGCCTTTTTTTAACTTTTTTATTTTTTTAGTTAAGTTTTATCCATAAATATTTAAAAATATTTTATTTCACCACGATTTATTTTTGACATATCGCGACTGAAAAACCAACAACAAATTCTCTGTTGTTTTTGTACTTTATTCACCTGCCACCACCTTCTATAATTTCACTATGGTACATATGATACAAAATACTACTGCCGAATTCACAAGCTTCTGTATCGTTGTATGTTTTATTGAAGACAGTTTTTGTTTACTTGCTTGTGAACACCTAGTGTATCCATTGTATTCATGTACGTTGTATCGAAAACGTCAAAAATCATATAAGAAAAAGGTAGGCACTATTCACAAATATACATATATATACATACAAATATACATACATACATAAATGTCTCTTTAACTTATATTTTTATCACTTTATTAACATTAATTTCATTACTATATTTATTTACTTCGTTATATTTTTCTTTTAAATACACCAATACCCCGATTTGCGTCGCTTCAGTTTGCGTCGCTTCGAAGTTGCGTCTTTTTTTAAGTTTCTGGAATTTCAATGTTGCGTCGTTTTTGTTGGGATGGATGGGATACTTCGGACAAGGCAAAGTCTCTGATTGGGGTCAACCTGGCGGCCTCCAGAACGATCCTTGTTCCCGTTGTATTCAAGTCGACATACAGCCTCCACGCGGCCCTCCTGGATGACATACTAGCACCCGCTAGCTTGTTAACTAATGTATGCGGCGATTGTCCAATCCCCTGGACTTTAAATTTGGGTTGTGCGTAGGGCTTGAAACCCACCACGTAAAAACGTTCTTCAATGAAAGCAAAAACAATAGCCTCTAAACGGACCCCCTTTTATGTTGACGAACTTGGCAAACGTTTTAAGGACTATGATTTAAGGATATGCACCTGGAATGTGAGAACCCTTTATAGGGAGGGTGCCTCTATCCAATTGGCGGATGCTCTCACAAAATGCAGAGCTGACATCACCGCCATCCAGGAAATGCGATGGATAGGACAAGGTTGTACGAGGCAAGCAACATGTGACATCTACTACAGCTGCCATGACAAGAGACGCGAATTTGGCTGCGGATTCGTAGTAAGTAAGAGACTTCGCCATCTTGTCTCGGAGTTCACCCCCGTGAACGAAAGAATTGCTACGATCCGAATAAAGGCAAAGTTTTATAATATCAGCCTTATTTGCGTGCACGCCCCGACGGAAGAGAAGGATGATGCGGTCAAAGATGCTTTCTACGCAAAGCTCGAGGACGTATACGATAGGTGTCCGGCACATGACGCCAAAATTGTCCTCGGCGATTTCAATGCGAAAGTTGGACGGGAAGGTATCTTTGGCCCCACTGTCGGACAGTTCAGTCTTCATAATTCCACCTCATTGAACGGCATGAGACTGATCGATTTCGCCGCGGCGCGAAACATGGTAGTTTGTAGCACCAGGTTCCAGCATCTCGATATCCATAAGGCCACCTGGCTCTCTCCTGATCGATCTACCAACAACCAGATCGATCACATTGTGATTGATGGAAGGCATGTATCCAGCATACTAGACGTGCGCACATTTAGAGGTCCAAATGTCGACTCGGACCATTATCTTGTCGCAGCCAAGATGCGACTGCGTATATGCGCGTCGAATACGACACGTTCTAGTGTGCAAGGGAAGCTGGACATCAAAAAGCTGCGATCACAAGAGACAGCCAGGTCGTTTTCCGATCGCCTTTCTAACGAGCTGAATTACATCCCATCCTCTCTCGAAAGTATTGGTGGACAGTGGTCTCACATCGCTCACTCTCTGCGCAGCGCTGCCGAAACAGTTCTTGGTTTTGAGCGTCCTCCCCGCAGAAACCAATGGTACGATGAAGAGTGCCGTGAGGCCACTGCAGCAAAGAACGCTGCTTATAGACGAACATTGCAGTCCACCTCTACAAGAGCAACGGTGGAGGCGTATAGAGAAAAGAGGAGGGAAGAGAGACGCCTATTTAGAAAGAAGAAAAGAGAGCAAGAAAGGCGTGATCGTAAGGAAATCGAGATGTGCAGGAGTAGAAATGATGCTCGAAATTTTTATAAAAAGATAAGGCGTCTTACTACTGGTTTAAAGCCCGGAGCAACCTTCTGCAGAGACGAACATGGTAACCTGGTTACAGATGCACAAGGAACACTAAGATTATGGAGACAGCACTTCTCTAATCTATTGCAGGGCGATGGCGACACAAATTCCGCCTCTAGAGATGCTGTGCCGGACCCAATCATTAACGACGACGTCGAGATCCCGTCCCCCAGCCATGAAGAGGTCAAGGTTGCCATATGGCGACTGAAGAACAACAAAACAGCTGGACCTGATGGTTTGCCAGCTGAACTCTTCAAGTATGGAGGCGATGAGTTGGTTAGGTGCATGCACCAGCTCATTTGCAGAGTATGGCTGGAGGAAAGTATGCCCAACGATTGGAATCTTAGTGCTCTCTGTCCCATCCTGAAAAAGGGAGATCCCACGATATGCACCAACTACAGGGGTATAAGCCTCCTCCCTATCGCATATAAGGTTCTTACGAGCGTATTGTGTGAACGACTGAAGCCATTCGCCATCTCACTGATTGGACCTTATCAGTGCGGCTTCAGACCTGGTAAGTCCACCATTGACCAGATATTCACACTGCGCCAAATCCTGGAGAAGACCCATGAAAGTCAAGTCGACACACACCATCTTTTTGTCGACTATAAGGCAGCCTTCGATAGCCCAATAAGGGATCGCGTTTATGCCGCAATGTCTGAACTCGGTATTCCTGCTAAGCTGATAAGGCTATGCAGAATGACGCTGAGCAACTCCTGCAGCTCCGTCAAGGTAGGAAGAGACCTCTCCGAGCCTTTTAATACCGTGCGAGGTTTCAGACAAGGCGATCCCTTATCCTGCGACCTCTTCAACTTCGTCATGGAGAGCGTTTTGCGAAAGGCAGGTGTGCATCGTAATGGCACTATTTTTAATAAAAGTGTCCAGCTCCTTGCGTATGCCGACGACATAGACATCATTGGGCATACCAAGCGAGATGTCACCGCAGCCTTTAATGCTATTGAACGAGAGTCTGCAAAAATGGGTCTGGCGGTAAATGAGAGCAAGACGAAGTACATGTTGTCGACGAGTAGGGACGTTGATCGTATCGGCTCCCAGGTTACAGCCGGCAACTATACATTCGATGTGGTCAAGGAGTTCATCTACCTTGGCACCGCCATTACCAGCAAGAATGATGTCAGTCTGGAGATCAAGCGAAGAATTACACTGGCCAACAGGTGCTACTACGGTCTCGGTAGGCAGTTTAGTAACAGAGACCTCTCTCGTGCGACGAAATTAACACTCTACAAGTCGCTTATTCTTCCGGTGCTTCTCTATGGTGCGGAAGCATGGACGCTGTCTTGTGCCGATGCAGCGGTACTGGGAGTGTTTGAGAGAAAAATTCTTCGCAAGATCTTTGGTCCACTGAAGCAAGGCGATGAGTTTCGCATTAGGACCAATTATGAGCTGTATGAGCTCCTCGGCGACGTAGATGTTGTCCAGCGCATTAACATCCAGCGGCTGCGCTGGCTCGGCCATGTTGTTCGGATGGAAGAATCTGCTCCAGCGAAAAAGGTTTTCGATGCGAAGGTCACTGGACGTCGGCGTAGAGGACGTCCATGTTTACGTTGGAAAGACCAGGTAGATGGAGCCCTGTCATCAATTGGTGTGACCAACTGGAGAAGGCGTGCGCTTAGCAGAGACGCCTGGAGACTAGTGTTGAGGCAGGCCGAAACCCGTTAACGGGTTGTTATGGCCAGCTAAGTAAGTAAGTAAGTAAGTCGTTTTTGTTTCAGTTTGCGTCGCATGGCTTCGAAGTTGCGTCGTAAATGCTTCGATTTGCGAGGTTGATATGAAAATGTTTTTACAAATTTAAAGCAAAAAAAGGGGATTTCCCGTTTAGTAGAAAGCAAATTTGCAGGTGTGCGTTGTTTACATGTTAAGCGTAGTTATTAGTTTCGAATTATATCAGTGGTCTTCACAATTGTTATATTTTTATTTTAATAAAATCTGTTATTCAAAAAATAATAAGAAAATATATTGATTTAAAAACCCTTTTTCTAAGCTAAAATGTTTAAAACCTGTATTGACTAAACGAAAATCAAATACGTAAACAATTGAAAATTCTGCTTCAGTTTGCGTCGTTTCGGTTTGCGTCTCATTTTTCCAGTCCCAATTAGCGACGCAAACCGGGGTATTGGTGTATTGTAAATTGGCTGCTGACAATAAATAAATTTTTTTTGTATTTTTATTTTTTTTTTTAAATAAAGGCATTCACTTTACATTAATAGCATAGAAACCAATACAACTTTTAAAAAACACATGAAAAACTATTGTATGAGTGCATAGAATTTTTTCATTAAAAGTACTAACAAGAAGCCATGGTATAATCATCATAAAGTAGTCCCGCTTTACCAAAACAATTACAGCTGCTTACTTGGGATTGTCAAAATCGTATTCTTCTTCTTTCTTATTTATTTTGACGTTAAGCAAATTTGAAATAAAAAAATTTTTTTTGACAACAAATTAGAATTTAAAATCAAAAATTATGAAATGCAATACCAAATTATCAATACCAAATTTAGTTTTTATTTTTGTTTTCAATATAAATTGCAAAACGTTTATATTTTTATTTATTTATTTATATTTTTCGACATACACACACACACATACTCATTATAAATGATTTTTTTAATACAATTTGCATATTTAATAAAATATAAATTTTTACAATAAAATTTATCTTTTCATTCAGAGAATTCATTGATGCAACCATCCAATGGGCTACCACATAGGTAGCCTCTGGATAATTATATTTTGCAACGGGCGAATGCTTTATATTGGTTATATAATAAATAAATAAAATAAATAAACTAGTTTTTTACGAAACGAAAGTAAAATTTTCAACTTTTTAAAAAATTTTTCACAAAAAAAGAAGAAGAACTTGTTTACAATAATATATTTATTTGTGTACAACAGTCAACCACAGTGTTGCTTTTATTTGACAATTCTAAGAGAAGAAGGTTTTCAAAACCACAGGGTTCTATACTATTTCAAACTGGGACTACCTTATGATGATTATACCATGCAAGAAGCATACACTGTTGTAGTCTAAAACACCGAAACAATGATACAAGGGTCTTGTGATTTCGGCAAATATTAAAAAAAATAAGCAAGATGTGGTCTTAAAAATTTGTATTCATACCTTAAATTTGTAGGAAATAGATCCACCATGACGCAATACACTGTGCTTATACTTAAGGAGGTCAGAGCTTCAAAAATGCAGGAAAGTATTAAATTTTCTAATGATGTTCTAACAAAATATAAACCAATGGTTACCACAGCGGCCGCTGTTAAGCTAAACACTAAAATTTTTCACTTTATTAAAAACAAAAAAGGGAAAAATAACACTTTTGGCCTTTATTAGCACTTACCTAGAAAAAATTTGATCCCCAATCGATGAACACAGAGCGGTAACCAAAAACTAGTGGGTATACATGCTAGACCAATAATTATTGTATGTAAAAATACTTGTTCTTCAATGCCAGCATCACATGATACGAATGTTCTACAAAACAAAAAAAACAAAAAATATATATATATTACATATATATATATTACATAAGTACGTACATACATATCGCACTCTAAATACAAAAGGGGCACAACTCAAAATACTTAAATTTTCAGGACAGACATAAAACTGTTTATGTAAAAATGATTGTAATATTTAAAGAAAATATTGCTCCATTATGAAAAAATTCAATATTGAAATTATTATTTGAGTTGTACCCTTTTTGTATTTAGGGTGCGATATGTATTTCAATGTACATTATTACGGGAGACCTTCAGCGTTCAATTTTCACCAAATTGTGAACACCAAAATTTAAGTTTAATTCTGTTTTATATTTGAATGTTAAAATTCCTGTATAAATGTTAATCTTTACAAATTATGCTCTTATATTCAATATAATTCATTAAATGTACCTACTTTCCTAAAGCACAACTAAAATAATGTAACTTGATTAAGTTTTTTAAGATTTAACTGCCAAGTCTAATGTTTAAGACGTCTCCTATTTAGAAATTGGAATGATCATTATTGCGATTTAACTAGAATATGCGTGTTTTCTTAAAGTAATAGGTGCTTAAAGTAATAGGTATTTAATTAAATAAATGAATTTTTTAACTGATTATTAATTTATCGAGAGTGGCGATCACATACATACATACATAAAAATGTCCAATTATGTACAGTATTTCCCGTATAATTAAATCACACTTAATTGTCTTTCACGCTTATTTACTTCAATTTCTATATCCCCATTTTTTTTCTTACCATTTTCGAATATACTTCCACGGTTAATGAACTTTCGCTGAATTGCGTTATTTGCTTAATTGCCTCAAATATATTTTCCAGAAAGAAATATTTTCTCTAAAATTCTCTCGTTTAATTACCCAAAGTAATTACATATTTGCTAAAAATTGCGACTTAACTCCACTATGCTTATATAGGCATATAATGTCCATTAACTTTTCTTTTAAACTACTTCTTTAATACAAAATTGCAATTAAAGTCTACCAAATTTATCTATAAATTTGCCATTCGTATTTATTACATAGGTATTTTAAATAAAACAATTACAAAGCGGACTAAATTGAAAATTTGAAAATAAAAACTTTTGAAAGCGAAGTTTGTGTTCTTCAAAGTAAAATAAATGAATATTTTAAATAAGCCATATTTTCTTGTTTTTTATATTTAAACAAAATGCATATTTCTATTTACTTTTTTATTGAAGTTATGTTTTGCACCCTTACTTTTTATGTAATATGGATTATTATGTAATAAAATGTTTAACATAATTAAATAGGCTGAAATGCGTCGTCAGTTTATATATATACTGTATTTAAAATTAGGTTATATATACGACAATGAAATTTTCACACATCCTATATGGATGATGTAATCTGGGCATAAGGTCAGCACGATTTAACACCAGCTCTTTCGCTCACTGATGGGGGGTTCTTATACCTCATTATACCCTATACCATGAATATTGCCACACTGTATTTATACGTACATAGAAAAAAATCTTCGAGGTATTTTTCAAAAACCACAAATTCGATTAAATAACAAATCTTAAACTTTCAATTGATACATTCGGAATACACACTGATGAAGGTGTGGCCAAGATGACTTTCATCCATTAAAAGCAAATCTCAACCATCTCTTCCCTCATTAAGAATGTAAAAACAACACCCACTTTACTCTTTAATAACATACCAAAATTTGTATTAGATATTTATAAAGAAAATAAAATCAGAACTTTGTAATAAATATAGTATATATGTATGTATATAACTCGTTTTAGGTTGATCAGCAAAAAATTTTTAAAACAATAATTTCACTAGATAATAAATTTACAAAAAAAAAAAAAAATAACATATTAATCTTTGCTGGTCACCTTAGAAAAAATAATTAAAGTGGTGTTTTATTTAAACCGAATATAAATATTTCACATAAATTTATGTTTATATCCGCTTATATAAGCGGTTAATTTTAAAAGTGCTTAAAAATTAAGCACATATAAACATGCTGCCAAGTTGGATTTTTTTTTTATCCTGACGTTATCTTTTTAAAATTCTATGACATTTCATAAATTAAAAAATAATAAACGTTGTAAATATGACTAAGGCGAAGGAATGTAATTATTTTTTTATTGCTTGAATTGTTTTTACAAAAATAATTACATATTTTTTTTTATATAAAAATTGTGAGTAATTTAATATCTTAAGCACTTATATCGTTTTTTTCGAAGCAGTTTCTCTAAGCGCTATAGGTATCGAAAAAAAAACACTTTAATAATAATATTAAAAAGCAAAATTATTAAAGAAATATTGTGAAACAACTTAAAGATTAAAACGCTGGTATCCCATCAGTAGATCTTATGATATGCGACGAACAGTTTATAACGAGAAGATTATGTTGATTGTATCTTTTTTTTAAGAAGTGTTGATAGTAAATTATACATTTACAAGTAATATTTACAAAATGTATATAACACTAATGGAACATGTACAAAAAAAACAGTACAAGTATACAAATTTTCCAATAATCAATGCAAAAATCAACTGCTCATGCGTTAAAGTTTTGTTTGTGATTTGAAGCTTTTGAACCAAAAATTTCCTACATTTTCAATCCCAAATATAAAACTAACGGCAAGCTGTATTGGATTTCGATTCCGATTTCGTGAAGTCTCTAGAATTTTAGTATCTTTAAACTTTTTCCTTTCGATTTATCATGGAGTTGATATTTTGAAAATTGCAAAAGTTTTTCAATTATTGAAAAATAAAAAAAAGTTGCATTTTTAACCTTTAACTACTGAGGCGGTTGTAAATTTTACCCTCTCTTTAGATTTGTTTAATTTATTTTCTTCGTTGGAGCGCTATCAATTTCATATTCATAGTATCTTCTTATATTCCCATAGTTGTAATTCAGTTGAGTTTTGGCTGCTGTTGGGTTCGTGTGAACAGAGGTATGCATGTGTTGGTGTAAAATTTACCACTTCTCAAAGAAAACGTGTTTTATTTAAGAAAATATTTTACCACCACTACCCAATAAGTGTAAGTATTTAATGTAAAAAAAATACCACTCATCAGGATTGACGTTAGGTTGTTATAGAATTAATTTGACCACTCCTCCGTTTTATTGCGGTTTATGCTTGCAGACTATATCGAAATTAAACAAACTTAGTAATTTAGAAAGAGCTATGCTGCTTCAATAAGTAGGCGAAATCAGCGACGTTGATGATGAAATTGCTGATGCAGATTTTTGCATTCAGGAAAGCGATACAACACAAAAAAGGCCTACATAGATTACTATGGCACACAATTATCAGTATTTTAGGAGCAGACTATGTAGCTTCACCTTCAGTAGTGCAGACAACAACTTCCAGGAAGCTATGCTACATAAGCCCTAGTGGGCTAAAACGCCAAAATTCCCACTTTTACTTGCATTGTACCAAGCCTTTGTGTGTGGGATGCAGCAAACGCATATGCTTACATTATGCAAATACGAAGTTCGATAAAAAAAATATCTCCACATAGGCTGATCTCCATTTTTTCTTAAATATATAATTTTGTTTTCGTTTCTTTTCCATTTGTTATTTTATAATATTGGCTGTGAAAAATGCCTTTTATGTTCCTGATTACCTTTTAATAAATTTTTTTTTTAAGTTTTAGTATGTACTGTTTTTTAGTTTTAAGAAAAGTGGCTATGAAGTAAAATCCTTCTTTTGTTATACTAAATGTTTGAGTTTTTTATTTTTATAATCCTATTTATATAAAAATGTGTTTTCTTGTTCTTTTAAAAACAAATTATTAAATAAAAGAAATTTTGTTGGCAAAATTTTTTGGTAAAACCAAAGGTGGTAAAATTTACCACCACTTCAATAACTATGTCCAAATTTTTCACCTCAGTAGTTAAAGGTTAAATCTACCGGCGTTGCCGGGTTCACTCCAGCTAGTATGATAAAAATTGACGCATATAATATCAGTGCTCTAAGAAGGTAGGCCGTAACTCTGAAAAATTGTAGTAATGACCAATTATGTACGTATGACCTGTACTTGCTGATAAAAAAATGCTCATTCAACATTCTGATAACCTGCCTTTATGGTCAAACACTCACATAGGTTTTTTTCAAATATACAGTCATGATTTTTATTCATGTCGTTTGTAAATTTAAATGAATAAAGAGTGTTTTTACTATAAAGTCAGTTAGAAACGTTCATTTTGATCTTGAACAAATATGAATGAATGACAAATGAAGTAAAGGCCCCGATTATGGTTCACAACAGTTGTAAATTTGATGTTGTATTTCTTAAATTGAGATTATGATTTACAACACCTATGTGTTGTACCATATACTTTGAATATTGTTTACAACATTTGTTTGTAGATGTTGTAGGCAATACAACACAAAATTTAGATGTTGTGAACGATAATCGGGGCCAAAATGTTTGTTTATCGTTTAGATCAGCAGGGGGTCAATTCTTGTTCTGTGAAACGGTGAAATGAAAAGTTTTTTCACTGTTACACAGCGTTTTTGATTCTTGTTTTGTGCAAAACTTAAAAGATACATATCATTTTTTCATGTAACAACAAGTGGAATGAAACAAAATATTTTCACAGTTTCACAAGAGTGCTGATTCGTGTTTTGTGTAACTGTGAAATTAACTGTCAAAATTGTTTCATATGTGTAACAAGTTTGCACAGAAAATGTTTATGTGAAAAAATAACACTGGGGTTTAAAACCATGAAAAAACCAACAAAAGGAAAGCGTGCTAGCAAAAATAAAAAATAATATTTAATAAAATCGAATAAAATAATTGCACCCGTCATATTTTTATTTTAATATAATATTTAATACTCGTATATTTATATCAAAAACCAAAACAAGTATGGCGTCACATTGGTGTTCTAGAGCCAAATAAATATAGTTGACGGCGGTAGCGGCGAAACCGGCAGCACAAAAAATCAATCGACGATAGTTGCAATTATTTTTAATATTAATTTTGTATCCAGCAAAAATCTGATTAATTTTTTAACAGAAAAAACAGTACAAAAAATTTCTTCTCAATTTATATTTATGATAACAATTAGATGAACAAATATACAAATGCTATGTATGCAATTGCGGTTGTTAAAATAAACATATGTATGTGTGCATACCCAAAAAAAAAAAAATTGGTTTCAAAACGAACTTAAGTATGTAGAGGGTGTCCGCCAGTTCATATTTCTCCATAATAAATTTGCCACGTCTCTACTTCACGATTGCCAAATATGAACTGTCAAGACTAATCTTTACCAAAATGGCGGCAAAACAAAGTCGTATACCTTCCCGGCGGACGCCGGTCATTTAAATTTTTCTTGTATGTACATATATTTATATATTTAGGTAATTTGTAAACACGTTAGTACCACGAGCGAATAGCAACAATTATCGCAACTTTTTTATGAACAAGTTCTTAGTGTGCGACTATACTTTTAGGTACATAAAAATCGTCCCTTAATTTACCATCATTTTATGTACGCTAATAAATTAGTGCAGGCAAAAAAGTCCACATTACAAGTCGGTGTTGATTTAATTTATTTTACGATTTGAAAGTATATACATAAACGCATGTTTTTGCGAATGTGTAAAACTGAAAGTGGTATCAATGAAATACATATTTATTTGTTATATTATTATCATTTTATTAATATCTAAAAACAGTATCAGTAAAATTCGAAGCAGTTAAAAAAAATATATGGCGCGTAAGCCGCTTCCTTCAATCTGTTGGCTTCGTACTCTTGCTTTGACATAAAATTTCAATAACATACAAGCCATAGCTGCCAGATAAATTGATCATGAAATCCTCAAACATCGACAAAAAAATCGTCAAAATCGTCAAATTGATTCCTTAAAATCGTCAACAAAATATCACCTTTAAAAAAAAACTTTTGTTTTTATTTGAGTAAAACTGAAAAATAGAATTGACAGTAGAAATGTATATAAAATTTCAAAACCTAAATTAATAAAAAACATTAAAAATATATTTACTCAATTCACAAAATGTTATATTTGTCGTAGGTCGGTAGAAACTATGACTAACTACAACTATTGTACATAATGTTGTTTTTAATTTCCATGTCAAAAACTACTACAACATGTACGAAAATTTTTCCTATGTTTCCGAAATGTCGTATCAATACACCAGAGTTGGAAAACTTTTTTTTTTTTATTTATTCTTTTTTATTTTTTAAATGTATTTTAAAAATTGTTTGAAATGTTTTTCTTCTTCTTTTTAAATTTTTTATTCAAGAAATTTGATAACACTGGATAACATCTACAACAATATATACGACAAGGTGTTCACAAAATGAAATGCCATTTAACTATAATCTACAACAATATAACATTTTGTGAATTGGGTAATTATATTTATTATACACATGCTTTACCATTACATATTTTAGTCAGTTTTGGTACAATTTTAAATTAATTACAATTTTAATTTAATTATTCTCAATTCGTTATATTAGAATGGTTTTTTGTAAAAGTAATGGCCTCCAAAGACTACTTTTGTTTTTTTAGATTTATTTGTCTAAATATTCATTTTCCGCTTGCAAAATAATGTAGTAAATCAAATTTTTTTTCAGAATAAACTTAGATAGAGTTAGGTAAAAAGAGTCGGGTTTCTCATTTTCATTTCTGATATTTTTGTTTTAATCTAACTGTTTAGGTTATTTTGGGCGAAATTTTTCTCTAAATTGAATAACTTTTATTGTCTTAATTCAGATTTTAGCTCTTGCCTTTCACATTCTTCAATAAAATGGTTAAATTCATTCACAAAACGAACGATTTTTTTTTTGTTTAATATATATTAAGTACTTAAAGCTTAATATTCGTTTTTAAAATCAAATCTTATTTGGCCACACTGCACAGTGGTTCAGTAGTAGGACATAGGATCCAAATCACGATGTTCGATTTTTTCATCGTTAGTTTGTTTTAATACTCACTATTAGTGGCGCTACTAAAACATGCAAAAACATTTACAATTAGTTGTTTTTTCATTAACTTTTGTGCATTGGAAGTGAACATATTAAAACAACTCTCCTTATCTATAATGTAATGTGTTAATCAAGTTAATATATAGTACGTGTTTTTCAAGGAAAAATTATTTGTGACCTATTGTTTTAAAATGGATATTCAGGTTGAAGGTGTACTGTTATTATTATGTATTTATTAATTTTTTATGCAAAATATATTTTGCTGAAAGGGGTTTTACGCCAAGTCCATTTTCACATAGATTAAAATTTTTTTTTTTTACTGAAACTTTTAACTACGACGTATGCCGCGTTTCAGTTGTATATCAAAATGTTAGTCTATATCTCTACTTTCAATTTGAAAACAAATTATCTGCGTTTGTGCATGGTACAGAGAGTCTACGTTTTTACGACTAGATTCGTAGCACATATTTTTCACATATCTTTTATCTTTCGTTTTCACAAATTTCTATGCAATAAAACCTCAAATAAACCCTCAATAAATATAAAATATTTTTTACGGGCAATATAGTGCCTGTTTCTCAAAGAAAAAATTATTTGCGACCTATTATTTTACAATATATATTCAAGTTGAAGGTATGCACCGTCCATTATTATTCCATTTTTTATCATTTTTTGAAAAAAATATATTAAATATATTTAAGGTGCTGTTATTAAGTGTTCTTTTGCAAGAATTTTTGTATTTGATACATGGCTGTCGATTAAGGAAAGTTTGACCGAAAGTGAGCGGCGTAATCATGTATTTCAAATCTTAACGCAGTAACTGCCAGATGCAGAACATTTAAACATTGGCAGTTTTTAAATTAAAATAACCAACCTTTGTAGAAGATTGGCAACCTACTGGGAACAAGTTAATCGATCACGTTTGCGTGATATAGTGACTGGCTTGACGAAATCGAAGTTTTTGAACTACCTTTTAAAGTCATCGAGCATACTCTGAAGCCTGCGAAAATAACAACACGCGAAAAATGTTACGTGTTATTACTAACACTGATCTTTTGCATAGACTTATTTTAAATTTCGACCCGTTAATTCCTTCTTTATATAAATTACCACAAAAGACATCTGCTATCACCTGAGGCCTTAAGTATGTTAAGTTTTTAAAAATAATGTCAAAATGTTGTGCTAAATTGGCGTTACAAAATTTATTGTTTTCTATTATTTTTTCTTTAATTAATGACTCATATTTTTGATAAATAAATTATAATACTATTATCCTTGTTGATTTTTTTCTATAATTTAACCCTACTTGACCCTTAAATAGCTTAAACACAAACATTCATATTAATTTTGATGAGTATATCTAAGCAAACTACGTATGACCGCCTTCCTTAGAGACTTGAACCACTGTGCACTGTTCTAAAAAAATTTGTGAAACAAATAATAATAGTATATTTTTCTATTTCCTTAAAAAATATATTTTCTTCGAAATTTAAAAATTTGTTTATCTTTATAATCTACCAAATCAAAATGTTTGATCTTGGCTTTATTTCTAATAATATCTTTTAAAATTATATGCATTAAATTGGTGGATACAATAGTCGCCAATTTTAGATTTTACTGTGTAAAAAAAGCATAAAATTCTTTTCAGAAATATAATAATATACATTTGAATTTCCAAAAGCAATAGTTACAAATAGTGTGATAATAATTGTAAAAATGTTAAAGAATTCAAAGAAATAAACGTTGAAAATTTTGAATTTCCAAAAATCGCCAAAATAAATAAAAATCGTCAAATTAAGGACAAAAATCGTCAAATCGTCAAGATGCTATTTTTGTGTAGTAAAATCGTCAAAATGACGATAAATCGTCAAATCTGGCAGCTATGATACAAGCAAAAGTTTCACGACTACGGTTGGAATGAAACAATTTTTTCATAACATGCACCAGAATCGCAAATAGTGTAATTGTGATGTGTTAATGCGAAAAGTGCTCATGAAAACGAAAATGATAAAAACTTTTCGTTTCACTGTTTCACAGATCCAGAATTGACCCCCAGGTCATAAAAAGGAAAACTAACGACAAATAAAACCAAAGAAAAGTTTTAATAGTTTTTAGATCCTAATACTGGTATTTTTATTTATTTATGAAGTAACATTCGTTAATGATAGTTTCACACTATCCCACTGAGTGTAACGACACGTTAAAAACTCAAATAAAATAAAAAAGTATTTTGAAACACGAAGCTTTGTCGTAATTCGAGAAATTTTTTTCGACATCAACGAAAGTATTTGGTGAAAATTTGAAAGCAAACGTTTCCTAGCATAATTTCTTTCGTTGAGCTCAATATGTTTTCGACTTCCAAAGTGTTATATTATGGTAAATATTACTTTATTTTTATCAGAAAACGCTTTAATTAGATCAAAGTTAACTGCAATGAATATTCTTTGGTAATTAAAGAAGAAATGATGTCCGTGAAGGAATAGTACACTAGCCAAACTGAACAACAACTTTATTATTACTTGTGAAAATTTAATTAATTTAAAAATCAACTTTTAATAATACAATTAATGCAATTTTTCTCCAATAGGTGCAAAGTTAAAATATACGGAACTTTTAATTTAGAATTCATTATTAAGTAATTTTTTAATTTTCCCCTAAATGTCAAATTGTGTATGCTTTGTATTTAGTTTGTGTTTTGCACAATAGTTTAAGAAGGAGCATCATGAACCATCCTCGCGAATTTGCCCAATTTCAAAAATATTAATTTTAAGCTTTTTCAATAGTACACTTATTATTCAATAGGTTATACTTAAGTTATATGTCAGTACGTAGTTATTAGTTTGAAAAAATAAAATTTGGTTATGCACGTAAATTCTTCTAAAATATGTAAAAATTTGTAAAATATGCCATACAAATATGAAAAAAATTTAGAAATGCAAAAGTATGCGTTTTTGACGAAATATGCAAAAATATGCCGTAATAAATAGGGGTTAAATGTCGTAGTTTATCCAAAAATAAACTAACATTTTGCTTGTTTTTTCAGTAACATTCAGAAATAAAAAATGCTTAAGCATGTTTTTGCTTGCCCTATTAATTACGTTCATTTGTATTATTTGATGTTTATAAACAGTATCTTTATTTTATTACTGGTGTTTTATTTTATTGCAGCCAATCATAGCTGTCTCTGGAAAAAATTCTGCAAAGTTTTTTTACATTTGGTGGTGTAACTGTACTTTTGTCACAATTAAATACAAACTTAAATTTATGACTGCAAAACTGAAACTGTATTTAAATTCTATTTGAGTTTAAATTAAAATTAACTAATTTCACATTTAAATATGAAGTTAAAAACTGGGCCTATATCTGAAACAAAGAAATAAAGGTAGTGCTTTGAGCAGGTCCATTATAAATGCTCTCTCTCTGTGGTGTCATCGTAAAAATAAAAAAATTAAATGTAAAAAAAATTCTACCATATTAAATACGAGTGCTGCGTGATTGTGTTTTTTGTTTATGGTTGGTGTGACGTAGATGTGAAGAAAACCAAAATTATTACGCTACTTTTAAAGTTTTTATCACAGTGTACACAGTGACGAAACTCCAACAACTATATCAAGAAAAACACACAGCAAGGTAGCCACAACAATATGTTTGCACACACAACCTTACAGTGTATAACAAGTTAGCTACAACAAAATTTTTAGCATACAACATCACAGTGTATAACAACATAGACACAACAATTATTATTTTATTATGTCATACACCTTTTGCTTTACGCTTTTTGTCAAAGTTTTAAATGTCACCCAAAGCAACAAAGTTTTATCTGACACGGCCTTAAGAAGCTGGCGTCTAATCGTCGCTTTCGATATCGACTTAATTTGATCGAGGTTTTTCAGTTTGGCATCGCGGCATTCGTTATCGAACAACTCACACGAGTTATTGAGATGATAGGATACGTTAACGAGTAATCGATCGAGTGTTTCATCGAGCGTTTTCATTCGATACATATGCGGCTATCGTAAACATATCGTCGATGGAATTAAAGAACGCTGTAACTGACAAAACCTTAAATGTTCACCAGAGCCAAAAAACCCTTATGAAAGTAGAACTAAGGCACTGGTATTTTTCAAAACGCAGACGGCGTAAGTGAATTTATTTTCATCGTTGAAATGTGGGACCGGGACTAATTGACGCGTATTTTTTTTCTGACAAAAATGATTCAAAAAACGGATTTTTGATTTTTTATCAGTTACAGCGTTCTTTAATTCTTGCGACGATATGTACGAGTAACAAATTGTTTATTCTAAAGAAAAAAAGATTTGTTTTATTTAAGTATAAACTTTTTTTTTAATATGAAATCTTTAATATTTATATTTTCCTGGCAGTGCTTTGAACCATGCCAACTAAATCGTCATTGCCAATTATGTACAGAAAACTACCTTTAGCCAGAAGGGAAAGAGTTTCTGTAGGTGTGGTGGAACTGCTGTTGACATGTGTCCAGAAAATTGTAACTCCTTAAGTAGACAGTTAAATGCAACTTTTGTCACTCTACAACCCTACTTAAAACCTCAGAAGTGTGTGTCCATATTAATAGACATATTTCTTACGATTTATCTGCTAATGATAGTGCGTTAGTCTTAATCCCATCTTCTGAATCCGACGATAATATTAATTCTATAAATAATAATTCTTCAGCCATTTTTTACCACTTTAATTTTTTATTACTTCACTTTATTAATCTTTTATTTAATTTTTTGCCTTTTTCACAATGGTAGCAATCGAATGACACGATTCGGTCATTCGTATGGTATCGCAATTTTATTTGATACGTTCACTTGTTCGATCACGTAAGCGACGATTAGACCACTGATTACTTACAAGTTTTGTAGTCGATACTCGGAGGCTTTGAATGTGCTTATAGCATAGTTGTATGAGCTATTAAGCTATTTGCACTGTATTATTTTCTGATTGTTGTTTCAACCAATTTATTTTTTTTTTTTTTTTTTTGTGAAATTATGTACATTCATAAATCAAGAAATGTTTGCGTGACATGGTTGTAGGATGAAAATAGAACAAGTATAAATTTTAAAAAAAATCTACTTGTGAAAGTACTTACGAATTTGATACCACAATAGATGAAACATCACATACAGATGCTGACACACCAGGGTTTAATTTTTCGTAGTCATCAAACCTTTGAAATAGTTCGGGAAACCACACCATTAGCGTGTAATAACTACAATTGTATTTAGAATAGAAAAACATCACACAATATTTTAAAATTACAAATAATTATGTGTCTGTATCTATGTACAGCTTTTGTTCATTATTATGTTTTTGAGAAGAGCAGAAGTTTTACTAACCTTGTTGTTAAGCAGAATTGAATGCCACATGTTAGAGATGTGTTTCGTAAGTGAGGTTTTTTACAGAGTGTTTTTGTTTGCGACCATATTTCAGAAAGCAACAGCTTTAATTCATCCGGCTTACTAAGTCTTAGATTTCGTACACTTTTCTCCCCTGATTTTTCTGAAGATCTATTTGGTGCTATTAAGCATTTGCACTGTTAATAAATTCAAAAAATATCTAAAGTCTAGAGAATTATAAAATAATAAGAAAAGTTATATGGTCTTACGGGATACTCTTCTGGTTTACGCCCAGTATTCTTTACATACATATGTACAAGAATTTTAAGAGCTTTATCTGTTTCACCGTGTTCAAGTAAAAATTTGGGACTTTCAGGAAATGCAAAGAGCCAGCAACCCAGTAATAAACTGAAAAAATATTTTTGTTTTTTTTTTAACTTTTTTTAAATAATTGTTTTTATTATTTACCTGGGCACAGCACATATTGCCACGAATAAATTCCAACTGTGATAGAAGAAAACCCCATGCTCCAGGTGCAAGGCAATAGGAATGATTATCCATGCAATCCCTGTAAATATAAATATATGATGTTACAATGTACACAGTATGTCAATTTTAAGTGGTACGAGTATATACAATGTACATAAGCTTATACAGTATTCCACGAATAATTGCCTCGAGAAAAATGTCACGATTTTTGGGTAATTATGCGTGGAAGTCATGATTGCAAGGCTGTAGTTTGTAAGTAAATTTAACGGATATTTTATGTCTATACAAGTTAAGCTGCAGTTTTTAGAAAATAATTATTTTGGGTAATTAAACGAGGGAATTTTAAGTGAAATTTCTCTTTGGGGAAAATTTATTTGAGGTAATTAAGCGAATAACGCAACTAGGCGAAAGTTAATTAAGCGTGGAATTTTATTAGAAAATGGTAAGAAAAATATGGGGATTTAGGAATTGAGGGAAATAAGCATGAAAGGCAATTAAGCGTGGGGCAATTTTACGTGGAATACTGTATATGCATTTATAACGGGTGTTTATTAGGAGCTTGAGAACTTCAAATGGTACATTCTTCATTATTATAATCTGGTAAATAATTTTATGACATTAAATTTTTTTTTGTCCATGAATTGTGAAATCTAACAATTTGAAATTTCTATAATATGTATTACCATGATACTAGAATAATGGGTAGCCTTGCCAGATCCTTTGGATAGCTTAAATGTCAAATTTGTTTACAATGAACTACAAAAATTTACATAAGATCTCAATAAACAACTCACGCTATCACGCACCGACCGCAGAAGCACAGATAAAACAGTAAGCTCAGCACACACAACAAGAGACGCAGCACACAATATAAAAGCGACACAACCCTCACATCGAGGAATTGCATAACGCGGCGCCAACGAAAACGTTTTAGAAAGTTATATATTGAGATCTTAGGTAAATTTTTGTAGTTCATTGTTTCCTTAAATTTTGAACGGTTTGCTACCTATGGATCTATACAGGGAAAAAAAGATCCGATTATAGGCCTCTTATAAAATTATTTAACATGAAAGATTGGTCATCGAAGTTGACGAGTATCCGATTGGAATTATCGGAGTATAACTTTACAGTAGAACATATTAAAGGTTACGGATAACGTGGCGGCAGATGCGCTCTCGCGAATTTGATTTTTGATTAACGATTTGAAAAACGGATGTACTGAAATTTTAGCGGTGGCAACACGCGGAACTAAAAATGAACAAAGGGAACAAGACGTTACAAACTTTAATATACAAATTTTTTGAAAAATTTTCTCACGAATTTAGTACTAAAATACCGAAAATAAGGTCCGAATTACTTTATAGCGCGCGTAAGGATATACAGGAAATTTAAATTATTAGGGAACATTGGGAACGGAACATTGAATTTAGACGATATAATTTCGAAGTTTGAAAGGGAAGCAGTTAGTCTTAATATTCCTAGATTAGAATGACCAAAGGATAATGTAATTTTTAACATAAATGTAGTATTCAGAAATTTAAGGACCACGGTATAAGGATATTACGAAAACTTCAAATTCTTTTAACGGATCCTATTAGAAAGATAACTGAGAAGGAGTAGAAAGATAGGCTTATAAATGTTTACCATAATGACAAAGTATTTCTGGAGGAATATGTAGAGACATGTAGCCGACTTTGTGAGAAAATGTAATTTGAATAAAGATAAACCAGGTAATAGGGAAGAATTATTTTTAACACCGACACCGATGCGGGCGATTGATGTTGTCGTTCTCGATATGATAGGGTCATTCGCAGAATCTAGATTCGAAAACAAGTATGCCTTGAGTCTTATTTGTGATTTGACGAAATATTTGGTCAGTATTACTATACCGGATAAACATGCAGATACGGTAGTTCGTGCTATTCTTGAAAAATTCATTCTGGTTTATGGACCAATGAGTACGATAAAATCTGATTTGGGGACGGAGTTCAAAAAACGGGATTCGGGTGAATTGTGTAATTTATTAAAGATCCAGATGAATTTTTCGACTGTATATTATAATGAAACGCTGGGAACTGTAGAACGCAATCACAGAGTTTTTAGCGAATATCTAAAAGCATATATAGAAGACAACTTAGCGGTATGGGACACCTACCTGACATACTTTACGTATTTCCACAACACAACATCAAATACAGCATTCGAGAACAGATTCTCACCGTACGAATAAGTTTTCGGTAAAATCCCTAATATGCATACAGAATTTTTTAGAAAGAATATTGATCCAATTTACAACATTGAGAACTACAGTAAGAAGGTTAAATACCGCTTACAGATGGCAAAGAAATCCATTAAAAAACATAAAATTAGGAACAAGGATTATTATGACAGATATGCAAAGCAGTTATTACTTAAAATTGGGGACAATGTCCTAATACAGACACAGCCCTATGACAAATTCAAGAGTATTTACGGGGGTCCATTTATCGTCAGAAGCATTGACGACTGCAATATAAAAGTGTATGATAAAATAACAGCCAAGGAAAGAATGGTCTACAAAAATAGATTTCGGAAACTCTAATCTAAATTAATTTTAACTTTTTTAAAAGAGAAAGGAAAGGGGAGAATACAATGTCTAGTAAATTTATGTTTCTTGGAAGCGATGAGGAGAAATGAATCAAGATTTATATAATCATAAGCTTAAAATTCTAGTTATATCTGTCAAAGTCTACATTTAATAAAAATATGTATGTATAATATATTAACTTCTCCAACGTTCAACAAATACATTTGTGATGAAAATCTAGTTTTAAAAAGAAAAACTTTAAGCTATGGATAAACTTTAGATAAATATCTACAGCCTTATGTATAATATAAAATTATCAGGTCGTTGTACACAGTGGCTAAGTTTGTCCTTCCAATACGTGGAATTTCTTACTCAAAGGTATAGGGTATTTAATTTTTTGTATTATCTGACTAGTTATCAAATAGAGGGTATAGAAAGTTTTAATAGTATCAGTCTATAGTGGGTGATAAACTTGCCAGTTTTTTGTCCCATATACCAAAGGGTTGCTAATTTTTCATTATACATACGGCCGCTAGTTTGTATTTATATATAAGAAATATCTATAAGTAGGACTGTAATCTAGTTCCTTGGGAAAATAAGAAGTAAACAAGTCCGGTACTACTTGCTTGCTTCTTCTTTTTTTTTTAAAGGCGAGGTGTGGTGAAACCTAAAACCTATCCTATTACTAGGATAAGTAACTAAGGAAAATGAAGAGAAATAAAGCAATTATTATTCTGTATGTAACCTTTAAACAAACTCGTCATCATTTATTCTATACTCTCCATTTAGCCCCATACCCCTTCCCAAAAAAATTTTTCAAATACTTTAAAGGGAATTGAGGTGTTAGGTCCAAATTTACCTCCTACCAAAGCGATAACTCCAAGGGGAATCCACTCAAAATTGTTCTCCATATTTCTCCTACCGCAACAAAATAAGGAATTTTGGTGGCAAAAATAAAGGAATTAAAAAATATTATATAAGATGGTAGTATTAAATAAATTTACTGTATATATGTTACAAATGATTTTTATCCATTACAAAACAAAATCTTTTTATTCTTGCTAAATAATTCACAACAAATTTAATTCTTTATTTACTTTAGTTATAAATTCGAATATTATTAGGTTTTTATTTGCTAAATTTGACATAAATATAATTAATTTGCTATTTCGTTATGCACATATGTATGTATATATTTATGTAATTTTCACTTGAATATTGCAGCACTGATTTTACGAACAAAATTTCTGAAATGGGTGAATCGTGGTGCAGATAACTATTAGTAAACAAAAAATTCGTTTGCACAAAAAATGTTCTAGAAATTTATGGGTGAATTCGCGTTCAACCCCGCATCACCAAAACACAATTACATATGCATTTATTCAGTAGTTCATAGATCGTCGTAGAGTTCACATCATTGAATGCCATACATACATACATATATTTTTTCGTTTTATTCGTGCAATCAGATTAAACAAAATGAGTAGCACATATAAATCTGTGTATACGTACAGTTTTAATGCTATTTAACATTCATCCAGTGTGTATCGAAAAGAACAAAGTTGTTCGCTTAAATTTTCAACCAATGTGAATTGGCCCATTGACTATAATGGCAAAAGGTACACTAGCCAGAATAACTATTCGTACACTGCAACATTTAATTTTCAAATAATTATAATATAATAGTAATAGGAAACGATTTGTGGCAAAATTTAACATTATTTGTTCTTCATATAGTCTTCTTTAATTTTAGTATATTTTCAAATCTCTTTGCTTTCACAGCAAAGTTTTTCAATAAAAAAATGCAGTGTGGCAACGTTTTACTACCAGAAAAAATATTGGTACACTTTTATTTCGGGGAATCCCAAGAATTTTTTACTAAGCTCAAGTGTGCCAAAAGCAACAGAATAATAAAAGCTCTACTTAATTCAAATTAATTTGAGTCAGTGGTAAAATTTTCAAAGTACAAATCAAGTATAAATGAAGATGAGTTCTAAAACAAAAGAAATTTGTGCAGCTGAACGGGAAAGAATTATAAAATTTCGCAATGAGGCAAAATCATTGCGTGAAATTGCTAAGACTGTTGGAAGAAGTCATTCTTCTATCCAATACGTCATTAAAAATTTCAAATCTACCGGCTCTATCTTGTCCAAACAACGCACAGGCCGCCCATCAAAATTGATCGAAAGGGAAAAACGAACTGTTTTGGCACTGGTAAAACAAAATCCAAGAGTTACGGCTTCCCAATCAGCAAGAATATAAAAGATTATTTTAGTAAGGACATACACGAAGACACCGAGCGCAAAATAAAAAAGGCTGATTATCATGGCCGTGTAGCACGTAGAAAGCCGTACATATCAAACATCAACAGAAAAAAAAGGATAAAATTTGCCAACAAATACATCAAAATGCCTTCCGAGTTTTGGGAAAAGGTGTTGTTTTCTGATGAAAACAAATTCATCATCTTTGGCATTAAGGGGAAAAAGATGGTTTGGCGAAAAACTGGAACAGCGCTTAATAAAGAAAATCTTGTTTCAACTGTAAAGCATGGTGGAGGTAGTGTTATAGTGTGGGGGTGCATGGCAGCTAAAGGAGTCGGAAATTTGACTTTTATAGAATCCACCATGGACCAGTACGGCTATTTAAATATACTGAAACAAAATTTACAGCAAAGCGCCGACAAACTGAATTTGGGACCAGATTTTTGGTTCCAACAGGCTAATGATCCCAAGCATTCGGCGCATAATGTGAAGTTGTGGCTACTCTACAGTGTGTTTTTTTTAGAGGTATAGAACTTTGAATTGAAATAAAACACAAGAAAATTGTTTTAATGTCCATCAATTTAGCTTTAGTGGAAGGATAATTTTATGCCATTAATGTTTAAATATGATTTCGGGCATGTGGCCGCCGCGGCTAGCTCGAATAAAGCCAATTCTACAGGTCCATTTTTCAACCACTTTTTCGAGCATATGGGGCCGTATGTTGGCAATAACGCCGCGAATGTTGGCTTCCAAGTCCCCTAACGTTTCTGGTTTGTTGGCGTAGACGAGCGACTTCACATATCCCCAAAGAAAATAATCCAATGGTGTCAAATCACACGATCTTGGTGGCCAATTGACAGGTCCATTCCGTGAAATTATGCGCTCATCGAATGTTTCCTTCAATAAATCGATTGTGTCGTGCGCTGTGTGGCATGTAGCGCCGTCTTGTTGAAACCACAACTCATCCACATTCATGCCATCCAATTCGGGAACAAAATAGTCGGTTATCGTGGCTCTATACCGGTCTCCATTAACGGTAACTGACTCTCCAGCATTATTTCGGAAGAAGTATGGTCCAATGACTCCACCAGCCCATAAAGCACACCAAACAGTCAGTTTTTGTGGATGTAATGGCGTCTCAAGGGTCTCATGTGGATTCTCTTCACTCCAAATGCGGCAATTTTGCTTGTTGACGTAGCCATTCAACCAAAAATGAGCCTCATCACTGAACACAATTTTGCGATGAAAATCAGCATCGAGATCAATCTCATTTTCGGCCCATACACCAAAATCACGACGCATTGCATGGTCTCGCGGCTTTAATTCTTGCACAAGCTGGATCTTGTAAGGTCGCAAGCCAAGATCTTTGCGCAAAATCTTCCATAAAGTTGATGAACAAAGCTCCAATTGCTGTGCACGGTGGCGAATCGATTCATTTGGGTTCTCTTCAACACTTTGCTCTACAGCGGCAATTGTTTCTTCGGTGCGCACTGTTCGACGTCTCTGCGGATGCCTATTATCACATAGAGTAAACGTAGTGCGAAAACGATCCATGGTTAACTGAATTAATTGCTCTAATGGACGATTATGTCGACCATAAAATGGACGGAGCTTGCGGTAGACTTCGCGAACTGAACCATTATTTTCGAAATAAATTTGAACGATTTGCAAGGGTTGTTCTTTTGTCAACCTGTTCATGATGAAATGGTAAACCAAACTAAATATTAATCACTTGACAGCTGACAAAATGGCCGCCAGTTAAAAAAAGTGATGCCAACTTAAAGTTCTATACCTCAATAAAAAACACCCTATATATAAAAAAAAAAACTAACTTCAAGTAATACAAACAATAGCTAAAAGTAGTATAATCCGGTATGTGATAAAAAAAGATTTCGATCGAAATTGAAAATGTCTGTATTTTCAAAGTCACATAAAACTTCTCTATTTTAATTTTTTTTTTAATTTAAATAATCAAGGAAATAGTTTTAATAGTAAAAAAGGTGTTAATGTCGATCTACATAAATTGTTTTCCATCACATACCAGAATGAACCATTTAAAACAGACTAAAACTTTTTAAGAAAAATTGATTATTATTATATATTTTTTTCGAATTAAATTCGAATATTTAATGGATCTATATCATACTTATTGTATTAATTTTAATAGCCTAAGATCCTAATACTGGTATTCTTATGTGAATTAATATCCGTTAAGGAATATGTACAAACACTAGCAGAACTGAACTAGTTTTCGACCCAGTTAGCAATTGAAGGAAAAAAACTAGTTCAGTTCTGCTAGTGTTTGTACACATTTCTTAACGGATGTTAATGGACAAAGTTCCAATTGCTGTGCACGGTGGCGAATTGATTCATTCGGGTTCTCTTCAACACTTTGCTCTACAGCGGCAATTGTTTCTTCGGTGCGCACTGTTCGACGTCTCTGCGGATGCGTATTATCATATAGAGTAAACGTAGTGCGAAAACGATCCATGGTTAACCGAATTAATTGCTCTGATGGACGATTATGTCGACCATAAAATGGACGGAGCTTGCGGTAAACTTCGCGAACTGAACCATTATTTTCGAAATAAATTTGCACGATTTGCAAGCGTTGTTCTTTTGTCAACCTGTTCATGATGAAATGGCAAACCAAACTAAATATTAATCACTTGACAGCTGACAAAATGGCCGTCAGTTAAAAAAGTGATGCCAACTTAAAGTTCTATACCTCAATAAAAAACACCCTATATAACACAAAATATCAACTGCATTTCCCCCCACAATCGCCGGATCTAATCCTATAAAACATTTGTGGGATTTATTGGAGCGTAAGATCCGAAAACATAACAATACTTCCAAGGAAATGCTAAAAAGCGTTATTATGGAGGAATGGAACAAAATAAGCCAGGAGGAAATATCCAAACTAACAAAATAAATGCCAAAACGTCTTTCAGAAGTTCTTCGACGTAAAGGATATCCTACGAGTTATTAAGTATTTTAAATATATCACAATTTAATTTTATGTTCCCGGTGCTTCTCTATGGTGCGGAAGCATGGACGCTGTCTTGTGCCGATGCAGCGGTCCTCGGGGTGTTCGAGAGAAAAGTTCTTCGTAAGATTTTTGGTCCTCTAAGGCATGGCGATGAGTTTCGCATTAGAACCAACCATGAGCTGTATGAGCTCCTCGGCGATGTAGGTGTTGTCCAGCGTATTAACATCCAGCGGCTACGCTGGCTCGGCCACATTGTTCGGATGGAAGAATCTGCTCCAGCGAAGAAAGTTTTGGATGCGAAGGTCACTGGACGTCGGCGTAGAGGACGACCCTGTTTACGTTGGAAGGACCAGGTTGATGAAGCCCTGTCATCGATTGGTGTGACCAACTGGAGAAGGCGCGCGCTAAGCAGAAGCGCCTGGAGACTAGTGCTGAAGCAGGCCGAAATCCGTTAACGGGTTGTTATGGCCAGCTAAGTAAGTAAGTAATTTTATGTACAAATATTTATTCTGTACGAATACTTTTTCTGATGAATTAGCTCTATAATTTTGTAATTTTAGCGGTAAAAAGAAAACGTCAAATAATAAAATTGTTAGTTCCTTCTAAAAAATAAATACATCCGACAACAAATCTTTGAAAAACTTTTTGAAGAACAAATCGATTTAATAACGAGGATTATTTTTATGATTAAAGTTTAAGACCCAAGGTGTACGAATAGTTTTTCTGGCAAGTGTATGTACACATTTTCAATACAGTATTCCACGGATAATGCCAGACAAAAATGTTCCAATTTTTGGGCAATTACTTGTACATAAGCTCGGTAGACTTTAATTGTAAGGTTGTATCAAAAAAATAGTTTGAAAGTAAATTTAACGGACATTTTATGCTTATATAAACATATACTACGTTTTAAAGTACTCCCTATTTGCAATATACTTTATTCACTGTTTATATGTAAAAGTACTTCGCTGCCATTAAATAGTATGTAAAAATTATCTGTTTTAACTTTTGTAATTTATTTGCAAGTATACCACAAGTATTCAATTTGAAAAGTATTTTATACAATTTTTTTTTATTGTTATTTTATGTCCAATATTTTATGTTTTTATGCTTCTTTCCGCCATATTTATATAAGCCAGCCAGATTTTTGAAAACAATATAAGCATTTAAAATGTAAACAAGTGGAAACATTTTACACCTTTATTTACAAATAGTGTTGTTATTCACAACTTGTTATCGTGAGTTAGTAAGTTGCAATAAAACAATTATATGGCAACATTTTTTATTCTTATTTGAAAATAAGTCGGACGTATAAACGTAGTAATAGTTGAGTTAAGCTGAACTTTTTAGAAAATAATTATTTTGAAAGGGAAATTTCTCTTTGGGGAAAATATATTTGAGGTAATTAAGCGAATGACGAAATTAAGCCAAAGTAATTAACCGTGGAATTTTATCAGAAAATGGTAAGAAAAAATATGGGGATTTAGAAGTTGAAGTAAATAGGGGTGAAAGGCATGGGGCAATTGCCCCCCGGGGAATACCGTATATCTTAAATCTTACGAGTGCATCAAATAAGCTGTGAGCGACTGTATACATAAGTAAGTAAGTATACATAAGTAATTTACTAAATACAATTTGTTTAACCTATTAAATATCATGCAATTAGTACAAGCCATTCATTTTTATTGAAACTCAATATTAATATTTATGACTTGATAAAATAAAAAAGGGTGTCCCAGTAGGCGAGCGAGTAGTGTGCTAGACTTCTAGTGCAAGGAGAGGACTCTAGACCCTCGTCTGCGATACTACACCCAACTTAGGAAAGTAAATCACGTTTCTTTTTATCAAATTATTTTAGGGCACAATTTATGTTTTTTGTTCATTTATTATGTGTGTTGTTGCCACTTGGTGTTTTTTAAAACTCATTTAATGCCGAAACTTATCGATTCTTTTTCTGGTATTGCAGTATTTTAAAAAGTATAACTTTTATTTTAAAGGTATATTATAATAACGAAAAATATTTAAAGGTCACTTTATTCCTCCCATTAATGAAAGTTAACAGTTTCTATCGGGCACAATATAGACAAGTTGTATTAATGGGCCTAAAGCTCGTATGACACATCCTTTTTTTGTATTAAAAATGATTTGGAGAACAGTGCAAATATAATATAAGAAGAAAGTATAAAGGGTGTAAAGAGTTCAACTCTATTCATATAAATACAGAATTGCCAAAAAATTTACAAATATTTTACATTAAAATTGACATTTAGAATTTAAAATATTATAGTGTTGCTAACTTTATGGTGTTATTCTACAATTAAGCGATTTTAGGGAATTTTTGCCTTCAAAGTAGCGTTTTTTACAAAATAAAAAGTATCAACATTGAAATAAATATTAATACAAAAACCAAAATTAATATTTTGTTTACATTTTTTATATTCCATAATATTCTTTGTAGCATTTGTTGTTTCTTTCTTTCAATTTTATAACAATTCAATACAAGAAGAAGTAGGTGTCATAGGGGCTTAATGGTGGTAGAAGCAAGTCATTTTTATAATGTCAAAAAACTATGAGAAAAACAAACAAAACAAAACACAAAAAATTAAGAAACAAAGCAAAAAATAACAGGCTGCTTCTTCAACATCACCTTTATTATTTCATTATCTGTGTTATAAACACCCACTTGTTGCGAATTCTTTCCAAGAAAGAATTTTCTTATGAAAAAAGTCTGTTCTTACCTGGTAATATTATTATTCCAAATGTCCAAAATAATTCCATCCAACAGAGGATTTTCTCTCGATACTTGGTAGGTTGAAATTCACCTAAATATGGAAAAACAATACCCATTGCGCCTGCTACGCTGTAAAAAATACGACAAAAGAAATTATTTAAAAACATATGTGAGCATGAACATTTATGCATATTTAAAAAGAAAATGAATACCAAACAATGACATAATTTTTAAGGTGAAATTATAACATTGGTATTTGAGTGGTCAAATTGACATCATCAACCAAACAAGCGAATACATAATATAGATCTATATGAAAAAGATAAAAAGGTAAAACTAATGTCTTCGAATAAAAAAAATTTCGCTATATTTGCTATATTAAAAAGACACAACGAAGTGATCGAAAAAAACTAAAACCATTTCTGTACTCTATGGGCTTTAACAAGACAGAATAAACAAGCTTCTCAAGTCTGTCGTTCGGAGTCGACATTAAACTGTAGGTCCCAGTACTCATGGATAAAAATTAACACACATAACATGAGTGCTGCGAGAAGCTAGGCCGTAATCCTGACACAGGGTTGTAAAGGCCAGTTATGTATGTATGTATGTGTTTGCAACAAATCTTATTATGACTTGGAAAACTTCACGGGACCTTTCAGCCTTCAGGATCTTCTCCAACAGACGTCAAGCAGAACAATAGGTGTTTTTCAAAATCGTACTACGTTTCGTGTTCTAAATATGGGCCAATTAATCGTTTTTGGTTTTTTTACCTAAACTAACTCAATCATGGACCAATTATGTAAAGAAATAATGAGCAAATATGTACTGCTAGAATGTGACCTAACGGAAGTATTTACAGCAATGTTATTACTCTTTACAATTCCTGTCACTTCTGAAGCAGGTCATTTAGCAAATTAAAAATAATAAAAAATTATTTAAGAAATATTATGGGCCAAACTCGTCTCCGACATTTATCGCAAATAGTAATAGAATATAATACCGCATCAGGCTTGGATTTAAACGAAGTCATTTGCCAAAACTAAAGCTAGAAAAAAATTTTAAATATACTTGTTAGTTAGTCAGCTGGTAGGGCCGACCTTTATATAATAAACCTTTGAATCGTCTCCATTTCATTTTATTCGTCAAACTTACAACAAGTACTAATTGTTATTTATGTTGTTACTGTTTAATATTTTTATTACCAGCTCTGCAGTACTCAAGAAAGAGCTTAAGCAGCTTAGCGTTTTTAAAATATTTGTGTATTTCATATTTTACACAGCAGTCGAGCCCCTTTTTTAATTTGCCCCAGGGCCCTTGGTTACCTAGCTACGCACTGGATAGCATGGCAGCAAATGCAGCCGACAATATTTGCTGTCATGCTACTTGCTTTCATCTATGTGTTTAATGCTTTATTTGCAGGAAGTTGTTCCTTTATACAGTGATCATCATTCGCATCTCTTGGGACTTATTTATGCCTATCAGAAACATTTTCGGAAAGTGAAGAATACATGAAGCGTGTATCTATTTTTTTTAACCTAACGATAACTTCTTGAAGAGCAGTTTGCAACTTTATTAGTTTTATATGAACTTAAATTTGCTTGACCACTCGCAGTGGTTTAATCGTTAGTGTGTTGGCTTACTAAGATACGAGCTCAGGGTTCAAACCCCAGATCTGACATCTTCAAAGTATAAATATTAAAAAATTATTTCTTTCAGCGACTACCTCTCAGCATTCTTCTGAAAAAAGCTCTGAGAGTAACTGATTGCCATGAACAAGCTTCTTAATTCTGTCGTTCGGAATCGACTTTAAACTGTAGGTCCCGGCACTCATGTATGTAAATTAACACACACAACATGGGTGCAAATTATATATGTATATAGTATGTAAAATTGCTTGACCCTAATATTTATAGGTGTGTTGTAATCAATTCGTGTTCTATTCTATTTAGTACAAAAATTACTGGACTGTAGGAGAAAAAATGACGTTAGATTTACAAACAAAGCTGAAAAATTTTTAAATTTCAAATAGATTAAATTACTCGTAAATATATTTTTGTTAATTTTATAATTTTAAAAACACAAGTGAATATCAATTCCATTATTAGTGAATTACTAAAAATTTTTAAAAAGAATATTACCAGTTTCTCAAGCACTTACTTGAATCCATTAAAAAACCGCATACACAAAAACATTAAATAGTAGGGCGCTATCGATGACAGTAAACCGCAAATTCCATCTGCTATCAAAGTTGCGATAAGTACTATTTTTCTGCCTTTTGTGTCAGCTAAGCAACCCCAAAAATATGAGCCCAGTAGCATACCAAGCATATGTGAGGCTGTTAGCCACCCCTTGTCCTGGGATGTCATTTCAAAATCGCATGTTGCTGATGGAAGAACAAATGATAAAATCGTCACGCCAATGGCTGTATTTAAATAAATTAGTCCACATATTGCCAGCAATAGAAAATGAAACTTTCCAAAACCAGTTAAAACAAGGGCATTCTCATAGTCACTTGATAAGTTTTCCAGAAAATCAAGACCTTAAAAGATATTTGCACAGAAAAATTTTAATAAATAAAATAAATATTGTCTATCAAACTGTTTTACGAGAACGCATGAGTAATTTTGATGTAAATTTTAAATAAGAAAATGCGATAATTTTTGTTAGTATGCGATACTCAAATTAAATGTTTACGCGTATATTGTGAACATAAATACAAATTCCCATTGGAAATTTAAACCATTTAAATTTTATTTTATTCATTGTCTAGTATTCGAGATATGGTAATTTTTAACATATTAAGAGCCATCCCTAAATAAAAGCGGCAAGCGGAACGTTTTCCAACGCTCAGCGCTTACGCTGAACCGCCATCCCTAAGTAAGAGCGGCAACGTTTTGTCAAAAAATTAAAAACAGAGTAATACAACAACATATGCTTATATAACAATTCTGACTATTTTAAAAATAAACTGTATTACCCTATTGATATTTGTTACATAAACTAAATTTTATAGTGTTATTTTATTTATTTTTATTATATGTTATTTATTTATTTATTTGTAAAGCAACAGTAATATAGAAAGCCACTCTTGTCCAATTAAATCATATATTACAAGTAAATTATTCACAACTGAATATAAATAAGTACTAAGTATATATAATAAAAACAATAACAAACTTAGAATAACAATTGTAATAATAAAAGTAATAAAAAAAGAAAAATTTTAAAATCAAACTCAAATCCAACTTCACCATCATAATCCTTGGTTATTATTAGATATTAATGAATATGGAACAAGATAAACAAAGATCCCAGTAGTAAAGAAATAATGATCAACTAGAAAAAGAAAATTAAAAAAGTGACAACAACACTAGTTAACACTAGAGTAAACAAGAGACAACACTAGGTATTAAGAAGAGACCTCATAAGTTTTAAGCGAAAAACATTATTAGAATGAGAAAAAATTCTAAGTTCAAGAGGCAGGTAATTCCAATATCGAGCAATTCTAACAACGAAAGATTTCTCATAGGTCTCAAGAAGTCTAGGTATAACAATTTGAGGATTTCTAATAGAATGAGAAAAGGTAAATTTGAAAAAAAGTAGTGAAGGCAAACCACATTTTATGATTTTGTAAAAAAAGTATAGATTACGAAAACGGATAAATTCAACAAATGAACAGCCAAGGAAACGTGTAACAAAACCAGAGATATGCTCACGCCTATGAATAAGGAAAACGTATCTAATAATACTATTCACAATTCGATTCAATTTAGAAATAATATATGAAAAGGTACCAGATACAACCTCCAAACCATAAAGAACAGTTGACATCATAAGGGAGTGCGCAAGTAGGCGTCTAATACGAAAGGGTAAGTATAGATTTTATTATCGAATAAAGTCTACGCAATATCCCAGAAATCTTACACTGCAAGTTATGAACATGGAACTCAAAGGTTAAATATCTATGAATGTGAACTCCTAAACATTTAATATGATCCACAAATTCTACATAAGATCCATCAATTGAAATATTAAGATCAGGAACACGATAATCAGAGCTACCAAACAGAAGTGCCTTAGTGTTTGACGGATTCACAATCAATGAGTTAGTAGACAACCAAGATTCAAAACGTCTCAAAATAAAATTTATACGCGAACACAAATGAGTAATATTACCCCTATTACCATCAAACACAAGCAAACGGAATGACCTGCAATCCAGGGAATCAATATAGTTGGGCAAGTCGTTCATGTACAAAATGAATAACAGAGGACCCAAGACTGAGCCTTGAGGAACACCTGAATGAAGGGGAAGTAAACAAGAACGTTGGCCATTAAGGTCGACAAATTGAGATCTACCGGAGAGGTAAGACAAAACCAAACGGCATGTTGAATTAGAAAAATGAAACAACTCCTTTAATTTAGTAACTAAAGTAGAGTGTTTAATTGAATTAAAGGCCTTAGTTAAGTCAAGAGAGACCAACACCGATATTCTCCCAATATTGAGGTGTTTCCTTATGTCATCAGTCATGTTAAGCAGAAGAGAAGTAGTGTTATGATTTCTGAGAAATGCATATTGGGATGGAGGAATACTATTCCTAACAGAGAAGATAATCTGATCTTTCAGAATATGCTCAAGGGCTTTAGACAAAGCTGGAAGAATAGATATGGGTCGTAAGTCATTAAGACTATGAACCCTACTAGATTTAGGAATAGGCACAACACGGGCCAACTTCCAAGCATTAGGAAAGCTTGAAGTCGTCAAAATTGTATTAATATGATAGGTAAGTATGTGCGAAATATACGGGTAAATAATCTTAATAAATCGGATAGGAATACCATCAATCCCAACAGATCTAGATTTAATCCTACAAATAGCATCAAATAACTCACCTTCATCGACACACCTAAATGAGAATAGATTAGGGGAAAAATCCTGAGGTAAAAGGTCAACTTCTTCAGAAATCGAGAAGCTAGAACTGTTAGCAAAAACTGCATTAATATCTTCAACATCAAAATCAGAATCAAGTCCGTTACCAACAGTAACACCGGAATCTCTTAATATTCCCCATATCCTAGATGAATCAAGGCCACTGAACATCCTACAGAAAAATCTCCATTTTTCCTTACGAATTACATTCTTAGCCTTATTTCTGTATCTACAGTAAATATTCCAATTATTAGTACATCTATTAAAGCAAAAAGCCGAATAAGCCAAGTCTCTAAGAGAGGTCGCTAAAATAATACATCTAGACTTAATCCAACTATTATCGTTTACCTTTAATTGTCTCATAACCCTAGGCACAAAGGTGAATAGTTCATTAATAAGACGATCAATAGTAGTAGGTGGATCGAAAGAAATCTACAAAATCAAATCTAGATATACACGATAATATACCTTCCCAATCAATACGATCGAAATTCCTAAATTCAACCAATTTAGCGATTGGAACATAATTAAATTCAAATATCGCATAAATAAGAGAATGGTGAGAAATAGATGGGCAAGAAACCTGATCAGAAAAACAACATAAGGTATCATTACTAGTTAACCAATAATCCAATAAAGAGGTGCTGTCATGGGCAACATCATAGTGAGTAGGCCTAGAATTATGGATGACAGAAAGATTACATCGTAAACTCATAGAGTGCAAACAATATGCTTTCGAAGTATCAAACATATTGCAATTAAAATCACCAACAACAATAATACGAGAAAATTCCAAAAATAATTCATGGTGAGAACTCCCAAACTCAGCAATATTTCCATAAGGCAAGTAGACTACACCAAAAAGAACAGAAAACCCATGAGGAAATATTTCAATAAACAGTGACTCGCAACCACTAAAGGACAGTTTAGAAACAGTCCTATATTTCAATCTATTAGACACATAAATACATACCCCACCACCTCTCCTGTCTATGCGATCATTTCTTACTAAGTTATATCCAGACATGGAGACAGCGCCATCAGGAGTGCAAGGCTTTAACCAAGTTTCAGTAACACCAATCAATTCGAAATTATCCTTAACAATATTAGAAAACTCATCAAATTTAATAGAACTCTGCGATGGGCTAATACTTTGACAATTCATATGTGCCACTTTCAGTCGATCCACATATTTAACTAAGTTATCACGAAGGTACAAGTCATTACTAACTACGGGATCAAATATATTATTAGAATACATCCCAGACACAAGAAGTCAGGTAACCAATGAATATAAAATGAGTAAAGGAAATGAGTATATAAAAAAAACAATCAGGGCAATTCGAGAATACTTTCTTTATATTCTCGAATGCGACCGTTCACTCTCGACAACTAAAATTCTATACATTCTAAAATACGTGTGATGAATTATCGATAACAACTGTCATATTTTTTTATTTTTATTATTTGATTAAATAAAAATACATGTAAAAAACATAAAATTTTATACAAAAATATTAAGCAAATCTTCTTACTACCCTCAGAAGATTCCCAAAAGGCTTTTTCAAATTTCATTACGATGATGAAGTCCTATAACTACAATAGTAAGAAGTAATTTTTACTAGAAAATACAAAAATTAGAAATAATTCAAAAAATACTTCCCATTCAGTTATTTTTTTAAGATATCCTAATTCTTTCTTTAAAGTAACGTAATTTTCATAAAACTCTTCTAATTTCTGCTGCAAAAAATTCGGTTGTTCAATTTTTTTCTTTTTTTAGGTACTGGCTCTTTAGCAGCAATGTTATTGATACCTTATTTAACTCCTTCTTCTAATGCTTCCAATACTCCAAGTGAATTCACATTTGAAACATCTTTCACGGATGTTTTATAATTTAAGAGTAAACACTGCCTCTTCCAAATCATTTAACGCAATAGTTTTGTTTGGACCTTCACCTGTGGTCTCCATTTGCTGTTTATTTATTACCATCTTGCTTGGGAATTAAATATTTTTAATTTAGGATGTGTGTGGAGGAATTATTCTAGACCCCAAATTGAAATTTTAAGACCACATATCTTATATTGTGAATAAATTAAATGTTCTAACTAGGACACTGTATCCATTTATAAATAGGAATTCTTCGTTGAGCATTGAGAATAAGAAATTAATATTAAAGAATATTTTCCATGCCATTATTTACTATGCAGCGCCTGTCTGGTCGACCAGTGCGAACTGCCACTTACAAAAGTTGCAAATAGCCCAAAACAAACTGCAGAAGCTAATTTATAACCTTCCATGGTTCTTTTCGACCCAGCGTCTCCATTCTCTCGCAGGTATAGAAGAAGTTAAAGATAAACTTGGCAGACTTAATGACAATTTTAAATTCAGATGCCTAAATTCTGGTTATGAACTCATTATTGAGCTGGCTCATAATATTTAATTAGGTTTTAGATATTAGTTTAGTGTTTTATTATATTTATGAAAATGTTCAAATATGTTTTTGCTAAATTGTTTACCTCCAAGGGAATAATGATAATGTATATATAATTTTATTAAGCCATGATGTATATAATTAAGCAGAAAAAGATACTAATCTTGAACTCTTTATTGTTAATTATAGGTCTAAGTCAAATGTAAAATATTATATATAAATTTAATAAATTGAATTGAAAAGGAAGTGTGTGGATATTGCTTTTACCCAGTTAGGAGATATGAAAAGTCATTTCCAAATGGGATTTTACGAAAATTTCACAACTCATATTCACATATAGTCGATAATTGGAAGTAGAATTCAAATTTAAACCTTTGATTAGATCCACTTACCTTTGTCCATCATGCTACATCTCTAGCAGGAGAGCCATTTATGTTAACATTTTGTGTAATTTCTTTCCATAAAGCATTTTGATCTTCTAGTCGTAATGGGCTGACTCATCTTCCAATGCCCTTATATCATAATATATAATATCATAAAATCAACCATCAATTTAAATTGACCTGATTTGGTTTGTATTTTAGCCCTAAATATTGCAAAAACAATTTTCCAATAAGTAAACCAAATACTCTTTTTTAGAAAAAAAATTTTTAGTTATTCATGATATATTTTTTCCGATTGTTTATGTAAAACGCAACAAAATTTTTGTCGAAGAAAAACGACTTGTTGTGATGGTAAAAACGTTTTTTAGAATATATAAAAATTGAAAAAAACGTATGCTTTCTAGTTGTTCATCCCTAAGGTATTATAGAATTAAAAAATAAACTCTATGAGCGTATTTGAGATGAAAGAGAGAACAGGAATTGCCCTGAATATCAAATATAGTATTATTGTAAAAAAAAAATTCAGACTTATAATTTCATTAATAAAATACACGCTATCACAAGTAAATGCAAACAAACACATATAGCACATGCATATGCATATATTTTATGCATATGCCCATATACATATGTATATGCATATAGAAAGTGAGAAGATGTTATACCCAAGAAAAACTTAATAATCAGAGAGAAAAAAGTATAAATAAGAGTTAAGGTCTGGTTAGCCAAACGTTGATGTCGTAAAAACGGTACGCACGTTAATGTACGTACGTATGTGCAGTTATACAAACGTGTCATCTGTCAAGAGAAGATCTAAATAAAAACAAAACAAACCAAAAAATTATAAAGGCATTCTGTACCACTAATATTAATTTTTCGTCGTCCACTAAAAACAAAATATAATAATGTTTTATTTTATTAATATTGATAATATAATTTATTATATTTTTCTACTTATTTTTCACAAAACACAGCACAAATAAAAAATTTTAATTTTTAAATGGCAATATGAAGCCAGCTGTTTAGAGCAGTGATGAATGTTGTTAAATTAACACAAAGTTAAAAAAGGTACCAGAAGTACCAAAATAAGAGCATATTATAATTACTTCTTGTATTTTATGCTTCCTAAAAATTTATTCTTATACTACTACTGAATATTCAATTTTTGGTTTAAAGCCATTATTCATTGAATCGGATCCATTGGTCCATTGTGGACCGGAAACGAAAAAAGTTAATTTTTAAGTAGAACTTTTTAAATAAAATTGTAATTATCTCGGTAACTAGCTAGCACGTAAATCAATCATGCATCCCATATGCTTCTTTTTAGATAATCGAAAAATTTTTCATTTGGTATGTATATAATTCATCTGTCGAAGATATGTTAAGTAAAACATGGGACTTTGAAATGAAAAAAAAAAAAATTAAAAACAAACTTTATATTCACATAAAAATTTAAATTATTCACATAAATACCATTATATGTATCTAAAGACTTCAAAAAGTAAAGTCTTTTTGCACACATAAGTATAAAAGAAAATGATTTGCAAATAAGCATGAAAGTACCAAAAAGGTCATTTGGGCCACATTGTCATTTAACATACAATAGTCCCATCACTCGCTTTGAAATGTAACGTAAAAACGTTGAGAAATTCTATTTTATACAGATTCTTCCGTTCCGTCAACGTGACATTTATTTTGGATAATCATTTGCATTGTTTTCATATGCTAGAAACCAACGTATGTTGCGTTACGTTACATCAACGTTCGGCTAATTCTACCTTTAGTCCATTAAAAAAATAAATTCTGAAGTAATGCTTAAGGTAAAAAAAGATGTAAAAAAAATAATAATAAGGATAAAAAGAGAAAAAAGAACAGGTAAGTAAGGAAAAGTTACAGAGCTTTTTATTTACAGCATCAGACGATTTTTTAAGCAAATCAGCACATTCAACAGCACCATAGGTAACAATACTACCATCATAATATTAGCTTTCAGTATATCCTTATTCAAGATTTTATATTTACGAACAATTTAAGCACGAAGTAGTTTTCTACAGATAGCATTTAAGTTAGAAGCTGCCGGAGAGAAGTGTTCATTCAGGTAAACACGAGTTGTAATATCACCACCAATTATATCCTTCACAAGTAAAGATCTGCTATTAAAATATTCTTTCATGACCCGATCACGTATATCAACGTTGTTAAATTTAACAAGAATGTTCTTCGTCAAGTAATGAACATTATTAACATTAAGCTCAGATACTTCTCAATCAGTAAATTAGACTTTTTTTTTTAGAAGTTAAAGTGTCAATGTTATTAACACGTTCATTGCAGGCAACCACATCAGCCTTAATATCACTTATACAAGTAGAAGCCTCATGAACTCGCAGAGGACGCGGGTCATTGAATCATTAAATGATGTTTTACCCTCAACAATTGATTTGGAAAAATTATCAATGCTGCTTTTAAGAGACCGCATTTCTTCAGCAATCGATTTAACAGGAATACTACTACAGTTACAACATGTGAAGCTAAACATTTGGGATTTATCCTTAAACAAGGCCAGGTGTTTTTCAGTAACATCAGCGCAGGGTAAATGAAGCCAAGATTTGCAGATATAGCACTGAATACTAGCTTGGGTTTTGGTAACACTATCATTACACACACCACACTTGTAAATTTTAGAAGCAGGCATCGTAGGAATAATTTACTATATTCTTAAGCAGCATAAACAGATAAAAAATTTGTGTGGTTATAAGCACAACCAAAGCCCACCAAAGCAATAAACAGCAACAAGTAGCACCAGATTTCAACAGAATAAATTTCCAGCAATATGCTCATAAAAATGTAGTAATTTTCAGGTTATGTAAAATGGCAACAACAGCAAATAGATTATATATGTACATACGTTATGTATAAAAGTAGCAACAACAAAAACAGCAAGTAGATTAGCACCAAGGAAAAAATTAACGAAACCAGTGGTAGTCACTGTATTTTATAAAATTAACATTCACTTTCCTTAAAAAATTATTATTTAAGAAGCACAAACTATATAATTTGCAGAAAATTAATTGTAGAAGTAAAAAAGAGTGGCAGCTGAGTTTTCGCGCGTCTATCCAGTCATAGTGTTGCCAGACTATTATATTATTATTACTTATTTTATTTATTTATTTATTAATCAAGGCTATTCCTGTTCTCGCTTTCACCTCAAATACGCTCATAGAGTATATTTTTTAATTCTATAATACGTTAGGGATGAACAACTAGAAAGCATACGTTTTTTTTCAATTTCTATATATTCTAAAAAACGTTTTCACCATCACAACCAGTCGTTTTTCTTCGAAAAAAATTTTGCTGTGTTTTACATAAACAATCGGAAAAAATATATCATGAATAATTAATAAAAGGCTTTTTTTGCCGAATTTTGCCAGAAGTAAATCTTTAAGAAGAAAGCATGAAAAATTAATATATATAAAATTTTTTTTTTTTCTAAAAAAAAAGTACTTAGTTAACTTATTTGAAAATAGTTTTTGCAATATTTAAGGCTAAAAGACAAACAATGTCCGCCTATTACAACCAGAAGATCAAAATGCTTTACAGAAATAAATTACACAGAATGTTAATATAAATGGCCAAAGGATGGACAAAGGTAAGTGGATCTCATCAAAGGCTCAAATTTGAATTCTACTTCCAATTATCGATTATGAGTTGTGAAATTTTTGTAAAATCCCATTTGGAAACGACTTTTCATATCTCTAAACTGGGTAATAGCAATATCCACACACATCCTAAATTTAAAGTATTTAATTCCCAAGGTCTGGCGAGACCAACACAAAAAGCAAGATCGTAATAAATAAACAGCAAATGGAGGCCACAGGTGAAGGTCCAAACAAAACCATTGCGTTAAATGATTTGGAAGAGGCAGTGTTTACTATTAAATTATAAAACATCCGTGGAAGGTGTTTCAAATGCAAGAAGAAGGAGTTAGTTTAAATATCAATAACATTGCTGCTAAAGAGCCAGTACCTAAAAAAAGAAAAAAATTGAACAACCGAATTTTTTGCAGCAGCAATTAGAAGAGTTTTATGAAAATTACGTTTTCTTTAACGAAAGAATTGGGATATCTTAAAAAAATAACTGAATGGGAAGTATTTTTTGAATTATTTCTAATTTTTGTATTTTCTAGTAAAAATTACTTCTTACTATTGTAGTTATAGGACTTCATCATCGTAATGAAATTTGAAAAAGCCTTTCGGGAATGTTTTGAGGGTAGTACGAAGATGTTTTTAATATTTTTGTATAAAATTTTATGTTTTTTACATGTATTTTTATTTAATCAAATAATAAAAATAAAAAATATGACAGTTGTTATCGATAATTCATCACACGTATTTTAGAATGTATAGAATTTGAGTTGGCGAAAGTGAATGGTCGCATTCGACAATATAAAGAAAGTATTCCCGAATTGTGCTGAATATTTATTATCGTCTATTTTGTTTATTTTTTGCCTTTACGAATAAAACATGGTTATGCAAATAACATATCTTTATATCACAACCCTGTTTTTTCCTATTTGTTTACATTTTAGTTGCCTTTTGCGACCAACTTTACTATTAAACGCTCTGTCAAAATTGAATTTTCCAATTGCAAAGCGTTGCCGCCGCGTTATTTTGGGATGCTCCATATAAATTGTATGAGCATTGTTACATGTGTATATAATACATGTACCCAAATGTTTTATATAATAATTAAGTATTTCAATATTGTAATATGATAATTAATAACCACCTATTTTATAAGTAACCATATTCTTAAGATCACTTGTAACACATGTATGTAATCCTTTTATTTTAACTATTAATTATTAATAAATGTGCTTTCAAGTACTAAAGAAGTCTTATATAATATGGTGTCAGGTTAGAAGAAATAACCTAAAAGTTTTTTTTAAAAAATAAAAAAGTCTAAAGAGTCAAAGACAGCAAAAGAAAAAAAAAATGCCTAACAACGTGCACAAAGAAAATGAGGTTATGTTTGCCTCCACCATGTTACCATTCAATTTAAAGGCACATAACGTGGCCACAGAATGGAAAAATTGGAGTAAACAATTTAAAATTTATTTAATGGCATCCAATTTGGACACTCAGCCTGATACAAGAAAAGTGGCTTTACTGTTGCACAATATGGGACCGCAATGTCTTGAGATCTTCAATTCATTTGGTGAAGATATCGATACCATTAAATATGAAAATCTACTCAAAAAAATTTGAGCTTTATTTTATACCAAAAGTTAATTTGGTCATGGAACGCCATAGTTTTTTTACCCACCGACAAAGAGCGGACGAGTCAATTCTTCAATATGCAACTGTCTTGGAAAATTTAAGCAACACCTGTAGTTTTGGCACCCTTAGACAAAGTCTTGTCAAGGATATTTTTATTTGTGGGCTGTCTGATAGCTATAAAAATGTAATCGATAGTATCGATAGTTCTATTTTTATTAGACTATCGATGTTATTTTTTCGATAGCGATACTATCGTTAAATGTTGCCTTTCATTGACTTATACAGATTTCTCTAGCTTAAAAACATCATCGCTTCAACAATTGCAATAGGCCAGATTTTTTCAAGTTGTAATAAATTAACTCGCACTGTACATATTTTTAATTGCATCTCCTTATAGAAACAAGAAAGAAAAATCGTGATAAAGAAAGCAAAAATACTGAGGTAGATACTGAAGCTATACAGTTGAAAAAACTCGCAGAGGTATTTCGGAAGCTTGGAAATTTTTTCTAAAAGCAAAAGATAAAGAAAATACACAATGTGGCTGTGTTTGAAAATTTACAATACTAGAGGCAACACATCAAACAACTGCCGAAACAATCAAACACAATCCAATATTTTGTCAAAGAGTCTAAAACCTATAAAAGGGATTCCGAATGAAAATAACTACTACATACTGGTTTAATGAATTTGGTCGCCAATGATTTATAGCCATCCAGTATAATAAAGGATACATGTTTCCGAGATTTTATTAAATGCTTAAATCCCCGCTACATTTTACCTTCAAGAAGCACTCTGAAAAATGTGAAATACAAAGAAGTGCAAATCTGAGCTATTACAACAGACTTGTGGACTTCAAGCGAAAAGGATGGCTAACTTACCGTAACGTGTCACTTTATATGAAACAAGTTTGTTCTTCGTATGACTGTTTTGTCTATGTGCTAACAGGAACGTGAAATTTAAAAAAATTCGATACTATCGATAGTATCGATAGTTTTTAAACCAACTATCGAAAACATCGAATGGCGCGACTATCGATAGTTTGCCAGCTCTAAGGAGATTGAAAGAATGGTGGGACTGAACGTAATAGCTGGGGTGAAAGAGCCTACGGATTGGGTAAATTCAATCGTATTGGTCAAGAAGGCAAATGGTAGTCTGAGATTATGTCTAGATCCCCGCAATCTGAATAGGGCAATAAGTAGGCCAAGATTTGATTTTCCCACAATAGACGAATGTAGGTCTCGTATGAGTGGTTTAAAATTTTTTAGTCGGTTGGACGCTAGTTCAGGTTTCTGGATGATTCAATTGGATCAGGAATCATCTAGATTGTGTACATTTAACACCCCATTCGGAAGGTATCGATTTTTGCGTTTGCCATTTGGCATTAGTTCGGCACATGAAATTTTTCACGGTGAGATGATAAGGCTTTTTGGTGACATATCAGGTTTAGTGATATATATGGACGACTTCTTGATACATGCATCAACGGTAGAGGAACATAATGCAATTTTAAACAGAGTCTTGGAAAGGGCCAGATCTGTTGGTTTGAGGTTCAACAGGGCCAAGTCTATTATTTTGAAACAGGAGATAATATTTATAGGACACATCTTTAGCGAAAGTGGTATAAGACCAGATGGCAAAAGGATAGAATCTATTTTGGCAATGCCAGTACCGGCCAATAAAAAGGAGTTGCAGCGTTTTTTGGGTATGATTACCTACTTAAATTCTTTCATAGAAAATCTTTCGTCCAAAAATAAGCACTTGAGAGACCTTTTGAAAGATGGTACAGTCTGGTGTTGGAATAACGAACAACAAAAAGAATTTGAGAATTTGAAGATGGAAATAACGCGGGCACCTGTATTGACATATTTTGATGTCAGAAAACCGCTGACATTGTCAGTCGATGCATCTAAGTTTGCAGTCGGGGCAGTTATCATGCATGGCAGGAATCCAATAGCTTATGCATCCGCATCCTTGACTGAGAGTCAAACGAACTACGCTCAGATTGAGAAGGAATTATTTGCCATTTTGTTCGGGTGCACACGTTTTCATCAATACATTTATGGTGCCAATGTGACTGTAGAAACAGATCACAAACCTCTCGTTCCATTGTTCGGTAAACCTTTGTATAATATTCCGACACGTCTTCAAAGATTTATGTTGAGGTTACTATCCTACAATTTGACTGTGGTTTATAAACCAGGTAAGGAATTGTTGATAGCTGACACATTATCTAGGGCTCCACTTGGAGAGAAAACTCTTTCGGATCTTGATAAGGATGTTGATTTACAATGTAATTTGTTAATTAGTGAGGTAGCATTGCCTGATAGAGAAATTGATAAGATTAGGAATGAAACTGGAAAGGATGAAGTTTTGCAGAAACTAAAAAAATATTTGAAGGAAGGTTGGCCAGACAACAGAAAGTGTGTAGATCAAGAGGTAAGATAATTTTTCTCAATCAGGGATGATATAAGTGAAGTTAAGGGCCTTATATTTAAGGGCAAGCGGATAATAATTCCGGGAAATTTAAGGTCAAAGATGTTACGATATATTCATGAGGGTCACATGGGGATAAAGGGCTGCCAAAATCTGGCACGTTGCTCAATTTATTGGCCTGGCATCAATAATGACATTTATGACATGGTTTCAAATTGTGCTACTTGTCAAACTTACAGAAATGCCAATCCCAAGCAGGAGTTGGAAAGTCACGAAGTTGTACATATACCTTGGTACAAATTAGGGTGTGACTTGTTTGAATTTGACAAGAAAACATACTTGTTAGTCGTTGATTATTATTCAAAATTTTTGGAAATTGAAATTTTGGGTTCGAGTTGCTCGTCTGTACATGTTATAACGAAATTAAAATCAATTTTTGCTAGACATGGAATCCCTAATACTTTAATTTCCGATAATGGACCGCCCTTTAATTCAAAGGAATTTGAAAGTTTTTGTATAAATTGGGGTATTCACAACATTACATCTAGCCCTTACCAACCACGATCTAATGGCTCAGCAGAGAGGTCCATTCAGACAATAAAGAATATTTTAAGGAAATGCAGGGACTCGGGTTCTGATCCATACGTATCTTTATTACAATATCGTACAACACCGGGAAACAATATGCCAAGTCCTGCTGAATTGCTTATGAGTAGAAAATTACGCACTAAATTACCTTCTGTTGCGGGTAATTTGAGACCGAAATTGGTAAATCGGAGGATAGTTGATAAACATTTTAGGCATAAACAGTTAAAATCATCCGAGTATTACAACAGAAATTCGGTTGCTCTGAAACCCATTGAGGTTGGTGAACAAGTTTACTTTAAGAGAAATCCAAAGTCAGTATGGGTTAAGGGTAGTATTTTAGGAAATGTAAGGAGCCAAGATCATTTTTGATAAGGGACGAAAATGGTGCGGTTTATAGACGAAATAGGCAACATATTATGAAGACAGCGGGTTGGAAATCCGACAAATTTAAGAACAAAACGGGGGCAGGAGGAAATTGTGATGATGATAGAGTTAATATTTATTATGATTTTAACGCTAATAATGACGGATCTAACGATGATTCAATGAATGACAATGACAGTAGTACACTCAGAGAAGAAAGGAGATATGAAAATATTGCTAATAATGAAGGATATATATCGAGATATGGAAGAAAAGTTATACCACCTAAGAGACTGGTGCCCGTATTCATAAAAACTATTTTAGGTTTATTGAGGACTTATTTGACAAATTTTTATGCAATACTTGTCAAATAAACCTTCAATAAACCTAAAATAGTTTTTATGAATACGGGCATGGATTTATAAAAAAAAAACATGGAAAGGAACAGAATTTGTAAATAATAAAGGTTTATAAGAATTTAAGAATACATTTGTAAAATATAGATTTAAATATTATAAGTACAAAACTTATAATATTTAAATCTAGATTTAAATATTATAAATACAAAACTTACATTTATTTGGACTGAAAAAGGGGGATGTTACATGTGTATATAATACATGTACCCAAATGTTTTATATAATAATTAAGTATGGCAATATTGTAATATGATAATTAATAACCACCTATTTTATAAGTAACCATATTCTCAAGATCACTTGTAACACATGTATGTAATCCTTTTATTTTAATTATTCATTATTAATAAATGTGCTTTCAAGTACTAAAGAAGTCTTATATAATAGGCATGAGAAATTTTGACAGCTAGAAAACGCTTGCCGCTTTTATTTAGGGATGGCAGTAAGGCACCAAGACACCTCGACTCGGTACGTTTTTTAAGACGGGTTTAGACGGTAATACATTACGTACGTCAAATCAAAGAGAAAATATTATAAAATTCCACCCGTATTTTAAAAATGAGAGTAAAAATCTTATGATAGATTTTTTTACATTTACACAGTGGGTAAAATACCAAAACAAAGTAAAATGAAAACAAAAAATGCACATACAAATGCACTAAAAATATAAATGCATCCCTGTACCTCGTTTCTGAATTACTCGGCTCAATATATGTATTTCTCATATGTGTGATGAAACAAAAAATCCCATCGTTTGTCAAATCGTTGTTAAAAATGTGTTTCTGTATCTGCGTGTAAAAACAATCAAAACAAGTTGTTTTCCAACTGGAATATTTCCAGTTTAACAGCCAGTTCATAAAACACGAATGTCAAAAACCATTCGTGTTTATATATGAGAAACACTAACAAATTTGAATGTTTTTGTTGTTGTTTCACATATTTTTTATTTCACATATGTCAAAAACCATTCGTGTCCTATGAACAGGCTGTAAATGTGTCAAACAAAAGCAAAACGTAAAAAATATAAATTGTGAAAAATGTACACAAACCAATAAAAGAAAAATGTATTGATTTTTTAGCTATTATCTTTTTGGCAACACTGGCTTAAACAGCTGACGCACGTTTCGTGTTTTGTTTCACTGTTAAACATCTTCAGTTTGGTCTATAATTTTACCATGAATCGTCTTCCAAACGAACAATGCTTGCAAATTATTGATTTTTATTATCAAAATGCGTGCTCTGTTAAGAAAGTTCATTGCGCGCTTCTTTCATTTTATGGTCAGTTTAATCGACCCACTGAAGCGGTTATTCGTGCTATTGTGACTAAATTTCACACAAATTTACAATGTTGGACATTAAGCCACCAAACACACTTACGTAGAGTGCGAAATGAAGAAAATAGTGCGAAATGAAGAAAATAGCTCTATCGGCTAGTGTTAGATGACCGTCAATTATCGATTCGTCGCCGTATGCAGCAATTGGGCCTCTGTTTCTTAACGACGTTGAAAATGTTGCGGAAGGATTTAGGTGTGAAGCCTTTCAAAATACAGCTGGTGCAAGAATTGAAGCTTAACGACCTACCGCAACGTAGAATAGGCTCTTGGTAAGTTGGCCGAAGATCCACTTTTTTATCGTAAAATTGTGTTCAGCGACGAAGCTCATTTTTGACTCAATGGGTACGTAAATAAGTAGAATTGTCGATTTTGGAGTGAAGACCAGCCAGAAGAATTGCAAGAGCTACCAATACATCCAGAAAAAGTCAAAGTTTGGTTCGGTTTATGTGCCTGTGGCATCATTGGACCGTACATCTTCAAATATGATGCGAATCGTAATGTAACGTAATGTAACTGTGAATTTTGTGCCCATAATTCAAGAGCTTGACTTGCATGACATGTGGTTCCAACAAGACGGTGCCACATGCCACACAGAACGCGTAAAAATGGACTTATTGAGATGCGAATTCTCGAACATTTTATTTCACGTTCGGAACCAGTCAATTTGCCGCCTAGATCGGGCGATTTAACTACTTTAGACTATTTTTGGTGGGGCTATGTTAAAGCTCATGTCTATACAGCCAACCCGCTTCAATTGACGCATTGGAAGACAACATTGAAGCATTTATTCGTGAGATACCGGCCGAAATGTTGGAAAGAGTGTGCCAAAATTGGACTAAGCGGATGAACCATTTGAGGCGCAGTCACGGTTAACATTTGCATAAAATAATCTTCAAGCATTAAATTATATGGACCGTACTATCCATTCAAATAAAAATTTCATTAATTTTTCTGAATTGTATGTGTTTTTTTTTAATTTCATATAGCTCTTAAAAAATCACACTGTATAAGGAAAAAAGTAAAACTATAAAAAAAATATACATATACATTTATGCTAAACAAACCTTAATAAAAAAATATTTAACTTAAAATAATCAAATTAAAAAAGAAAGAAATTACAAATTTATATATGTAAATATTAAATTAAATTAGCTTCCATTTTTTGAGTATTTTTTGTTCTTTTTTGAATAAAAAAAGCCTCAAAATATTACTCGTATTTTTAATAAAAAAGTCACACAATATTTTTTAAAAAAGTCACAAAATACAAAAATAGTTTTTTTTGGTTTGCAAAGCACTTTTCGCACTGTTTCAATATGCGGTTTGTTTTGACAGTTCATTCGTTTCAGTTTTCATAAAAAAAAAGATACAGAAACACTTTTACTCACATTTTTCCTAAAACAATTGGGAAATGACATAAATGACAAATAGGTTTCGCATTATTTTACAAACGGAAACAAGTATGTGAGAGACAGCACTTTTTGCGTCAATTCACATCGATTTTGTTTCATTTTTCTCGTTTCATGTTAGAAATTTCTCTAGTCGAGTAATACAGAAACAAGGCACTAATCTAATGAACCCTGCAAGAACTACATAACTGAAACTTACAAAGACAAAATATTTTTACCCACAGAAAGCATATATGAGTTATCACCACAAAATTTGTCACCCTTTAACAATAAATTTTTTCGACAAGACTAAAACTACCATTCTCTTGATTAACAACAATTGGAGCACATGCCTAATTAAGTTCAATGCACTTCCGCCACCTGCAGTCAAATTTCCGAAGAATTATTTTATTTCAAAAAAGTTTTATTTAAAAAAACTTTTGTAGTGCTCTTATTTAAAAACCCGATATTACAAAAATATCTTGTATGAGTCACCTCTTATTAAAAGGAAAAAAATTATCTTTGTAAGCGAATTTTTTCACAAATTTTTATTTAGCTTGTTGATCATTAACTTTACTATAATAACACCAAATATCGTTCTTTTGTTGTATTATTAGACGGAGTTTTGTTTTGCGCGTTAAAATTTAAATGTTCCACACAACGTTAATGTAAGAGTACAAGTACCCAAAAATTAGTACAAATACTCGATACTTGAAACTCATTACTCAATACTTTGCCAGCACTAGTTACCACACACTATTAATAGAGTATTAAGTTTTTGGTTAAGGAAATTTGAAGATATTTATGGGATAAAGGATGGTGATAGTAATAAATAAAACATATGGAAATATCGTACGTTCGTGACCAGTACGTTCACGACCGATACTTAAGCCAATTAAACAATTATTGTCAAAATACTGGATATAGACCTACATTAGTATGCTTTATTAATAATTAAATCGCTTTTGAATATTACGTTGCATTTCGAAGAATTTTACGTTTTACGCTAAAGTTGACTTCTATTTTGCGTACGTTCGTGACCATGTGTTTATAGCTATCATCATGAAAAATTAAGCTCGATGAAATCCATTAGTTGCCTACACATAGAGCTACCAAAATTCTATCGAGTCGCAAAAAAAAATGCTTAAAAAAAGTTTTTTTCTATATAATTTGTACATCAAAAGCGTACGAACGTACGTTCGTTCCCCATGAAATACCCATATATTATACTTATTTTATAAGTATGTACATAAATTCACGTATGTGCAGAGTTAATAAAATATATATTTTTTTTTATAAACTTACTCATCCTGTATTTGTAGGTGGGTTTACTTTTATTCTCCTCCAGGTTGATTGAAGTATTTTTGATAGGCTCCGTCGAAATAAAATTAAATTTGTTAACATGTAAATTAAATTTTATTTAAATCAAATTATTATTTTTATTCATAAACAAAAGTTTATGAATTCTTAATAAATTTATTTAATTATTACGATTAAAAACTAGTAACAATTGATACACTTTTTTTACAGTTAAAGTTTATACTTCTATTTATAGACAAATTTAAATTTTTCAATTTGTTTATATAAATATCTCAAATAAATAATATGTACACACAAAAAATAAATACGAGTATAAAACTAAAGTGTGTACTTATGTAGGTATGTATGTGTATTGTATAAATAGAAAAAAGTGCGCTTCGAATTGTAGTTTTAATCAAAGAACATACCGCAAAAATTGTGCCTAGTGTACAAATTGATCAACACTCAAAATGACTAGTTCGAATGCGGTAGAATCGGAAAATTTTAATATCGTACTACATACTCGTATTAGATGCTCTTAACGAATTTTTTCTTTCCTTTTTATACATAAGTACATATGTGTATACCAATGTTATTGCTATGTTATATTATTTATTTTATATTATACATATTATAAAATATATTATTTGCAAAGAAATATTAAATTCTGTAAAAAACATACCCAAGGTAGTTAAAGTTCTTAAGACCCAAATTCTGATTTATAAAGATAAGATCTAACATCTTATGTAATATATTGCCTATAACTTAGATATTTTTACTTGAAATAGTCAAATATATTACCAATCATAAGTTGAGAGTATATTGAAAGCTAAGGCTTATCTTTAAGATAACTGATCATTTTTTTTTTTTTTTTTTGCTAAATGAGGATGTTCGTCTAATAATGAAGCTACATCCGAACAACATTCATTTTACATATTAAATTTGACTGTTAAGACGGCAGATAATGTTTTTACAGAAAATTGCGACTTTTCACTTCTCTAGAGAAAATACCCTTTCAACAGCAGCATTGGTAGAAATTTCTATTAAAACTTTTAAATTTTCATGTGCCGAAAGACTTCAACCCATCTTTTGTCAAGTTCTATTTTCTCATCGTTCCATTTCTTCAATTAGTTTTATTTCACTGTGATTTGATGCGTCTGATAGAATAGGCATATATGACACAAAATCAAGATTTTCTGATAGCATTTTCTTGCAGTATTCATTAAATACGCTGGTTAAGCCCGTGTGACACCTACTTTTTTTGTATTAAAAATGATTTGGAGAACAGTGCAAATATAATATAATAAGAAAGTATAAAGGGTGTAAAGAGTTCAACTATATTCATATAAATACAGAATTGCCAAAAAATTTACAAATGTTATCGATAAAAAAGTGAAGTGTGTCCAAAACAAGTTAAAATATTTTACATTAAAATTGACATTTAGAATTTAATGCTAACTTTATGGTGTTATTCTACAATTAAGCGATTTTAGGGTATTTTTGCCTTCAAGGTAGCGTTTTTTTTTCAAAATAAAAAGTATCAACATTGAAATAAATATAAATACAAAAACAAAAATAAATATTTTGTTTACATTTTTTATATTCCACTCTTTCTAGCATTTGTTGTTTCTTTCTTTCAATTCTATAACAAGTGTGTTTCTTTACTTTTTGGGTAAAGTTCGGGAAATAGAGAGTAAACAATAATTTCTCTCTATAAGAGACAAATTTGCCCAAAAGTACGGGAACGCAAAAAAGCAAATATTTTACCCATTCACATAAAAATATGAAAACACACAACTCTATGTCACACACACACGCATATTGAACATGTACTTTCGCAAAAACAAACGACAATAATTAGACTTATACATGTTAACTAAGGCAAAGATAAACTTTTTTATATAAATATTGAATTAAATTATACTATAAGCCTTTCACTGCAGGTTTATAAATATTTTTTAATTCAACTTTTGAAATTTTTTTTTAGTTTTAGAACCTTTCATTTTTCTATTATTTTTTAAACAGCTGATTATTTGTTTACTTGCACAAACTAGCCCGAAGAAAAAGTACGGGCTATTTCGTGCATGAAGAAGAAGAATGTTACTCTCTCAAAAATTCTCTCATTTACCCAAATTTTGTGTACGGGAACGCTTTTTGGTAAAATTGGGATCCCGCGGGCGCCCAATGTAGAGTAAAGAAACAAACCTAACAATTCAATACAAAAAAAAAGTAGGTGTCATAGCTATTGCTGTAGCAGCACACAATCAAAACAAAATACACATAAGAAATAATTTCATAGTATAATGTGTTTGAATATACTACATATCGTTGGTCTCAGGTAGAAAGGCCCTAACTCGATTTTTTTTCAAAACTGATTTTTTTTATTATTCCAATAAATTTCAGAAATATGCACATCCTAACAAAAAATCTTTGCAATATTATTAAAACTAACGGTATTACAAGTATTTGTACAGCATTTAATAAAAAGTTGTATATTAATAATTACAGTATCTGTTGTATTTTTACCTCCTCCTGTAAATTTTAAATTATGTGAGTTAGGGCCTTTCTACCTGAGACCAACGATATGTACCTTGCACGTTGCTATTAAATTATGAAATTTATAGCAAAACGCGACTACTACAGTATTAATTTTAAACTCTCGTTACGGTAGACTCACATTTTGTTCGAGCGCAAGCAATTTTTTCGTCACAAATTTTTTTTTAATTCGGGTGCTCACGAAGGGCCTTGCAAACGATGCAAAGTGTGTAAAAATACATCATATTTTTAAAATGCTACAGCAAAATATGTATATACATTCGCCACTTGCATCAATTGCACTGAAAAAACCTAAAGTAAATTGTCTCTGTATTTTTGCTAAAAAAGTTTTGACAGTTCTACAGCCATATATTGACGCAGATCAAGATAACAACCAAAACTCGTAAACGATAACATTTCATATATACAAAACACATGCTTTCCTTTTTCGTCATTGCCTTTATTTATTAGAAAACTTAGGGCATTTTTATTTGTAATATATTTTTTTTTTAATTAGCAGTGCTTTTGACATTTTAGGGAGGAGATGATACATTATGTTGAATAGGTAAGTCCGGCAGCACCAGGTCAAATAAATGCTTAAAAAAATACAATTAATTATAAAAGGACGCTCACTATCTATAGCCATTTGCACAGCAAATTTGCTTTATTTTAGTTTTTAAAAATTCAATCGTGAGTGCCCTTAATGATTCAGTACTGCAGTCCATGCTGCGGAAACTTTGATTATGGATTATTGGGTAAAAAGCGAAAGTATCTTCCAGAACTGACAATTTTTTTTCATTAGTTCCAAAAGTATTCCTTTAAAATATGTTGTCAGTTTGGATGTTGTGTCATGAGACGTTTTATGTACTTTAGTTTCAATGTGTGCCGTTATTGCACTACGTCCATGAACTGCAATTGAAAATTCCCTATTGCAGACTGTGCATTTAACCAAGAAGTCATCTGTCAAGCCAAAATCAGCCTGGGGATTAAGCACATAAATATTGGAGAGATAGATATATCCATCTCTTTTCAAAAATGTAATTTTGACGTTGTTAGAAAAAAAGATCTGTAGTATCTATCTATCTCTCCAGGTACATATTACGGCCTCTCAATTGTGCCGGAAAAGGCAGTAATATGCGTGCGTGAAATTCTAATCACTGTCAAAATATTTTTAAATATTCAATTAATAAAACTGAAATAAAATAATCAAAAAAATGTTTTACAAATACAAGTGAGTATAAAATTATACAAATGAGTACAAGATTACGGTTTGCGAAAAAAGAGTACAAAACTCAGTAAATGAGTATACATAGTTGATCACTTAATAATGAGCAAATAATTTAACAGCCTATTTTACAATGTCGAGTGAGTGCTCTTTTTCGCTTGCTGGACAAAAAAAGACTTGATTTTGGTTTCTCTACTTCAGAATTGTGTGCGAATAAAACGAATAACAAAAAGGAAAACGTAATGATTTTCAAAAAAACAATTTCAGAATGTCGAATACACGCGAAGACAAATGTCAAAATGAGTCACTTGATGCAAACACGAAATAGTTGTGTACATATGAAATCACACTGTACAATAGGATACGTAATACTGCACTATTGTTTCCTATATGCCTAAAAAGGGGAAAAATGTGCTTCTTGTATCAAGCATGCATGCTGGTGTTGAAATCAATGAGATTACTGGTAAACCCGAACTGATAATGGACAACAAAGGTGGGGTCTACACTAAAGACAAAATGTGTGAGACATATAACATTGCTCGAGGCACAAATAGATGGCCCATGGTTATTTTTTATAGTCGCATGAATGCAGCGGGTATAAATTCATTCATAATATTGTACAGTTGTTTTCGGTTAATTGAGCCCCGCTTTATTGAATTTCCCGCTTAATTGTACTAAAAATCATGAATCGAAATCATTCCGTATAACCTCCTATGTAAAAGTACCCGTTTAATTGAGTTCCGCTTAATTGCGCCTCCCGTTTAATTGATTCATAAAATGAGACCGCATTGCGAAAAACACAAACAAATGTTTCAGTTAATTGATTTCGTCTGCTTAATTTTTTTCTCCACTAACGTAAAATAAAACCATTTATGTGGCGCCAAAAAAATTTTTGTCATGGACGATATAGAAAAACGAATCATCGAAAGCCTTAACAAATCTAAAATTCAAATGTTGATGACTGATTTTTTTAATCATAGTTTTACTTATGCATGTATAATGTTTTTTTATAACATTTAATGTACACTCGCATGCACATTAGTGTGTCCCAAAAAAAATTTTTCTCTGGGGATCAAGGTTATTTTGGACCACTATGAGGCAAAGTATTTTTGAGAATTTTTTCAGATTTTTTGGAAGTGGTTTAGAGGTCGCGCAAATTGATTTTTACCCAAAAATCGAGCTTTTTAGGCTCTATTTAAATTATGGTTATGAATTGGTAAAAAATCGATATTTTCTCGACTTCTGAGTCAATATTGTAAAGAAGATATTCCGATCTTTAATTTTATGTGCATAAATAGTAAGTTTCGGCAATAATTTTGCACATTTTGATACATTATATAACAGTTTTTCCCAAATTTTCAACAAATATCGAAAACAATGGTTTATAACTTTTAAAATTTGTGTAAAGACTAAAAAAACTAATGATGCAGTTTCAAAGATTATTAAGTTTTAAATAAGTTCGCAGAACAAAAATAAATTTTCTTTTACCGTTCTCGAGTTGTACCCTTTTAAAGCTTTGCACCCACTGTATGAAATTTTTAATACTATAAAGTGAGAACTAGGTTATACAACAAGTTTAAGTTTAAGTTTAATATTTATTGAGCCTTTACATTAAACATGACAATTTTAAAGAGTACATGAAGAAAAAAAAAAACTTAGGACTAAAATGTAATATCCTAATTAAAATAAATCTATACAGTAACTAACTTACATCAAAATGATCAATATATAAAAAATAAATAATAAAAGTAAAAATAACGCCCTTGCTCCCGGGGCTCATCAGGATTTGAGACAATTATATAAACAATAAAAAAACTAGATTTGTTATAAATCATTTATTAAGATTCTTGTGATGCTGATCTATGCCCTGCAGTAAATTCTGAAAGTCTGTTTCAGAAGGCATCAATTTCTGAATTTTGAATGAAAGGTTGTAGCTGCTTTCGAAAAATACATATTTTTTAGGAGTATATAATTTTCATCATCCAGCGAGCTCGGTTAATAGCTCCATGAGACTTGATTGTTGGATGGTGCTCAAGTCTATCACCCAAAAAATAAGGCTCAGTTGTGTATTTCTTTATAATCTTCCATTAGTTGTATATTCTTTAGCTGCCCTTTTACAAAAATTATTAGATCTTTTCGTATCAATAATAATTAATTGGGATAATTTTTCCAACAATTTCGTGGTTCGTACAATCCGAAAAATTGTTTTTAGCCCACCTTTGCTGAAGAGTGACGAAAATTTTAATTTGTGGGGATGTAATTTGATCCTCAATATTAAGGGCCTTAAACGCTGATCCAGCAATTAGTTCCAACATATGATGGCGACATGCCAAAAATATGACGTGTTTTTTTAATTTTTGGAGAAGTAAAACGCATGCCCCAATCCGCCGTCCTGTATTGGAGCTTGCCGTGTCCGCACACATAAATTGGACATTTTCAGTTAGATTCCATCATAAAACCTTTTATCTCAAGCCATAAAATTTATCTCAAGCACTAATCAAAAACCGCTATTTTACCGTCCTGCAGTTATCTGTTTTTTAAGGCATTTCAGGAAGCAAAACACTAAGTTCAATATTTTTATATCAGAATATTTTAATATCACAACTTATGAAACAGACTTTCAGAATTTACTGCAGGGCATAGAGCAGCATCACAAGAACCCCAATACATGATTTAGAACATATCAATTTTTTTTTGTTGTTGTTTATAAAATTGTTGTATATTTAATTTCGATGCCAACCTAGTTCACACTTTATAGGATTAAAAATGGGTGCAAAGCTTTAAAAGTGTATAACTCGAGAACGGTAAAAGAAAATGTATTTTTTTTCTGGTAACTTATTTAAAACTTAATAATCTTTTAAATTGCATCATTAGTTTTTTTAGTCTTTATACAAATTTTAAAAGTTATAAAACATTGTTTTCGATATTTGTTGAAAATTTAGGAAAAACTGTTATATAATGTATCAAAATGTGCAAAATTATTGCCGAAACTTATTATTTATGCACATAAAATTAAAGATCGGAATATTTGCTTTGACAATATTGACAAAAAGCTCGATTTTTGATTAAAGATCAATTTGCGCGACCTCTAAACCACTCCGAAAAATCTGAAAAAATTCCCAAAAATACTTTACCTTATGAGTATCCAAATTAAGAATGATCTTCCCAAGAATTCCAATTTTTAATTTTATTTGGGACACCCTAATGCACATATGTAATGTAATTATTTTAAATTTTGATCTCTTTTTATATAGAATTTTGTAATTTTTGTTGCTTTTCAAATATTGTACGATGAACGTACCTGATTTTTGTTTTGTTTTGTCTTAATAAACTAACACTATTTTTTAATAAATAAAAAAATGAATTTCATTTTCTCTATACACGTGGATGTTTCGCTTTATTGCTCGTCTGGCTTAATTAAGTGATTTTCGTTTTAATTGCGTCGGCGAATCAATTAACCGAGTATCGCTTAATTGAGTTTCCCGTTTAATTGCACCAAAAATCGTGCATTTTTAGAGACTCAATTAAGCGGAAATAACTGTATATGCAAAACAATCCCCGTAAGCAAATTGTAGTGTATCCACTGTAAAGTAAAATGAAATATAAAATAAACAAACGAAAAAGAACATAAAAACGCCTGCATATAATTGTAAACAAAATGTATCATTTTATTAAGGCAAGTCAATACACAGTTTTCTATAGTACTGCATAAACTGTAATTGAAGGAATCGTATTTCTTAAAACAGAATTGTGTCGGTCGTTGATCGCTTAGTGTTTTAAACAATGTAGAATACTTATTGACAATTTTGCTGATCCCTCAATTTCTTTGTTTGAAATGCTCCCACTGAATCCAAAAGTAGGTCAAAATGAAATAGGAGTTTTAGAAAGACTCTGCCTTTATGAATGTGTATGCAAGTATATGCAAATGTGTATAGAAGTAGATTTTAGTGTTAAGTAAAAATATTTGAGTGATTTTTGAGTAATTATTGTACTAGATTAATTATTAGATTCTCATAAGTAGTATATAAGCAAAATTAAATTTCAATAAAGTAATCATTCATTTTTATGATCAAACCAAAGTCGCTTGAGTTGTTTTCTTGAATAACTTTACATGGCGATCCTGCCCGCTTAATCCTTTTTGTGATTAGAACACAGCAAATTTTGCTTAAATCAGTTTAAGGATTTTGAGATCCTTAAAACATACACAGCTTATGCTTAATTTTAGGATCTATCGGGCCTGATAGAAAACAATAATATAACAATTGCCTATATGGAACAGTCCTTAGAAGAAACACTAAAGGAGCTTGAAGAAGCAGAAAAGCGCTGGGCAAACCTATTAGAAGAAGGAGCAAAAGAAGAAGACAAGCCAGAAATCCTGAACAATAGGACCTAAGCCAAGAAAACTAAAAAAAGACATAAAGGACGACGCCAGATTCCCCATATTTCTTCTACCAAATTGTAACGAAAGCCGAGGTGGTAGAATAAATAAACTAAAAAAGGAACTAAAGGTGCTCAAACATCAAATATTGTATGAGGATCAAAAGGACGAATTAGAACGTCAAATTAAAACCATAATAGAGCAAATAAGAACAAAAAAAAAAAAAAAAGAAAAGAAAAAAAAATAGAATATAGGGAATATGATGAATAGGGCAATTATAATCACAGTTGTATTACTCCTTTTATTGACATACATGATTATGATTTGGATAAAAATGAGCATATCAGGCTTAATTCAGGAAAATGTGGAGAATTTTAGGAATCAAATTTCGAATCTCTTTAAAGTTAAAAATATATTTTAATGAATAAAAAACAAAAAAAAGAAAGAAGGAAAAATGTATAGAAATATATAAAGTAAATAAATACATATACAGAAAGGAAAAATATATATGTGAATAATTTTTTTCAATGGATAGTGTGATTCTTTCTATAGAAGTTTTAATAAATAATGCAAAGAAATCGTTAGGTCGACCATATTCACAGGACACAATAAATGCAAAGCTGCAGGAAATTCAAAACTTACAACAAGAATTAGAGAGGGTTTTAGCTAGAGAAAATACAGAGGGTGACAATAAACAGGAGGAATTAGGAAAATTTGAAAAACTAAAGACGGAATTACTAGAACTATTAAAACATCATAGTAAGGGAAGACAGGTAACAGAGAGACAAGAATACTTTACATCGATAAACATGGATGCAAACGAGTTGGCCGCGGTTACCAAACTGATACCAATTTTTTTGGGCAAGAGAGAAGAGTTGCACAGTTTCACAACAAACCTCGAGATGGTGAAACAAACAATTGCGAACGAAAAGAAAAACTTCTTTTTCAATTTCATATTCAGATCAAGATTAGATTTGAAAGCCCAAAACCGCATAAAACAATATACAACACCAACCACCGTCGCGGAACTAATATTAGCTCTAAAGAAGGCATACAAACCCCTAAAGAGCTCAAATACAATTTTAAATGAACTCACAGGATTAACCCAAAGAAACAATAACCTTAGTGGTTTTGCCACAAAAATAGAAAACCTCATTTCAGAACTCAATGAACTCCAAGTGACTGAGGAAGGAGAATCGAACAGAACTGCAATCATCAATACAAACAACAAAATTGCTTTCAATACATTTGTCAATGGATTGCAAGACTAACAATTAGTGTCCACTATCGATGCGAGTCAAGTAACTACCTTCCCTGAGGCTTTACAAATAGCAGAAAGATTCACAGCTCGAACAAAACATCTCAGTCTAACAGAAACGTAAGAGAGTACAGAAATAACAGCATTACCAACAATAGAAATAGAATTAACTACAACAATAATAATATTAACAACAACAGATATAGGCAAAATAACTACAATAACAACAGATATCGAAACAATAATGGATATAACAATAACAACAATAACATCAACGGGAATTTTAATAACAGCAACTACAATAGAGCAAACATTCATAAAGAAAGAAATAGAAATAACAGATATGGTAACAGGAATCGAACTGTTAATCAGATCCAGAGCCAGAGAAACGTAAGAACTCCGGAGATAATTCCACCAACATCTTCGGAGAACGCACAATAAAAAATAAAGCAATATGCAGCGTATCATCAGACCTTAGAAATTACGTAAGATTAAATATTTTATATGTCGACAATCCGCTTACATTCTTAATAGATACAGGAGCAGATGTTTCTCTGTGCAAGGAACAATTTCTGCATAGATACGAAGAAAATCCAAATGATTGTTATAACTTGACAGGAATTTCAAAAGAAATAATTAAGTCTATCGATCCACTAACATAAAAATACCATTCGGTGATGTAATAATCGAACAAGAGGTTCAACTTGTTGCAAACGACATCCCAATCGCTACTGACAGAATTTTGGATTTTCTGTCAAGGTATAGATGCAACATAGACTATGATAAGTGTGTAGTAACATTTGATATAAATAATGAAAAAATTGCAATTCCAATACATGACAACACACAACAAATTAGTCAAATAATTATACCAGCACGAAGTGAGATAATTGTACCATTTAACATGGATTTGAGAGAAGACGCAATAATCCTGAACAGAGAATTAACGAAGGGAGTGTTCTTGGCAAGTGCGATTGTACCTAAGGAAGGAAATCAGCATGTGAGGTTGTTGAATGTAACAAACCAAACAATGTCCGTACAAAACATGAGAGTGGAAACCATTCCTTTAAAAAATTATGAAATACTTTCAGTAACTGACAATGGAAACAAAAACTACTGTACAGAAGAGCGATTTGAAGAATTATTAGAATGCTTTGAGCTGGATGATTTGAATGATGAAGAGAAGGGGAATTCAGTTTTTTCGACCATATCTCTATGGTAGAAAATTCATCGTGGTTACAGACCATCGACCACTAGTAGCACTATTTTCCCACAAGAACCCTAGCTCAAAACAAACTAGAATTAGACTCGAATTGTCGGATTACGACTTTGAGATAAGAAAGGACAAAATAATACAAATGCTGATGCACTTTCAAGAATAAAAATAGATTCCGATATACTAAAGGCAATGATACCTCCGAACATTGATAAAAAGAACAAGAAAGCACTGGTGTTAACAAGAGGAATGAAAGATAAGAATGAGGAATATGAGAAAAAAAGTGAGGAAAATAAAAAGAAAATTGAAAATGAGAAAAGAAAAATAATATAGAAAAAGAGAAAAATTCGAATGGTAATACACGAAAATCCCGATTATCTAGATAATATGTTGGAGAAACTACTTTCTGTTTTAGGCAGAACAAAGCATGCTAAATTCGCACTAGAAAAAGGTGACGAAATATTTAAAAAGATAAGTATAGAAAAATTTAAAGAAAAAATAAATAAAAATAAGAAAAATGACGTCATAATATTATTGTATAGAAATCCTCAAAGAATAACAGATGAAAGAAGACAACACGAATTAATTAAACTATATCATAATACACCATGCCGAGGGCATTTCGGAATAAGAAAAACATTATTGAAATTAAAACAAAAATATATATGGAAGAATATGAACGGGATGGTAAAGAAACACGTCTCAACCTGCGATCTATGTCAAAGAAATAAGCAAATAAAGCATACCAAGGAACCATTAATGAAGACGGATACTCCAACAGAGAGTTTTAACACAATAGTTATTGATACAGTTGGACCATAGCGACCATCACAAAATCATAGATACATATTAACTATGCAATGCGAACTAACAAAATATGTTATTGCGGTTCCCATGCAAACAAAAGAGGCTAGATCGATAGCAAAATGTATAAATGAGCATCTGATATTGAAATACGGCATATTTAAAAATCTCAAGTCTGATAGAGGCACAGAATTCGTTAACGAATTAATGAAAGAAGTGTGCAAATTGTTGGGAATTGAGCAAAAATTGTCGACCCCATACCATCATGAAACATTGGGCACGATAGAAAGGAATCATAGAGTCCTAAATGAATATTTCTTATCTTTTGTCAACGATGACAACTGGTGTGAATGCATACCGTACTATTCGTTTGCCTACAATATAACTCCTCACGTTGACACGGGGTATTCTCCTTTCGAATTGATCTTTAGAAAATTACCGACACTACCGGGAGAGAAAATACCGAATAAAGATAAAATATACAACATAGACAATTATGCAAATGAATTGAGGACAAGATTGAGAATGTCATTGGAAGGTGCAAGAAAGTTAATAGAAAATATTAAACACAAAAGAAGTACAGAATCCTCTAAAAATGCAAATAGAATAGATCTTAATATAGGAGACTTGGTATTGATTAGGAAAGAAAGTAGAACAAAAAACGAATCACCATACCATGGTCCATATGAGGTTATTAGTATAGAAGATTTAAATGTAAAAGTAAAAATGAATAACAAAGAGAAAATTATACACAAAAATTCGTTAAAAAAATATTATAAAGAATAGAATACATATAAAAATAATTTAAGAAACATTATGATGAAAACTATTGCAAATATTACAAATATACATACATATATAAAATGATACTTTTTAGCACGTAAGAAAAATATATATATACACATGTACAAAAAAAAACATGAAAACATAGATTTCACATATTTATTGTAATTTTCTGTACAATTTGCATCATACAGTCATTACTTTAATAACAGCCGCACATTAAAAACTTTAAAATTTTGTTAATAAACAAAATTATAAAGTTTTAGCTGAAAGAGTGGGGGTGTAGTGTATCCACTGTAAAGTAAAATGAAATATAAAATAAACAAAAGAAAAAGAACATGAAAACGCCTGCATATAATTGTAAACAAAATGTATCATTTTATTAAGGCAAGTCAATACACAGTTTTCTATAGTACTGCATAAACTGTAATTGTAAAATAAACATTCAGTAAATTAATGATCAGTTACTGCATTTTTTTATACAAATCAGTAAAATTTACTGATTACTGATTTTTTTTTTCAGTAAGCAGTACTTTTTACTGTTTACTGATTGCCTTTTTCAGTAAACAGTAAAATTTACTGAATACTGATTTTTTTTTCCACTAAACAGTAAGAAAAAAAATACTGAAAAAGTACTCGTACTGAAAAATGCCCATGTATGTAAAATACAATTTCTGTAAAGGAAATTTTTTTATATGGATCACAGCCTGTTCCAGTCAAAAGCTGTATATTCTTTGAGAGCTTTTCTTCACTCTGATTTTATAATCAGTCCATACCTACAGTATAATACAAAAGAAGTCATAGATCAATGAAGAATATTTTTTCTTAACAATGTTTCAATTTTTATCAAACACCTTTTATTGGCGCACGTTCGCTTAAACTGCATGCAATATCTTTCTTAGATTTCATTATATCGTTGATGGAATTAAAGAACGCTGTAACTGACAAAACCTTAAATGTTCACCAGAGCCAAAAAACCTGTATGAAAGTAGAACAAATACACTGGTATTTTTCATTTCGCAGACGGCGTAAGTGAATTTATTTTCATCGTAGCAATCTGGGACCTGGACGCGTATTTTTTTTTTTTCTGATAAAAATGATGCAAAAAACGTATTTTCGATTTTTTGTCAGTTACAGCGTTCTTTAATTCCATTTAATTCCATTTGGGCAATTTCAAAAATTTTCAACATTTGTTGAAACTGAGTTCAGATGCTTATTATTTCTTCAGTTTTTCAAATTGACCAAAACGGTCAAAAGGGAATGGTAGGCCACACTAGAAAGCTGGGAAATTCAAAATTTCAGACCATCAGTTCTTTATCTCTAAAAGTTATGGGCACTCAAATACTGAAAAACTCAAGAACAGGCTTAAAATTTACAAGAGTTTTTTCAGATTTCATCACTTTTCTACTTTTAGTTTTAATCTTCCGATGCCCACTGATATAAAATAAAGTCACTAGACTTAGTAGATATTTACACTATAAAAGTTATGCCCATACTACTATTTGGGAAAAAGTTGTACAGCGGTTCATTTTTGAAACCAAAAATTTCAGATTTTTTAATTTTCGCAGTTTTTTCTATAGCGTTTTTGCGCCGTTCAAGAAAATTACATTTCGTCAACAGTATTTAAAAGATGGTATAATTTGCGCCATATCACGTCGATGTCAGGCTGCTAGTTGCTGAGAACGATGACCTCAAACTTTTATAGAATTGGCGTAAATTTGTCAAAAATTACAGTTTTTCGCGTCTGACATTTGCAATCTCTTTTAAAACTGATTTATGTATTGCGTGATCTAAACTTCTTAGTAAATGGCACCTCAACGTCAAGAAGGCGTTAAAATATTTTGAAACGCAAAAATTTTATAAAGAAAATAAAAATTTTGCGAAATTTCATGATTTTGTTTCGCATTTTTTTTTAATTAATATGTGGTTTAAAATCAATGTAAAGTATTGGAAATGAAGTGCGGCGGTGAACTAAAGATCATATATAAATACGGTTGAATTCGGTCCATATTTAGAGGGTACAGTGGCATTTTTCTTCAAACACATTTTGCTTTGTGACATCTGCAGTTATGTATAGATTCGGCCGCGATTGACACCAAATGAAAGGTTTTTCAAGCTTGATAATAAAACCGAATAGGCATTAAAAAATTTTCATGATTTTAAATTTTACAGATCAAAAAAAAAAAAAAAAATCCTAACCTCAAAAATAATTCTTATATATTTTTTTTTTATTTTTTAAATTTGCAAGTCAAAACATTGTTTTTCTGTAAATTAGTTATGCGTTATATAAACACATATTATAACAATCGGTGAAACATTCACATTTTTGCAAAAATTCGCTTTTTTTAATGTTAAGGAAATTTAATTATATGTGATATTTTTTTATTTATTTTAACAGTGCATTGATGAATTTTGACTGCACTGATGAATTTGGAATGAGTTTCATGCATCCATACAACATTTATTAAAATAAACCAATAAATTTAACTTTAAATTTTTTTTTAAAGAAATTTTAACTTAAAACCTCCATAACTTTTGCGCCGTTTGCAATAAATGATTAACGCGAACTGTTTTGGTATGCTAAAATATCACCCTTCACGTGACCAAAGCGTCATTCGTGTCATCCAAAAAAAAAAATATCAAAATGTCGAAAATGTTTGAAATTGCCCATTTACCATTTCTTTCAACTGCTGTTTGTTTGTATATTTTTCTATTTTATTTCTAAAAACGTCTGTATTTCGATTATATGTATATACACAACACAATAAATTAAATTTAAAGATTAACTACTGTATTCGTAAAAAATATTATAGGTTTATTAAGGGTTTATTTGCCAAGTGTTTCACAGAAATTTTTCAAATTCCTTTATTAAGTCGCTTCTTCCATTATTAAGTCGCCGTGGACTAGTGGTTAGTGTGTTGGATTACTAAGACATAGCGCTGGGTTCAAAACTCAGCTCTGACATTTTGAAAAAAAAAAAAAAGAAATATGAAAAAATAATTTCTTTCGGCGACTACCTCTCAGCAGTCCTCTGGCAAAAGCTCTGAGAGTAACTATTTGCCATGAACAAGCTTCTCAAGTCTGTCGTTCGGAGTCGACATTAAACTGTAGGTCCCGGTACTCATGGATAAAAATTGACACACACAACATGAGTGCTGCGAGAAGCTAGGCCGTAATCCTGAGACAGAGTTGTAAAGGCCTGTTATGTATGTATGTATGTATGTACGTACGAAAGGCTGTTTGTTTGCATTTTATAGTTGTTATTGGTCAGATAGTCGCTGTGGTCTTGTAGTTATTGTGTTGGCTTACTAAGACGATAGTGTAGGGTTCAAATCTCAGCTCTGGCATTTTGGAAAAAAAAGAAATATGAAATAATTATTTCTTTCGGCGACTACCTCTCAGCAGTCTTCTGGCAAAAGCTCTGGGAGTAATTGATTACCATGAAAAAGCTCCTCAAATCTGTCGTTCGGAGTCGACTTTAAACTGTAGGTCCAGAAGAAGACAGAAGCTAGGCCGTAACCCTGACAAAGGGTTGTAATGGTCAATTATATATGTATTGGTAAAAAAATCAAAAGTAAAATATTTTTATTACACTATCACATTTCAAATAAAATGGAAACACCAGCTGTTTGTGTTTTTCTCTTTCTCCAACGATGGACATGTTGATACGGAAATATTTGTTTTATTAATATTTCATAATATAAGCCATATTTTATTATTTTTTATATCAAATATTTAATTTTATGTTAAAGGGAAAGAACTTGAAATGTTAACTACTTATATTTTGTATTTTTGTAGTTATTTAATAAAAAAGGAATAAGCAAAATTATGGTGAATAATTTCCAGTTTTCCAACCTTGATTTCTTCTTATATTTGTGTAAAAAAGCAACTCTGATAAAATGAAAAATCTAATGTTTTAGAAAAATTTCTTAAAATGATGAGAGCCATACGACTGTCAAATTTCTATCCGTATTTTTTGACAATTCATTACATATTGTTTTCACACTATTATACTTTATCATTTTATTTGAGTTTTTGTCGTGTCGTTATACTCAGTGGGATAGTATAAAACCACCTTAAGGGTTTATTAGACAAGTATTGCATAGGATTTTATCAAATAAGCCTTTGACGAACCTTTAATACTTTTTATGAAAACAGCAGTTAAAACCTAGCAGTTTCAAACTACAATTTAGGATTTTAATTTTAATTTTAATTTCTGTTTATTAATTAAGAAATTTAAATTTATTTTTCCTTTATGTTATACGTATATAAGTACATATGTATTTAATATTCATACTTTTTCAATTTTGTTTTCCTATTATTTTTGATTTAGTAACCATTCTAATCTCATTAACTAAACTACTACACATTTCTTATTAAAACTGTTTTTCACTGCAACGGAATAAACTTTCAGATCTTCATTGTTTCACGAAATTACGAGTTTTATTAATTAATTTACACTTCATGTTCATTTGTTAACGTATCCCTTCACTTGAACATTGTGAACTTGACTGTTGGCCGCCAATACAAATAAATGTTTTCCAAAAAATAATATACATATAAATACATACATATGTGTATGTATAAATATATTATATATGTACATACTTATGTATATTGATATTATATAAATACTTGTATGTTCTTCATATTTTACGGTAGTAGTATTTAAATAGGTCAACGAACAATACACAAAGAATAAAACAAAAACCGTTCTATATCCTACCGTAGCACAGCAAAACTAAATAAAAAATAATATTTCGAATTTCACCAAAAGTTAGAATTTGAAAACGAAGCTTTTATAAATGGGTTGGGCTGTAACGACCAAACTAATATTTTTCTGTTGTACGAGGGGAGTTTAAAAAATTTCTGTCTTAGCAATGAAAGACTAAAAATTTTGGTTTGAAATAGATTTTATATATCAATATATGTATTCTCCTAACACTTCAATACTTTTTATAAATACTTTTACCAACTGCGAAAATGAAAATTAATATATTGATCATATTTTCTTACAATATATACAATGTACATATATACTCGTACATATGTAAAGACGAACAAAACACACAAATGTGTATTTTAGAGATTTTAAATTAAAACCTAAATAAATTAAATAATTTAGAATTAAAAAATTTAAAAAAATACATTGTCGTACTGATAAATTTTCTTTCATGTTGCTACAAACTATCAGTAAACACTTTATGCAGTGAACACTTATTTGCAAGTAATATACGTACATACCCTTTCTTTTTATATGTTTTATTAAAATAATTTGGATATAATGCACTTATACTTGACTATATGCATACTTATTATTCAGACACACACATTGCATCTTAATATCAGCTGTTGTGCTTTATTTTGGAGAGAAATAGTTATTGGACACAATGTTGTCAAAACATTACACAATATTTCGTTTTGCACAATAAAATCAAAGTGCTTTTGCCACCTGCCTGCATACACGCAATGTAAATAATTGCAAAATAATATTGCAAATGTATGAGTACCTTAATAAAGAAATTTCATCCAGGGATGGAAAATTTTGTTTTTGAAATTGTATTCAAGCCTAACAAAAATGGTAACTTTTTGGACTAAATGGTACAATTGCATTTATATGATTTATTATATCATCATCACTGCACAGTTGTCTGCGCTAAGTCCCACCATATTTTTTTTTTTTTTTTGATATTATTTATCTCGAAAGCTTCGGTAATTTTGCTTGTTATATCTGAATCATCAAGTTTTTCCAATGAAAAAAAGAACGATTTCGGCAAGCACTATTAAAAGTTCTTATAAGAATTGTTAATTTTTTTTACACTAAACAATCCGTGCTTTCATTGGTAACCAATGAAAAATAATTTTAACTGCAAATTTTTTATTTGTTTCAAATAGTTTGACCTTTGCTGCCGATTCATAAAAAAAATTTTTGTGGTTTGAGAATCTGGACGATCATTTTTGATAATGTTGTTTATGCAAATTGTTCTCAAATCATAATATGCACAGTGAGTGGGTTCTTCCTTTAACCCATTTAGACCCAAACATAAACTAGAAGCAAGTTGTTAAAAAAAACTTTATTTCATTAATGTTTAGGATTTAAATAAATACTTAACATAAAAAAATAACGAAAAAAAATTCTTCATGTGGGAAAAAAATGGCCGTCCTCAAATGAGGCCAATGGGCTTATGTGTGAAATTTTTCAAAACACCAGTTTTCTATGCACAGCTGTTTTCCAGCTCCTAATTGCCTCAAATAAAATCTGCAAATACCCCAGCGAAGCGTTGCCAATTGATATAACTGATAGATATAGACAAATCTAGCATATTCGATATACTGCAATTGACTGGTCATTTTGATCGAATCCACCCATCCCATCTTCCAGCTATAGATCTCCATCTTTTTACTTTGCCCAGAGGATTAACAAAGTTGTGATTTGTTGCCATTGTACAAACGCTATTTTCAAGCCAACGCACAAACAAGATTTCATTCGCGGAATCGAATTGAATTTATAAATTAAAATAAATTTATAAAATAAAAACTAGAAAATAATAGTAGCAAATTGCCCATTGGACCCATTTGGGGACATCATAGGAATATATGCTTCTATTCGACCAAACATTGTTATATACTTCCTATTTCATAATAATTTGATAAAGAGAATGTATTTGAATAAATTCAGATTAAAAATGTATAATTTTATTCACAAAAATTAATAAAAAGTTTATGTAGTTTTGGTCAACAAAATAGTTCGCAAAACTAATAAATTTAAGGTTAAATTTTAGAGAATTTAAGCACATAATCTTAAAAGGTACTATTTTATATTAATTATATTATTTTTTATATTTTTCAACGCAAATTCGTTTATAAACAGAATATAAAGTATCAAAAATAAGTAATGTGGGCATATGAAGAACCGTCCTCTTATGAGTACGCTGGGCGTAAATGGGTTAAGGCAATTATTTTTGGTTTGTTTTGATGGCTTATGCCCCCCACAATGGAAATGTTGCATATATTACATTTTTTACCATTTTTAGTATTCTGTAGCCATGGGAGAAAAATTGCGTTTGACTTGTAAAAAATTTAATTTTTGTCGAAAAATCGTTAATTAGAAAGTAAAAACTTATATATATGTATATATAGAGCATCATATAAAATCATAGTTCCTGCATAGTTCGGTCTTAATTTTTGGCCCAAAAGGACTTAGGATACAGAAATTTTATAGGTTTGGAAACATGTATAAGTACAGTAGTAGATAAAAAAAAATGTAAGTATAAGTCACAATTAAAGAACAACGCCTTAATGATTAAAAAGAATACGACCGCAACTTCAGGAAAAAACGACTCGCAACGAAAACGTGCCTAAAATTAAAACGACGGCCGCAACTTCACTAACTGTCATTTATCGTTTTTATATTTGTTGTATTGAAAGTTATTAAAAATTAATTTTATGAGAGTTTTTGCTAAAAACTGAATTAATATTTTATAATTTAAGTATGTTTACGCACTTCTTTAATTATTTTTTTTATAATATCAGTCATTTTATTTAACAAATCCCAAAATTTATTAATTTATTTAAACTTTCAAATGTTTTTTTCGATTTTCTTTTGTTCTTATTTTCTTTGCGCCAACAACAAAAAATAAATAGTTTTGTTTACAAAATGTATGAAATTTAATAAAAGTGTGGTAACATTGTTGAGAGAATTTGTTTCTAAAAATGATAGCATAAGAAAGATCGCCGTCAAAATAAAATAGATTCTATTTCACGACTGCAATCTCCAGTGTTTTTATCTGTCAATTTGTATGGAAAAAAAACGTCATGCCCTAGTTCTGTTTAATCATTTACACAAACATATATGTAGTATGTGCAGTGCACATATGCAAGAACACACACATATTTATGTCATGGACAGCGTTGCCGTTTTGGTCCAATAGGACCAAAATTGGTAATTTTTTGTGTTTTTAAAACCGTTTGGTAGTTTGGTTGGTTTTTGGAAGATTTTCATGTTAAAAACAATTGACCGTATTCATAAAAACTATTTTAGGTTTATTGAGGGTTTATGTGACAAGTATTGCATATAAGTTTGTCAAATAAGTTCTCAATAAACCTATAATAGTTTTTATGCATACGGGCAAATATTTATAATTCTTGAGTAAGAAAAAAAAACTTTTTTTCGAGTAAACAATTTGCATTACTGTTAACACTGTTTAAACATTTTCACAAGTGGGGCAGCTATGTATAAAACATCTCTGTTCTATTACATAGGGATGATCAAGGCCCATTAATACAGGTCATTGCATCTCTCAGGCTGATTTTATGTAAACCTACCTATAAACGTCAAAGTTTGTTTACATTTTTATCTTTTTTGTTTTTATTTGAATGTTTATGTTTTCAATCAGTGTTGCCATATTGGCTATATCTAACCAAAGTTGGCTACTTTTTTCTTACATATATATTTTCTTTTTGTGTTTTTTCTTTCTTTAAGAAGAAAATGGTATTTTTATTTTAAATGAATAATAATAGTATTAACTAAACATTGTAATATTTTAGGTTCAAGCAGGATAATATTGTTATGAATTGTCCTTTATAGTTCGTTATGTATACTAGGGCTCTTTTCTGCAAACTAAAAATACAGATACTTTTGGATTTTAAAGCTTTTATTTATACTCTATAATCTTGTATATATAACTAAAAAGAGTAATGTGAAGCCTTATTTATAATACCTAGAGTTTTTCTAGTAATTGTTATTGTCTCTATTGCTTAGTATTTAACTAATTCCACAGCAATAATAAATCTTTTATAATTTAAAAATTTATATAATTTTAAACGTACTTGATTTTCCGACATATATTTTCTTATTGTAATAATGTTTTATATAGCCCAAATGCTAGAAATAGTGAAAATACTAACTTAAGGGAATGCAATTATGATTTTGTTTTACAAAATTATTTCTTCGTAACAATATGTTTTATATGGGAGACTTTCACTTTATTTTACAGTTTATATCATAGAACGTATGTTGAACTTGAATTTTATATGTATGTATAAAATTAGCCGACATTTAAGTGTTTAGTTTTAATTTATTGAATTTTCTTATTCAAATTTGGTTACTAAATTTTACGGACTGTGGCAACACTGATTTTAGTTTCTTTTTCACCATTTTCTACAAAAACTTTTTATAATTTTGACAGTTATGGGTAGATCACGCGACACAAAATACGTGTGGTTTTTTCTATAGTTGTATTGTTGTAGAGATGCAATGACCTATATTAATGGGCCTTGAGGGATGTTTTAAGGTAGAAGTACCTATACATACCATGCGTTGTACCAATTGTGTGTTTTGCACTGCTGTCAAAAAAAGTTAAAATAATGAATTTTCAATAAGCAAATTACTGGCAAAAATGGCAAATTATTTAACGTATAGAAGTTGAACAATTTTTAAATTTTGGATTCGTAAAATTTAGAGGATGACATTCCCACAACCAGGTAGAAACAAACAGTTACAGTTTGTTTCTAAAAGTTTCCACATATGTAATATTCTACTTTCAGTGACGAAAACACGAATTCAACAAAACAAAATTTAGAGCCGAGTGGCTCTAATTTTTTAAATCTTCTATGGCAACGCTGGTCCTGGACCAACGAGTAGAAAAATGGAATTTTTTCTGATGAAAAACAATAAATTTGGATTATCTTGACTGCTTTAATTTATTTACTTTTATCTTCTTTCACATACATACATAATTGGCCATTACAACTCTGTGTCAGGATTACGGCCTAGCTTCTCGCAGCACTAATGTTGTGTGTGTTAATTTTTTTCCCCATGAGTACCGGTACCTATAGTTTAAAGTCGACTCCGAACGACTGATTATGAGAAGCTTTTTCATGACAATCAATTACTCTCAGAGCTTTTACCAGAAGAATGCTGAGAGGTAGTCGCCGAAAGAAATTATTTTTTCATATTTCTTATTTCAAGAAGTCGGTGCTGAGATTTGAACCCAGCGCTATCGTCTTCGTAAGCCAACACACTAACTACTAGACCACGGCGACTACTTGTTTTTTTTTTTTTTTGCATAATTTAAACCAAAAGAAGGTCGGTTAATCTAAGCGGAATATCGCCGGTGTTAGAGTACAGGGTAGATTCTCATACAACTGTAAACTTCCTATATGTTTTATATCAACAAAAATAAATTCATAAATATAGTTGTGTCTACTTCCTATTCAAAGGTCTATTATCAGAGAGGGCAATTTTCAAAAGTAAACGTTCTTAGGTCGATTTTTTCTGTTATTAAGAGCAATGAAAATCATGCCAAATATAATAAGCAAAAAAATTATGACCGTATTCATAAAAAATATTATAGTTTTATTTAGGGCTTATTTGACAAATTTCTATGCAATAATTGTTAATATTTTTGAATTTCCATATTTTATCATGTAAATGTTGTCATGGTATTTTAAGATAATTGACGAAATGTAAAATGTTAATGATTTTTTTTATATAATTTTCTGGTTATGAAGTAGATACATTAAGGGTACTCACGAAGGGCCTTGCAAACTGTGCAAACGATGCAAAGTGTGTAAAAATACATAAGGTTTTTTCTCCGCAACAACAAAATACACGCATTTGAAATTTGCATTAATTGCACTGAAAAAACCTTAAGTAAATTGGATGTGTATTTTTGCTTAAAAACTTTTATCATTTCTACAGCCATATGTATATTTACGAATGTGAAGATAACAACTGAAACCAAAAAATTATATTACTTCATATATACAAAACACGTGCTTTCTTTTTTAGTTATTGCCTTTATTTATTAAAAATAAATTATTTTTTTCCTTTTCGCTGCTTTTAGGCATTTTTATTTGTAATACACTTACCCGGGGTCTACACCTGATATTAACTTTGATATGATATGAAAGAAAACGTCGGCAGAGAAAATAAAACGCCATTTTAATATTTCTCTTCATATCTAACAACAGGAACACGTTGATGTTGAAATATTATAATATTTAATTTTTTTTGTACAGCAATGAAAGAAAGAACATGTCGGAGTATTTTATTAGTGGAAATTTGTTTAAAAATAAAGGGAAAATTTTATAAAAATTAAATAATTTTGTGTATAATTATTATTAATTAATATATTTTTTTTTATTTTTTTTATTATTTTATTGCTTTTTTATTGAACTTAAAAAATTCAATTTCAGTTTTTTTGTTTTGTTTCTCTATATGAGCTGTTTTTGACAGTTCATATCATGATATTGTTTTCATAATATCTATTATGATATCGATATCATAATATATATTATGAAAACAATATCATGATATGAACTGTCAAAAACAGCTCATATAGAGAAACAAAACAAAAAAACTGAAATTGAATTTTTTAAGTTCAATAAAAAAGCAATAAAATAATAAAAAAAATAAAAAAAAATATATTAATTAATAATAATTATACACAAAATTATTTAATTTTTATAAAATTTTCCCTTTATTTTTAAACAAATTTCCACTAATAAAATACTCCGACATGTTCTTCATAGCTGATTCGCAGTCTACACGTAACAAAATTATATCGGCTATCGAATTTGACATACGCAGATATAAAAATATTTCGTTTCATATCTCGTGGAGACCCCGGGTTATGTTTCTTTTCAAAGAATAAGCGCTGTTTTTGGTATTTTAGAAGGGAGATGCCAGATGTTTTTTAATCTATAAGTCCGGCAGAACTAAGTCAAACAAATACTTCAAAAAATACAATTAATTAAAAAAGGACGCTCACGATCTATAGCCATTTGCACAGCAAATTTGCTTAGTTTTAGTTTACACAGATTCAATCGTGAGTACCCTTATTAAAAAATTAAAAACCCATAGTGAATGCCATATACCATGGTGAAATTACTTACAAGGTGGTGGCAGATGAATATAGTACAAAAACAACAGGGAATTTGTTTTTGTTTTTTCAGCTCTTTAATGTCAAAACCAAGTATGGTGAATTACAAAAGAACATGTGAGAAGTGTGTGTGTGTATTGTTAACAACATACATGTCTCTACACCAAAACAAAAACACGAATACACACAAAGCAAAATGTAAACAAAACATAAATACAAACAAAACTTTTGACAGGAGCGGTATGACCAAAAAAAAAAACCCAGCTGGGTTGTCAACACCACCTTGTAAGTAATTCCACCATGCCATATACTTTAAAAAACCGAAAAAAATAACATTGTGCATGAAAACGAATGTCTACAACTATAGTAATCGCTAAAAGTCAATTTTGGATATTAAGTCACTTTTTTCAATTTTCCACACTTGAGGTACACGCATTTGAATGTGATTGTATACGAAAACAAACTGTAAGTGAGTATATGCAGAGAACGTATCGGTCAATTTTCCAAAGTAAAACTTGTTGCAAATTATAGACTACGGGTTATACATCATCCAATGCAATGCATCGTGAACTTACATTGATGTTTTGCGATGTATCGATTAAAAACACCGATGTTTTCGATGCATCGTGTCAAATTTTTATAAAATAGCAAAATAGCAATAGCAATATAAAAATTTCAATAAAAATAATTTAGTATAATTTAATTAGTCCCAGTATTTTTTGTCTAGAGTTTGTAAAAATACTATTTTATTAACTCTTTTAGCATGTACTCTACTTTGGTGTGCCAAATCTGATGAAAAAAGTTTTCAGATAGCACGGAAATGGCAACCATTGTTAAGTGTTTGTACGCTCCATTGTACAATTCTAGTAACTGTACCTTATAAACGGCACATACTTCTAAAGGGTTTTTATTAAATCCGCTACGTAAATACACAGAGAGCTCTTCAGACAGGCTTTCTTCACTTCTATTTGTGTTCCAACTTTTGTGATGATTGCTACAAAGCCCAAAGTGGTTTGCTACCACATCTGAAGTATCAGAGCTCGACTCGTCTGTCAAATCCCTTGCTGTCATCTCTTGAATTTTTTCAACGGGTTTGGAACAACCAATTGGGCTTATAAAATTAAGTGTTTTAAAAAAATTTGTGTCATTTTATTTTCCTAAGTGTAAATCCCGACTAACGAACTATTTGCAAGTATATATGTATGTACATATATCTGCATAATTAATTGCTCAACTTGTTTGTGATTTGCAAATAGTATCGATAACTAGAAATTCTTATTGTGACTTACATACTTATATAATTGGTCATTACAACCCTTCTTCATGATTACGGCCTAGCTTCTCGCATTCCCTTATTGTGACTTAGTACTATAAGAAATTTATATGACGATATTGTCTACTTATGTACATTTGCAATTAAATCATGGATGTAATACACAATTATAAGCAGAAAAGAAAAAAAGTATAAAAACGTCGACACAAAATATCTTTTTAATGAAAAATTAATTAGCGGAATTAGCTGAGACTCCTCCCGTGTGTTCTTATGAGAGTGCTACTACAGAAATTCAGGCAGTAGCAACGCTCACTGTGATCAAACTCAGAAACTTTTCAAACTCCCTCGTACAACGAATAATACACAAATCTACATACATACTTACTATGCGTGTATGCATGTATGGATATCCTTTTATATACGTACATACATATGTATATGCATTGTATATAAATGTTCTGTTCGTTTAACCCTAGTCATACTGATGAATTTTACATCGTTAAAAGGCGACAATGCAGATACAATGTAGGTTACATAGCAAGGCAGAGTGGTATCACTTTTGAAGGACGTTAAATATTTGGGAATCATAGGAGATAATAAACAACCGTTGATGACTTATGTAGAGAGCGTAGTGGATGCCTACCATGAGAAACTATTGTCTGGACAATTTTGAATGTGAATGTCTAATAACTTAAATTACTGTTAAAAAGACGTCTTTTCACGAATGTGAGATACTCGTATTTAAGTAAAAAGAGTTTTAATAATTGAAATATTTTATACTTGCAATTTAGGAATACATGCAAAATTCAATTTAGTGCCATTTACTGCTTACAATAAAAAAACGTTTAGTCCATATAATAAATTCTTTATACATAGAGATTACTTCGGACCATGATGAACAGAAAATTTAAAAAATCATACAATGTAGTACTATCAGTGAGCAACTGTTTCCATTTAAAAGACATATAAAGTTTACTCAATATATTCTTTCTAAACCGGCTTAGTACGGCATAATGATATTTTGGCCCTGTGATTCAAGAAATTCTTACCTACTACAAGATCACATTTATATTGGAGAGCCAAAAAACGGTCCACGCAGAAGGAATATTGGTGGAACAACTGTGCTTGACTTAGTTGAATTTTGTGAAGGTTCTGGAAGAAACGTAATATGTAATTTTTTACGTCGCTTAATTTGACCACGAACTTAAATTCTTGGAATATGACTTTGGTTGGTACAGTTAGAAAAAATATGAAACAGCAATATGAAGCCTACAAAGGATCGGCCTATATAATCAACAAATTTTGCCTTCAACAATGATGCCACAATCTTGTTCATATGTTCAAATACAGAAAAAAGTTGAAAAACAGAATTATTTAAGCCAAAAAATATCATGTTCTACAACAAACCAAAAGGTGGATAAACTTTTGGGTGGATATACAGTGAAGCGAACAACATTGCGCTGGCCTGTAACATTTTTTTATAATATGATTGACGTCGCTGCTTTAGTTTAGTATGAAAGGGTCAGCGAAGAAAACTTTTGAAAGATCTCACCCAGGAGGTAAGTATGGCTGCAGTTGAAGAACGCAGTAGTAACAAGTTACAGTATTCCACGGGTAATTGCCTCGACAAAAATTTCAAAATTTTTGGGCAATTATGCGTGGAAGACATTTAAACGAATACGGTTAATTGCCTCTTTGAGGTAATTAGTGGGAAGGTTGTATCAAAAAAGTAGTTTGAAAGTAAATTTAACGGACATTGAATGAGTTAAAAACAGTTTTTAGAAAGTAATTATTTTGGGTTTTTAAACGATGGAATTTTAACTGAAATTTCTATTTGGGGAAAATATATTTGAGGTAATTAAGCGAATGACGCAAGTAAGTGAAAGTTAATTAACCGTGGAATTTTAAGAAGAATGGTAAGAAAAAATATTGTGGATTTAGAAATTAAGATAAATAAGCGTGGGGGCAATTATCTGGGGAATACTGTAGTTACAAATAAATATTTTATACACAGTCGAATTCGGATATACGCACACCGTTTACTTTTTTTGTCTATTAAACTCAAAGGTATTTAACTTAGTTTAAAAGAAAATCCGTTTTAAAGAAGGCCCGGTTTAAAGGAACAGATTTTGCGTTAAAAAGCACAAAATTGTATAAAAAGAACTCCGCTTAATTGCAAATACGAGTATTAAAAATTCATCGACAACAAAAAAATTTAGAACAAATTTATTGCTAAAATTGTAACTTTGTTAACATTGTATTTGTCACAATCTGAATTTATCTAAAATATATTGATTTGTTTTATTTTTAATTCAACATATTTTTAAAGTTGGCTTAAACGAAAAAATTTTGCACTCCCAGTCCTTTTAAAGAAAAATTCCTCTTTTTTACATTTTCTTTCATGCAAAAGGAATTCAATTAAAAATCAGTAATATTTCTTTTTAATGCACGCATATAAGTATACAAGCGTGCTAATAAAACAAATATACTTATATATTTATATTTAATTTGTTTATGGTTTGATGTTAGATTGTTTTATATAAAATACATAAAGGTACAATTGTACCTCTTCAGCCTTTTAAGGACGTCTTTAGACAGGTTAGACTGATAAAATATGATATGTTTTTCTAAAATTTTATATATGTTATCCTACAATAATTAAAAGGTTGAAGATATCACACAAGCACATACATATCCATATATTTATACTTGCAGAAAAAAAGTTATTTAAAAACAAAAAAGGTACAATTGTACCTGTTCTGTAAGACTAGGGTTAAATACATATACTTTGCAACTATCGGGATGACTAACACAGCTCTTATGTACTTACGAATAAACATTCTATCAATACATGTATACATAGAAGTCTTAAGCATTTTGTTGCTTCCTTAATAATCTATTAAAGAAGCAAAAACTGTTGTCAATTAAATACATACACATACCGCTTAACTAATGGAGAAATGGTCAAACTACGGTGAAATTACTTACAACAAATTTTTTTTTAATTAATTTTTTTTAACAGCTGCTAATTAATAATTTTTATCATAAACTTTATACATACAGTTAAATTCGTAAATTTGTTTTTATATTGATACCTATATAAAAATTAATTTGAGTAAAATACGAGTACATACGTATATATGTATGTATGTGTGACAAACATTTCTTGGAAATTTTAAGTGGGTGTGTTACCTCTCCTATAAAGTTGCAACCTTTTTTTATTAGAATATTATAATTTTTGAGGTTTATCAAGTTTTGATGATACGTGTAGGTATCTTTTGAATACCAAACTGTTTTATTTACTGAAAGCTTTTAGGAAGGTGGTGTAATATCCTTATTACAAAAAAATCACTGATTTACAGCCTGTTCATAGAAGACGAATGGTTTAAGACTTTCGTCTATATAAAAACACTAACAAATTTGGGTGTTTTTGTTGTTGTTTCACATATAAAAAGCCGAACGTCTTAAACCATTCCTCTGCTGTGAACAGGCTGATAGATTATAATTTAACAAAATTAGCTAGGATCGCTATGCATTGAAAATACTCGTGTTGCATTAGTAATTTAAATATATCGTCGCCAGAATTAAAGAACGCTGTAACTGACAAAAAATCAAAAATACGTTTTTTTTACATCATTTGTATCGAAAGAAAAAAATACGAGTCGATGGATCCCGGTTTCAGATTTCTATGACGGAAAAAAATCCACTTACGTGGTCTGCGTTTTGAAAAATACCAATGTCTTATTTCTACTTTCATACAGGTTTTTTGGCTCTGGTGAACATTAAATGTTTTGTCAGTTACAGCGTTCTTTAATCCTTGCGACGATATTTACATGGTAGGCATTCTAACAGTTTTACCTAAGATCTCAATAAACGACTTTCTAAAACATATGAACTTCTTAGGAATGATACCTAACACCTTTCAGAAAGCGCTTAGGTAGCCGCAAAAGTAAAAACTTACCGAAATTTACCTAAGCGCTACCTGAACGGTGTTAAGAATTTTTGTAGTTCATTGTTTCCTTAAATTTTAAACGGTTCGCTATCTGTGGAACTCAACAGGGTAAAAGGAGATAAAAAAGATAGAATTTTTTAAAGTTCGTTGCGATTTTGGTCTCGAAGGTGAAGTGTTTTTGATTTTATCTGGCATGTTTGAAAATCACGTGATTTAAAAACACATGTAAGTTTAAAATCACGCAAGTGATATTTAGGTGTTCTGAAAATCACGAGCTTTCTAGTTTTTAGAAGTGATTTTCATTGTTCTAAACCACAGCCTTTAAGCTTTTTTGTTTTGTTTATAGAACTGCATGATGCTGCCATATGCATTAAAATCTCACATTTATATCTTAAAAATTAAGCATATTTTTATTTTTTTTTTTATTTTACAATATGGGTTAAACCATATCAACTCAACTTAAAATATGCCGTTTTTGAAATGACTGTCTCCGAATTTGCTAATTTTTGGTATGAATAAAGTATATCATAACACTAAGACAAATATAAAATTTAAGGGCACTGACACTTCTGTATCCGGAAATATGAGGTCTTGAAAATCGGAAAACAGTACAAAAATGCACAAAGTTACACTTACTTAATTGTAATTTTCTGGAAAAGTATTATAGCTACGTATCTCGTAAAAATCGCATTTGAAAGGGTATTAAATTACCTTTGATTTAACATACAATATGATTTTTTTTTTCTAAAAGTCAAAGGACAATTTTCTTTATCTATAAGTCGGAAGCCTATATCTCCGAAAGCGACCTTTTTAAAAATTTGAAAAAAAATTATGCCAAAGATAGTTTAGTTCTCTACAGTTGTGAAAAATTTCAGAGTGGAGGTATGTTGAGGTCAAGAAATAAGAATCAAATCGCAAAAGAATGAGATTAAAACTAGTATAATAGTGGTGGAATGGTAGACGATTTTTCGATTTCGATTAGTTGGAACCGCTTATTTTGTAAGTTTCTACAAAAAAAAACATGAAACAAAAACGGGGGATGTGGGATGGGGGCAAATGGCTCTTCATCGGGGTCAAAGGTTGGGTTGAAGAAGTAAAAGTCCACAAAAAACTCCACAACTGCCCTGGAGTAGCCCCTAGAGGGATAAAATAAGCGATTCTAGTTAATCGAAATCGAAAAATCGTATACTATTCCACCCCTATCAGAATAGTTTTAATCTCATTCCTTTGCGATTTGATTTTTATTTCTTGATCCAAAAATACCTCCACTCTGAAATTTTTCACAACTGTAGAAAACGAAACTATCTTTGGCATAATTTTATTTCAAATTTTTAAAAAGGTCGCTTTCGGAGATATAGGCTTCCGACTTATAGATAAAGAAAATTGACCTTTGACTTTTAGAAAAAAAAAATCATATTGTATGTTAAATCAAAGGTAATTTAATACCCTTTCAAATGCGATTTTTACGAGATGCGTAGCTATAATACTTTTCCAGAAAATTACAATTAAGTAAGTGTAACTTTGTGCATTTTTGTACTGTTTTCCGATTTTCAAGACCTCATATTTCCGGATCCAGATGTATCAGTGCTTCCAAACTTTGTATTTTATTTAGTCCTATGATATACTATATTTCTACAAAAAATCATAAAATTCGGAGGGGGTAGGTTAAAACCATTGGTTGATTTGACTTGGAATATCCCATATATTAATAATTAATATTAATTATTAATTGTATGAAATTTAATAGCCTAATACAGTTGTTTTCGGTTAATTGAGCCCCGCTTTATTGAGTTTCCCGCTTAATTGTACTAAAAATCATGAAACGAAATCATTCCGTATAACCTCCTATGCAAAAGTACCCGTTTAATTGAGTTCCGCTTAATTGTGCCTCCCGTTTAATTGATTCATAAAATGAGACCGCATTGCGAAAAACACAAACAAATGTTTCAGTTAATTGATTTCGTCTGCTTAATTTTTTTCTCCACAAACGTAAAACCATTTATGTTGCACCAAAAAAATTTTTGTCATGTTTCAGTTCACCATGTAAATGGAACGATATAGAAAAACGAATCATCGAAAGCCTCAACAAATCTAAAATTCAAATGTTGATGACTGATTTTTTTAATCATAGTTTTACTTATGTATCTATAATGTTTTTTAATAACATTTAATGTACACTCGCATGCACATACATATGTAATGTAATTATTTTAAATTTTGATCTCTTTTTATGTAGAATTTTGTAATTTTTGTTGCTTTTCAAATATTGTACGATGAACGTACCTGATTTTTGTTTTGTTTTAATAAACTAAAACTATTTTTTAACTTAATAAATAAAAAAATGAATTTCTTTTTCTCTATACATGTGGATGTTTCGTTTTATTGCTCGTCTGGCTTAATTAAGTGATTTTCGTTTTAATTGCGTCGGCAAATCAATTAACCGAGTATCGCTTAATTGAGTTTCCCGTTTAATTGCACCAAAAATCGTGCATTTTTAGAGACTCAATTAAGCGGAAATAACTGTATCCTAATACTGGTATTCTTATGAGAATTAACATCCGTTAAGGAATATGTACTAGCAGAACTGAACTAGTTTTCGACCCTGGTTTCATCAGGGTTCTTTGTGTTATACATATTCATAATTCGTAGCTGGGTCGAAAACTAGTTCAGTGGAAAAATCCTTGGAGTGCAAGCAGTTTACTCTGGCCGCCTTTACTGATATTGAATGTGCCTTCAATAATGTAAGGACTGCGTCTGTTAATAATGTTCTGAGGGACTTGGGGGTGAAAAATATATCTACCTTTGGGTCGCTTCTTTGCTAGGAGGCAGAGAAATTAATGCGGTTCTAGCAGGGGCTAAGATCACTAGACTCGTGAACAGAGAAACATCCCAGGGTGGTGTTCTATCACTCCTTCTAAGGCTGGTCGTTGTGAATGAGATCCTATCCGCGATTAATGGTTGTGGGGTCAAGGTAGTGATTTATGCTGATGACCTGGTCCTGCTGGTAATAGGACCATTTCCTTCAGTTATGAGTGAGTTCTTGGAGGGTGCCTTAGGTACGCTGGGTAATTGGGCAGCCAGTTGTGGTCCTGGTAAAACTCAGCTTATGCTATTTACTAGGAAATACAAACCTCGCTGTTTATACTGCCCAGAATAGGTAGTCAAACTCTCCAGCTTCAGGACTTGCCCCAATGCTGCTCTAAACGTCATTCTGCACTTACTGCCTGTCGATCTTCATGCTATGACGATTTCGACTCAGAGTGCGATCAGGCTGACGGTGCTGGGACTCTGGGGGCGATTTTCCGATGGCCATAGTTAAATTCTAAGGCAGCTTCCTCCCCATATAAGGGAATTATGTACGGACCTCGCTCTTCGGAAGTTGGATTTTGAAGGGTGTGCCAGGGTTTTCTTCCCCAGTAGGGTGGTTCAATTTTCACGGATGGTTCTAAGATGGAATCTGGGGTTGGGGCTGGTGTTTTCTCCGATTCTGCCAAATTTGCAGAGTCTTTGAGACCGCCGGACACGTGCAGTGTTTTTCAGGCCGAGGTATTTGCTATTATGCAAGCTTTGAGGATACCGAGGGAACGATGCATCGGGGATGAAATTAGGGTTTTTCTGACAGCCAGGCCGCTATCAGAGCCCTGACGTCGCCCATGAGAAACTCTTTCCTGATTCTTTATTGGAAAGAGGAGCTGAAGCTCCTTAGAAATGCTTGTAGCATATTCTTGGTCTGAGTTCCGCGTAATAGGGATATCCTGGGGAATGTGAAGTCAGATAAGCTTGCCAGGAGCGCCTCTGCCGGAGGAGAGTCTGTTTCTTCCTACTCAGATCTCCACTGCCATATGACTCTCATTAGAGATGGTGTATCATGATTGCATTCTATTGAGTGCATGTTTGTAAAATATTATTGAAGTGCCTACAAATAAAAGAGTATCATGTGTCATTTAAAAGAAATATTAAAAATATTAATACTACAACTGCACTCTATATTGTTGCAAGCATATGACACGCTTCATATTCCAACTGTGGGAAACTACTTTATTTTCAAGTTATACATGTATGTACTAATGTTTTTAATGTTTTAGTTATAAATTAATATACGTATACACAAACTAATGTTAAAGGTAGCTTAAGTTAGATTCTCATAATTACTATATAAGCAGATCAATTTTTGTAAATAATTTTCAATTAATTAAAACCTTGCATAGCTCACACAGCTAGTCTGGCAAGTAAACAAACTAAAAATTATAAAAAAGTTTTTCCTTTTTGTTTACAATGGCCTTGGTATAACCGCGGCAGGACTCTGGGAATCTTGGGGATTCCTCGTCAATCCCTGTTCAGACTTATATCTGTGTATACGGGTCACTGGCTGATCGGTAGACACGCAGATAGTTTAGGCCTGCCCTTTAATCCGCACTGCAGAAGTTGCGGGAATACTTCTGAGAGTGAGACTGTAGTTCATTTCCTTTGCGATTTCCCAGGTTTGGCAGCCAAACGATTGAAGTTTTTAAGGGTGCCTTTTTTCGAATGTGCAGACCTAGATCCCCTTGCTTTTCTCCACTTTATAGGCAGCTCTGGTTGCCTGCAGCTCTTTTCCTATTTTAGGTAAATTCAATTTGGTCCTGCAATGGTTTCAAAACGGCACCTTGTGCTAATTGTAGTTGATAACGTTTTTGATTAACTCGCCATTTGACCTACCTACCCTACCTACTACTACAAATCCCATTTTCCTTTCTAAATATGTTACTCAAACAAATACTCTCATATTTTACCCTCAATTATATTTCAGTGTGACTAATACCCCTTTTTACAACCGTAAAAATAAAATATTTTTGACGACATTGTTTTGTTTTTTATACATTCATACAATTATTTATATTTATTTAAAAAAATATTAAAATGGACGTAAGAGAAGTGCTTCAAGAGAAATTGATGAATACATTTTCATCATCTGATGATGACGATTTATTTTTGTTTATCCATAGTAAACAAGCCCGCCACCGTGTTAAAGGATTTGTGAAAAATGTAGTACACAACTATTCAGATGCTGATGTGAGTACTCTCGGCTATTTCCACAACATTACTATATATTTAATCTATTTTTTGTAGTTTCAAAAGAACTCTCGTTTAAGCCGAGTTAGTGCCACAGTTCTTTCAGAGAGGTATTCCACTTTCATTCCCAATAGGACTTATCAAGGAGGAAGGTTACCGACAAATGTAGAGACGCAGATGCTTTCTTTTATCTTTTATCTTTTTCTTTTTAAACATAAGTACATTTATAGGTTCAGCGGCAATAAACCACTATAAGAGAAGTATCACACCTTTTTGATATGTCAATTTCAAATGTTCACAGAACATTCAATAATATTTTAAATTTTTTTTGTAATTGACATAGCTCCGGAGGTAACAAAATTTCCAACATCAGATGGGGAGAAAAGCAGTATAGCAGATGAATTTAAAAAGGTAACATGGATGCTTTATTGTAATAAAATTAAATACGAGTATAATCAAATGCATTTGAAAATATGTATATACATACTTTCATATTATTATAGATTTCTGGGATTCCAAATATCGTGGGATGCATTGACGAAAGCTACATCACAGCAAGGACTCTAAAACATAAAATCCGTTCAACTTATTCCAACAGACACGACAGTATTTCAATAACACTGCAAGCTATTTGCGATGCAAAATTGAAATTTTTGGAATGTTTCATTAGAATTCCCAGCAAAATCCACGACTGCAGAGTACTAAAACTCTAATTTATTGGTAAGGAATTAACAAATTTATGTTCCTCTTAATACTATTTGTTAGCTTAAGCTGCGTCTTATCCCTTAAGGGAGTACTTGTTCACACTATATAGAGATTACGGAAATTTAAGCAATTCACAAAGAATTTTAATTTACATTTTTGCCGAGCTCTTGTTAAAATGGAAAACTCTTTTTGTTTATTGAAAAGTGGATTTCGGCAATTAATAAGTTTAGATTTCCATAATATGAAAACAATGGCAAAATTCATTATTGCATGTTGCGCTCTTCACAACATCTGTATGACGGGAATGAAATATTGCCAGAGGAAATATCCAATATTGAGTTAAATATTGAAAATGACGATGTGTTTGAAAACGATCTTTTGACCCACGCATAAAAAGAGATGTAGTGAAAAGTTTGTTGTCAACTTCTTTTTAAAATGTATTAATTATTATTTAAAATAATATAAGTATGTATTTCAAAAATATGCAAACATGCTTTCATGATACATATCTATGTACTACATTTTTAAAAGTAAATGAATAATTATTCAACATTGAATTGTACATTATTAATATTTTTGTTAACAATTCAATGAACAAAAAATATGGCAGCCTCAACAAAATATGGTAAGTTCAAAAGTTTAAACCTCAGGTTAAAAGTTAAAGGAAAGGCAGTCCTTCCAATAACTTTATCGGTCACTTTTAGGTTAAAGTTTAGTTGTAATAACTAAAAGCAATTTGTCTGTCCGATAACATCCTACCTTTAACTAAAGGCAAGTTGTAATAATGGGCCTTAGAACATCAAATAAATAAAACAAATATGTTGATTGATGAAAATTAGTGATTAATAACACATAACGACAAAGATGTTTTCATTTTCATGCATCAGTTTTATATTTTGAGATATAGCATATTATATATATTTTGTAGGAAAAACTTAAAAGAAAATTACTAAAGAAGAATTCAGTTTTCGAAGGTAGCCGAAAAGGACCCTTTTAACGATTTTCTTGCATGAGAAGCCTGTGGTAAATCTAATTTTAAGCTCCAGAATTAATCTGCCATCATATCCACCTCCCATTTGCCCTTGTATCGCTCCTATATTGTCCGAATTTCCTGGTCATTTTCTTTTTCCTTGTTCATAACTGAAGTGGCCCAGATTTTCAGAAAAATAATCCAGATAAGAGTGCAGTTAATGAAGCTTTACATTCATGTTGCAGCCAAAATCTTTCATTCATGACAACATATGTTGGACCAGGTCTTGGTAGTTTAGTATCTTGTGCGAGCATGTTTTTTTTTGTTTCAATTTAAAAGCGATTAACTACGACTGTACTTTTGTCAAGTAAAGATCTCTCACTAGGTCATTCAACGCATTCTGATCAATAAAATCTTGATCATAGCAACGATATGTTATGTCATCTGTTTTGACTTTGGAGGAAGCTTTGACATATTCTGATTGGATAAAACAGTTGGTCGTTTGGCAGACGGTAAGTTAGGATAAATCCATTTGATGCAGTTATTTGAATTAATGTCGTTTATATCAACAATGCAAAAATAGCAATTATCATGGTGATTTTAGGCTCACGCCATATCATCAGGCACTTTTTCGTTGTCGATGTAGACATTGCGATAACTTTATCGTAACTTATGCCAAAGCTATGTAAAATCCGAAAAAATTCTTCAAACCTCATTTAACCTTTAACTACTGAGGTGAAATATTCTGTCATAATTATTGACGTGGGGTAAATTTTACCACCTTTTGTTTTACCAAAAAAATTGGGCAAAAAAAATTTTTTTTAATAATTTATTTTTAAAATAACAAGAAAATACATTTTTATATAAACAGGATTATAAAAATAAAAAAATTAAAGATTTAGTATAAGAAAACAGGGACTCAACAGCGCTCAACCGAAGAAAATAAATTAAAATCTAAGGAGATGGTAAAATTTACCACCGCCTCAATAGTTAATGGTAATACCAAAATGCTATATACAAACAACAAAAGCTGATAGAAAGAAAAGACTACTAGATTTAAAATGGCTGCATTAAAGTCTAAAAGAATATCGAAACATACAGGCATCACGACCCGATTTAAAATGTTGCAAAAAATTTTTTGATGCTCTGAAAATCACGAGCTTTTTAGGTTTTAGAAGTGATTTTCATTGTTCTAGATCACTAGCTTTAAGCTCTTATGTTTCATTTATAGCGCTGCCAGATTCATTGCTGCCATTTGTATTAAAATCGCACATTTATATTTCATTAATTAACTAATTTGTGTAAATTATTTTACAATATATTAATTTTTATGAACAAATTTTATAAATTTTTGTTTTTAATAATTAATTAAATTGATAAATTTCGCCAAATTATACAAAAAATAAAATAACATGTTGTTAGTCTAACAACTCCAAAAATCGTTTTAAAAGCAAATTGTGAAAAATGTAATCAAATCAAAAAATTTTTATGAAAATTGTAGTGTGTTCTAAAATTTGCAAATTTTGGAATTTTTCTGAACTAAATTATAATTTTTATTGTAAAAGTACATAAAGAACATACGATGTTATATGTTTGTTTTCCAATTGTAAGCACAATAGTGTTTAAAAAGTCAAGTGATTTGATATCGACAAGCATTTACCTGACGATTTTAAATCACAAAATTAAAAAAAAAAAAAAATCTGTGTTCAGAACACCTCACTTTAATAAAAAGTGATTTTCAGAACATGCGTGATATTCTCGAAAAATTTCAAAAAGTTTAATTTTGTAACTATGTGTAATTTAAACTTAAGAAAACAGAAAAATTTTATTATTTTATTTTCAACCACAGCATATGTACATAGTACATATCTGCCACTATGTAAATAATTATCATTTGGGAAATAAGCGATTTTTTTATAGTTTATTTAATGATGACACTCAAATTTACATGAGATATTGAATGGAACAAATTGATTTAGGAATATTTCGTGGAGATGTTAAAAGATGTTGAATTTTAGCCCTGTACAGTTCTGGGAAATTTTTAACAACTTCGCAAATTGATGGCAGAGGTTAGATTTTCATAAGTTTGAAAAGCGTATTACAGAAACACTTTTAACTCACAATTTAAGAAACTATGGAATATTTTTTTTATACATTTCGATGTGAGAAGTTCTCGCAAAAAGATACAGAAACGAGGCACAGATTAGAAGCATATAATTTCACATTACAAGGTGCACATAAATTATAATTTTGTTTTTTTATTTAAATAAAAACTCCCCTATTTATAATACTATAAAGGAAAATTCATTTTATTAGCCTGTTATAAATCAAAATAATTTTTTATGAATACTCGTACTATTATTTTAATACCCTTTTATGTTGAACCAATTTCACATTAATTTTTTAGAAATATCAGTAATTCTAACCCAGATATGCCTACAGTACTACACGTTCATAAACTTCAGTCCACTTGAAAAAATAGTTGAGGGCAGGTGTTTTTTTTAACATTTTTAAATATTTTCTAGTTTTTTTAAAAAAATTGTAATTTTTAAACTTTAAAATGGAAAATAAAGCTGAAGGTATATAGTTTATTCAAAACATTAAAAAAAATTTTAAATATTTAAGGTGAAGTGAATAAATATCAATATGTTGGTGTATTATAAAATTTATGAATTTTTTACGATTCTTAAATTTACGTAGAGTTTTAAAATTTCGGCTAAGTTCGGCTGGCATACGACTAAAAAAAAAAGAATATATTGATGTATATTTTTCATTTCACCTTGGCACCTCAACTTTAAAAATGTCGAGATTTTTCAAATGTGGATAAAACACACAAACAAAGAAGAAAAGTACACTGTCATTCTTAATCATATACTGGAAAAAATTGAAGACAAAGACAAATCGGATCACTACTTAAAATATATTTCAAAAGTCCGCTTGCTTTGTAAAAATTTTAAAATTAAATGGGAAAATTGCCATAGAAGATTAGATCTTTTTAATAAGAATCATGTGAATTGGCTTACTTCTGAAGCAATCTTTGATGGTCCGAAAAAAACAAAGCGAAGGCACACTCACCACACAATGAACATGCAACGATGAGACAATTGCTATCGATCATACAAGGGTGAAGGTATAGCACTGGCCTTTGAATGATCAATTCACAGCAATTTGTCTCATTCCTAAGGCGCTTAATAATAATATAATTAATTGTAATATATGTACTGTCCTTCCTAATATTCCAATACAATGCACAGCATTTAGTAGGGGTTTTCCCCTGAGTATTGGTCTCAAAAAAAAAAAAAAAAAAAAAAAAAGTGCTTCGGAGACTGAATGTCAGTTGAAGGTAATAGACGATCCAAAAGAGATTGGGTCTGAAAGAACTGGGCGTCCCCGACTATCATATACAGAAAAGTCAGACCGCAGTAAAAGAAGGGAAGCAGCGGAACTTTCACAATCCAAGGATTATGAAACTGATTTATTAGTTCAAGCAGCAGCGATGGAAAGTGAATTATAATATAAAGTTATTTTAAAATTATTACGCATTGAAAATATGAAGTTCATAAAATATAAGGAAACTAGGATTTCTATTAAAATTAAACTGTTTTTCTTAATCATTCGATGAAACATCTGAATTAGATTTAAAAAAAGATTGCTTTTCGGACTATATTGGGCCCTAATAAGAAAAAAAAGCACAAAAAAAATTTTTTTTTTTTTGGATTTTTTTTTTTGTGTACCCATTTCTTTTAAATTTTTGTTTACTCAGGCTTAAGCTGGACACTAAACTCATATAATGGCTTTTGCACACTTCGTTTTTATAAACATAGCGTTAGAAAATTAAATTTTACGAAAAAAAAAAATTTGCTGTATATATACAACATATGCATGAAAGGGTTAAACGGTTTAAAACCTTAGAAATTGATCCAAACTTAAGAAGATAAGCGTAAGCTTGATTGTAAGTGGTGTTTCTTAAAAAAACGTATAAATATGGCTTCAAAATAATATTGGCCAAATATTTGTTCTAGCGAGCCCTATGTGCTATGCTTTAAATTTTCTAATCTACTTGTTGTTGTGCTATAGAATATATGCACATATCGTCTCTATACCTCTTGAATTGTTCGAAAAATTTGTTGATGGTAAGTTGCTATAAGTTATTACTCAATACTCCAAGGACAATGCGTCCAAACAAAATGTAACTAGAAATATAAATTTGGACAAAATCACGTAAATTGCTACAATATTGTTTCTAGACAATTGAACAATCGTATGTATTGGCAAAATGATAGAGATACTCATCATTCCCTTCTATCGAGCGCAATGAGAAGGGATCGATTTGAGGTCATAATAAGAAACTTTGTGGATAACAGAAGTCTGAATAAAACAGACAAGTTCGCAAAATTTCTGCCACTTTTTTGCTTCCATATGTATGTGCTGAGCGTACGCATGTAGCACGAGCTCAAGATCTTTCTTCAGTTTTGTAATATATTCGGTCAGAATAAAGCTATTTAGAATACTACGAAAATTGTTCAGCTGGTATGCCCATCGGTATACATACATAATTGGCCATTATGTCGGTATATCTTGGTTAAATTTTGACTGCTAGTGCTATGTTCACAACTAATTCTCCATCACTTCGATTTTGAAATGTTTTACAATACATTGACGTGTTTTGTTTTTAATTTTTTATTATGTTTAGTATGAAATTGATTAAGCTGTCACTTTTTATGGTTATTAAGCACAATATCCTAGTGTAAATGGGATGGATGGATGGGATACTTCGGACAAGGCAAAGTCTCTGATTGGGGTCAACCTGGCGGCCTCCAGAACGATCCTTGTTCCCGTTGTATTCAAGTCGACATACAGCCTCCACGCGGCCCTCCTGGATAACATTCTAGCACCCGCTAGCTTGTTAACTAATGTATGCGGCGATTGTCCAATCCCCTGGACTTTAAATTTGGGTTGTGCGTAGGGCTTGAAACCCACCACGTAAAAATAATATTCAATGAAAACTTCAGCAAAAGCCTCTAAACGGACCCCCTTTTATGTTGACGACCATGGCAAACGTTTTAAGGACTATGATTTAAGGATATGCACCTGGAACGTGAGAACCCTTTATAGGGAAGGTGCCTCTATCCAATTGGCGGATGCTCTCAAGAAATGTAGGGCTGACATCACCGCCATCCAGGAAATGCGATGGATAGGACAGGGTTGTACAAGGCAAGCAACATGTGACATCTACTACAGCTGCCATGATAACAGACGTGCATTTGGCTGCGGATTCGTAGTTAGCAAGAGACTTCGCCATCTTGTCTCAGAGTTCACCCCCGTGAACGAAAGAATAGCTACGATCCGGATGAAGGCGAAATTTTACAACATCAGCCTCATTTGCGCTCACGCCCCGACGGAAGAGAAGGATGATGCGGTCAAAGATGCTTTCTACGCAAAGCTCGAGGATGTTTACGATAAGTGTTCGGCGCATGACGCCAAAATTGTTCTCGGCGATTTCAATGCGAAAGTTGGACGTGAAGGTAACTTTGGCCCCACTGTCGGACAGTTCAGTCTCCATTCTTCCACCTCGCCGAACGGCATGAGACTGATCGATTTCGCCGCGGCGCGAAACATGGTAGTTTGTAGCACCAGGTTCCACCATCTCGATATCCATAAGGCCACCTGGCTCTATCCCGATCGATCAACTACCAACCAGATCGATCACATTGTGATTGATGGAAGGCATGTATCCAGTATACTAGACGTGCGCACATTTAGAGGTCCAAATGACGACTCGGACCATTATCTTGTCGCAGCCAAGATGAGACTGCGCATATGCGCAGCGAATATGGCACGTTCTAGTGTTCGAGGGAAGCTGGACATCAAAAAGCTGCGATCACAAGAGACAGCCAGGTCGTTTTCCGATCGTCTTTCTAATGAGCTCCATTGCATCCCGTCCTCTCTCGAAAGTATTGGTGGACAGTGGTCTCACATTGCTCACTCTCTGCGCAACGCTGCCGAAACAGTCCTTGGTTTTGAGCGTCCTCCCCGCAGAAACCAATGGTACGATGAAGAGTATCGTGAGGCCACTGCGGCAAAGAATGCTGCCTACAGACGAACGTTGCAGTCCACCACTACAAGAGCAACTGTGGAGGTGTACAGAGAGAAGAGGAGGGAAGAGAGACGCCTATTTAGAAGAAAGAAAAGGGAGCAAGAAAGGCGAGATCGTGAGGAAATCGAGATGTGCAGGAGTAGACATGATGCTCGAAATTTTTATAAGAAGATAAGGCGTCTTACTACTGGTTTTAAACCCGGAGCAACCTCCTGCAGAGACGAACATGGTAATCTGGTTACAGATGCACATGGTGCACTGAGATTATGGAGACAGCATTTCTGTAATCTACTGCAAAGCCACGATGATACAAATTCCGCTGCTAGAGATGCTGTGCCGGACCCAATCAATGATGAAGTTGTGATCCCGTCCCCCAGCCATGAAGAGGTCAAGGTTGCCATGTGGCGACTGAAGAGCAACAAAGCAGCCGGACCTGACGGTCTGCCCGCTGAACTCTTCAAGTATGGAGGCGATGAGCTGGTTAGGTGCATGCACCAGCTCATTTGCAGAATATGGCTGGAAGAAAGTATGCCCGATGATTGGAATCTCAGTGCCCTCTGTCCGATCCTGAAAAAGGGAGACCCCACAATATGCACCAACTACAGGGGTATAAGCCTTCTCCCTATCGCATATAAGGTTCTTACGAGCGTATTGTGTGAACGACTGAAGCCATTCGTCATCTCACTGATTGTACCTTATCAGTGCGGCTTCAGACCTGGTAAGTCCACCATTGAACAGATATTCACACTGCGCCAAATCCTGGAGAAGACCCATGAAAGTCAAGTCGACACACACCACCTCTTTGTCGACTACTAGGCAGCGTTCGATAGCCCGATAAGGGATCGCGTATATGCCGCAATGTCTGAGCTCGGTATTCCTGCAAAACTGATAAGACTGTGCAGAATGACGTTGAGTAATTCCCGCAGCTCCGTCAAGGTAGGAAGAGACCTCTCCGAGCCTTTTAATACCGTGCGAGGTTTCAGACAAGGCGATCCCTTATCCTGCGACCTCTTCAATTTCGTCATGGAGAGTGTTTTGCGAAAGGCGGGTGTGCATCGTAATGGCACTATTTTTAACAAAAGTGTCCAGCTCCTTGCGTATGCAGACGATATAGACATCATTGGGCATACCAAGCGAGATGTCACCGCAGCCTTTAATGCTATTGAACGGGAGTCTGCTAAAATGGGTCTGGCGGTAAATGAGAGCAAGACGAAGTACATGTTGTCGACGAGTAGGGATGTTGATCGTATCGGCTCCCAGGTTACAGCCGGCAACTATACATTCGATGTGGTCAAGGAGTTCATCTACCTTGGCACCGCCATTACCAGCAAAAATGATGTCAGTCTAGAGATCAGGCGAAGAATCACACTGGCCAACAGGTGCTACTACGGTCTCAGTAGGCAGTTTAGTAATAGAGACCTCTCGCGTGCGACGAAATTAACACTCTACAAGTCGCTTATTCTCCCGGTGCTTCTCTAAGGTGCGGAAGCATGGACGCTGTCTTGTGCCGATGCAGCGGTCCTGGGAGTGTTTGAGAGAAAAGTTCTTCGTAAGATCTTTGGTCCTCTAAGGCATGGCGATGAGTTTCGCATTAGAACCAACCATGAGCTGTATGAGCTCCTCGGCGATGTGGGCGTTGTCCAGCGTATTAACATCCAGCGGCTACGCTGGCTCGGCCACATTGTTCGGATGGAAGAATCTGCTCCAGCGAAGAAAGTTTTCGATGCGAAGGTCACTGGACGTCGGCGTAGAGGACGACCCTGTTTACGGTGGAAGGACCAGGTTGATGAAGCCCTGTCATCGATTGGTGTGACCAACTGGAGAAGGCGCGCGCTAAGCAGAAGCGCCTGGAGACTAGTGCTGAAGCAGGCCGAAACCCGTTAACGGGTTGTTATGGCCAGCTAAATAAGTATCCTAGTGTAAATAGTGACAACAATGACAACATAGTTATTTCCTTATGACGCTCGTCTTTTTTTTTTTTTTTTTTTTCTTATTCGCCTAAATTAAACGGACCTGGGGCATGACGTTTTTGTCCATACAAATTGACATATAAAAACGCTGGAGAATGCAGTCATGAAATAGAATCTATTTTATTTTGTCAGCGATTTTTCTTATGCTTATGAACAAACCCATTTGGTTTTTGTTGTTGGCGCAAAGAAGAATAAGAACAAAAAAAAATCGAAAAGATTTTTGTTTAAGTAAATTAATAAATTTTGGAATTTGTTAAGTAAAATGAGTGATATTTTATAAAAAATAATTAAAAAAAGTGCGTAAAGATGATTAAATTATAATAAATAAGTTCAATTCTTTGCAAAAACTCTCATGAACTCAATTTTTAATAGCTCTACCAAGGGTTATTGATTATAAGGTGCATTTGACATGGCAGCTGAGATACTTTTTTTTCAGTCAATTTGTGAATATAGTTGTCAATTTTTGCTTTGTTTTATTTGTTTGTTTATACTTTTCTTTTTCAGTCAATTTGTGAATATAGTTGTCAATTTTTGCTTTGTTTTATGTACATTGTTTTTGTTTTCATACTTTTTGTTTTGGTTTTTTTGACAGTTAACTACCCTAACAAGCATCAAAATGCTGTGTTGTTTTTGTTACTGTTTTACTTGTTGTAATCTCAAAGGCACCTTATGATAATTGCGCCATGAGCTCTACATACAAGAAATGTAAAAACAATAAATGACAGTTCGTGAAGTTGCGGCCGTCGTTTTAATTTTGGGCACATTTTCTCTGAGCGTCGTTTTTGCCTGAAGTTGCGGTTGTATTGTGTTTAATCATTAATATTGATCGTTATATGTTAACAGCTTAGTATAAGCTCCAATATCAGCTGATAAAATGTCATCCTTAAACATCTTACATCCGTCGTTTAAGAGCACAAGTGTGAACATAGTATTGGAAGAACTTATGGTTTTTGAATTTATTAAGTTCTTTGCCCTATCTGTAAAAAAGTAAAGGTGAGGATATGTAAATTCAACAAAAGTGTAATAAAAAAATTATATTTTTATTTCGTCAGAAACACTTTTATTAGATCAAAGTTTAATTTTATTAAGAATTTGGTTTTTATGCAATGGTTTTTTTATAATCAAAGGAGAAAATTATGTTCGTGAAGGAATAGTTCATACGACAAACTGAACATATTTTCCACCCCAACTACGGTAGTCTCATCAGAGCATTTTCTTATTCTCTGCATATTCATGAGTAGGGCAACCAAAGATATGCTCTAAAAATTAGTTTTAAGCGTCTAAAATTTACATTGAAAAAACACTTTTAATGCTCATGACCAAATATCAACTATTTATAACTCACACTTTCTCTTCTCCTCTAGATGTACATACACTTGTACGAGTTAGTCGAAGTAATGTCAAACACAACATATTCGATCATACTCTCCTTTCCGTACCATCATTGCATTTTTTGTAATTGTCATCTTATTTGGATGAATCAGAATTACAACATTTTGTTTTTACCTTCTTATTCCACTTTATCCATGTTATTCGACATCGACTACATATACGACCGTAGCCGTATGGATTCGAACTCGGATTTCCAGACAATACATAACTGGCCTTTACAACCCTGTGTCGGGATTACGGCCTAGCTTCTCGCAGCACTCATGTTGTGTGTGTAAATTTTTTTCCATGAGTACCGGGACCTACAGTTTAATAACGACTCCGAAGGACAGACTTGAGAAGCTTGTTCATGGCAATTAATTACTCTCAGAGCTTTTGCCAGAAGACTGCTGAGAGGTAGTCGCCGAAAGAAATATTTTTTTCATATTTTTTTTTTTTTAAGATGTCAGAGCTGGGTGTCGAACCACTAGACCACGGCGACTACAATAGACCATATAACAATAAATAATATTGGTATAAAATTTATGATGCACACAAATTTTATTTTAAAACGGTATTTATTGGTTTGTAGCCATAGAATTGTTTGAACTTTGCCGTAACGTTTACCTACATGCCGAGAGTATATTATGCAGTGAATGGTATTAAATAGTCGAATTTGATCGACTAAAATTTTCTTATTATTTATTTGTGACAACGAAAAATTAAACACAACGTCATTAATTTAATTTTATCTTTAAAAAAAGGCATAAATAAATCACGAAACTTAAGCAAAAAATCAAAAAAAAAAAAAACACAATTAAGTGCATTGCTTGCCCCTAAAAACGTTGCCAAAAGAGAAATTCTTCAATAACAAGATTTTTTATTTAAAAATTTCATTCATTTGATGCGATCAACAAGCACGTTCAAGTTTAATGTCATTCGATGTAAATTGTAGCATATTTCCCAATTTCTGTTTTGATACAATTCGAAACGGATTTTTTTTTCTCTTGTTATTAAATTTACAAATTTGTATAATAAAAAAAAAGAAGATATAATTGTTTTAATTCAAAACATATGCATATTTTAATAATTTTTTTGGCAATTGCAAGTCATAATTTTAATTTAATACGTGTATGTATCTTTTTTTACAAGGTTATTTTAAAATCTTTAGGTATTAAGTGTTGAGATAAAACTAACTACCATGTACACGACTTTTTTCAACAAAAATAAATTTCACTAAAGTTTTAGAAGTTTTATGCACCTTTTATTGGTATTTATTTTTTCTATAAGTTAACCCGTTTAGACGACATTTTTGTAATTCATTTTGGCACTTCTATCTGTTTTTGTTATTTTAGTAGTTTTATTGATATTTTAATTAATGTTATTTTATTTACTGCTTGTATTTTTATATAAGAATTACATATTCTTATTATATTTTTTATTTTTTAATAATATTATATTTATAAACACATATGCGTTTTGTTTTTGTTAATTTTGTCTGTTTGTAATTTTGTTTTGCTTTGTCAACTAGTTACGACAACATTTACATACGACAAGATTACACTGGTTTGTACGTACTCCGTAAGGTAATGAAAACTGAAACAATTTTCAATCTGGAGAAATATGCACTTGGGCACATACATAGTTGGAGATTTAATTACAAATTAGTGAGCGAATTATGAACATTCTTAAAGTTTTGTCGTGCGGGAGTTTATGTGCTCTATCCGCCATTTTATATATCTCGAGTTATTGATGCCACTTTAGGTTTTTGACACCAAAATTGTTAAAATCTGCAATCCGTTTTCAGCTATTTAACTCCAAAATTTGACGAGATAACCGAAAACGGATTGCAGACTTGAAAAATTTGGTTTCGAAAACCTAAAGTGGCAATTTTAACTCGAGATCTATAAAAAATATGAATTGGCGGATAGAGCACATAAACTCCCGCACGACGATTTGTTCTATTAATTACAAAGCAAAGCTACGAGTAATAATTAAATGTATAAGTAATTTTATTTAAAACACTATTTTAGTTATATTTGTTAATGATGTATTTTAGAATCATATACTTATCATGTATTTTTATTTTTTTTATTTTTTCTTTTCGAATTTGTTTATTTTCATAATTTTATATGTGCATATTACATAATATTGTATTTTATATGTATACATATATTATTATTAAACTATAAACTATATAAAGGTACTTTAGATAATATAATAATTCACGTCTAACACTTTTTTTCAAAAAGGTTGATTGATCATATTCGATTTACATAGTATATATTTCGAAAATTCGTTTTACAATAAATATTTTCGGTTTATTTTATATTTAATATTTTTTGCACTATTTCTATATTATTATATGTATATTATTTATATGTATATATGGTATATATTGTATAATATGTACATCACGTACGTACATATATTGTTCACGAAAACAGTCCGTTATGACAAAAAGTTTTAAGAGAACTGAATGGTATTTTAAGAAACGGAAATGTACTACCATGGTTTAATTTTATAACGGACAAGTTAGTATGCATTCAAAAGAAGATAGAGATAAAAAAGATAGAGAGATAGAAAAGAATTGTATTTATATTAATACGTAAATGTTTTATTCATTTAATTGTACTTGTATGTGCATAGTATGTACATATGTATGTGGTACATACACGCATACATACTTGTTAATAAACCTTGCAAACCCAATTGTTTCATATGCATTGTTATTTTGACAATATTTCTAAATTGGTGCAAAGTATGAGCACATTTTGGTTTTCTTGGTCATTGCAAATGTTTTATAGAGTATTAATGTAGATAATATGTACATATCTATGTATGTATATACCGTGTACTCGGGATAACGTCAACTAGATACAACTAGGCTTGTTGATGTTTATAAATGAATAAACAAAAAAAAACAAAAAAAAAAAAAAAAACAAAAGAAAAACAGTTAAACTCTGCCAACCATACTCCAGGACCTTTCCTAAATATTGTTCCATTCGAAGTACTTGACCGTCTTTAAATTACCTACCATTACTGAAATTCAGTAATTTAAACATACCTGGTAAATTACCATTACGATTAGTAATTAATTACATTCGTTTTAGAAAAGAATCGTAATGATTACTAATTCTCAAAATAGAAATTTCTGATTATTAATTGATTACGGTTACAAATAATCAAAAAAATATCAGAATTACTTACAATTACTACAAAGTAATCAAAAATAATCAAAAGTAATGGAAAAGTAATCCCAATTATTTTCACCGATTCTTTTAGATTACTTTGACAATTTAGTACTATTTTCTTTAATACGGTTGAAATTTCATATATTTATGTTAATATTTTATTTATTTATTTTTTTTTTAATTAGAATTAATTTTTCAAAATAAAAATCAGACAATGATTACCACATTGGACTATTGACAATCCATGCAAAAGAAAACAGTAGCTCAACTAGAGCTGAAGAAGTTAAGGGTGTTAAAATATATGTATAAATGCTTCCTTATATAAGTAATATTTTTTTCAATTTTCTCATCAGCATTTGAACTGTCATTCAAATAGCTGAAGAACTGATGTTTTGTAATAGACCGCCGGTCAGATTTCGTAATATCTTGTAAAGAAATACCATTCATCATCTGTAAAGTTAAATCGTTAAAAATCAGGCAAAATTCAATAGAATACTCGCATTAACTTACCATCATTACTAAAATAAAAAAAATCAGGGACAGTTAATAAATTATTTTTAGTTTTGTAATTAAGTATACACAGAGCCAAAACTACGCAATAGAATCGAGAAGATTTTTTCAAAGGGATTCCTTATTATTTTCATATGGTAAATCTTTTTAATTTTATCAAGAAGAAGAAAACTTGTTATTTACAATTTTTTTAGACAATCTCCGTTATTTTGGACACCAAAAAAAAACAATCCATAGAGAAATCCTTCTTGATTCTATTAGGTTTTTTTCTAAATTGTGAAAAAAGGGAAATCATGTTGATTTCTTTACGTAATTGTTTTTTTTAAATATGTATTTCTTATTGATTTCATTAGGTTCCGATGTGCTCACTTGTAAATAATCTTTTAAAGTTTTTTAATATCTTCTTAATTATATTAGTTTTCTTGTTATTTCATGAATATTGCGAACAATTTTTTTTTCTGTATTGCAGTATTTCTCTGGTGCAGAGACATTGATATACATGTATGTATGTATATATGCATGTTTGTACAAAACGTTACTACTTTGCATTATAGATATTCAATTTGAGTTGAGAATAAACAAGTGGAAAAAAGAAGTGAAAAAAACCAAAAATTTTTGTCCAAAAAACTAAAATAATACTTAAATTCAATTGAAAAAATTCTAATTAATTAGTGAATATAATATAATAATGCAATAAATTGAAATAAAAAACAAGTGTGAGTATATGTGTAGTAACATAAATCTGTATTTTGTTTTTAAAAACTTTCCACTCATGCATATGTGCAACCAAAATAAGGCCCTATCACCACGCTGTAGCCGATGTTGTGCTGAAACCGAAAATATTTCCTCAGGTCATTTCGGAACAAAAACGTTCCCAGCCGAAGCCGATTTCTGAAAGCCCTTTAAGATTATTTTTTTATTTTTTCAAAATTTTTTATTTTATAATTATTTAATAATTTACATTATATTAATATTAAGTATTAAAATTGTTATCAAACTTTTCAACAGTTTTTGAAGTTTTGATAACTTTCGGGTACGCACAAATCAAACACTCCCCTTTCCTTTTTATAGTGTGATATAATTTTATACCTCTCTATTTTTAATTTTTCTTTTTCATATAACGCATTAAATCTTCCAATGACTGTTTTTTTAGGTATTTGGTTTAGTTCACATAACGAAATATCGATACTTGGAATATTTTTACATTTATTTTCTGAATTTTTTAAAATTTGGGTCCATTTTGGGTAGTGTTTTTCCGAGCAACAATTTCGCTATGTTGAAAAGACATTTTAAATTCGATTATTATAAAATTAATACGCAACAAACAAAAGTGACAGCGCACACAGGGTTAGAATATCATGTTTTCTTGGATTAATTAAAAAAAAATGTTTAAGTATCGCCAAAATTTTTTGTACCCGGTTAGAGTATATAAAATTCTACATCACTTGTCGTTAAAATAAATGTCAAAAGTGCTCCGGTGTTTTTGTAGTGAAACTTCAAAGTCAAATTTTATAAAAAATTTTGCGCAAAAAAGACTAAAAAAAGTGAAAACTTTCCCGTAGAAAATTTTATTTATTTTTAAAAGTATTGCAAAAGTTAACAATTTTTCAATGGAACCATCAAGATCAGGTTCTTTTGTAAGTACTTCGTTAGCACTTGTGTATCAAATTGTGTGTGGAAGTGTTTTAGATTTAGTTATTTATATTGAAAATGCCAAAAAAATTAGCATTTTTATATTTAAAATGGATATATAGTTATTTTTCGTCCACATTCGTGTCAGTTTAGTTTATATTAAAGAGGGCATAAATCTCTATTATATTGCAAAATTTTACGCTGCCTTTTTGTGCCTTTTAGAAGCTATGTATTTTTTGTATGCAAGTCAAATAGCTAAAAATCACATTGTTTTAGCGACTGCTGCTGTTGTTGTGTGTTGTGTTTTGTTCTTGTTCATGTTATGTACTTTTTTCTTACTGATCGAAAGACCTGTACATGTAGACAATTTAAGATTTGGCCTTTCCATTCTTCATGGCTGGATTCGATTTTTTTAATGTCTTTTGCACGTCTTATACACACAATACAGCACGACTTTTTGTTGAAACGTTTTCCTGGTACAATATGCATACGGTGACCATCCGTTCTGTATTATATAGAACAGTTCTGTATTTGAAACCCATGTTCTGTATAAATTATTCATTAGGGAAAAACATAAAAATTTTCTGTATTTCATTTAATGTTCAGTATTTGTTCTGTATTTTCATGCCTCAGAGTAGTATTTGTAGTTTTGATTAACACCTTTGGGTTAAGAGAAGTCTCTTAAGCAGAGACATTCTTCTTCTCATAATCAGTACATTTCATATATGTATGTATGTACATTTTAGAGAAAGAAACATACATTTTAAAAATATTTTGGCGGTTGTCAAGCTCAGTTTGTGTTTAGCTGATTTAAATGCTCCAACAGAAATATATGGACCAATGAAAAAATTCAAATGAAAATGGAAACCATCGAAGCCATTTTGGTCACTAAATAAAACTATAATATGAATTGCATAGAGTTTAAAAAAATATTTTAAAAATTATGTACATACATAGTATGTATGCAAGCTATGTACTTATTTAATGATCTCACGAAACTTTAGTTATTTTTGAATTTTTGGTTAACCTTTCTGTTAGGTCTAGAAAAACTTACGAATCTTAGGTATAGGACCATTTAGGTCCATTTGTAAATTTACATATCATTTGCGGTAGTTAACTTCAGTGTCTGATTTTTTGGCTTTGCTAAAACAATGGAAAATGGAAATTGATATGAGATGTAAAACTTTGATAATTTACCGAAATAAGAACATTAGCTTTTGATTGTACAGTATCTACAAGCGGTTTACCAAAATTACAACAACTAGAAACCGTGAAATCTGCAGCTGTTGTAAAATTAACCCTTTCAGACCCACCACAAAAATATACATTTTCACGAAAGTAAAGATTTAAAGTTTTTCTTTTTATAGACGTTTAAAATTTGATTTTTAAAATGTTGGCACAATCATGCATTTTTGAAAAAGGACCTGATACGTTTGTGTATTTTGGTTATTTACATGTAAAATAATTATTATTTTTCGAAAAAGACCAACCAAGACCAATGCACAATTGTGTATGCTGGATCCGAAAGGGACCAGTAAATTGCAACGGAAGATCATTTGCTCATCATATAGTGAGAAGATTTAATAAAAAAAACAATAACGGACCAAAATGGCCTTAAACCCAAGATTCGTAATTTTTTATTTTTCTAACCTCCATTTTATTATTTTTGGTTGAAGGTTTTCCAGGAATAATAAAATATAAAAATACCCCAACACCAAACGTTTTATGTTGGTATGTTGCACCATTTCTTAGTCAAGGCAAAAACAAAACAAAAATTGACCAAAATGGTCCAAACCTAACAGCAGGATTAATTTAATTTATTTTGTTTTTTCTTTTTTAATTTTGTATACAAATAAATACAATAAATACATGCCTATGTAGGTTGCTTGTTTGCATTTTATAGTTGTTATTGGTCAAATATTTCCTTGTTCTGTATTTTGGTTTAAAAAATATGGTCACCGTAAATATGCATCACACTTTGCACAAGTATTTTATTCACGGACCTGAAATTGTGTCAAATGCCATTTTACTTATTGGGCAGTTATCAGAAGAAGCGCAAGAAGCTCGAAATAAAGATTTTAAAAAATATAGGGAGTTTCATTCACGAAAGTGCAGTCGCGAAAAATCAAACCAAGACATTTTTAATATGTTTTTAATATGTTTTTGACCCAATTATTTCAAGCATGCAAAAATTGCCTACAAAGAAGGTTTAAAGCTTGCCAGAAGAGGCAATTGATTGATTGTACCTGCAGCTCCGAACAAGAACTATTTCAGTGATGTTGAAGTTGCTGATGCTGCTGATGATGATGATAATGATGATGACGATGATAATGATTATGATGATGTTGATGATGATGATAATGATGATGGTGATAATGATGTTGATGATTAACTTTAAGATTTATAAAATGTAGTGTTTAAGTTCTCATACTGTACTCCTTGCGCTATATGCCTACACTGATATTTGGCATTATTTAATAAAATTATACTCAAATATGCTAAGAAAACATTTTGTTTTACTTATTTAAATGGTATTAACTGAAAAATAAAGAAATATTATCCGAACATAGCTTCCCTGATTTGATCCAAGAAAACACGCTATTCTAACCCACTGTGCAGCGCCTGCTTTATTTATAAAATTTTTTTCTTTTACAAGTAGTGTTTGAAATCAATACGTCTCAAAAATAAATAAAATTTAGTTAAAAAAATTTTATATATTTTTATACTTTTAGCAATAAATTATACTATTTCGCAAATTTGCATAAGACAGCGTAGGTAAGTCGCAATATTTTATCACGATTAATTGAATTTATACAGAATATTATTCAATATTTAATGGAAAACCTTATAACTTATTTATCATTTAATGGATGTATAAAAAAAATATTTTAATTTTTTAAAAGCTTACTGATCCCAAACTTAATTGCATTTGAAGCGGAACATTTTTTAATGATATCGGAAATCTAAAGATGCAGTTCTTATTGTTTTTTTATGCACTATATGGTATGGATATTTTTTGATATTTTCAAAAATTGTAAAAAAGTTGTATCCCTAATGTGCATATTTTTTACGTAGTATGAATAATTTCTGTTTCTAACTTCCATTCATCTACATATACATATGTACATGAACGGATTCCATATGTGGCATTAGCTTTTACTTAATGAAAGGAATTAAAAAAAATTAAATTAAAAAAACAGAATACATAAGTTCATTGCACTTTTGAAAAATATTTCAGAAATAGAACCAAATTTACATTTGCAGCAATGTTCTCTTCCTATATGTGAAAAAAAACTCGGTAAAAATTGTAATTTTAACCAAATTTGATTTATTGTCTATTTTCTTTTTAATAATGCTGGTTGTTCTTAGCATTTCACTACCACCGAATAAATTGCAAAACTTGATTTTTCACTATTTATTATCAGCTTAGTAATAGTGAAATAGTTTTCCCAACTAATAAAAAAGTAATGGTAATTATACTTTTTAGTAATAACTTTGAATAAAATTTTCTTTTTTTTGTAGCACAGCTGAGTTAAAAAAAAGCATAAATAAATAAAAGAATTCTGCAGAATTTAATAGAAAGAAACTTCAAAGCGGATCTAAAGAAAAAGTTTTTTTCAATATTAAATATCTTGTTTTTAAGTAAAGTGAGTCAAAGACAACTAACAAAAATTTTTAAATTACATCATACATACATACATACATAATTGGTCATTCCGTGAATTAGGTTTTAGTTATAAAACTCGTATAAAGTATATATGCTAAAATTGTTATTTTAACCAGATCGTTAAATTTAATGCGTCCCAGAAGTTAAACTTCACTGTTCTTTCAGATTTAAGTTGGATGATATTCAATTTGCTTGTAAATAAAATCTACGTGAATTGATTTTGTCTAATTTAAGTTAATTTTAACTGTTTTTTAAAACAGTTGTTGAAAGTAATCCAAAATAATCAAAAAGAATCGTTGAAAATTATTTGGATTACTTTTCGATTACTTTTGATACTTTTTGATTACTTTGTAGTAATTGCCAGTAATTCTGATTATTTTTTGATTATTTGTAATCGTAATCAATTAAATAATCGTAATCATTACTTAGCCCCTAAGAAAAAAGTAATCTAATTACATAGTAATCATTTCGAATAAAAATCATTACTTCACAGGTATGAATTTAAACCATCCTTTTTTTTTTTTTTTCTTTTTTATTAACAAATTTCTAAATTAAAATTATAATTTATTGATTTGTATATTTTTTATTATTAGTGGAACAAAATAATATAAAATGAAACGAATATAGAATAAATTTTATGAACAAGAACTGTTTGAACATTCGAACTAAAAATGATATGCATATGTACGTTATTTTCCTTTATAGTATAAAATGATACCCTTTTAAAAGTATTAATAAATAAATCTGTCTATTCGTATTCTTTAAAACCTACAAGAGCTTCCTACTAATTATTTAATAAGACCATAAAAAAACCTGAGTGGTTTTAAATCAAAAGTTGGTTTTAATTTTGAAACCAACTTTAAAACCTGGTTTTGCCATACAAAATTATTATTTTAAAACCTTTTTTGAATTGGTCTTAAGTAGGTTTTAGGAAACACAACCCTGTTTTAGATGTACTAAAATGAGTGTTACAAGAATAAAAATGTTGAATCAGCTAATAATTTAAAAACAAAGCATATGTATATAATAAAAGTCTGCATGAATCTACTTGAATTTTGTAAACCGTTCACAACGAAATATTTTCGTGCAAGTAACTCACAACTTTTTTTTAAATCTTTCAAACATACACTTACAACAAAACAAGCCAACTTATTATTATTCGTTCATATAAAAAGAATTTCGTGCAAGCAACTCACAATTTTGTTTCAGATTAACTCAACTCATAGCATGATGTTATGTTTGAGTTCAAGTGTTCGAAGAAATTATCGAATCATTTATTGATGTTATGTTTGAGTTGAACAGTCAGAAGCAAGCAACGAAATCATTTGAAATCTGATATTTTGCTACAGTTACTTTGTACAATTAAAAAAAAAAAAACAACAAAAAACAAATTTTTGTTTTGTTTTTAAAATCCAAGTATGTTTTTGAATTTGTGGCTTGTTTATTTAATGTGAATTTATTTCTTTTTAATGTATTTTATTAATTTGTTTAATTTTCCTATATTCTAAGTTATACGCGAATTATTATGTCTGTTTAATTGACAAAATTTTTATAGTATATAATATTTGTATTAATAAGTTTAGTTGACCTTATTATTGATTAATATATAAGCGTTTAATTAAGCTTTAGGTCTATTATATAACTATTTTTTCGATATTTCGCTACTTCTCTGCGTAGCTTCTTCAGGAAATATTTTTTATTTAAAAAATTTTTTTAAAAAAATACATACATAAATTCATACTTTCCCATAGATGTACAGTGGACTCTATCATTAGGACACAAGCACGCACTACCGTTAAAAAGAAACGAGTTTTCTACGATGAGGCTAATAGCAGAAGGTGAGGATATTATTCAAACTTTAGAAAATAAAGAAGAACAAGAAATAGCTTGGAGTAAATTGACAACAATTTTTGATGACCATATTAACAGAATGAATCTTAATAGTAGAGACATTTTTATACTTAATAGGGTAAGGGAAACGGAAAAATTTTTGAAACAAAATAAGGACATTCTGATATTAAAAGCAGACAAGGGGAATACTACAGTTGCTTTGAAAAGACAAGATTTTGGAATAAGGACGGACAATATTTTGGAGGATACGACAAATTATAAACTAATTACTAGGGATCCGACTTTTAGGCTACAAAAGACAAACAATGAGATAGTTGATGAATTATTTAGACAAGATATTATAACAACTTTTGAACGCAACCAACTCAAGGCTAAATTCACAAAACAAAATTTTCCTTTAAGACCTATATGTTCATTTATTCATTCTCCGTCATACGAATTATGTAAATATATATCTAAAATTCTGAAGAAAATTACCGAGAAGTCTATTTATAACGTCAAGAACTCCATACACTTTAAGGAAAGAATTAGAGGACAGTTGATAGAAAATAACGAGCAAATGATCTCTTTAGATGTAGTTTCTTTATTTCCTAGTATTCCGGTTAATTTAGCTTTGAAGACTGTAGAAGAAAAATGGGGTTTAATAGAGAGGTTTACGAAGATTGGGAAGGAACATTTTTTACGTATTTTAAAGTTTTGTATACAGGATAACAGATATTTTCAACATGACGGTAAAATATATGTACAACAAAAAGGACGTCCAATGGGATCACCTACTTCTCCAGTTATAGCGGATATTGTTATGGAAAAATTACTTGACTCATCTATAGATAAATTAAATGTAAAACCGAAATTAATGACGAAATATGTGGACGATTTGTTTTGTATAATTTCAGGTGATGCGATTAGTGTAATGTTGGAAGCATTTAATGGTTTTGATGACAATATTAAATTTACAATTGAGAAGGAAAAAGACTTCAGGCTTCCTTACTTAGACACTTTATTGATTAGAAGAGGTAGGCACCTGACAGTTGATTGGTATCAGAAACCTACAGCTTCAGGAAGAATTATTAATTATTTCTCGAAACATGATCATTTGATTATTAAGACTACTGCTAAAAGTTTTATAGATAGAGTGTTGACAATTAGTGACTTTACTTATGAGAATAAGCTTTTGCACTTTCCATATTTGTGGAAAGACACCTCCTGTCAGGCACGCATTATACATTCTTAGCAAGAGTTGTGGTCGTTCCTTAGCTAAGATTGATAGGACTTCTATTGGTACACCGTCCGGTCCCGGAGCTTTTCTTGTCCTCATATTACAGACAGCTTTAGTAAGTTCCCCTTCCGAAAATAATGGCGGACATTCATGTTCGGAATTGTCCGAACTTACGTAGTCCATCAAAGTGTGACTCGGGAACAATTCCCCTACAATACTCTGCATCTTGTCATCTTCCAGTATAAGGCCTTGATTGTTTACTCCTAGCTTCCGCATTACCAGTTTATAGCCAAGGCCCCAAGGGTCATCATTCAGATTTTCTCTCATCTCCTCCCACTTTCTTTTCTTGCTCCGTAGTATGGCGATCTTCAGATCCCTTCTGGCCTGTCTGAACTCTTCTGCTTGATCCAATGCTGGCCCGTTTCTTCGTGCTCTTGTGTACTGCCTTCGGCACCTATTGCAAATCCGCCGGAGTTGAGCGATTTCCTCCGACCACCAATAAGCGGCTTTTCTCCGCCGTCGTCTGCTAATTCTTGGCATCGATGCATCGCAAGCGTGGGTGATGTTCTGCATTGTTTCGTCGACATCGGTAACCTGTCGACATCGGTAGTAACCTGTGAGTTCATCGTCCCTTGATCAATCCGTGCCAGAAGCGAGTCTCTTCTGAGTTTCGTAACATTCCATTTTCGGGTACTTCTCCTTTCATGGCTATCGGTTCCGTTTGTGCCTGACAACATGCAGAAGCTTAGGTATTGATGGTCGCTACCTGTGTAATCTTCCATTACCCTCCAGTTGCTCAGCTTATGAAATGCTGTCTCAGAAATTAGAGTGGTATGGTTCCTATACATCCTGCTCTTCTAAAGGTAGGCGTTGAGCCCGTATTAGCAATTACCAGGCCTAGTCTTGCTACCATATCCAAAATATATCTGCCCCTAGTATCTGTAGTCGGCATGCCCCATTCAATTGCCCTACCATTGAAATCTCCTGCTATGATCAGGTGTCCACCGATTGTTCGGGCAGCATCTTCAATGTTATTCAGCATGACTTGGAACTCTTCTATACTACAATTTGGTGTAAGATAGCAACTCAAAATAGAGAAGGACTCACTGCTGATCCATACAAATCCATCGCCTTTCCCGTTAAATTTTATGTGTAGATTTGCACTTCTTGATACCCATATCGCGGCTGTTTCAGTGTTATCCTCGTACCAGAAATCTCCTTTTGGACCATATTGCTCGCTAATGATAGCAATTTGAGCTCCCTGCTCAATCATAATCTGCGGCAGCATTGCATCAGCGGTCCAACTCCTGTGCAGGTTTGCTTGCAAAAATTTCATCATTGTTGGTTCGACCCTGTGTAGGCAGGGCAACGGGTTGTCCCAGGGATGTGGTCCACTGGGCTTTTACCCCCTGCTATGCATATGCAGCATTGTGGAGTGTTTGTGCAATCCCTTATTTTGTGACCTATCTTTCCACATCGAATGCACAGCCCCTCACCTTTCCTGTCCGGACCTTTGCAACTTTGTTGTGTGTGTCCAGTTCCGAAGCATTTAAAACATCTCTGCACATTTGGTACTTTTCTTACTCTGCAGTAAGTCCAACCAATCTTGATTCTCCTGGAATTCAGAATCGCACTAGCTTTCTCGGTAGCCAGCGTAACAAAGGCTCTGCGTTGCTCCCAGGTATTCGTTTTTGTTACACGAACATGCACTTCTTCCTTCGGTTCGTTAATAAATTCCTTCACTGCTGCGGATACTTCTTGTGCGTCTGAAAGCGCATCTAGGTCCCTGATCTCTATTGTGGTTCTGGGCTTTAGGGTAGACACATTCACCATACCCTTTAGAGAGGTTTTTATCGCTTCACAGAACTTTTCTTTACTTCCACCTTCCGCTATTTTCAAGAGAATGGAACCATCTTTTGTCTTTCTGACCGATCTTATAGCTATCTCGGCGTCTTCTGGTTTCACTGTGCTCTTGAGGTCTCTTAGAACGTCTGCATAGCCCTTTCCTTCAGTCGACTTGATTATTACAGCTTCTTGCAGCTTCTTACTGTCTTTTCGAGTTCTCTTTTTCTGTTTTTCTTTATCGCTTTTGGCTTTTCTTGATTCAGTAGCTGGCGTTTGATTTCCTGTTTTCTGTTTCTCCTTGCGGTAGGTCACGTTCTTCCATCCTTCTTGCCCATTTTCCCTAATCCTCTTATTCGTATCTGGGGCGACCGGGCTAGAAGCTGCTCATTTTGTTCTGCCTGTCACGGGTGTTTCTTTTCCATGTAAGTTCTCCTTACCTTGATTGAGCTTTTTATGTGCGACCCTTTCGGCTTCTCTGTTTCTGGTACTCTCAAGTTCCATCCATGTTCGTCTGCAACTTTTAATTACGTCCATTTGCTCGCTTAGCTCACCAACGCCGTCTTTGACGTCCTTACTTATATTCCTCTGCCTTTCCATAGCTTGTGTCATCTTACGTAGGATCGCCTCACACTTTCTAAGGCTTTCTTCTTCTATTTCCCGCATTCTCGTTATCTGTTCTAGACGAGGGGAATACGTATTTTCGTCTTGTTTACTCTGCTCTGCAAGCCGGTCATCTCCAGTCACTGGTGTTAAAATTCCATTGCGGTTTGCGGTGGAACCTAGTGATTCTGACTGTTTCCCCTTCATGGGATTCTGGCCATCCACTGAAACTCCTACCGACAAGTTGTTCAGATTCCTCAAAGTCGGTGAGCGTATAAGCCTACGGCTATTCTGAAAGCCCGTTATCGTCGATCCATTAGGCTTTTCCGGATTCTCATCTTTTCCGAAATCTCTCTCTTCTGTAGTCATATTCTGGGGGGGTGTTCTCAACATCTTTTCCAATTGGGTCCCCGCTCCGAGCCGCTATCCCTCTACGGGAGTACAGTTGCCTCAAACGATCCCCGTGGGTCCCTATGCCAGCAGTGAGGTCCACGCTAGGGTTGACACAGGACCTCATGAATACCCGTGTTCAGAGCCAGGATCTCGGCACTAAGTAGGAGTCATCTCAACTACACCTGTACGGCCAGCTCAGTGGCAACGTGGTTGGAACGTACTCGGAGACTCGCCACAGTTTTAACGGGACGGAGGCGGCTACAGCATTAGCCTGACAGCCATTTCGGCAAGATTTCACTCCTGCTTACTGAGGTGCCAGAATACTGCAGCCGTCAGCTCGTAGCATCAGGATAAAATAGTGCAGCAATTTTCATAGTCCTTGCAAAAAAGGCAGTCCGCCACCATCAGCTTCATCAGGCGTGATGAATCTGCCCAGCTTTTGGTCCACGGGTGGTATTTTATTTCCCACCTTCCCTGCAAATCTAAAAAGATCGGCCGAGATTTCCCCTATCCGCCACCTGGGGACGCGTCCGATGGGAGGCTGGGAGAACTCCACACGGATAATGGCAATAGTGTTAATGTTAACAACAACATTGACTCTGATAATATCATTAGTGATAATGGTATTGCTGACAACAATAGTAATGATAATAATAATAATATTGACAACGGTAACAGATATCATAATAATGGGACGATGAAGTTCAGATCGATTACGTATATATCGGGATTATCGGAACGGTTGTGAAACTCTGGAATATTTAATTCTGGAAGGTTTAAGATTGCGTTTAAGACTTACAATACTTTGGCAAAATTATTTAGTAAGACAAAGGATAAAATTAGTAAATTGGATATGTCTAATGTTGTATATAGGATTCCTTGTGGTGGTAATGACAATGAAGTTTGTAGTAAAGGTACAACAAAGGACAAACTTAAGACTAGACTCGCTGGTCATAAGACAGACCAAAAGTATAGGGACATTAATTCACAAAAAACCGCTTTATCTTATCATTGCTCAGAATCAGATCACTACCCGAACTTTGAAAATGTTTTAATTCTAAATACAGAAAATAATTATAAACGTCGTTATTTATTAGAGATGTTACAGATAATTAATGTACCAACAACACTTAGAATAAATTATAAAGCAGACACAGACAATGTTGCACAAACATACAGACAAAAATTGTTAAAATTAGATTTTTACAGCTGTATTTATAATAAAAAGTTAGCAACTACTTAACATATAGGCCAAAAACTGGCAAGTTTATAGCCTGCTATAGATTAATATTATTAAACTTTTCATACCTTTTATTTGATAGCTGATTAAAGAATCAATAATTAAAGAACTTGTACATTTGGCTAAACATGTTTTATTATAAATAAGGCTGTTAAAAAATTTTTAAATTATAAGTATTAAGATGTGCGTCACTATAAACTGTAACACATTAAAAGTAAAATAAAAACTGACTGGAGTAAGCTAGAGTTAAAAATAAAACAGTTTTATTTTGCATTTTTATTACAGATTTATATTCTGTATTATTTTATTTAAAAATTAATTTAATTTTATAAAATTTTATATTTTTTTCATTATGCCATCCATAAGCAATGTTATAGTTTTTTCGGTGATTTTTTTGGTACCAGCTGTATATTTATATCGAAAACTAGTAATGGTTTTGGGAACAGATGTACTCTTCTTTAGTTCTCTTTTGACCAGAGCCCAATATATTTCAATAGGCCGCAGCTCTGGGCAGTTTGGTGGGTTAGCCTCTTTTGGAACAAAAGTAACATTATTTTTATTATACCAGTCTATTGCGCTTTTACTGTAGTGACATGTTGCCAAATCTGGCCAGAAGAATGCTGATATGTTGTGCTGTCTTAGAAATGGGAGCAACCTCTTTTGAAGACACTCTTTGATATAAATATCTGAGTTTATTGATCCCAATGTAACAAACGATGCACTTCTGTTGCCGCAGCTACAAATAGCCTGCCAAACTAGGAACTTTTTCGGAAATTTTGATAGTTTTTTAGTTCGGAACTCTTCAGAAACATTGCCTCTACTATCCGCTACATAAAACTCTTGGCCAGGAAGCTGCGCAAAGTCTGCAAAAACGTAAGTTTCATCATCCATTACACAACATTCGAACTTTTGAAAAAATTCTTTTTTGAGGAGTTTTGCTCTTTTTTTTGCTTCAATATTCTTCTTAGCATTTCTATCCGGAACTTTTTGGACTTTAAATGTTTTAAGGCCAGCTTCGGCTTTAACTCGGCGAACAAAACTTTCTGAACATTGCACGCGCCGGGCCACTTCGCGACCAGAAATGTTTGGAAGAGCCAGCAAAAGCTTCTCAACCTTTTTGGCTTTCGCGTCGTTCGTTACCAGTATTGCTTTACCTGTTCCAGACTTTCTTTCAATTTTTAGGTCTTTTTTGAACTTTTTGACCACTCTGGAAACATATTGCCTGGTCACGTGGACTTCCCTAGCAACTTTTGTATAACTCCAATATGGTTTTTTTGAATTATTTGAATAATTTTTGTATGCACTTGTCTTTGATTATCCATTGTGAACTAACTAACAAGTCAAATTTGACAAACTGATACATTTTAAAATCTGACACATTTTTCAAAGATATTGTGATTAAGAAAAATAATTTTGATTAAAGGTGAAAAAAGTTATTAAGAAAAATGGGTGTTACACTTTATTGTGACGCACATCTTAGTTTAATAATATCTTTTTAAAATTTTTTAAAGCTTTTAATCTTTTAAAAAGTTGTTATGTTACAATTATTTGTTTTTTCTTTTTTTGTTTAAATTTTTTAATATAATACCACTAAACAAATAATTTTTGTTTTTTCATTATGATTCTTTTTTAATATGTTTTTTATGTTTTAGTTATTTAATTTAATTATTTTGTAATTATTTTTTCTAAAAAATGTTTGTTGGTTGTAATATTTAATTAAATATGTTTGTTGGTTTTTATTTTTAAAAAAAATTTTTTATATGACAAATTTTCTTGATAGAATATTTTTTCATGTGACACAATTTTTTAATATGTATGTATGTATGTATTTTTTTAAAAAAATTGTTTAAATTAAAAATATTTCCTGAAGAAGCTACGCAGAGAAGTAGCGAAATATCGAAAAAATAGTTATATAATAGACCTAAAGCTTAATTAAATGCTTATATATTAGTATTAGTATTGGGCAAAGTCATTCATTTGTGTGAATCATTCATTCTCTTTCAGAAAGATAAAGTGAATTAATTCTTTCTTTTCTTTCATCTTTCTTTACATACAGCTTTCTGAATATTTCATACTTTTCAGAATGAATTACACATACATATACAATTCTATCTGTTTTTGAAATTGTTTCATTTATCGTGAATTGAATAAAGGCATAATATGGTCATACAATAAATTATTTGTTGAAAATAATTTATTAATAAAAACTACTTATATAGGTATTTGGTATTAAATGTTTTTGTAAAAAATATAAATATTGTTTTATTAAAAATAAACAGTGCTAAGCAAAAAAAAATTATTTTTGTAGACTTTCTTTTATTATTATTTACTTCAGTTTATATCCAGAAACAATAAGTAACGACTTTTTTTGATTTAACCTGCCTGTCTAATTTCTTGTGTGGCAACGCAGGTTCTAATCAGAAAGAAAAAAAACAAGAAAAGAGAAAAATAAGAACGAAAGATGGAAAGAGAAAATACAGAAATATTTCATTCTTTCTTTTAAAGCAGTGGTCTTCACCAGTATTACTCAGGTAAATAAATTGTTCGGATATTTTTTTAGTTTTTCTTACTCTCTTCGTGAATATTACAAACAGGGTTGCTTAATTCCACAAAAATTCTAGCAAACAGCTTCTTAAAATATACCAAAACTACCCGTATCGTTAATTCTTATTATATTAGTTTAAAATTAAATGTATTGTACTTTATTAACATATATCACTTTTAGAATTCCTGGAAACCAGTTTTTGTTTTATTTTCTTTGAAAAACTTAATTAATTATAAAAAAATTTGCAATGTTAAAAATCTTTCATAAAAAGAAATCCATACGCTTTGTTTTCATCATGTTAAACGACAACCACAATTATTACAAAAACATGTGTATGAGACAAAAATTGCTTATGTGTTTATGTTTTATTAGTTTTCAAGAGAGCTAAATTTGTTTGTCAGACACTGAGAAGTTATGATAATAAGCAACATAAACTTATTAATGTTTATATTTCTTTTAACTACATTTCAATTTGTTAGTAGCATTTACAAACAATTTATTTCATGAATAATTTTAATAAATTAGTTTAAATTTTAAAATTAAAGGTTTTTAAAACGAAAATTTTCACAAATTTCATTCAAGTTGCTAAAAACAATACAAATGAAGAAACCAATCTCATCTCTCAGTGTATTTTTGTGTGACTCTCTTTGTGAAGACCACTGTTTTAAATGAATCATGTAATTGAATTAATTCATTCACGAACGACACAAGCCTAATTAGTATATAATATTTTTTACAACAAAAAAAAAGCATATCAATCATACTGATTAACCCCAATCAGCATTTTTGGCCAATTTTGAGTCTTTTTTGACTCCTCTGGGCGATTAAAATAGTCACTTATGATCTCATTTTTGAGTCGAAAATGAATGTTTTGTCGGGAGAAAATTGTACCCTTACCGCGACTCCGCTGAACGAATAATCAAACCAACATGAATTTGATTTTAATAATGCAAAAATTCTAAAAACAGAATCAAATAATATTAAGTTGCAAATACATGAAGGTAACCAAATAGTTAAATTTGAAAAAGTATCTTGGTATTATAAAAGTGATAAAAAAGATTATGTAAATTCATATTGTAATTAAATAACACCTAATAATAAACAAATTATGTTTTTAATGTTTCAATTTGGTTTTTTATATTATATGTATAAAAATTATTAAACATTTTTCATTCATAAACAATTTTTCGTCTATAAACAATTAAAAAAAAAAGAAATACATACAATATCAGTACCGGGATTCATTAACTTTTAACAATACGATATTCGCAAAAGAAGTCGACAGTTTTTATTATATGCAGTAACGATTATGTGATTCACTAAGTACATTTTATCGACAGTCTCCAACTGTAGTTTTCTTTATGTTTAAATTGCAATGATTTGGCAGCACTGTATAAAATCAGTCAGTTTTTGGGTAGAAAGTTAGCAAAGCTACAAACCTCTAGTTTCTTTGGGTATACAAACAGACAAAAATGGTTCTCAAACAAACTAGTTAATAGCGTAGGCACATCTCTCTACAAAATTTCAATATAAAAAATTTACGATTTTCCAACTGAATAAACAGCATAAAAATGTTTGGCGTTAGTTTACGACAACAGCCATCGTAAACAAAAAATAATGAATAGCAATATCGACAATTCTGTTGTTTACTGTTGAAAACAATGCGATTATCGTAAAAATATGTTACTGAATCGCACCACAGTTCTGCTAGTGTTGTACATATTCCTTATCAGATCGTAATTCTCATAAGAATACCAGTATTAGGATCTTAGGACCATTAAAATTCAGACAATATGTAAATAAAATATATCTATTGTTTTTTAGTCAATCTTGAAGATGAACTTTCGGTTCGGTTCAAAATATATAGAATGAAAATAACAAAAAAAAATAGTTGAATTTACAAGTTGGATTTACAGAGGCAAGATAAGATAGGCAAATATAAGAAATACATAATACACATAATTAAGTTTCATATTGTTTAAATTTCATTCCATTTTTTGTCTCCTGCCACTATTTTTTAATTGTTCAATGTCCGCAGATGCAATCTGCATTATCTGGATTATCAAGTCGGCCATCCGTCTGTCAAGTCATTCCCTTGGGGTATCCTATGTATAAATAATGATCCTGACGACGATTACATTGTATAACAGTGAAAATAGTGGGTATCTTTGGCGTAAACCAACGTTATTCGAAATGTGAAGTATAGCATGCGCTTCATATATTAAATTTTTTTTAACTTTACAAAGGTAGTCACAGTAGTCTAGTGGTTAGAGTGTTGGCTTACTATATATATACCAGAGTGGGCAAACAAACAAAACATTTCGCAAAAGTTACAACAAAGTCATACACTTTTCAAAATTTTTTTAATGGTATTGAACATGAGCAAAACAAAAACAAATACTATCTAAATGAGAAAGAGCGCAAATGAAACAATTAGCTTTTCGCTCCTGTGCTTGCTTTGGTTTTTGTTGTTTTTTTCTCTTCTTCTTTTCTTTTTCTCTTCTTCTATCCTTTTTCTTCTCATTCATTTTTTGTTGTACCTACGCACATTTGAGTTAGTGTATTTGTAGTACTCAAAACAAAAACAATATACAAAATTAAATTAGACAATCTTTTTCACTGTACACTGTTTTGTACATTATTATTTATCAGCTGTAACGAAAATGCCAGAACCTAAAAAAAATTTGCTCGACCATGCTCAGGGCAGGATGGTTCTTGTCTAGCCGTTATACTCATTTTAAAATAAAAAAAAATATAAATGAAAATGGTTTCCTCCTTAGTTACCTGGTTCATGTTACGTTTCGTCAATAAAAATAATTAGTTTAGAACTTCATTATTATAATTATTATTATATTAAACAAATTAATTAATTAAATAGATTAAAAATTATAAGTATATTAGTTATATAAGTAATTTGCAATGTATCAAAAGTATGTATGTTATTATATGTTGCGGTTGGTGCAGTATTACCACCAGCATCATGAAAAAATTCTAAGTCGGGGGCGAAAAAATTTTTGCGTGACCCCGACTTACACAAACACCCAAAATGGCCAGCTCAGTGCTGCAGCCAGGATATTTATTATTTTTAAAGATTTTCTAGGGGAGGAGCACTAAGAATATGTGGGACACCACTTCCACATGCTCATGTCCCGGTGTATTAAAACAATTGTGTACTTGCACACAATTGTAATTCGTCCCAAACAACCTGTAAGAAAAGGAAAATGTTTATTAGGTAAATGTCCTGTGGAATTGGAACGACACTTACGATACCGGTTGACCACGCTAATACCCAGCCTCCAGTAGAGATCCTGAAATTAAATAGAAATAAATTAGATCGAGATTTTAATAGTTTTTACAAAAAGATACTTATATTAGTCGGGAATTGTCACATCAGTTTTATGTTTGTTTTAATGGTAAAGTAGGTTTGAGAAAAGCAAAGGAGTAAAAGGGACAAATATAACATAGATTATTTTAACATTTTGGAAGTGTTTATAATAATGGAAAGAATATGTAAAGATGTTATTCATAGAACAGTGTGGGAAAGTGACGATTTATTTGTTGTAGAATGTATATTTATTTTTGTTTTTCTGATCGTTGTTTTTACCTTTTTGTTAAAATCATTGCCAGTGTTATGTACATAAGTGAGCCTGGTAATACGGGAGAAAACGGAAACTAGGAATAGAGGTTTTTATTTACTTTGAAATAAGGGTTTACATGTTGAGGAGAAGGGAAAAGGAATTTCGCGCCAAAATAATATATATTTAGGAAAATAGAGGGAAAGAGGTATTTGGAAAATCAGTTATATAACAATAATGGAAAATTTTGGGTAGATGGACACCGTTATAGAAATTGAATTTTATAGAAAAAATTTATATGAGGTTTTGGCGAAGTATCATAATAAGTTTGTGAGTTGACGTGATAAGTGCCGTGTGAAATTATATAGTGGAGTTGAAAAGGTAAAAATAAAGTAAAAGACAAAAAGTGCAGTGCATAGTGAAGAAAATTTAATAATTCTATTATAGGCAAAGTGTTTTGAAGTGTGTAATAGAAGGAAGATAATCAACCGAGGGGAGCTTGGAGAGCTCAGGTGCCAGGAATACCATTGGCATTATATTTTAAAATTTTGTGTGTCTTTACCTACGTAAGTCAAACCATCATAAAGAAGAGATTTAAGAGGGTGTTAAATATATGTTTTTTTGTAGCTGGTTAAAGTGTCCCCCAAAGACAGGCCTTTTGAGGAAGACGGGACAAAACCAGGTAGGAGAATAAAATCATATAATTAGTAATTTAGATAAAATAGATAGAATAGAGACACAAGTAACCTGATACTCTCGAAACGAAGAAAAAAAAAAAAGAACTCACATAAAAATCAAAACAAATTATTTGATAAAAATTTAATTAAAATCAGACCCCGGTGCAACACTTTAATATATACTTTACCTTTCATATTTCATTTAACATATATATTACACTTCATATAAAATTGTCTGTTTGTCAAAATAATTGAAAACACTTCGTCCGAATTTATTATATAATTTTTAATCATAAAAAAAAGGATTAATATAAAACAGTTTTAAAATATATAAAATTTAAGTTATGTTTAAGGTAGATTAAGTAGTTAAATACGTATAATTAGTGAAATTTATTTATTTAAGTGTCTATATTAAGTTTTTTGTTGTTAAATAATTAATTTCCGTTATTTAGAGACCATAGTAAGCAAAATATATCGAATTTTAAAATAATTTTGAGATAACTAGATATAGGGAGAAGTCCAGGGTGAAAATTTTCAAATTGTGTAGAACAGCATCATAGGGAGCTCCTTATTGAGTAGGTTTCTGTTCATTCGTGCTAGAACCCCAAAGATTTAACCCTAGATCTGGAAAATTTTTAGAATTTTGTTTATTAAAAAAGTAATATATTTTGTTTACTGTTTTTTTTAGTGATTTAAAAGATTAAAGTAAAAATTTTCGAATGTTACTGTATTTAAAAGAAAATTTATACTAATTTGCTGTCTTTTGTATAATTTTATATATTTCTTTAATCAATTTAAAATTAATTTAGAATATGTATACCTAATTTATTTAATAAAATTGTATTATAATGAATAAAGTGGAGTAATTAGTGATTTTTGGATTGGTGAACAGTAGGTAAGGCGGAAAAGATGGGTAGTGGGGTCTGCAGGAATAATATAATTGGATATTGTGCAGCCATGGATGGGACAGGGCGATTGGAGTTGAAGACCTAACTCCCTATTTGTGTTGTGTTCAGTTTATTTGTGTGTAAGTTTTTTTGTTTTCATTTCATTTTTTTTCTATCGTACGAACGGTCAAATAGGGTTGAGAATCTCCCCTGAGGAATCCACTAGCCGGGAACCGAAGTTGGCCACAGAAAAAGTTCGTTACGTTATAGAAAATGGCGCCCAAATTAAAATATCATAGTATAATTCGGTATGATAACAGCTATTACCATGAAATAATATTAGATTCGAAATAGACCTACGTATATTTTAAGGACAAATTTGAGGTTATGGAAATTTTGCCTGTAGCCGTCTGGGAATATTCCACAGAGTCCGATGTACAGGAGGATTTTCATTTCTTCAGAATCTTTAAAATTGCGACCAGTGCAGCAGGGATCGGGAGGGAATCTTAGAGGAAAATAATTCGCTCTAAATGTTCGCTTTATCCCTGATTTTGAAGTTTTTTTTTAGTAGTTTCAGCCTGTAACTCCAGTGTGGAGCAGTAGATTGGATAAGCGATAGCCGCTTGGGCAATAGCCGCAAGGTCCGCAGTATCGTGAGAACTAATTTTTACTGGCCTGATTTTGTAATCAGCACACTCGGAGCGGGAAAATTTTTTGCCTTTGTTTTAAGTTTGATTAATGAACACAACAAATAGCTCTGAAATAGAGAATCGTAAAGCTAACCATCACCGCCACCGAATGTAACCAATTCAAAAGAACAAGTGTAAGGGAAATACCAGAAGTTTATTTTGCTTGAATAATTAATTTGTTATATCTAGTTATTCTTTTTATATTAATTTTTTCTCTTCATTTATTTATTTACATATTCTGATAACTAGTTTATTTATTTATTTATCAGTTATAGTGATCGATTTTAGTATTTTAAATATTTTAGTTTTACGTATTCTATAGTTACAGATATATTTATTTTTTTATTTTTTTGTTTATTATATTTATTTATTTATTTTATTTATTTTGCTTATTTATTTATTTTATTTTTTTTTATTAATTTTACTTAATTTAATTCTTTTATTTAAAATTTTTTTTTTTTTTTGTTTCTACTAACCTATTTATTTAATTAATTTCTATTTGATTTGAATTTTCAAACAATTTGTCGTATAGGAAAATTTTTGTTTGTTTAGAATTTTTGAATTTTAAAATAGTCGGTGCTATTAATATAAAGTTATCGTTTTACACACCTATTTGGGATATATAGGCTTTATTACGCGAATAGGCTTATAATCACTGGGTTTGTGTTGTTTTAGGAATGAGCAGTGAAGGTAAACTTCAGTCCGCTATTAGAAAGAGAACTAGGCAGGAGGTAAATTTGAATACGACCTCAGAAATACCGACCAAACAGACTAAACACGATAATAGTAGGAATACAAATATGCCGAATAATAATAGAGAGTTTATAGATCTGTCAGGTACGATCAATGCAAGAGTAGCTCCTAATAATAATACAATGGAAAATATAACCGGTTCGAGCCGTGTAGTGTCGAATAATGCAACAGGTACGAGTGTTAATCCCGAAATTAGAGAAGTCGTAGCCGATGAAGCATTAACAACACAGAAAGCACTAGAAGACAGAATGAGAAACATGGTTCAAGAAGAAATGAGCGAAATGCGAAAATCCATAATAGAATTATCCAAAGCAGTAAAGGAATTGTCAGTGGCAAGAACACAAAGTCACGAATCCATAAACTCGCAACAAAATAATAGACTAACTAATTTGGATACAAATAATATATATTTAAATAATAACATACCTGGAAGTAATTTCGTGGGCACTGAATTTAATATTCGTGGTGAAGAGCAGCCGTTAGGAAACACCAGTGTAGCAGGAACTAATATTAGCAGGAGCTCTGAAAAGACAAATATTAGAGTAGATAAGTGGGGAATTATATTTGATGGCAACAATACCCACATGACTGTTGAAGATTTTATTTTCCGTATAGAATACTTACAGTCACACTATGACATCAGTTGGGAGGAAATCCTCAGAGATTTTCATTTATTGGTCAATGGAGCTGCAAAGGACTGGTACTGGCTTTTAATACGCACTCATGGAGCTTTGAGATGGCCTACCTTAAGAAATGAGTTAAGAAATCAATATAGAATAAATACGTCTAATTTTGAAATCATGCGCGATTTAGTGGAGCGAAAACAACATCCTAACGAGTCATTAGACACATTCTTTTTTGAAATGTCCAAATTGAGATCCAGGCTTATGCAACCCATACCAGAATATGACATGATAAAAATAATGAAAAGAAATGTCAGAGAAAATGTAGCTAGGATAGTTTATCCAATTGCTGTATCTACAGTTGAACAGCTAAGAATAGAGTGTCAAGAAGCCGAGAAAAATTTTCCCAGAAAAGAGGTGCGTAATAATTTCAATCAACAACGGGTAATAAGAAATATAAATGAATTAGATTATGAAAATAAAGAAGAACAATCACCTAATATAGAGGAAATAGCAGCGGCAAAATTAATTTCGACTAAACAAAATTTAACATGCTGGAATTGTAGAACGCCAGGACACGGGTTTCGCGACTGCAATTCTACTGAAAGGAATTTGTTTTACTACCGATGCGGCAAACCAAATGTAGTGGCACCAAAATGTCCAGATTGTCAACAGGAAAACCGCACGAGGGACGTGGGAGGAGCAGGAGTCCTGCGTCCGACAAAATCTACCAACTGATACCTGTAAAACTTACACCAAAAGATCCGGTAAACAATGACAGTCATAATATAGAACATATAGCAACATATATTCCTGATAAAAGACATTTAGTACCACTAACAGCTCGGCAAAAATATTATAACTACGTTAAATCTAAAATTTTTAATCCTAGTCCACAAACCAATATTTCAAACAGAATAAGAAAAATTAGAGAAAACAGTAAAAGAAGGCGAGAGACAAAAAGAATTGTAATTGAGTCCATAGGTAGAACAGAAAATAATCAGGCCCAAGACCCTAGAATATTCGTAGATGTATATATTGCAGACAACAAACTAAAAGGTTTATTGGATTCCGGCGCATCAGTTAGTATGTTGGGTAGAAACTGCAGAGAACTGGTTGATGGATTAAATTGTAATATAACACCAATATTTTCTAATGTAAAAACTGCCAGTGGCCAACAACATCGAATATTAGGTAAAATACAGGCCAAAATTAAATATAAAGAAAAAGAGGAAAATATAACCCTATACCTTTGCCCAGATTTAGAGAAGACCCTATATTTAGGAATCGATTTTTGGAAATTGTTTAACTTAGCCCCTGACATTATTGGCGTAAATGAATTAGATATCGATAAAATAAAATTTGATTTTGAAGACGATTATAAATCCGAAGAAATAGAATCACATGAATTGGATAAAGAACAAGAGGATAGATTGAGTAAAATAATAAACAAATTTGATACATTTGAAAATAAAGGCTCAGGTAGAACCAGTCTAGAAAAACATACCATAAAGCTAGTTAAAGATGCAGAACCAGTAAAAGACCGTCACTACCCAATGTCTCCAGCTGTTCAGGATATAGTTTATAAGGAAATAGATAAAATGCTTGAATTAAAAGTGATAGAAGTCAGCAATAGCCCATGGAGTAACAAAACTACCATTGTGAGAAAACCTGGCAAGAACAGATTTTGTTTGGATGCGCGGAAACTCAACAAATTAACTGTTAAGGATGCGTACCCATTGCAAAATATAAATGGGATTCTAAGCCGAATTGATGAGACGCATTACATAAGTAGCGTAGACTTAAAGTATGCCTTCTGGCAAATCGAGCTGGATGAGGAGAGTAGGCCTTATACCGCATTCACGGTTGCCGGAAGGCCATTGTATCAATTCCGCGTAATGCCATTTGGCCTATGCAATGCGGCTCAAAGATTATGCCGACTTATGGATAAAGCCATTCCGCAGAGGCTTAAGGACAACGTATTCATATATCTAGACGACCTATTAATTATATCTAATGACTTTGACAAACACCTGGAATTATTAGAAGATGTAGCTGAATGCTTATCGAAGGCTAATTTAACTATAGGATTGGAAAAATCGAAATTCTGTTTCAAACAACTAAAATATCTAGGATTCATTATTGGTGGTGGAATGCTGAAAACGGATCCTGATAAAGTAAAAGCCATTTTAGACATAAAGATACCAAAATCTATAAGAGAAGTAAGAAGTTTCATGGGGACCGCTGGTTGGTATCGGCAATTCATAAAAAACTTTTCAGTGATATCAGCGCCCTTAACAGACGCTTTAAAGAAAACAACAAAATTTAAAATGAGTCCCGAGGCTATCAGTGCCTTCAACCATCTCAAAAAAGCTTTGACGTCAGCTCCAGTACTACGCCATGCGGATTTCTCTAGAAGATTTTTCATCCAATGCGATGCATGCGATTATGGAATAGGAGCAGTTTTGTACCAACTAGATAATGACAATCAGGAACACCCAGTGGCCTTTTACTCGCAGAAATTGAATGCATGTCAGAAGAATTACAGTGTTACTGAGAAGGAGTGTTTAGCGGCAGTAATGGCTGTAAAAAAATTCAGACAATACGTCGAAATGATGCCATTCACCATCGTTACTGACCATGCAAGCCTGAAATGGTTAATGTCAATGAAAGATCTACAAGGAAGGCTTGCCAGATGGTCACTACAACTCCAAGCATTCGACTTCGAGATACAACACCGTAAAGGACCGGAAAACATCGTAGCAGACATGTTATCAAGATCACCACAAGAAATTATAGTAGATGAAATAGACTTTAATAAAATATTAGGTTTTGAGACAACAGAATTCGAAAGCACAGAATACCTGGATTTAATACGTCATATCGAACAGCACAAAGACATGTTGCCCGATTTAGAAATAGATGAGGGTAAGATCTATAAAAGAACAAAAGGTGACCAACCAGAAGGTGAATTCATGTGGAAGCTTTGGATACCAGCAACAATTACGATGCCATTAATCGAAAACGCACACAATACCCCAACTTCAGCACACGGAGGTTTTGCTAAAACTTTGGAAAGATTGCGAAGGTTCTTTTATTGGCCAAACATGATAAAGGAAGTAAGAAATTATGTCGCTAATTGCCAGACGTGTAAAGAGACAAAACCCTCTAATATTAGACTAAGGCCTGAAATCGGTAAACCGGTAATAACCGAACGACCATTCCAGAAAATCTATATAGATTTTCTCGGTAAATACCCGAGATCCAGAAAAGGGAATGCATATATATTCATCGTAGTTGATCATTTTTCGAAATTTATGTTTTTAAAAGCGATGAAGGACGCAACTACAACTAATGTAAATGAATTTTTAATAAAGGAAATATTTCATAAGTTCGGTGTACCGGAGATAATTCACAGCGACAATGGCAGCCAGTTTACATCGAAAAGCTTCGAAAACCTTATGAAAACGTACAACATTAAACATATGAAAACGGCCGTATATTCGCCCCAAAGCAACGCCAGTGAGCGCGTAAATCAGTCAGTATTAAATGCAATACGAGCATACTTAGCTGACGATCATAGAGACTGGGACATGTATCTGTCAGAGATAGAATGCGCGCTCAGAACATCGGTACATACAGCCACTGGTGTTTCACCATTTTTCGCACTGTTTGGCTACCATATGTTTACCAATGGAGCTGATTACCAATTGAGCCGAAAATTGATTTCCCTGACAGATCATGAGATAAACCAACTAGATAGGAAGGATAAATTAGAAATGTTAAGGGAGAGAATAGGCCAGAATGTACAGAAAGCGTTTAATAGAAGTGCTAGAATATATAATAAAGGAGCGCGTATTATAAAATTCAAACCAGGACAGGAGGTGTACCATAGGAATACGATCTTGAGCAATTTTGAGAAAAACATAAACTCAAAATTTTGTAGAAAATTTCTTAAGAGTAGAGTCGTTAGACCTTTAGGAAACAACATGTACGAGCTCGAGACTCTACAGGGTAAACCTTTAGGGATTTATCACGTTAAAGACATTAAAATATAATCGTATCCAACAATATAACCGGGATGGAAATAATATACACTACCCTTACCTTATTATTATTATTTAGTGCAATATCTTATTACTAAATTCGTTCCCCAACTGTGATATTTTTATTATTTTCGATGTTTTGTCCAACTTTTGTAGATTTAACAACCCAAAATATATTTGGTGCAATAACAACTTCTTCCTGTGCAATATAGTAGTTTTAGTTTTCACCCAGCCTGAAAATAAGGAATTCACAAAGTACCTGAACTAGAATCGAATATTCAATTTATACTTCCCGTAATAATTTTGATATCCCTTCAGCTTATTCTGAAACCTCAGTGCAATAATGATGAGTATGATCTGTGATATAGATTTATAGTGCAATATTAGGTTAAGATATTTAGTTATGTAGTTATAGTTAATATAAATACCTGACTTATTTTGCCCTGATATTGAAAAAAGAATCTGCAATTACAGCTCAGAGTTCATCATAGTTGCATTAACATGGTGTACATTTTAGTACTCATCGTGATGAAACATATATATTTAGATAAATGCCCGGCTTGAGACTCAGGGTGTGGGAGTTCCCCACGTTGGTCTTTAGACTTATCCCGCACACCGTTCACTCCTTCCGAAGTTGGCGAGAACGGAGTTTTGTTGCGGTTGGTGCAGTATTACCACCAGCATCATGAAAAAATTCTAAGTCGGGGGCGAAAAAATTTTTGCGTGACCCCGACTTACACAAACACCCAAAATGGCCAGCTCAGTGCTGCAGCCAGGATATTTATTATTTTTAAAGATTTTCTAGGGGAGGAGCACTAAGAATATGTGGGACACCACTTCCACATGCTCATGTCCCGGTGTATTAAAACAATTGTGTACTTGCACACAATTGTAATTCGTCCCAAACAACCTGTAAGAAAAGGAAAATGTTTATTAGGTAAATGTCCTGTGGAATTGGAACGACACTTACGATACCGGTTGACCACGCTAATACCCAGCCTCCAGTAGAGATCCTGAAATTAAATAGAAATAAATTAGATCGAGATTTTAATAGTTTTTACAAAAAGATACTTATATTAGTCGGGAATTGTCACATCAGTTTTATGTTTGTTTTAATGGTAAAGTAGGTTTGAGAAAAGCAAAGGAGTAAAAGGGACAAATATAACATAGATTATTTTAACATTTTGGAAGTGTTTATAATAATGGAAAGAATATGTAAAGATGTTATTCATAGAACAGTGTGGGAAAGTGACGATTTATTTGTTGTAGAATGTATATTTATTTTTGTTTTTCTGATCGTTGTTTTTACCTTTTTGTTAAAATCATTGCCAGTGTTATGTACATAAGTGAGCCTGGTAATACGGGAGAAAACGGAAACTAGGAATAGAGGTTTTTATTTACTTTGAAATAAGGGTTTACATGTTGAGGAGAAGGGAAAAGGAATTTCGCGCCAAAATAATATATATTTAGGAAAATAGAGGGAAAGAGGTATTTGGAAAATCAGTTATATAACAATAATGGAAAATTTTGGGTAGATGGACACCGTTATAGAAATTGAATTTTATAGAAAAAATTTATATGAGGTTTTGGCGAAGTATCATAATAAGTTTGTGAGTTGACGTGATAAGTGCCGTGTGAAATTATATAGTGGAGTTGAAAAGGTAAAAATAAAGTAAAAGACAAAAAGTGCAGTGCATAGTGAAGAAAATTTAATAATTCTATTATAGGCAAAGTGTTTTGAAGTGTGTAATAGAAGGAAGATAATCAACCGAGGGGAGCTTGGAGAGCTCAGGTGCCAGGAATACCATTGGCATTATATTTTAAAATTTTGTGTGTCATTACCTACGTAAGTCAAACCATCATAAAGAAGAGATTTAAGAGGGTGTTAAATATATGTTTTTTTGTAGCTGGTTAAAGTGTCCCCCAAAGACAGGCCTTTTGAGGAAGACGGGACAAAACCAGGTAGGAGAATAAAATCATATAATTGGTAATTTAGATAAAATAGATAGAATAGAGACACAAGTAACCTGATACTCTCGAAACGAAGAAAAAAAAAAGAACTCACATAAAAATCAAAACAAATTATTTGATAAAAATTTAATTAAAATCAGACCCCGGTGCAACACTTTAATATATACTTTACCTTTCATATTTCATTTAACATATATATTACACTTCATATAAAATTGTCTGTTTGTCAAAATAATTGAAAACACTTCGTCCGAATTTATTATATAATTTTTAATCATAAAAAAAAGGATTAATATAAAACAGTTTTAAAATATATAAAATTTAAGTTATGTTTAAGGTAGATTAAGTAGTTAAATACGTATAATTAGTGAAATTTATTTATTTAAGTGTCTATATTAAGTTTTTTGTTGTTAAATAATTAATTTCCGTTATTTAGAGACCATAGTAAGCAAAATATATCGAATTTTAAAATAATTTTGAGATAACTAGATATAGGGAGAAGTCCAGGGTGAAAATTTTCAAATTGTGTAGAACAGCATCATAGGGAGCTCCTTATTGAGTAGGTTTCTGTTCATTCGTGCTAGAACCCCAAAGATTTAACCCTAGATCTGGAAAATTTTTAGAATTTTGTTTATTAAAAAAGTAATATATTTTGTTTACTGTTTTTTTTAGTGATTTAAAAGATATAAAGTAAAAATTTTCGAATGTTACTGTATTTAAAAGAAAATTTATACTAATTTGCTGTCTTTTGTATAATTTTATATATTTCTTTAATCAATTTAAAATTAATTTAGAATATGTATACCTAATTTATTTAATAAAATTGTATTATAATGAATAAAGTGGAGTAATTAGTGATTTTTGGATTGGTGAACAGTAGGTAAGGCGGAAAAGATGGGTAGTGGGGTCTGCAGGAATAATATAATTGGATATTGTGCAGCCATGGATGGGACAGGGCGATTGGAGTTGAAGACCTAACTCCCTATTTGTGTTGTGTTCAGTTTATTTGTGTGTAAGTTTTTTTGTTTTCATTTCATTTTTTTTCTATCGTACGAACGGTCAAATAGGGTTGAGAATCTCCCCTGAGGAATCCACTAGCCGGGAACCGAAGTTGGCCACAGAAAAAGTTCGTTACGTTATATATATCAATTAAAATACAAAACATATTTTTTTATGAATTATGTATGTATATAGTAAGAATTTCTTTTAAGTACTCACATACATATATTCACAGCATTCAGTCTTCAAGCGCTTGATGATGAAATTTTTGTAGTGTATTGAGGTGAGTTTCTTTTCAAAATAAATTTATGAGTTAAAAAAAATTAAAAAATTAACTAACGTAAATAAAATTCTGGAATATGTATGAAATAATGAAATATTTAATGTTAGTGTCTGTTTAGAAACACGCTAAAGTGGTCAACACTGTTTCTTTGACACATGCACCTTTTTGCTTTTTTATATAAAAAAAGAGATCAATCGTTTTTGTGAAGTCGACAATTTAAGACAAATTAAAAATAGTGGCGGTAAAAATAATAAATTAAGAACTGAACAAAGAACAACAAAACAAACAATAATTGTAAACTAAAACTATGAAATATTTGAAATTAAAAGAAACCAAAAATACATATCGTTGGTCTCAGGTAGAAAGGCCCTAACTCGCATTTTTTCAAAACTTACTTTTTTTCAGTAAATCCAATGCATTTTAGAAATATTCCGCTCCTCACAAAGAATGTTTACAATATTATTAAAAATAACGTTATTACAAGCAATTGTACAGCATTTAATAAAAAGTTATATATTAATAATTACAGTATCTGTTGTATTTTTACCGCCTCCTGTAAATTTTAAATTATTTGAGTTAGGGCCTTTCTACCTGAGACCAACGATATGTAAATAAAACAAAATATTTTTAAATTTTAAAGAACTAAAAAAAAGTGAACCGTGTTTTCTTTTATGTTTAGGTTCGACCCTAAACATTATGGTCCATTCGAACCGGATAGGTTTTAACAAACAAAAAACAAAGATTTAATTTTACATAAAAAGTTTAATAAGCATTTGTGATAATAAAAAAAAAAAGACACATTAACAAACAACAAAAAACATTAGTTATTCAAACAAAAAAGTTCTCTAGACACTAAATTCTTTAAATACAACAAAAAATTAAAATAAAATAAAATTGCAGTCAACAATAAACAAAAAATACACAAAATTAGTGACATTGATTTGACCCTGAACAGGGCAAGCAAAAATTGAAAAATATTTTGTTTTGGAATTTATTAATAACAGTTACATATAAATTCCTTTCAAATAAATTAAACAACAAAAATACAGTGACACCAGCAGCAAGTCAACAGATCCATTATCAGCGGCAGCGAACGACACCAAAACAACAGCGACTGCAGTGAAGATCAACAAACATAAAAATAAAAAGTACATATTAAAAGTGCAGTTACAAAATATTTTTTCGACAGCAACAAAAATACAAAGCAGAAAGAAGTGTTAAGACATTAAACAAGCAAGTAAAATACCCAACAACAACAACAGTGAGTACTGAAAAATATTATTATATGCAAATGAGACACAAACATTCAAATTAATAGCGAAAACAACACTTGGTGTGACAAATAACAGAGAAATTGAAAAAGGGTTACCAACGGGCCAAAATTTATTAAATTTCGGTTAACCTTTAATCTAAAATAGGACTTAAATATATTAATATTTTTTCAATATTACTTGTTGTTAAATCGCTAGCAGGCATTTTTGACCCAAAGTTTTTTCGACACCTCTCCCTAAATTTACAAAGTAAAAAATTTAATTTTTCAAAATGTCTTTAAGAAAATTTGTAAATTGTACAAATGATTTAATTGAATTTGAAAAGACATACTCAGCCAGCCATGCAGAGGACAATATTCATGCGCTGGAAATTCTTCGCGTAGAGTTAGATTCACTCTGGACCCAGGTAAAGCGGTCTTATGAAGAATGTAGAGATGTAGAGAAGGAGGGTGACCAACCAATTGAAATAAATAAACTTCGGGAAATATACCAAAAAACCCTGTCATCATATAAGGTATGTCTTTCGTCCATTAATGCAGAAATTAGCGTCCTTTCGGAACCAGTTAAAAAAATTGAACGACGATCAACCATATTTCAGGAAAGGGAAACTTCGTCAATAAGACTCCCGCCCTGTGACACAGACACCTTTTTTGGAGATTATAAATTATGGCCCAGTTTTCGGGACTTCTTTACAGCCATATACATAAGAAACACGAACTTAAGTAATGTAGAAAGATTATTTTATTTGACCAAAAAAACAGGCGGCGAAGCGAGGGAAGTAATTGCTCATGTACCCTTGACAAATGACGGTTTTATTTTAGCGTGGAGAAATTTAATAGACCGTTATGAGAATAAATGGATGCAGGTAAATGAACAATATAAGATTATTTTAGATTTACCTCAAGCATCGGCAAACTCAGGTGCATCAATCAAAAAATTACAGCGCACTATAAATGACTCTAGACAAACCCTAAACATGTTAGGCATCGACACAGCAACATGGGAGTCATTTCTAATATTTATTTGTTCGCAAAATCTTCCCAGAAGTCTACTGCTGGAATTTGAAAATTCGCGTGCAGATTGCGCTGAAATTCCCACATGGGTCGAATTTGATAAGTTTTTGACACACAAATTCAAAGCTTTAGAATCAGTTGAAAATATCATGTCAAAAGCTAGACCCGCTCAGACCAATCCTGAATACTCAAAACCTTTCTATAGTAAAAATACCATTAAATCACTTCAGACAAATTCTTCAAAACAAGTTGACTGCAAAATACAAAAGAACCCCTCTGCAACCAGAGAAAAATGCCCATATTATAACCAAACACACTTACTACGATCCTGTCCTTCATTTTTAGAGAAAAATGTCAGTGATCGAATACACATAGTAAAAACAAGACACTCATGCTACAACTGTCTGTCAGCAGCCCACAGTGTAAAGGACTGCCCCAGCAAATATAGTTGTAGAATATGCAAACAAAAACATAATACTTTGCTACACAAATCAGCTGCGACTCAATCTGCAAACCTTACACATGTAAATACAGAGGAGCTATCATCCACGAGTTCTGCAGCTTTAACAAAAAATATACAGTCCACTTAAAATTCACACATTCCCAGTTACACATCATTGACACTTCAAAAGAACGTTGAATCCTTCACAAAGTTACAACAACGAGAAACTTTATTATTTACCGCCGTAGTTCAAATAGAAGTTAAAGGTCTACGATACCAGGCAAGAGCTATCATCGACCCTGGATCACAATCAACATTTATCTCACATAAACTGCAAAAGCGATTAAACTTACCCACTAAACGAAACGTAGTACATGTAAGTGGGTTGAATCAAACGGTTTCAGAAACTTCAACAAACGCGTGTTTGTTTAATCTTTGCTCTAGCGTAGACCCTAACTTTAAATTGGAAGTCTTTGCACCAGTACTCAAGACTCTTCCATCCAATTTGCCATCGCAAATATCAAATTTAGAAATCATCAATGAGGCTGCAAAATTGCAACTAGCAGACCCTCACTTCTATAAAAGCCGACCCATCGATCTACTAATAGGCCTTGACTTAGGGCCATCCATATATTGTCTGAAGACACCGATGCGGTCAATTGGATCCCTTTTGACACAAAAAACAGCATTTGGCTGGATTGTGGGGGGACCAATTTCAAAGGCGACACAGTCAAAAACAACAATATCGCTACTCAACACTACGTCCCTTAACCGAATCCTCACACGTTCTTGGGAGGTGGAGGAAACCCCAAAACAGATTTTGAGGTCAGACGAGGACACAAAATCTGAAAACAAGTCTACAACAGGTAGAAATGACACAGGGAGGTATATTGTTACCCTACCCTGCAAAAAAGAAGAGAAAATAGGCTCCTCACAACACATTGAGATGACACAATATTTAAGAGTGGAGCGAAGTCTCAGTAGAAAACCTGAAATTGGTCAACAGAACAATCAGGTCATTCTTAAATATCTAAAGTTAAGATATATGAAAAGAATCTCACCCTTGGTTATAAATAAGGCTCCAAATTATTACCTGCCGCATCACGCAGTAATAAAAACGGATAGGCGCACTACAGAGCTTTGTGTAGTTTTCGGCGCCTCCAGCCCGAAGTCAAATAAGAATAGTCTTAATGACATTTTATACTCAGGACCCATTCTTCAGCAAGATCGTGTTCTTCTGATAGCAAAGTGGAGATTTTTCCGTTATGTGTTCAACACGGACATTACCAAAATGTATCGCCAAATACCAATCAACCCATCTCAAACCAAATATCACCGAATATTGTTTTGTAAACAAACAAGCAATCCTAATGAGGATTATGAACCCCTAGTAGTAATATTTAGTATTACGTGCACACCGTTCTTAGCCATAAGAACACTTTTACAGTTAGCTGGAAAGGTACAATCATTACACCCCTCAGCATCAAATATACTACACCAAAGCATGTATATAGACCACGTTCTAATAGGCAGTCATACCAAAGATGACACTACAAAATCCGTAGATACCCGTAGATACCCCGCTTGTATCCACTTGGACAATGGGACAAATTTCGTCAGAGCAGCAGAACTCACCAAAAATGATCGTCTAGAATTTTTGAAAACTCTACAGCAACACATTTTTCAACAGCAGAAGCAGAAAAACATCGAATGGAAGTTTATGCCACCTGACACCCACCACATTACAGGTCTCTGTCAGTCAGGCTTAAAATCATTCAAGAAGCATCCACAAAAAATAATTCCTATTATGAAATTCGCATACGAAGGACGATGTCCAATTCTGGCCTGCATTGAAACATGCTTCAATTTTAGACCCCTAAGTCCTGCTAGCGATGACCCCAGTAATTTGACCCCATTGACCCCTAGACACTTTCTTATCACCAATTTTATTACGTTTTCAACCGAACGAGATGTAAACGAAGAACATATTACACTTGCCAACCACAGGAAATGCATCAAAATCATCTACCAATCATTTCGTCAAAGACTGAAAAATAGATATCTGGCCGAAACACATGACAGATATAAATGGAAATTTCGTAGCCACAACAGAAAGAATATTAGTTTAAAATACATTATGAGACTTGTAGTATTATACATTATCGAAACATTTTTATTAATCTATTCTCATAATCTATTTACAGTCATACCTTTAATTCTTCATCTCAGCTCTTCTCATAGTCAGTGGTCATGCAGCTCATGCAACCACTACCATATACTAAAATCTCTAAACTCTAATGCAGAAGAGGTGTTAGGTCAACGTATAAATATTCGCTAAAATATTTCATTAATTTATTTTATATTATATTAAATTTGTATTATTTTTGCTATTTCATTTCATCTTTTATTTTGCCATTTTATCCCACTGTATATTTATCGCAATTAAACTCAAAGTGGTCCACTGTTCATATATTTGTTAATTATCCCGTTAGTTTTCATAATTTGTATTTTTCTTATTTCTTTTTAATTACACTGTTTTGTTGTTGCCTTAAAGAATTTCAAATATTTGCAATTTATCTAAATGTAATTTGTTTTTGCAAAATAATCAAACAGAGTAAATGAAAGTAAATGAAAACAACAACAGTGGCCCTTTGGTATTAAATATTTACAGTTTGCCCAAATAAATATATCATGTTATTTTTAAGTAGAAAGAAGTAATTTGTAAATAAAGAAAACATTGTAAAACTTGAATTCAAACCAATCGGGTCTTATTATTAAATTAAGCGGTCGCAATTTCTATAAAAAATAATTAAGTTATTTGTTGTCCCAAATTTGCATTTAGCAGCCTATAGATAACAACTTAAAATTACCAAGTTGCTCTATATCGCTGCCGGTGAGAAAAACGCTCCTCATCGTACATTTTGGCGCCCAACGTGGGGCAAGATCTTAATTATTTTTAACTTTTTCGTGGTGCGGTCCGTGTAAAATTTTTGGTGGACAAATTGCGTGTTTAAAAATAAAACATAATCACATACGAGTAGTTCAACAAGACTTAAAAAATAAAATATTTAAAGTGACTCTAACTGTGCGGGATTTAAGACATAAAAATAAAATTAACTGGTTGTAGTGCGCATTATAAGAAATAATAATCGGTAAAAACTAACATTTGCTAGTGTTACGAAATAAAAGCAATTTATTTAAAATATTCGTGATGTCGTTGGAGGAAGTTAAGCAGCAACGGGCTAATACAAAGAAAAGTATTAGCCGCATTAAGAACCAAATCGAGGCCAATGGTAGGGGTGAAGGAAGAACTTTGTCTCCTGCTGAACTGAAATGTCGATTAGGAATTTTGGAGTCGTATTTCAAGCAGATATTGACGTTTCAAACCCAAATAGAGAAATTTGACCCGGAGGATAATGGTAGGCCCGAAATTGAGGATTTGTATATTGCAGCAAAAATGAGTATTCAGGCACAGCTTGGCGAAGATGTTCACAACGCAACGATGTCAGACTCTACAATTTGTTTCCCCGTTGCCAACCACAAATTGCCCCAACTAAAATTGCCCACATTTAGTGGTAAGTACAGTGAGTACAAAAATTTTATAACGTCGTTCAACCAGATTATTGACCGTGAATTTGGCCTTTCGAATATTGAAAAATTTAACCATTTGCTCAATTGCCTTCATGGTCAAGCCCTTGAAACAGTCAAGGCTTTTCAAATTACAAATGAAAATTATCCAAAGGCCCTAGAGCGACTAAAGGCTCGATAAGATAATAGCTCATTAATTTTTATGGAAAATATTACAACCCTTTTCGAACTTCCTGCCATGGCCAAATATAGTTGCGCTCAATTACGTAGTCTTGTTGATAATGTTTCTGCTCTTTATAGTTCCCTACAATCTCTTGGTTCATCTAATGACATAGCTAACTCCATGCTAATACACATTGTTATGGAAAAGGTGGATGAAGGTACCAGAAGAAAATGGAAGGACTCTTTAGATTTTACTAAGCTGCCATCTTGGGATGATTGCTCTAAAGTGTTAGAAAGACGTTGTCAATTTTTGGAGTCGATTGACAGCAACTACACACACTCTGATGTTCGTAAAAACGAGTGTAATTCTGGTAAGCCTAAATCTAAAAATTCTAAACCTGGATATACTTTTTCGGTATCAAAACGCGTTTGTCTACTTTGCTCAAAGCCCGATCATTCAATTAGTCGTTGTTCTCGCTTTAAGGATATGGATGTAACTTCTCGTTTCGAAAATATTAAACGACTTGGTCTTTGTTTAAATTGTTTGTCTAAAGGGCATCAAGTAAATAACTGTTCCTCTTCGTTCAAGTGCAAATTTTGTTCTCGGTCTCATCATAGTTTACTTCATCGCACTCAGCCAGCTAGGCCCTCGTCTCCTGCTGCTGAATCAACCCCTTGTATTTCTCGTCAAGCCGTGAATGAAATTTCTGCCTCGGTCCATAGCCATATGGAAAAATCTTCGCCGGAACAAGTATTACTTGCTACTGCCATGGTTTTAGTTCGTGATTCTACTGGTCGTTATCAATTGGGACGAGCTTTGTTAGATTCCTGCTCCCAATTAAATTTTATGACAGATGAATTTTCTCAAAAATTGCATCTACCCCGCACCAAACAAACTACTGAAGTTGCTGGTATAGGAAACAGTCACACTAAAACAAAACACAAGTCGTCTACAAATGTCAAATCTCGTCTCACTGAATTTGAAACTTCACTTTCGTTTTGTATTACGCCTCATATTTCGTACCAACCTGATCCCGAACTCGATGTCTCATCTTGGAATTTGCCTCCAAATACCCAGCTCGCTGATGAAGACTTTTTTAAATCTAAACGAATAGATTTACTCATTGGTACTGAAACTTTCTTTGATATTTTGTCGGTGGGTCAAATTAAACTTGGTCCAAATCTGCCCACACTACAAAAAACATTATTCGGATGGATTGTTGCTGGTAGATACATCTCTAACCCACCTAATGCTTTTGGCTCTTGTATGCTGTCACTGGAAGAAGAAATTGATGCTAAACTTCAACGCCTATGGGAAATAGAAGAAATTCCTGATAGTTCAACTGCTCTAACACCAGAACAGTCTGATTGTGAATCATTTTTCGATAAAACAGTGTATCGTGAATCCAATGGTAGGATTGTTGTCAAACTGCCTTTTAAAGATCATCCTGACTCTTTGGGCATCTCAAAAAATATGGCTTTTAAAAGGTTCGTATCCCAAGAGAGACGATTTGCTCGTGACAACGATTTGAAAAAACAATATGTGGCTTTCATGAATGAATATGAAAAATGTGGTCATATGAGCCTAGTTCGCAGCCCCCTCTTAAATGAGCCTCACTATTTCATCCCTCACCACTGTGTTTTTAAGCATAATAGTACTTCAACGAAGTTAAGAGTGGTTTTCGCCGCTTCATGCTCAACATCGAGTCATAAATCGCTTAATGACATTTTAATGATTGGCCCTACAATACAGGATGAGTTGTACAACATTTTGCTTCGTTTTCGTCTTTACCGTTTTGCTCTCACAGCCGATATAGTTAAAATGTATAGACAAGTCCTTGTAGCACCAGACGACAGAAAATTTCAATATATTTTGTGGAGAAATTCTGATGAAGACGAAATTCGTGTTTACCAGCTCAATACGGTTACTTATGGAATGTCAGCGGCACCTTATCTAGCTATTAGAAGTCTTCACTACCTTGCAGATCAATATGCAGATGAATTTGAACTTGGCTCTAAAGTCATAAAAACATCATTTTATGTGGATGATTTTCTAGGTGGCGCAGACACAGTGGAAGAGCTGGCCCAAATTAAAATGGAGATATCCGAAATACTAGCCCGCGGTTGTTTTCAGCTGGATAAATGGCATTCAAATCATAAAGATTTTCAGAATGATACAACAGTTAAAGATTTGAATATTGAAGAATCGTCTATAACAAATGCTCTTGGTATCACATGGGATCAAAATAAGGACATTTTTCTATTTTCGTTTTCGCCTAAACCAAACCTCAATGATAAAATAACAAAAAGATCTATATTATCGCTTTCGTCGTCACTTTTTGATCCATTAGGACTTTTGGCTCCGCTGATTATTACAGCAAAAATTATTATGCAAGAATTATGGATTTTAAAAATTGGCTGGGATGAGTCTGTTTCTCAAGAATTACATACAGCGTGGCAAAATTTCTGCTCTGATCTTCAACTGCTGACTTCGCTTAAAATACCTCGTTTTTGCCTAGCTGCTTTTGCTAAATCCATACAACTTCATGGTTTTTGTGACTCATCAATACGTGCTTATGGTTGCTGTTTATATCTTCGAGTTGTAGATTCTTCTGATAATATTTCTGTTCGACTTTTCACCGCAAAATCTAGAGTGGCTCCCACAAAACGAAAATCTTTGCCAAAATTAGAATTGTGTGGTGCTCAACTACTGGCGAAATTGTATTCAAAAATTAAAAGGCTTTTCATTATTAAAAATCCCGAGGTAATATTCTGGACAGATTCACAAATTGTGCTCCATTGGCTCAAGCAGCACTCTTCAACTTTGTCTGTTTTCGTCGGCAACAGGGTATCAGAGATTCAAGATATCACCAAAGGCTGCGTTTGGCGACATGTTCCAACACATTGCAATCCTGCAGACATTGTTTCCCGAGGCTCAACAGTACAGGAACTTTCGTCATCTATATGGTTCAACGGTCCCTCATTTCTTACTTTAAATCCACATCAATGGCCAGTTAGTAAGGCAGATAAAATCTCTGAAGAAGCTCAAGAAGAAATAGATAAAGATAAACGTAAAACTGTGCTTTACCTGGAAATTAAATCTAATTACATATTGAGTTCCATCGAAAAATACAGCTCGTATATGAAAATTATTCGTATTGTTGCCTGGATGCTTCGTTTCTCACAAAAATTCAAATCTAATATTTTCAACTCTGATTCTTTACAGCCCCAAGAACTCCAAAACGCTTTACTACGCATAGTATTCAACATCCAAAAGCAATATTTTCAAGATGACATCACACGGGCTATAAAGAAAAAAGATCCACAGGGCGCTTTAAAGTGTCTCAACCCTTTTGTTGATTCATCAAATGGGTTTAATTTGCTGAAGGTTGGTGGCCGGTTAGAATATGCTGCAATTTCAGAAGGTCAAAAGCACCCTATCATCCTGCCTGCCAAAAATCATTTTGTTAACTGCTATGTACGCCATCTCCATACAAGTAATTATCACGCTGGACCAAAGGCTCTGATGTCGCTTATTCGTCAACAATTTTGGATTATCAACTCCCGAAATCTGTGTCGTCGTATTGTTAATTCATGCATTCACTGCATTCGTTATCGCCCAAAATTGCTTCAACAAATGATGGGAAATTTACCTGTAGAGCGACTCAACCCTGCTAGACCATTTTCTAGATGTGCTGTTGATTTTTGTGGTCCAGTCAACACATACTATCGCATTCGAGGAAAGATACCTTACAAAACTTACATTGCAATTTTTGTTTGTCTCGCAACTAAAGCAGTACATATCGAAGTTGTCTCTGATTTGTCAACAGACGCCTTTATTGCCGCCCTAAAAAGGATGATTGGACGAAGAGGTTTACCCACAGATATATTCTGTGATAATGCCACCAATTTTGTTGGTGCAAATTCTAAGTTGTCTCAACTGAAGTCGTTCCTTTTTGATCCAAAAAATCAAAATTTTATATCAAATTATTGCTCTAACCAATTTATTAATTTTCGCTTTATTCCTCCTAGGACACCACATTTTGGCGGATTGTGGGAGGCGGCCGTAAAATCAGCCAAGGGCCACTTAAACAAGACGTTAGTAAACGCAAGGCTTACATACGAGGAGCTTGCAACAGCAATGGTCGAGATTGAGGCCATACTGAATTCCAGACCAATTTCACCTTTATCATCCGATCCCAGTGACTTTGAAGCTCTTACACCAGGCCATTTCCTGATAGGCGCCCCCCTTCGTGGTTTGCCAGAACGTGATGCCCCATCAAAGGAGATCAATAATCTTGAATATTGGGCTCGAATAAGTGCAATCAAGCAACATTTTTGGAAGAAGTGGTCCCATGACTATGTAAATGAACTCCAGACTCGAAACAAATGGATAAGCTCTAATAAAAACATCGCTACTGGTGCACTGGTTCTTATCTTTGAGGACAACTTACCCCCACAACAATGGCTTATGGGCAAAATCGTTAACGTGGTACATGGTAGAGATAATCGAGTGAGAGTAGTAGACATAAAAACAGCCAAAGGAATAATACGTCGCCCTATCCACAGACTGGCTCTTCTAATTTCTTCTTGAAAGTATCCTTTCAATGGGGCCGGTATGTTAGGTCAACGTATAAATATTCGCTAAAATATTTCATTAATTTATTTTATATTATATTAAATTTGTATTATTTTTGCTATTTCATTTCATCTTTTATTTTGCCATTTTATCCCACTGTATATTTATCGCAATTAAACTCAAAGTGGTCCACTGTTCATATATTTGTTAATTATCCCGTTAGTTTTCATAATTTGTATTTTTCTTATTTCTTTTTAATTACACTGTTTTGTTGTTGCCTTAAAGAATTTCAAATATTTGCAATTTATCTAAATGTAATTTGTTTTTGCAAAATAATCAAACAGAGTAAATGAAAGTAAATGAAAACAACAACAGTGGCCCTTTGGTATTAAATATTTACAGTTTGCCCAAATAAATATATCATGTTATTTTTAAGTAGAAAGAAGTAATTTGTAAATAAAGAAAACATTGTAAAACTTGAATTCAAACCAATCGGGTCTTATTATTAAATTAAGCGGTCGCAATTTCTATAAAAAATAATTAAGTTATTTGTTGTCCCAAATTTGCATTTAGCAGCCTATAGATAACAACTTAAAATTACCAAGTTGCTCTATATCGCTGCCGGTGAGAAAAACGCTCCTCATCGTACAAGAGGGATACGATGTTGTTGTTATGCAAAATCATTGCATAATTTTTTTGAACTGGTCTCATTCGGTACAGAAATTTAAAAATGAATTTGACTGTTATATATGCTCCAAAGGACACAACTCTATCCTGTATGATGCCCAACAATCGAAAGGGCATACGAAAGACTATCAGTTGATGAATGAAAATACTTTGCAACTTAAGACTCAAATAATCCCAACAAATACCAGTGACGCCTTCTATTGGTCCAGTATATTTTTGTGCCGACTGCCAACCTCCAAATATTCCACAGCCAGACCCTCAAAGAGCTGTACTCATATACACATCACCTGGAGGGGGCAGAATGTTTAGAAACACGCTAAAGTGGTCAACACTGTTTCTTTGACACATGCACCTTTTTGCTTTTTTATATAAAAAAAGAGATCAATCGTTTTTGTGAAGTCGACAATTTAAGACAAATTAAAAATAGTGGCGGTAAAAATAATAAATTAAGAACTGAACAAAGAACAACAAAACAAACAATAATTGTAAACTAAAACTATGAAATATTTGAAATTAAAAGAAACCAAAAATACATATGTAAATAAAACAAAATATTTTTAAATTTTAAAGAACTAAAAAAAAGTGAACCGTGTTTTCTTTTATGTTTAGGTTCGACCCTAAACAGTGTCTTAAAAATGAAGCTCAATTATTAATGCTCGTATTCATAAAAACTATTTTAGGTTTATTTGGGGTTTATTTGACAAGTATTGCATAGAAATTTGTCAAATAAGTAAGTCCTCAATAAACCTAAAATAGTTTTTATGAATACGGGCATAAATGTTTAATTTAACAATTACTTCAAAATCGATAACAAAAATTAACCATTTAATAGACTTCCATGAAATGTAATATCAAAATTTTCTTTTTTTTTCTTTTTTCTCTTTGAGTCTTCTTAATTTTTTTATTTATATTCTTATATGTATCCCATTTTACTTTTGGCACTTGATATTGAGATGCCTTTTTCAGCTGCTGCTAAATTGTTTAAATAAATTGAATTTCTTCTTTCTGTGGCGGTGGGACTATCTTGTATTTATTTTCCCGAGTGAAACAATCGTATATTTTACATACATATATAGATTTTATATTTGATATACATATTTATTTTATATGTATATATTTTACATCTTCAGTTTGTTCTTCAGAAGATTGCAAAGTAAAAAAAAATTTAAGTTCAGGCAATTCCGTTTAAAATATATACCGAAAATTCAGACAAATATCCAAAAATATTTAACTTTTAATTCTAAAATTTATGAAATAAAAAAATTTGTTTTTTTATATTTGTCTTTTCAATTTAAAATATTTCTTTCGACTCTCTAACAAAAAACAAAATTTTTCTTTTTGAAGCTTTGCTTACTCAATTATAAAAAATGAATAGTAGAGTAGTATTAACAGCAGGTAGCATATTAATACACAATATACACAACAATTATACCATCGAACAAACTGGTTTATAGCTAGTTCGTATACTACGTTCATGTACGTAGTATAAAGGTGGTATTGTATTTTACACAGCTAAAAATAAAAATAAATTTTTTAAACACTTCCAAAGTAACAATAAACAGAGCTAAAATTTCATTAAATGTCATTTTGATTAGCTGTTTATTATATTAATTAAAAATTTCTAGATTTATGCAAATATTGTACAAAATACAAGAACCTTTAGGAATAACGTTGATGTTTTTCATGTGAACATTCATGACTCTTCTGAATCTGGCCTTAAGAGCGTTCTCCACGACATGACGACATGAAGTAAATCGTTTATTAATGCACTTTGCTCTTCGTTTTCATTTTGAATAGCGTTAAAGGGAAATATTTTTAAAGCAGAGACAAAATTGCCATAGCGACATGCTTATCGTAGGGATAAGCATACCTACATTACCTATGTGTGTGTCACCATATTGTAGTATGTAATACTATAGTATACGTACTATAGTTTCTATACCACATGTTTGTTAGGGGTATTTGCCTCTTCCCTATTCTAAAATCATTACCACGACCTTAATCTTTTTTTTTTTATTGAAGGTGTATTGGTGTGTGGGGTTAAGACACCAATTATATTTATTTAGAGAAAAGGGAAATTTGCTATGGGACAGCAGGGGTTAATCATAATTAGGTAAACACAGAAATAAACATAAGAGAGCATATAGATCTTCTTTTGTATTCAATATTTATTTATTTTTACAATTTCTTTTATATAAATTTCATTCATACAGTATTTCATTTACCATTTGTTGCAATTTTTTTTTTTTCAATTTATGGTGCTATTATAATTTCGTGACAAATGAACAAGGGAAAGTTATAGGTATGCTTTTTCTTGATGAATATTTGGTTTGTGGGCATTTATTTTATATAACTGAAAAGGAAGGACTAATTGGGAATTTTGGGATTAAATTGGAAAAGTTATAGGGAAGTTAAATGAAAACAAACAGAAGTACCATTACTTATACAAGTACCATTACTTGTACTACAATTCATCGTATCATTGTTAAAAGGACATTTGAAAATTGGTACAATTGTACTAATTGCCTCAACCCTGGATTACGATATGTTTGCATTAATACCAATCAGTATGGTTAGAAATAACCAAAACGGCAACACTGGTACTGCTCGTACTTTACGAAAAGCTCTGCTGTAATTAATATATATGTATGTGTCACTCTCTGACGTTAACTTTTGCAAATTGCTTAATTTCCAGTATGATTGTAAAATGAAAGGGAGAGAAAAAGCTTCTCGAATATTCTTAAATAGGCAAAATGATGATTGTTAGATCGACGATGAAACATTCTATTGGTAATTGTCAAAGTGTTAAAAGCAGAACAACGGGTGTAATCTTGCCGTGAAGTAAAATATAAAAATTTATATAAAGTGAAAAACTAATTTAAGAAAATAAAGACTGCCGGCAAATTAAACATTTTTAAACAATTCAAAAAAATCACCCAATTGACAATATACTCTTGTGATTGCCTGCTATCGAAGATTATTTTGGAATTAGCGGCACGGTAGCACAAGTAAATAAAAGAAGAAGAAGAAAAAACGTGCCAAGCAGACTGACTAGACATCCATGAAATTTGGACACGTGGTTTTAGACGCAGAGTGGAATGTCATTTCTTTTAGAGAGCAGCTACATCGCAGAAAATAAAGGTACCTCTTTTGCCGCTTGTGACCAACCACGTGTGGCAGATGGATCGTGTGTATTGGCCAAGTTGCTCGGGTTTGCTGGAATTGGTAACCGGTTATATGAACCAATGTTAATTATGGAAGAAAATTCGTAGTCCATGGAATTTAGTAATATTTGTTTTGGTATGAAATTACTACCAACTACCAACATAATCCTAACCTGAAACTATAATTGCATTAAAACAGTCCAGAAAATAGTATTATAAATTCTTTTTTTTGTCACATAACCTTAACCTTATAATTATACTTAAATTTAAGACTATACTAATATATATGTTTAATAATATAGTTTATATTAATATAATGGTTTTATCGTTCTCCGTATTATATTAGTGTAACCTTTTTGAACATTCCTTATTATACATCCAAAAACAAATATAACATAATTACTTACATATATATTGTACTTGATTATATAATATATTATACATATGATATAGTTATAACCAACTGGCATACTAAAACTTAAATTATCCTAACCTGATTTATACAATTAAGTAATAAATTGTACTAATCATCGGTTCAATACAATAAACATGTACTAATGAGGTGCATATCTAAATGTACAGAATCCTTTTTTTTTATCTAATTATAAAGTAGATTATTGAATTTTTTCTTGAATTCTTTTTAATGGTGAAAAGATTTTTTAAAGAAAACAAAGAATAATACATTACTACCATTACTACAGCTGTCACTGGATGCTGGGCCCCGCAACCATCGTGGAACGAAAGCTGAAAACCTTCGTGGAACGTAAGCTCCTGTTTGTAATGTAAGTTTTCTTTCTTTTATTATTCCTATTTAACCATGGATTTGATAATTATTAACAACTAAAAGCTTTGTAGTCGCCGTGGTCTAGTGGTTAGTGTGTTGGCTTACGAAGACTATAGTGCTGGGTTCAAATCTCAGCTCCGACATCTTTAAAAAAAGAAATATGAGACAATTATTTCTTTCGGCGACTACCTCTCAGCAGTCTTCTGGCAAAAGCTCTGGGAGTAATTAATTGCCATGAAAAAGCTTCTCAAATCTGTCGTTCGGAGTCGACTTTAAACTGTAGGTCCCGGTACTCATGGGAAAAAATTAACACACACAACATGAGTGCTGCGAGAAGCTAGACCGTAATCCTGACACAGGGTTGTAATGGCCAATTATGTATGTATGTATGTATGTATGTAAAAGCTTTATAAAAAGAAAAATTATTGAAAGCAGTGATGGCATATAAATTTTAAAATTAACCTTAAAATTAGGATTATAGCATAATTAATCAAGAGGTTAAATCGCAAAGTTTTTTTTTTGAGAGAGTTTCTCAACTCACGTACCAAAAAGGGTACCTTAAATTTAAAATAATATCCAATGAAATTATTGATACCATCACTGACATTGATAAACATATAACGATTTATTTCACTTAGTATGCCAGAAAAAGAAAAAACAAGAGAACGATAATTGCATATAATCATAAGTTGATACATATATAAATTGAATATAGGATGATAATTATTACAAATAAACATAATATATGAAATGTATTGCTTTGGGGATAAGCATGTCTCTATGGCCATTTCGTCTCTGCTTAAGAGACTCGTCAGGAGACTCTGCTTATCCCCAAAGCAATACATTTCATATATTATGTATATTAAATGTATTTGCCTATATGGCGAAAAATATTTTTTGTTTTTATTACAAATAAAGTTACTGTTGTGCGTTGCTGTAAATTTATTGAAATGAAATATTAAGTGCTTTTTTTTTAAGGGAATGATAACCATAGTAGATATGTTGGGTTGTATGTGATCGTGTCATTTAAGGGACAGATTAGATAACACGGTACTAGGTCTGTCATAGGTGTTTGGGAGGGAAATATGTACCGTACGTGGCTGACCATTATCAGGCCATGGATAGCGAGTGGGGTGAGGGCATATGTAGTAGAGGTGAGCACAAGACGCTAAAATTGTATAGTATTGTATTTTTCTCATGAGATAATACTGATTGTAGTAAATAAGAGTAATCCAAAAACAGAGAACAAAAAACAACAGCACACAAACGCCATTGTACAATATTTTAATATACAATTGGTTCAGAATACAATAAAAATCAGAGCTGTGTCGGTCACGAACGAACGGGTTAAATTGAAAGAATCAGTCAATTGTACGAAGTGGATCAGTCGTTTGTTCAGTCGTTCAATCTAAATTTGTTTTTCTTTGTTTTGTTCGGTCATTCGCGCAATCTAAACTTGTTTTTTCTTTGTTTTGGTCGTTCATTCGTCCAATCTAAATTTGTTTTTTCTTTGACGTGGTCTTTCTGCCGTTTAATCTAAATTTGTTTTTTCTTTGTTTTGGTCGTTCGTTAACCCTTTCAGACCGTGATGCATCGATTGTGCGGGTGGGTTTAAGTCTCACTATTTTCGTTTATATTTGATCAACATCAAAAAGACCGACATGCATCGATTGCGCTGATTGTTCTTTATATTTGTTTCTCACACTATTCTGCCATTCGATTTACCATTATTTAAATTATTTCGAAAATCTTGCGTCAGATTTCAATTTTGTCAAAATGAGCGGAAGGAACAATTTGTGTTTACAACTACAAAAGTACTAATGACTAATAAATAGTGAATTGGGGCATATTTTAACTAAAAAAATTATAAATTTTAATGTTTCGAACCATTTGAAGTCATTTGATGCAATAAGTATGCGTTTCGGTTAAAAAGGTTAACGAGTGCATCAATTGTGGATGTGTCCTGAAAATCCTTAAAGGATATAAAAATGGTAAAATCTAAACATTGATTATATTTTCGTACGATATGGAGACCATATATTCCAAAAATCAGTAAAAAAATCCCATTAATTTAGTGGCCGGTCTGAAAGGGTTAAACATTTATTTTGTCGCTTTTTTTATATGCATATTGTCAGTATTGCCATTTTGTTAATTTTTAATTAAAATTGGCCATTGTTTCTTAAATGTGGAAATACGTACTTTTATTAAATTGTTTTTACTTTTTTTTAAATCTACAGGAACATTTGTTCTAAATATAAAGTGACAACAAACATTATTATTTTGATTATAGAATTACTTAAAACATTTTTTAAATAATATATAATAATAAAAAATAATATATCGTATTTTTCACACTATTTTTTTATTATTTTTGGAATACATTATATAAAAAATTTTTTGTATAAATTGGAATATCATAACATCCCATTGAAATAATAATAATTTACACTAATGGCATGTAGTATAATTTAGAAAATAATATTCTAAATATAAATATGTATGTATGTTTATTTTGAAGTATACTTTGTTACAATTTTTATTTATACACATAAAATTAAAAAAGTAAAAACAATTTATCTAATAAAAGTACGTGTTTACACATTCAAGAAACGATGGCCAATTTTGATTAAAAATAAACAAAACAGCAATACTGATAACATGCATATCAGAAAATAAGCAGCAAAACAAATATTGAACGAAGAACCAAGCAAAGAAAACACAAATTTAGATTGAACGACCGAACGACCAGAACAAATGAACGAAGTGAACGATCCGGATCACTTTTAATGACCGAACGAAAATGACCGATCATTTAAGTGAACGATTTTATTAAAAATATTGTACTCTTCATAGTGTAACAACTGCATTTCTTTTTAGTAGTTAATGGGAAACAATGTTGCCACAACTTTTAAATTTTTGTAACCAAATTTTTAGCAAAAATCTTACCAAATTTTTAAGCCCTAATTCTAATAGAAATAATTAAGAAAATTATGTTAAACCAATTATAACTATTTGGTTTTTTGCAATATAATGTGATATACATATATACTTTGATTAATCTGTCAAGATAATTTTATTTTCTGGTTATATGGGAGAAATGGCAAAATATATAAAACCTCTATTCGCATTCACATTAATCAAGCTCATGAGTATATTAAATCAACACACAATAGTACAATGATGAAATGAAATTAATGTTTTTAATGGATATTTCCAACCATTTAAATGAAATAATATTAAATTGCAAGGTCCCGGAAAATCAATTGATGTAATGTTCGATATTATTGAAGGTTTTGAGTCCAAATTAGTAATATTTAAACGCGATATTGACAACAATAATTTTAAGTATTTTCCTTTGTTGAAAGATCACCTTTAAAAATTTTCTATTTATGGAGTCTATGAAATTAATATAAATTTTTATAGCCAAGTTATAAGTTACATACAAGACAATTTTGTTACGAGATTTCCAGATTTCAAAAAATTTCAACCATTAATTAACTTTATTAAATATCCACTGTCAGACAGTTCGGTCTCCATAATTCCACCTCGCCGAACGGATTGAGACTGATCGATTGCGCCGCGGCGCGAAACATGGTAGTTTGTAGCACCAGGTTCCAGCATCTCGATATCCATAAGGCCACCTGGCTCTCTCCTGATCGATCTACCAACAACCAGATCGATCACATTGTTATTAATGGAAGGCATGTATCCAGCATACTAGACGTGCGCACATTTAGAGGTCCAAATGTCGACTCGGACCATTATCTTGTCGCAGCCAAGATGCGACTGCGCATATGCGCAGTGAATATGGCACGTTCTAGTGTTCGAGGGAAGCTGAACATCAAAAAGCTGCGATCATAAGAGACAGCCAGGTCGTTTTCCGATCGTCTTTCTAATGAGCTCCATTGCACCCGATCCTCTCTCGAAAGTATTGGTGGACAGTGGTCTCACAATGCTCACTCTCTGCGCAACGCTGCTGAAACAGTCCTTGGTTTTGAGCGTCCTCCCCGCAGAAACCAATGGTACGATGAAGAGTGTCGTGAGGCCACTGCGGCTAAGAATGCCGCCTACAGAAGAACGTTGCAGTCCACCACTACAAGAGCAACTGTGGAGGTGTACAGAGAGAAGAGGAGGGAAGAGAGACGCCTATTTAGAAGAAAGAAAAGGGAGCAAGAAAGGCGTGATCGTGAGGAAATCGAGATGTGCAGGAGTAGACATGATGCTCGAAATTTTTATAAAAAGATAAGGCGTCTTACTACTGGTTTTAAACCCGGAGCAACCTCCTGCAGAGACGAAAATGGTAATCTGGTTACAGATGCACAAGGGACACTGAGATTATGGAGACAGCATTTTTCTAATCTACTGCAAGGCGATGACGACACAAATTCCGCCTCTAGAGATGCTGTGCCGCTCCCAATCAATGATGACGACGTTGAGATCCTGTCGCCCAGCTATGAAGAGATCAAAATTGCCATACAGCGACTAAGAAGCAACAAAGCGGCCGGACCGGATGGTCTGCCCGCAGAGCTTTTCAAGTATGGAGGCGATGAGCTGGTTAGGTGCATGCACCAACTCATTTGCAGAATATGGCTGGAGGAAAGTATGCCCAATGATTGGAATCTCAGTGCCCTCTGTCCCATCCTGAAAAAGGGAGACCCCACGATATGCACCAACTACAGGGGTATAAGCCTTCTCCCTATCGCATATAAGGTTCTTACGAGCGTATTGTGTGAACGACTGAAGCCATTCGCAATCTCACTGATTGGACCTTATCAGTGCGGCTTCAGACCTGGTAAGTCCACCATTGACCAGATATTCACACTGCGCCAAATCCTGGAGAAGACCCATGAAAGTCAAGTCGACACACACCATCTTTTTGTCGACTATAAGGCAGCGTTCGATAGCCCGATAAGAGATCGCGTATATGCCGCAATGTCTGAGCTCGGTATTCCTGCAAAGCTGATAAGACTGTGCAGAATGACGTTGAGCAACTCCTGCAGCTCCGTCAAGGTAGGAAAAGACCTCTCCGAACCTTTTAACACCGCGCGAGGTTTCAGACAGGGCGATCCCTTATCCTGCGACCTCTTCAATTTCGTCATGGAGAGTGTTTTGCGAAAGGCGGGTGTTCATCGAAATGGCACTATATTTAACAAAAGTGTCCAGCTCCTTGCGTATGCAGACGACATAGACATCATTGGGCATACCAAGCGAGATGTCACCGCAGCCTTTAATGCTATTGAACGGGAGTCTGCAAAAATGGGTCTGGCGGTAAATGAGAGCAAGACGAAGTACATGTTGTCGACGAGTAGGGATGTTGAACGTATCGGCTCCCAGGTTACAGCCGGCAACTATACATTCGATGTTGTTAAGGAGTTCATCTACCTTGGCACCGCCATTACCAGCAAGAATGATGTCAGTCTGGAGATCAAACGAAGAATCACACTGGCCAACAGGTGCTACTACGGTCTCAGTAGGCAGTTTAGTAATAGAGACCTCTCTCGTGCGACGAAATTGACACTCTATAAGTCGCTTATTCTTCCGGTGCTTCTCTATGGTTCGGAAGCATGGACGCTGTCTTGTGCCGATGCAGCGGTCTTGGGAGTATTTGAGAGAAAAGTTCTTCGTAAGATCTTTGGTCCTCGAAGGTATGGCGATGAGTTTCGCATTAGAACCAACCATGAGCTGTATGAGCTCCTCGACGATGTGGGCGTTGTTCAGCGCATTAACATCCAGCGGCTACGCTGGGTCGGCCATATTGTTCGGATGGATGAATCCGCTCCAGCGAGAAAAGTTTTCGATGCGAAGGTCACTGGACGTCGGCGTAGAGGACGACCGTGTTTACGTTGGAAGGACCAAGTTGATGAAGCCCTGTCGTCAATTGGTGTGACCAACTGGAGAAGGCGCGCGCTTAGCAGAGACGCCTGGAGACTAGTGTTAAGGCAGGCCGAAACCCGTTAACGGGTTGTTATGGCCATCTAAGCAAGTAAGTAAGTAAGTAAGTAAGTAAGTATGTGGTGCATAAATTCGTAGACGAGTGTTGCTACATACATACTTTAGATCAGGACCCCCTGAGGGTCCGTGAGAAGCTTGCCGGGGGTCCGCTAAATTATGCAAAATTTTCTGTAGAATGTATGGTAAATAATCAAACACTGTATTAAAAACTGCATCGATTTCCTTATTGCCTTTTGTTTGTACTCGTAATACCTGTCATGGTTAGTATTTGTAAAGAACTATTTGAACCATTTCACAGTGGCTAATTTGGCTTCGCTAGCGGTATTAAATTCAAATTTTCAAATTTGAAAAACCGTTAATTTTTTTTTAACAATCGATAACAAATACATTCACTAGATTTGTATCGATTTTTAAAAGCTCAGCTTACAGGTGATGAATAGCTGTGAGCTGTCAAGGTCAGCATATGTTTCTGCAAGTGTTGTGCAAAATATTTCCGCCTTTTTGATCATCGTTTTGCTATTCGTGTTAAACTTGCAAATTTTATTATTTTCATTAAAAGTTTTGTTATATACTAACGCCAAGGTATGTATTATATAAAAAACTGTGGTTGTAATCTGTGTATACTTATGTTATTTATAAAACGTAATCGTATTTAAGTGTATTAGCAACTCGCCCATTGTAACATGCACCTGTCTTTCGTGGAGTAGAACTTACAAAATTCACCTGCATTCAGTGTAATTGTAAATTTTCCTATATGTGTAAACCATTGTGTGTCCAAAATGTTCAAAATTTACTGCGAGTACCTGCGAGCCTTCAATTTATTGTACTTTTTAGGCAAAATGTCAGTGACAAAACGCACCCTTTTTTAATATGGCATGAAGAAGCGATCCCCACCAAGAAGTTTCTCGCCGTGGAAAATTATTTTCTTGGTACCGTTTTGAGCAAAATTACCTATACTGAGAAGGAGCAGTGCGAAATTGGAAGGAAACTGCGAAATTTTGCTAGTAGGCTTATCCAAAAGTGGAAGGCCTGTGGCAGAAGTAAGGTGTTTTTCGAAAAAATGAACCAAGAATGGCTAGATACACCATTGGTATTATTGGGAAAAAAAGCAAATGAAAATATTGGACGACCGGAAAAAGAGCTTTCCAAGTGCTGCAGAAAAACGCAAGTCAATAAGATTGTTGGCAGCTGCAAGCTGCAGTTTATATAAAGCTGGAAAGCGCAGTGCTTCCAAAGTTGTAGAAATGGTAAAAGGCGATGAGGATTTTAGCGGAAAGTTAATAAAAAATATAAAAAAAACCAAAGCCCCTTCCATCAAAATTTTCGGACGATAAAGTGCTTGCGCTATTTGTAGATCTTGGACATACCAGATACACTTGGAACTTGAACAAGAAATCAGCAAGAAACCAAAACGCCGATATATATCCATGCTACGAAAAATTACGCTTCGCCAATAAAAGTGCTATCCTAGTGATATTACAGTCACTGATTATTATGCTGAAGTGCCACTACAAAGTCTTGTGGACCATACAATAAATAGGATCATGGAAGCACACCCTGAAAGTTTTAAAATCCCATCTACAAGTAATAATAACACCCATTTAACTGCTGTCTACAAATGGGGTTGTGATAGCAGCAGCGGCCATTCCTGCGAAGGAAACATGAAGGAAACATGAGAGACCAATATTTATTTTCAATTTGTATTGTACCACTGCAAATGCAGAACGGATCGACAGTTTTATGGAAAAGCAATCGACCTTCTTCTACACGATACTGTCGACCCATCAAAATACTTTTCCAGAAGGAAACGGCGGACCTGAGTCGCAGGGAAATTGAAAGTATTAAGAGCCAAATATTAAATATTGTACCAACATATGTAAACACATTGATTATTGATCACCAATTTCACATGACCATACTTGATGGTAAAACTTTCAGCGTCATTTCAGAATCTTCTTCGCAAATATGCGGAATCTGCAACGCAACACCGAAAAATATGAATGACTTAAATTTGGTGAAGAGCTTTCCAATTAAAGTGAACCTCTTTCAATATGGGCTATCCAGTCTCAACGCCTGGATAAGGTTTTTTGAATGTATTTTGCACATATCCTATAGAATACCAATAAAAAAGTGGCAAACTCGTGGTGCTGACAAGGATATTGTTGGACAAAATAAAACAAATATACAGCAGAAGCTACGAGAAGGGATGCATTTGTTGGTCGACATACCAATGGCTGTTACTGGAAATACCAACAACGGAAATACGGCAAGAAGGTTCTTTCAACAACCAGATGTAGCCGCTCGTATAACTGGAGTGAACGAAAATTTAATATATCGATTCAGCGTCGTCTTACGAGCACTTGCGTGTGGATACGATATAAACACGGAGGCATTCAGACTTTACGCAATGGAAACTGCCGAAATTTTTGTTAGTTTATACCCTTGGTTTTACATGCCCTCGTCTGTTCACAGAATTTTAATTCATGGAGCAGACATAATTAATCAATTTTCGCTTCCAATTGGTATGATGTCCGAGGAACATCCGTGAAAATAATACCAGAAAAAATTACAGGAAAAATACAATGGAAGATATAATTAACGCTCTTTTTGTTTCTTCTGATCCCTTAATATCTTCATTGTCCAACGTCTCATCAATTTTCTATTCCAGAAATATTATTTTCGATAAGGAAGTTAAAAGCTTGCTTATAATTCATCATTTTAAAGATGATTTCTCTGAATCTGATACTGAAGAATCTGATTAATATTTCTTTTATAATATGGTTTCTCTTTGAGTTGACAGTTTTTGTTTATTTTATATATGAATATATGGTGGAAAATGTTTATTGAATTAAAAACAAAATAAAAAATTAAAAAAAAATTAAAAATAAAAAATTTAAAATTAAAAAAAAATTAAAAATAAAAAAAAAAAATTAAAAATAAAAAAAAAAAAAATAAAATTAATTTTTTTCCAAAAATTGTTTCATTTTTTTTTGAATTGAGAAAAAAAAATTTTGAAGATATATTCTTTACTTTCGAAGCTATGAATAAAATGCCGCTAGCGAAGCCAAATTGGCCACTGTGCATTTGTGTCAAACAAAATTAAAGAAATATTTATGTATGTATGTCCAATAATACAATTTGCAATAGGCTATATTGATGATTTTCAGGAGCAGTTAATTGGCAAAATTAAAAATCCTCCTTCATTGCGTCTCTACAGATATTGCTAACAAGAGCATCTGCTAAGGATATGTTCGATTTGTTGATTAAATAAAAATTAATATTTCTAAAAAATTTCTCTTTTGCATTGATTTAGAAACAGAAATAAATTTAACAAAATCGATTTATTCACTCTGATAAATCTGTGTCGGAATTTGCACAGATGGTGCTGCCTGTATGACTGGTTCTTATAAGAGCTTTATGTCAAGAATAAAACCTATTACGCATTGTTTAATTCATAGGGAACTATTAACTTCTAAGGAAATGAGTACAGAACTGAATGAAGCTAAAATGATTTCAGTAAAAATTATAAGTTTCATAAGAGGAAATGCACTTAATTCAAGATTTTTTCAACTTTTTGTGAAGAAGTTGGCGGTACTCCACATAGAAGTGAGATGGCTCTCACGAGGAAAAATCATTAGTCGTTTATTTGAATTGAGACTGAAAGTTGAACTTTTTTAAATAATAAAAACTCCGGCCTATCCGGTTATTTTGATAGCAATAATTGGATTGCTAAACTATCGTATCTGGCGGATATTTTTACAATTCTAATTCAGTTGAAGTTATCTATACAATCTAATCTAATAGTTTTAATATGTATAACAAAATTCTGGCTATGAAAATGAAATTACAAAGATGGATCCAAAGAATAGATTCAAATATACATGAATTGTTCCCATTCTATTTACAATTAATAACTGATTCAAAATTTCATTTTGGAAACTAAATATAGATTCCCTAATTAAATGTCATCTTTTTTCAAATGATGAAAGTCAAATTACAAACTCTGGATTCAAGATCCATACAACCATTATAAAAATACCAATTTATTATCAGCTGATGAAGACACATTAATAAATGATTGTAATTATTTTGTTTTGGATACTAATTCATGCAGAATATCCCTCATTGTTTCCAGCAGCACTGAAAAATTGGTTGCCTTTGGCAAGTCTATATTTGTGTGAAAAAGGATATAAAAACAAACAAAAAAAAACAATCGGAATCGATTGCGATTTTTTTATATATTTTTTTTTTTTTTTTTTTTTTTTGTTAAAGATTTTATGTTAAATTATGAATTTTTATTTTATTTTAATATATAATGACACTATTAAGTTTTGTCTCACATTCAAATTCAAACGGGGGTCGCCAAAATATTATAAAATATTTGATGGGCCGCGAGTACAAAAAGGTTAAGAAACACTGCTTTAGATGACGGCTAAAATAAACTTTTAAAAATCTTGTTATAATTTTTCATAATTCAGCCTCTAATAACAGCCAGTTGAATTTTGGATGGCCTTCAAAGGGCGAATAAATTAGCGGAACATTTTTTGGCAAATGATCATGGGCACGAAAGAGCTATAAAATTTTAATCGGACCTGCAATCATGTATAGCTTGATACAAGGAGATGTATAAAGAGATCTGAAAAGTGGGACCACAGCGTATCATAGCTGAATTCACCTTTAAAATAATTAAGCCAGTTGTAACTGAAGCAGATATTGACAGCGAAAATGAAAATGCAAACGTACTAGACATACATATCTTTCGACGTCACTGATATTGAACCACCGCAGCGCAAAAGAAACTGCTTGCTATCAGAAACTGATACTGGTTCTTAAGAACATGATGATTTATTTTAGAAAAAATTGTGAATTACTTTTTTATTATTATTTTAAGTAGAAGTGTGGATTTAATTTTTATTTTGTATGCTAAAAAACGAATAATAAAACAATATAACATTGAAGAAGGTAAAATTTGTAGAAAAATAGCTTAATATCATTTCATTTTGGACCTTAAAATGTAATTGAATTAATCTAAGACAGCAATATAAATATACATATATGTATATATGTACACTTTTTTTGCATGGTATTTTCTGGAACGTGTAAGAACAGGATTTGGTGTAAAACCTTTTATATGAAAATTTACGATATTTTTGTATTAACTCAAAATAATACCTTTTTGTTGATAGAGAGGTTTGACTACCTATCTATATATCTATCATGAAAATAGCCTTAAATGAGGTTTTAGAGTTGAAAGAGTAATCAGAATTCTTTGAAATTTTTACAGTAGATAGATATTGATTTTGGAAGTTGATTTCTTCCAAAAAGTAAAATTTCAAAAATTTTGAGTTAATACTTTATTGTTAAAATCAAGTGTTGATACGACGGATGACAAAACAAAGATAATAAAATATCAAATACAAGAATAAACAAATATCGTCCGCATAATCCGAATGCCTAATACCACATTATGAGTAGACATTTCTCATGACACCATCCATTACGATATTGATTACAAAATATTTACCCTAATGTAAAAAAATTAACAGCCCCATATTTTTCACTTTCGAACCAAGACATTTGCGGTTTATTTATACGTTTGTTCCTCGTTTTTATATATGTATATATACTTTTTTTATTTTTAATATCTTGCTTTATTTTTAGAAGAGGAAAATGTTTTTGAAAAAAATTTTCAGAAAGAATTAATAGTTGACAGCTTGATACTATTTAATATCAAATAACATCTGCATACAGTGTAAATAGAAAAATCTTAAACGATAAAATTTTTTTCAAATTATAAAAAAATAAGAAGAATAAATAGTATTAAATAAAGTACGATAATTTCAAGTTTTCCATCACTGGTTTTCAGTGTACAAAATGAACGTTGATGATCAAAACTTCAATCGCAAAACTATATCGTTCGCATCTCTAGGCATCTAGCGATCTTTTAGGACAGCTAAAGGTTACCTAAAACATTAGCTGTTTTGTTTTTGTTTCCAGAGGAATAATGTGGTGAGAAACTCTTAGCACTAAACTGAACCTCTCTTCTTTATTTTTTATATATGAAAGCATGTCACAAGGAGTATAGTTCTCACAGATGGCGCTCATGTTTTCCTCTTCCAGTGTTTTTCTACATCATGCTTTTTGATGTTACCCGAAGAATATTCGAAAAATTCTTTTAATATTAGTTAGATATTTGTATTCCATAAAACAAATCTTATAAAGTATTTCCTCATCTTAATATTTATTTATTAATATTAATTTATTAATATCTGAACCCCAATTATTTACTTTGCAAGGTGACAATTAAAACTTATGTAGGTATGTACATAAATACGCCAATGAATTTTAATTATTTACCATTAAATGATAATTATGTATTTCTTAATACTTACATACATACATATTTAGACCAATAACTCTGTAAAGTGAGTAAAAAATGATTTTGTTCTCCCCTTGTCAAGTATTGAAAAAAAAAAAACTTTAGCGCCATCTACATTCTCTGAAAGTAGAAATATATGTTGATACACGAGCTTTTTTTAATTCTACAACCATAATTATTGCTGTGCCTACTGGAATTAAAATTTTTAGATTAGATTACACTCTACCGCGATACAGGATCTTTTAACAATACGATATTCGCAAAGGAAGTCGACAGTTTTTATTGTTTGCAGTAACGATTATGTGATTCACTAAGTACACTTTATCGACAGTCGACAACTGTAGTTTTCTTCATGTATGAATTGCAATAATAGGGCCGCACCGTATAAAATCAGTCAGTTTTTGAGTAGTTGGCAATTAAAATGGGTAGAAAGTTAGCAAAGCTACAAACCTCTAGTTTCTTTGAGTATAAAAACACACAAAAATGGTTCTCAAACACACTAGTTAAAAGCGTAGGCACATCTGTCTACAAAATTTCAATATAAAAAATTTACGATTTTCCAACTGAATAAACAGCATAAAATTTTTGGCGTTAGTTTACGACAACAGCCATCGTAAACAAAAGATAATGAATAGCAATATCGACAATTCTGTTGTTTATTGTTGAAAACAATGCGTTTATCGTAAAAATATGTTACTGAATCGAGCCACAGGTCGTGTAAAGATGGATCGTACAGTATCGCAATTAAGATCACTGTTTCATATTCCGGGTGGTACAGCAAAATATAAAGTAAATTTTGATAATGATCATATTGATCTGCCAGTTCGTCTGTTCTTGTGAGTTTTTCTTGGCCGACCACCTTTGTTTACCACTTCAACGGATTTAGTTCTTTGAAAACGTGATAACATTCGAGAAAACGATGATTTATAAACTTTATATTTAATAGAGAGTTCTTTTTGGTCTTTTTTCTTGGCCGACCACCTTTGTTTACCACTTCAACGGATTTAGTTCTTTGAAAACGTGATAACATTCGAGAAAACGATGATTTATAAACTTTATATTTAATAGAGAGTTCTTTTTGGGTTTCCTAGAGAGTACCGCGATTCAGTAACTTTTAACAATACGATATTCGCAAAAGAAGTCGACATTTTTTATTGTTTGCAGTAACGATTGTGTGGTAACGATTGTAGGTACATTTTATCGACAGTCGACAACTGTAGTTTTCTTTATATTTAAATTGCAATAATGGGGCAGCACCGTATAAAATCTGTCAGTTTTTGAGTAGTTGGCAATTAAAATGGGTAGAAAGTTAGCAAAGGTACAAACCTCTAGTTTCTTTTGGTATAAAAGCACACGAAAATGGTTCTCAAACAAACTAGTTAATCTCTCTAAAAAATTTCAATATAAAAAACTTACGATTTTTAAAACTGAATAAACAGCATAACAATTTTTGGCGTTAGTTTACAACAGCAATCGTAAACAAAAGATAATGAATAGCAATATCGACAATTCTGGGGGCTAATTCTGTCAGTCGATTACGATCGAATTCTTACTCGTATGTACGAGTTTTTTTACTTTTCGGATTCTATGAGTCGTTATCGAATAACATGTATCGAAATTTATAATGATGCCATTCGATAACGAATGTTGTTCGAATGCAGTCTTGCGAGTTTTTACTCGCAAACAAAAAGCCATTCGAATTAACGTAAGTAAACTCTTTTGGTCGCCACTCAGTGTAAAAAAAGATAAAAATCAAATTTTTAGATATGTTTTAAATTACAGATCGTCTCATATTTCTGCAATAAAAATAAAAAACCATCATTAAAGGTAGGCGTTCTTCTAAAGCTCACAGAAATATTTCAGAAATGGGTACAACTACAAAATTAGGTAACTCTGTCTATTTGAAAACCAAACATAGACAAAGACTTTCTTATCGGTTTAAAATTAAACCTATACTTTGTACTATTATACGTTGATTTAATATACTAATGAGCTTAGATTAATGTGAATCCGAATAGAGGTTTTATATATTTTTCCTTGAAGATAAAATTATATCCTGCCAGACTAATCTAAGTATACTGCAAAAAATTTAAAAGCTATAATTGATAAAAGATAATTTTCTTTTGGTATAAAAGCACACGAAAATGGTTCTCAAACAAACTAGTTAATCTCTCTAAAAAATTTCAATATAAAAAACTTACGATTTTTAAAACTGAATAAACAGCATAACAATTTTTGGCGTTAGTTTACAACAGCAATCGTAAACAAAAGATAATGAATAGCAATATCGACAATTCTGGGGGCTAATTCTGTCAGTCGATTACGATCGAATTCTTACTCGTATGTACGAGTTTTTTTACTTTTCGGATTCTATGAGTCGTTATCGAATAACATGTATCGAAATTTATAATGATGCCATTCGATAACGAATGTTGTTCGAATGCAGTCTTGCGAGTTTTTACTCGCAAACAAAAAGCCATTCGAATTAACGTTTTTCTATATACACACATAAGTAAAGACAAAAAATAAACATGTAAGTTAATTTTTTTTAATTTCTTCAAATTATAAAATACATTTCAGGTCAAAAATAAATTATGCACAAAGAAATTCTAGGAAATTTCATGGCATAACTTACGGACTTGGCAAAGAACATATTGCCGAATACTTAGCAAGGAAAGGCAAGACTTTACCATCTTTGGGAACAAATAGCGTTAAAATTGAATGCTTCTAGTCCACCAATACGAATTTAAATAAAAAAATATGAATTTAAATCAATTTTTAGTTCCTACATAAACTTATTTTATTATTTTCGCGGATTTTTTTTCCAATATTTGTTGTGTTGGTTTCAGCGTCATACTCTGTTTAATTTATTATTTCTTGTGGTGTTTGATATACATACATTCTCGTAATGAGGAACTTTGGAGATACATAATACATATTCAAAATGCTTATATCAAGATTTACGCATTGCTTGGCAGACTTAAGGGATCACTGGTACTCCGCATTTTTGCCGAACAAGATTCATATTTAAATTCTCATCAGTATCGGAAGATGATGAGTAGAAAAATCATGATGGATTCATTGTAAACTTGCTTTATTTTTTTTAATTTGATTTAAATTTTTTTTTTTCCTTTTTTAATTTTTTTACATATGTATGTATGTATGTATATATGTACATACATATGTTTTTTGTTTACTATTTGTTGAATTTTTGTCAGTATTGTAAAATGACTTTTTTTGCATGTTTTACAACACTAAACAAAAATTCGATTCGTATCGTATCGAATAACAGAATTAGAAAATTTTTCGTTGTCGAAATTATTCTCTATTCGAATGTAATTTCGATCACGACTGCCAGAATTAGCCCCCTGTTGTTTACTGTCGAAAACAATGCGATTATCGTAAAAATATATTACTGAATCGCGCCACAGGTCAAAATGCACCAAAACCTCTATATTCTGCAGCACCTTGCATAAAGCCAAATAAGAACTTACAAGATTTAAAAAGTGAAATTCCACCATAATACCAGAGTAGCAAAATAAACAAAACTGAACGTTTGATCTCATTTTGTTATGTTCTTTACAATGAGTAAAACAAAAATAAAACAAAAACAGTGAGAACGGTTGTCCCATTTAATTTTGTATATTGTTTTTGTTTTGAGTGCTACAATACACTAACTCAAATGTGCGTAGGTACAACAAAAATTGAATGAGAAGAAAAAGAAAAGAAAAAGAGAAAAAGAAAAGAAGAAGAGAAAAAAAGCAAATTATACGAATGTAACGGAATAACAAAGCAAGCACAAGAGCGAAAAGCTAATTGTTTCATTTGCGCTCTTTCTCATTTAGAAAGTATTTGTTTTGGTTTTTCTCATGTACAATACGATTAAAAAAATTTGAAAAGTTTATGACTTTGTGGTAACGTTTGCGAAATGTTTTGTTTGTTTGCCCACTCTGTTTTCTACGATAATTTACAAAAGAAACCTAAAAAATAAAAAGCCCATGTGTCCTTTTTTAATATTATTATTATTTTACATCTTATGCTGTGCTATTGCAGTTACTTTGAGTAAAAGCTAAAAAATTTATTGAAGTTATAATATGTTTAAATAAGTGTGTTGTATTATAAATCAAAACCCTCCATCTATGAATACGCATTGATTTTTTTTTAAATAAAAAATATTCGCTTTTAATAAATATTGTAAAAGATACATTTTTAAAAAAAACTAGGATACGCGAAATATACAGTTTTTTTTTTGCATTTGTGCACTTGTCGACAATTACAGCATGTTTCCTGGAGACAATTACAATACCATACAAACGATTGTCACACTAACAATAACGTAACAAATTGGGTTTCTGTAACACAATATAATATTTTTGTCTGGCTTACGTTATACAGTTTTGCTTTGTCAAAACCATTATTGCCATTACTTTATTTTATAGTTTTTGTTTACATTTTTTCTTGTAAAAAATACTTTTTTATGTTATAAAATGGTAACTCTATGAGTCAGCTGATAAAATGTTGTCTGTACCCAATTGTTTGGTTAAATTATTTTTGTTTGTATATGAAAGCATATGTACATACATACATATGTATATCTAAATAGTGTTCTGTGAATATAGTGCTTTAATAAACAAATATCTTTTTTAATGTCATTATCACTAGATATATCCATTATTTTTAATTATTTTATGAAAAACAATTTTTTTTTTTGAATAAAACAAATTTTTAGAGCAAACAAATCAATGACAATCACCCTTATTCTGCGTTTCGATTCGGATCGTAAATTGCTCAGTTTGGCATATTTGGTATTCTGCGTTCCGTTCCCCGTAACAATTAAATTTGTTTTTCGATTGTATGTATTCTGCGTTACGATCGTAGCTACGTTTTTTCAAGTTGTTTATTTACTAACGGAAAGTTTTTCGATTTTTGTTTTTGTAGTTAAAAAAGTGTATAATTAAATAAAATGTGAGTATAAAATGCTATAAATTTATTTTGTAATAAATTTTGTTTTTTTTTAACCTTGAAGCTTTATTTAATTTATTTCAGGTCAAAAAACACAACACCTGAGCAGTATGAAAAGCTGGCGAGTTTAATGGCAACGAAGGATGATATTGCGTCTGGGTATCATAAGCGTCCCAAGGAAGAAGTAGAGGCATTCTGGGAAGAAGTTGCAAATGCACTTAACGCAATAGGTCCACCAATAAAAACTGACGCTGCATGGAAGAAAGTATGACGTTTTAGTTGCATATGTATGCATATTAAAAATATTTTTTAAGGTGTGGATTGACTGGAAAAGTTATATAAAACGCAAGTTGACAACAAACAAAAAGGAAATGATGAGCATCGGAGGAGGCAACAGTCGCTTACAGCGCATTAGCCACCTTGAGGAAAAAGTAATGCAGCTGACGGGCTTGGTAACAAGTACAAGTGGCATTAGCGGTACAGTGGATTTTGGAGTAGCCAGCGAGATGCCAGATGATACGCGATCTACCGAAATCCATATTTCCGCTCGGTCTGAAGATCTTGCTGATGTAGCTACTACTTCAAAAGGCTTAGTACAAAAGAAAACACTTCGTCTTTGCTGAAAGAGCAAATAACTGCCCAGAAAGAATTTCACAACGATTTCAGGAAATTCAATGAAACCATTTTGAAAAGGTATGACGAGATGTCTACGCATTTACGGCGCATAAATCGCTCTTTAGAGAAGCAGTCTGACATTGCTGCACAACAGTTAGAAGAACAGCGGCGCCACAATAAAATTAAAGAGGAATTGCTAAAAAAGAAGGTAGAAATCAAGCTGCGAATGTTAAAACTGGAGCATCCATCTAGTGATTTAGATTCAGATTAGAAGATGATGATGAGCCAGCCAATCTTTCCTGTTAGCCTAAAAAATTTAACGACCTAAAGCTAATATATTTTATTTTTATTTATTTATTATTCATCAAATATTATTTTTTATAGTCTGGCAATTACATTGTTTACAAAATTTTTTATTTTTATGTTTCTATTTCATACGTTTCATAACAAAGCAGCTGGTTTGAACATACTCTTCTCTTCTTCTATTTCTTTCGATTAGGTTTTATTTTAGAATACCTATTTTCGATTCGAGCGTAACTGAATGCGGGAACGTAATCGAAACGCAGAATAAGGGTGAATGAGTTTTTTCTGATCGTCTATTTTTGACATTTCATATTGTGTAAGACAATTACTTTTGTTATACAGAAACCAATTTACACACAGAAAAATTGGCAGTCTTACGTTGTTTGTGTAAAACAATTACGTTTGTCTTATAGAACCCCAAAATGATAATTGTTTGTTGTTTTGACAATTTAAAAACAATAATTGTCTCCTGGAAACATGCTGTTAATTTTTTATAATATTCCATTGAACTTTCAGCGCCATCTACGTTCTGCTAGGGAAAACATTCCATAATCGTCATTATTGTTTTACCAATACCGGTTTCACACTAGGCTAGCAACTTGTGCAAATCGAAAATTTATATTTGTGGTGTTTTTTTCGAACCGAATATAAATATTCCATACAAATTTTTATTTATATCCGCTTATATAAGCGGTTAATTTTAAAACTGCTTAAAAATTAAGCACATATAAAAATGCTGCCAAGTTGGATTTTTTTTTATCTTGACGTTATCTTTTTAAAATTCTATAACATTTTATAAATTAATAAAAGAATAAACGTTGTAAATATGGCTGAGGCGAAGGAATGTAATTATTTTTACATTGTTTGAATTGTTTTTAAAATAATAATTTCATATTTTTTTATAAAAATTGTGAGTAATGTCCAATTTAATTTCTTAAGCACTTATGTGGTTTTTTTCGAAGCAGTTTATCTAAGCGGCTATAGGTTTCGAAAAAAACACCACTATTATTATATTTTCTCTGGACTTTCATACATTTTTACACTCAGTTAAATTTCTCGTGTAAGTCGGTGTTTCGTTTCTTTTCTTCTTGATGTTTGCTTTCATTGTCATCAGTGTTGTCACGACATTTTAATTTTTGTAACCAATTAACAATAAAAATGTAACCAAATTGTATTAAAAATAGAAGAAGATATAAATCTGGAAATATTTCCCAATATATTGTACTTGTACTCCAGGTTTGTACCCATTTATTATTTTATTTTTGTTTTCAATGATCTTCACTCTTTAAAAATAACTTTTCCGTAAAGAAAATTTTAAATACATACTATAACATTAGTACAATAAAATGTTTTGAGGCCTTTTTTAATTTTGAAACTTTGCAATGTTACTAGTATTCAACTAGAAATATAACAGTTGGGTTCTCATTCAGAGTAGTTGCACATCTGTAATTCTTTCATATAACGAACTGTAAGTTTTAACATGAGGCTGTCATAGTACCCCAACCAGTTCATTTATAGACAGTTGCATACTAGTTAAATTACAGTTGAATATTATGTGAACTAGTTTGTATGTATATATTATTCCAATACTAGTATATTTTTAATTAGCCTTATACTAGTTGAGTAATTTACGAATGTTTACCACTCCGTTTTATACTAGTTTCAAACCAGTTTCATTGTTTGAGTTTTATACTAGTAAAAAACCCAATGCCAAATTATTGAAATTAATTGAAATAATCACTAAACTAAATTAAATGAAAATTCATTTAAAATTATTTTTTAAATATATTTTTATTTATAGTTATTTACGATTATTTATACATAAAAAACAATAAAAAACAAAACAACAAAAATTCAAAACAACAAATTAAATTAAAAAAAATACTTTTTTTGCATAGTTGAATGCTATGGCGAAGAATTACCTCCGGATCCTGATGTCCAGTTGTTGGTAAGCTTGCAATGGAGTCTGAAAAAGATTTAAAGTAATACACAATTCCAACCTAAAGAATGTTTACATACATATTTACCAACGAGTGCTTTATAAAAGTTATCCTTATATACATTTGTACTTTGTACGTGTCCACACACGGAGATTTTAGTTGCCTAACTTTTTGTCTTTGTTCAGCAATTTTTGTGTTTTCTTTTGCTTGCATTTTCTTACAATTTGACATTTATATATATACTATATATAAGTAAGACATATACTTTACATTTTTATAATTTATCCTAAAATTGAGGTATGTTACATATAAAATAAGCTGTAAATAATGAAAGTCGGTTGATATAAACAAAATACTTTCTTTTAATGTCATGGACAACTAAAATCTCCGTGTGTGGACACGAAGACGAGGTCAAAAGGAAATTGATGAAAATTTACAATTTGCAAATATGTAATAACGATATGAAACATGTGTACACATTGTTCACTATTTCTGCGAATTTCTTTAATTCGTAATAGTGATAATATCGACTAAGAAGATAATTACTAGGTTATGCATATCGCTCATTTGCGAGAAGAGTGGCATAAATCAAAACATTTAAGCATTTAAAAAATTTTAATTTAGCCAAACTGATAGGAAAAGTACAAGACTCTTTTGGTCGCCACTCAGTGTAAAAAAAGATAAAAATCAAATTTTTAGATATGTTTTAAATTACAGATCGTCTCATATTTCTGCAATAAAAATAAAAAACCATCATTAAAGGTAGGCGTTCTTCTAAAGCTCACAGAAATATTTCAGAAATGGGTACAACTACAAAATTAGGTAACTCTGTCTATTTGAAAACCAAACATAGACAAAGACTTTCTTATCGGTTTAAAATTAAACCTATACTTTGTACTATTATACGTTGATTTAATATACTAATGAGCTTAGATTAATGTGAATCCGAATAGAGGTTTTATATATTTTTCCTTGAAGATAAAATTATATCCTGCCAGACTAATCTAAGTATACTGCAAAAAATTTAAAAGCTATAATTGATAAAAGATAATTTTCTTCATAATTTCTATCAGAATTAAGAGATACAAATTTGATTATTTTTATTCCATTTTGGATACATTTTTGCTAAAATATGGTTACAAAAAATTAAAAGTTGTGGAGAGTAAAAGCCCAACTACAATGTACTTTTGTTGACGTAAGTTAATGTCAAAAATCAACGAAACGTCTGTCAAAAGTCTAAAGGCCCAACCATAATGTGCTTAGGCTAGCTTAAACAACTATGCGAATGCATGCAATTAAATGTGTATAACCATAATGTACATAACAAATGTTTCGTTGAGTTTCGTTCAATTTCATTTGTTTACGTTTGAAGCGAAGCCGATCGCACCAAAGACAAATAATAAACATTTAAATTAATTTTTTTTTAATTTCTTCAAATTATAAAATATTGTTACGAAAAATAAATTAAGTAAAAAAAGCGCCAAATATTACAGCTAAAATAAAAGAAAAACGCGTATTATGGTAACATTTTAGAGTAAAAAAAAGTAGCAACAACAAACACGTAATTTTGTCTTGTACTGTTACCAGTAAAAACAAAAACACACACGCACACATATATCTTTATATTAGTGCTGCAAAAATAACTACGAAATCATTTCAACAACAACAATATAAGAGATGTTCTTTCTACAAACTTCCACATGTACTACAGATATACACACGCATATACATACAAAAATAAATTAACATGTTGACACACAAGTATTTTGCCATATGCAGTGATCTCGAAACAGAAAGAAAAATCTAGACACATTGAAATTTAAATAAAAGGGCAGAGCAGAGATTGGGATCAAGTTAATTGTGATTTAGCTACGACAGAGTAAAGATCAACAGTGAATCCCTACGTGTGGTATTGTTTAACAGTGTATATCTTGTAAAGTGTATTAAGTGTAAGTAAAGTAAATTAGTAAATACACAATCAAATCAAGTGTTTATTATTGTAATTAAGAATCCGCATAATAAATTATTTCTATAGAAAAGGTTTATAGAAATAAAACGTTTTTAAAAGGTAAAAACGTAACAATATATTTCAGGTCAAAAATAAATTATGCACAAAGAAATTCTAGGAAATTTCATGGCATAACTTACGGACTTGGCAAAGAACATATTGTTACGAAAAAAATAAATTAAGTAAAAAAGCGCCAAAGATTACAGCTAAAATAAAAGAAAAACGCGTATTATGGTAACACTTTAGAGTAAAAAAAGTAATAACAACAACCACGTAATTTTGTCTTGTGATGTTACCAGTAAAAACAAAAACACACACACGCACATATATCTGTATATTGATGCTGCAAAAATAACTACGAAATCATTTCAACAACAACAACATAAGAGATGTTCTGTTCTACAAACTTCTGCATGTACTACAGATATACACACGCATATACATACAAAAATAAATTAACATGTTGACACACAAGTATTTTGCCATATGCAGTGATCTCGAAACTGAAAGAAAAATCTAGACACATTGAAATTTAAATAAAAAGGCAGAGCAGAGATTGGGAATCAAGTTAATTGTGATTTAGCTGCGACAGAGTAAAGATCATCAGTGAATCCCTACGTGTGGTATTGTTCGACGGTGTATATCTAGTAAAGTGTATTAAGTGTAAATAAAGTAAATTTGTAAATACACAATCAAATCAAGTGTTTATTATTTGTAATTAAGAACCCCACATTATTAAAAATATTTCTATAGAAAAGGTTTATAGAAATAAAACGTTTTTAAAAGGTAAAAACGTAACAATTGGTGTCAGAAGTGGGATTACAAAATAATAAGCATGAAGTTTCAAGATCTGAAGGTAGACCGGCTTAAAAGCGAATTAAGTAAAATGGAATTGCCGACTACTGGTAATAAGGCGGAGCTGCAGAAGAGACTATTGGAAGAATTCAAGCATCGTGGCATTAACATCGACGCCCATGAATTTGAAGATGACGATATGGAGATATATGAACCTGCAAAGACCAGTAGTTTAGACATAAATTCGCTGCTGGCTGCCATAATGGAAGTAAAAGAAACAACAAAGGCGAATATGGAAATATCTAGAGCTCAAAATCAAGCATTGCTGACTCAAGTTGAAGAAAGATCAAGAGCTCAAAATCAAGCATTGCTGGCTCAAGTTGAAGAAAGATCTAGAGCTCAAAACCAAGCATTGCTGGCACAAGGTGAAGAACGATCTAGAACTCAAAACCAAGCACTACTGGCAGAAGTAAAAGAAACATGTAGAGCACAAAACCAAGCATTATTGGCAGAGGTAAAAGAAACATCTAAAGCAACAAACGAGAAGTTAGTAGAAATTTCTGAAACATTCAGTAAGAGGGTAGAAGACGTGGAAGCAAGAGTGGCTGACTTAGACGATAAAATTAATGAAATTGAAGAAAAGGTCAATAGTATTCAATGCCAACAAGCTGAACCAGTACGTGTTGTTCCAGAATTTACCAGCAAAATAAAAACCCCTTGCTTTGATGGTAGCACACCACTTTCTGTATTTAGACTTCAATTTGAAACTGTTGCAAACAAAAATGGATGGGACGACGAGGAGAAGGCGCTAGAATTAATATTGGCGTTAAAGGGTGCAGCCGCAGAAGTCCTGGAGACAATTCCAGCCAGCTCCAGAAATAATTACGAAGACCTAATGGTGGCATTGCAGCGTAAGTTCGGTAATGAGCACAAGCGAGAGTTGTACCAAATGGAGTTGAGATGCAGAACGCAAAAGCCCAATGAGTCACTACAAGCCTTCGCCATGGAGATTGAAAAATTGGTACAATTAACATACCCAGGCGAAAATCATCCATTGGTAGATCGCTTTAAAACCGAAGCGTTCGTCAATGGCATACGTGACCCTGACTTGAAGCTCGCGGTATGCAGCACTCAAAGGAACACCTTCGCTGAAACAGTAGCATTTGCATTGGGGCAGGAAACCGCTAGTGCTATATCTAGGCCACAGGTACACAAAGTGCGTGCTTTGGATGTCGAGCCAGAAGCACATGACGTGCTCAATGATCTTAAAGCGATGATGGAGCAAATTTGTGCCGGCATGCAGCAGAAGACGAACGCAAAATGCTTTAATTGTGGTAAGAGTGGCCATTTCCAAAGAAACTGTAAAGCGCCACGAAAAAGAGCAAGGTCTATCTCGCCATCCAGAAGTAACAAACGGGTGAACCACCAGCAATCATCACAAGAGTCCCCGTTAAACTAAAACGAGCTAGCACTAAGGGGCAAGAGCTAGCTCCCACAAGCGAGTGCCCCACGATCTCCATATCAGTGATGCAGCAAAAGAACAGCAACTTAACAGTTAGTGGGTACATAAATGGCAGAAGACACATCTTCACTATAGACACTGGGGCAACACAGTCGATCATCAGGCCCGATATAGTCAACGGAAGATGTGAGTCACTACAAAACGTTAGACTACGAACAGCTACGGGAGAATCTGCCACTACCCACAGGAGGATAGAGGCTAAGGTGACTATGGCCAACATTAGCGGTAGACATGTGTTTATTGTTGCCGATATTGTTGATGAGGTTATCATTGGTGCCGATTTTATGATAACCCATGGCATCAACCTGAATATGGGGCAACAGGTTATGAGTTGGCATAATGTCGATATACCGCTTGATGTGAGTTATGACGACAATACTCACGCTAGAAAACTAGTTGCTGTTCGACGACAAAAATTACCACCACAAGCAGAAACATTGATATGGGCGCGTGCGGAGGGAAATTGTGTGGACAACCGCTTGTGGGTAGTAGAACCAGAAGAAATAAAGGCAGAATTATTAACAGCAAAAGCCCTTATTAAAGCCAATAAAGAAGGCATAGTACCAGTGAGAGTGCTCAACCTATCGGCCCAAGAAAAAATCATCACAGAAAGATCCGATGTAGGCCGATGTGTTCCAGTAGAAGCGGTAATAAATCATGAGAGCACGGGGGATCCTGAAAATATACCTGCCAAGGACCAAGCTCTTTTTAAGGACTATGTGGAGAAATGGGTGAAGGAATTAGCAGCTTCGGATAAAAATAAAGCGAAACAGCTGCTTAAGAAGCATGCTAGCGTCTTCGCCGTAAAAGATCACTGTCAAGGTAGAACGGCGATTGTTAAGCATTTAATCAATACCGGCGAAGCGAGACCTATTAAACAGGCACCCAGAAGCGTACCCTTGGCCAAGAGAAATGAGGTAAAGGACCTGGTGAAAGAAATGGAAAAGAACGGTGTAAAAGAGCCATCATTCAGTCCGTGGAGCTCACCTGTAGTCCTAGTGAAGAAGAAAGATGGCGGTACAAGATTCTGTGTGGACTACAGAAAACTTAATGATGATGATGTCACCGTTAAAGATAAGGTGTGCGTCACTATAAACTGTAACACATCAAAAGTCAAATAAAAACTGACTGGAGTAAGCTAGAGTTAAAAATAAAACAGTTTTATTTTGCATTTTTATTACAGATTTATATTCTGTATTATTTTATTTAAAAATTAATTTAATTTTATAAAATTTTTTATTTTATTCATTATGCCATCCATAAGCAATGTTATAGTGTTTTCGGTGATTTTTTTGGTACCAGCTGTCCATATATATCGAAAACTAGTAATGGTTTTGGGAACAGATGTACTCTTCTTTAGTTCTCTTTTGACCAGAGCCCAATATCTTTCAATAGGCCGCAGCTCTGGGCAGTTTGGTGGGTTAGCCTCTTTTGGAACAAAAATAACATTATTTTTATTATACCAGTCTATTGCGCTTTTACTGTAGTGACATGTTGCCAAATCTGGCCAGAAGAATGTTGATATGTTGTGCTGTCTTAGAAATGGGAGCAACCTCTTTTGAAGATACTCTTTGATATAAATATCTGAGTTTATTGATCCCAATGTAACAAACGATGCACTTCTGTTGCCGCACCTACAAATAGCCTGCCAAACTAGGAACTTTTTGGGAAATTTTGATAGTTTTTTAGTTCGGAACTCTTCAGAAACATTGCCTCTACTATCCGCTACATAAAACTCTTGGCCAGGAAGCTGCGCAAAGTCTGCAAAAGCGTAAGTTTCATCATCCATTACACAACATTCGAACTTTTGAAAAAATACTTTTTTGAGGAGTTTTTCTTTTTTTTTTGCTTCAATATTCTTCTTAGCATTTCTATCCGGAACTTTTTGGACTTTAAATGTTTTAAGGCCAGCTTTAGCTTTAACTCGGCGCACAAAACTTTCCGAACATTGCACGCGCCGGGCCACTTCGCGACCAGAAATGTTTGGAAGAGCCAGCAAAAGCTTCTCAACCTTTTTGGCTTTCGCGTCGTTCGTTACCAGTTTTGCTTTACCTGTTCCAGGTTTTCTTTCAATTTTTAGGTCTTTGTTGAACTTTTTGACCACTCTGGAAACACATTGCCTGGTCACGTGGAGTTCCCTAGCAACTTTTGTATAACTCCAATATGGTTTTTTTTTAATTATTTGAATAATTTTTGTATGCACTTGTCTTTGATTATCCATTATGAACTAACTAACAAGTCAAATTTGACAAACTGATACATTTTAAAATCTGACACATTTTTCAAAGATATTGTGATTAAGAAAAATAATTTTGATTAAAGGTGAAAAAAGTTATTAAGAAAAATGGGTGTTACACTTTATAGTGACGCACACCTTAGTTACCCGCTACCAAGGATTGACGATACTCTGGACACGCTAGCAGGAACAAAATGGTTCTCCACATTAGATTTGCAAAGTGGCTATTGGCAGGTGGAGATTGCAGAGAAAGATAACGAGAAAACCGCTTTTAGTGCGAACAGTGGTTTATGGCAATTCAAGGTGATGCCGTTTGGGCTCTGCAATGCGCCGGCCACATTTGAGCGTCTTATGGAGCGAGTATTGAAAGGACTGCACTGGAAAACTTGCTTGGTGTATCTCGATGACATAATAGTTATGGGTAGAACTTTCGACGAACATCTAAGAAACTTGGGAGAAGTTCTACAGCGAATATCTGCGGCCGGTCTAAAGTTAAGAGCAAAGAAATGTGCGTTGTTCCAAAAAGAGGTAAAATATCTGGGACACCTTGTAACGGCAGATGGCATTACTACAGATGAAGATAAAACACGAGCAGTAAAGAACTGGCCTCGACCACAGAATCTTCACGAGTTACGTAGCTTTTTAGGACTCTGCACATATTACAGACGCTTTGTGCCGAATTTCGCGAGCGTAGCAGCAAGTCTACATGAGCTGACCAAGAAATCAAGACCGTACCACTGGGGCGAACGACAAGAAAAGGCATTTGAAACATTGAAAAATTTATTATGTGCAGCACCCGTTTTATCCTATCTAGTGACGGGTGAAAAATTTGTCTTAGACAGTGATGCTAGTGGACATGCTATAGGTGGTGTACTCTCGCAGGTAGTCAATGGAACAGAAAAAGTTCTGGGCTATTACAGTCGAACACTCTCAAAGCCTGAAAAGAACTATTGTGTAACACGACGTGAATTATTAGCGGTATTAGAGTGCATAAAACATTACCACTAGTACTTATATGGCCAACATTTTCTCCTGAGGACTGACCACTCTGCACTCAGATGGCTGTTGCAGTTTAAGAACCCTGAAGGGCAGCTGGCTCGCCATTTACCGGCTATACAGAAACAATTTTGAATAGATAGTAAATGAGGTACATATTTGTTGTACAAATTTAAAAAGACTGAAATTGAAAATTCCACATTTTTCATCCATTTCATTCCACATCATTACCTAGAATTTTATGTTGAGCTTTGTAATTCTCTATTAAAAAAATTGATTCTATTAACGATTTCATGGTACTATGATTATATGGTACTCTTTCATCGTCAGCTGATAGTTTTATTTTGGCTATAGCATGGCGCAATTATCATAAGGTGCCTTTGAGATTACAACAAGTAAAACAGTAACAAAAACAACACAACATTTTGATGCTTGTTAGGGTAGTTAACTGTCAAAAAAACCAAAACAAAAAGTATGAAAACAAAAACAATGTTCATAAAACAAAGCAAAAATTGACAACTATATTCACAAATTGGCTGAAAAAAAAAGTAGCTCAGCTGCCATGTCAAATGCACCTTATAATCAATACGCCATGGGCTATAGGTTCTGCTAAATGTTTGTTTGTGTTTTACTAATATTTTTTATGTTTGTTTTGTTTTGTTTATTCATAATATATATAAAATTGAATGTGTGTTTGTTTATTTGTTTGTTTGTTTGTACCTTATAGGAGACCAAACCTCTAGACCGATCTTCCTGAAATTTTCACAGCATTTAACTGAGACTCTGGCATGATTAATGGAGTACTTTTTTTCGACCACGCCCACTTTTAAGCCCACTTTTTTAAAATTATGTAATTGCTCCCATATAGTTTTTAAAAGATATACTTCAAATTGTATACACATTATACTCCAGGCGAGGTAGAAATACACAGTTTTTACGCCTCGCCCCCTTTCACGCCCCTTTTCACGATAAATTTTGTTTGAAAGTTTTAAACTTTTTGTTCTACATATATACAAATTTGGTGCTTCTTTACTATGTTTATTAAAGACTTTACCTCAAATTTAAAATACATTTGAATTAAAATAGTGGGGTAGCCTCCCCACAACTGTCTGCAAAATATATAAATACTTTAAATTATATTATATAACGAGGGGGTAGCGAAGCACGCCGGGTTCAGCTAGTTCATAATAAATATGTATGTTTTTTATATTTTTTTTTTTCTTGGAAAAAACTTTTTTTAGGAGTTTTTCACAATAGGTCTGTTTGCGTACTCAAAAATTTTTTTAATTTATAGAAGTTTTTATTGGAGCGTGTTTGTTAATATAAACAGTCTGTAAGTAGAGAAAAAAAAAACAGAAGTTTCTGGTTTTTATTTGAAAAATTTAGAAATTTTGAATTTGCAAGTTAAATAAAAAATAATTTTTAGAGATACATACATATCTATATTCTATATGAAAAACAAAACATTTATGGAAATATATGTATATGCATGGAAATTTGGATATTATATTGATCGATTTTAATATTGTGCTGTTGTGGATCTCTAATTTGAGAAAAGAATATTTAATCGTAAATTTTACTCGACAAAATACATCGGCTATAGACAATACGAGTGTAAGAGGAATTCGGGAGCTCGTACAATCGGCAATTCTACAAAATAAATCATCAACAAGGCGACAAGAGGAATTCGGATGGTCTTGTCGTCGTCTACGTTTACTACGAGCGTAGCTGCCAGTTTTGACGATTTATCGCCATTTTGACGTTTTTACGACACAAAAATAGCATATTGACGATTTGACGATTTTTGGAAATTCAAAATTTACAACGGTTATATTTTGTTTGAATTCTTAAACATTATTACGATTATTATTACACTATTTACAACTATTGCTTTTGGAAATTCAAGTGTACAAAATTACTCTATTTCTTAAGGGGTTTTTACGCTTTTTTAAATAGTAATATCCAAAATTAGCGACTGTTATATGAACCAATTTAACCCATTAACGCCCAAATGAAAACCAAGAACCAAATTCAATATTTATTACTGGATTTAGACAACATTTTTTACAGTACAGTAAAAGAAAAAAACCAAAAAAACTATTCTGAGTTGTGTTTTTTCAGGTGTACTAAGCTTAGTACAGCAGCACTTAATATGCTATAGCTCAAAAAATTCTATACGATCTAAACTGTGTTATATTGCTTTTATTAGAATGTGATGTTATCAAGTAAATAAACTGCTATTTAACGTTCTTCAAAGTTAACTGATGTAAAATAAACTACATAACCATTCACAATCTCACAAGAAATAAATCACTAACCAAAATGGAGATACCCATAATTGATATTTTTCAAATATGATATGATAAGTTGATGTACAACAGCTACGTGGATGTTGCATGTACATACTCTTATTGACTGATAAAAAGCGTTTCCCGAGTAAAAAAACTGCATTTTATAATTTTTACTTGAACTTTAAGTTGTGCACTATATATAATACAGCGGGCGGAAATGGGTTAATACTCCAAATTTCAAAAGATTATTATTAGAAATAAATAAAATATTATTGGAAATAAATAAAATATTTTTAGAAACGAATAAAATATTATTATTAAAAATAAAAAAATTAAAAATAAAAATTTTACATCTGATTCAAACACGCTGGTTGTTGCTAGAACTAGTTGTAGTCAGTATTCTAAAATTTTTCCAACGATTAAAAATGTATTTAAGTAAAATGTTGTTGCGGGCAGCCTATATGGCATTGAATTATGAAATTATTCTGTTGAATAGGCGGTACAATTAGCTTTTATAATTTGAATAACTTCTTTTTTTTTGTTGCATTGCTTTTAACGTTTGTGTTACTGATTAACTCTACATATTATATATTCTTCCATGGGTGGGGAATATCTGGTGGCACACAGTAAATTAGATTATATTGAATGGATGTCGCCTGAGGTGTTAGAATATTATGTTGATGTTGTTTATGGTCATATATTCCTGAATTTTATGATTTTTGTTTTGCCTATAACCAAGCATACCCTACACTCGTATGTATCTTGTCTTTGGCAACTGAAAATATGTTTGAAGAAAGGTCACACTTTTATGAAACATTGTACATGTAATTATTTCCATATAATTACATAACCAATTGTGAAGGGCATGATGCTATTTATTTAGGAATGTCCACAGATCCTGAGGGATGGATTTTATGTTGCCTGTGCAGTGGTATAATTATATTTTTCTTCTCTGATTTTTTTAATGCAGAAATGACTAATTTACATTCACTACCGGCAAAATTTGTTTTGCAAATGTCATATTTTGAGGAAAGGTAGAATACAATAGTAATGCGAGGAAAAGAGACAACTGTAGAGATATGAAGTAAAATGGAAAGTGTGTGAACATACTGAATGGTAATGGTAATTTAGCGTTTTTTTTATTCATAAGGTTTCTGAAATGTCTACGAGCCTACCACGTAAATTACAATATTCAAATTTGAAATAATCATGTAGAAAATAAAAGGAAACACTTTTTGGATTGTATTATTTCATGGTATTCAATAGTATGTATAGGATATAGTCTTTAGGTATTCTATATACATCAATTTTATTGACCATAGGCAAGGAGAATGCGAGACGAAGGGTAGGATAATTATAGAGGATGGAAATAGAAAAAAAAGATGGAGAATTGGCGGGAAAAAAATTTTGGAAAGAAAAGGATGAAAGGATTCTCTATCTGTGAAATATTTATATGTATTGTTGTAGTAACGTTTTTAAAGGATTTTTTTTGGTACTGTTTTGTTAGCTGATGAATTGTGAAACTGAAAGAGATAAGTGAAGAAGGTCTCTAGAAAGTATAAAAATTAGAAGTTGAAAATTAAATCGTGTTGTGCCTCAGAAGTTTTTTTTTTTTAAATTAAAATTTTGTGAAGTCCGTGAAACTGCATAAATATCAGAGAAAAGTGAAAGTGAGGAGAATTTTTCATATTTTAAAATTACAAAAGGAACAACACCAGAGGTCCTTAGAAAAAAATCTCAGTCCAGGACTTATAAATATATATACATAACTATATCCTACGTAAGTAGAAAAATAATATGGGTGACCAACGGACAAATTTTAAAACATTTATTTTCCGATATATAGCTGGGAACGCCCCTTTACACCACCAGATTGGGAACAATTGGAGGGCAATACCCAGGTAGGCCTACATAGATAATTAATTATATATATACATACATATTTAAATAAAAAGAAAGGGAAGAAAAGAATAAGCTCTGAGGAAGGAAATCTGTCCAGTGCGGTCAAATAAGGACATATAAAGAGAAAAATTTTACTAAAAGACCGAAAGGGGTGAAAATATTTATTATTACATTTGTTTTTTTTTATTTGCGCATATTATTATTAAATCTATACATAGACTTACTTATACTTGTAGTTATTTTCTGAAAATTTTTTATAATTAATTTTTGTTTCTCTAATATCGAATCAGAAGAAAAGAGAAAAAGAAAAGGAAAAATAACAAACCCAATTTACAGGGAAAGTTAGTAAAAAATTACATAGTGATAAAAAAAAAAAAAGGGGAACACACAATAATAAGGTGACCAGTAGCCAAATAATCCCTCAATTATAAGACCACATCTGTCTTTATTCCCTTAAGCGTGTATTTCTAACCCTAAGGAGCTCCAGCAGGTTGAGATTAGTGTTTAGTAGAAATAATACAATAGGAAGCGGAAATTGAGAAAGAAGAAGATTCAAACAGATTTGGTTTTAAAAGTATAAATTAAGAGGAGAATTTTTAGTAATTTTGAAAATTATTATTGTTTTGTCTTTCTTTTTTTTACCCTTTGCTAGATATATTTATATAATCATAATTATTGTTTAGTAATATTAGTGTAAAGTATCTATTCATTTATATTTAATAAATAATGATGTGAATAAGTGATTATTTTAGGAAAAAAATTATGATGGCTTAAATCAATTTGTTGTGGTAATGATGGATTGGTAAGTTGGGAACGGTCGACTGGAGAGTGGGTCATAGGGGTAAAATATCCTGATTGAAATTATCCTGTGACTAGGTTAGGAGGGTTATAGGGGAGTTACATCTGTCCCTTACGTCGAACGTGATGTGCCTTGTTTTTTTGTGTTTTGTTTTTTTTACTTACCTGAATACATAGAATTTTATCGTTGCGGACCCAAGATGGTGAGAGGGTTGGAACCCACTGAGGTAAATTCCTGACTAGCCGGAAGTCTCACCAAAGTTCTGGACAAGGTATGCAACAATGTTTCTTAAGTAAAACAACGGAAATACAATTATTATATAGTGAAATCAAAAACTTCCCAAAATCGGTTATTTGTAATTGTTTAAACATCAATGTGCTAAAGACCGAACATTTTTATTTTGCAGATTGTAAAGCTGAATCAAATTTTTTAGACTTCGAAGAAAAGATATTTTTGCTAATGATAGAATTGATGAAATATAGTAGAAAAACTATTATTACTTGCTTTTTTATTTTTATATGTTCAGTGTGGTCGAATATTAGTAAGATTTGATTTTTAAAACGAATATATAGCTTTAAGTTCTTATTACATAATAACTTAAGAAACTATTTTGTTTTATGAAAGAATTTAACAAACTTTTTGAAAAATGTGACATGAAAGAATTAAATTTTTTCCTAAAATAACTTTAAGCTATTAAAAAAATATCAGAAGTGGAAATGAGAAACTCTACTCTTTTTTCCTAACTTTATCTAAATTTAATCCTAAACAAATTAGTTTCTCTACATTATTTGGAAACGGAAAACGAATATTTATTATTTATTATTAGTCAAGTAAATCGACACATAACTTAAAAACCACTTACAAAAACCGTTCTTTTAGGCCATTTCGTTTACAAAAAGGAATTGAGAATCCTTTGACTTCAAAATTGTACCTAAAGTCACTAAAGTGTGTAATGGTAAAATATGTATGTAGATAATAAAAGATGATGGTTATTGATGTTTTTTTTTTAAATTAAGTTTTCAAATTTTATTACACTGGTTTACAGCCAAAAAATACCAAGAACGCCACATGCCTAGATAAGTTAATTTGGACGTCCTGAGCACGAAAAACGCAGTTATTATTTTTTCCTAAGTACCGTTTTTTAGATAACGTTACTTTTGTGTTTTTCGGTGTATGGCCCCACTCATATCCTTGTGTGTGTTCCATCGAGATAACGGGCATATCGATGGAAAGGTAATTGAATGCCTTTTCCGCTGATATGCTGGAAAATTCTATCAGATAAGAAATCGCTAAGATATGGCACCTCAAAGCTCAAAATTTGCCAATTTTTTACGTTTTTTTCAAAATTTTTCATTTTCATTTAAATTTTTTCCTACGTTATATTGAAGATCTGGAATGTTTTATTTTTTACCAAATAGTTTATTTAATTACCAATATTTTAAGCGTATTTTAAATAGAATCTGATGAAAAATAAAGTTTTTATTAAGGATTTTGTGGAACGATAATATTTTCATTTTCATTGCTCACACACTATATTCGACATAAATTCAAAAAATTTAAATTAAAATGACGAGCGACTTGAACTTTTGCGTTTTTTTTTCGGATGGATCTTCGCGAATGAGGAACCAACAATAGTCCGCCATCATTTGTTCATCCCACCAGCCTTTGTAACGTCTCTCGATTTCTTCCATTTCCTGGTGAAATCTTTCACCTTGTTCATAACTTTCGGAGCCCAAGTTCGTGGGGAAAAAAACAAATGATACAAATGGGATACTTCGGACAAGGCAAAGTCTCTGATTGGGTCAACCTAGCGGCCTCCAGAACGATACTTGTTCCCGTTGTATTCAAGTCGACATACAGCCTCTTCATGGCCCTCCTGGATAACATTCTAGCACCCGCTAGCTTGTTAACTAATGTCTGCGGCGATTGTCCAATCCCCTGGACTTTAAATTTGGGTTGTGCGTAGGGCTTGAAACCCACCACGTAAAAACATTTTTCAATTAAAGCTAAAACCAAAGCCTCTAAACGGACCCCGTTTTATGTTGACGAACTTGGCAAACGTTTTAAGGACTATGATTTAAGGATATGCACCTGGAATGTGAGAACCCTTTATAGGGAAGGTGCCTCTATCCAATTTGCGGATGCTCTCACAAAATGTAGGGCTGACATCACCGCCATTCGGGAAATGCAATGGATAGGACAAGGTTGTCCGAGGCAAGCAACATGTGACATCTACTACAGCTGCCATGAGAAGAGACGCGAATTTGGCTGCGGATTCGTAGTAAGAAAAAGACTTCGCCATCTTGTCTCGGAGTTCACCCCCGTGAACGAAAGAATTGCTACGATCCGAATGAAGGCAAAGTTTTATAATATCAGCCTTATTTGCGTGCACGCCCCGACGGAAGAGAAGGACGATGCGGTCAAAGATGCTTTCTACGCAAAGCTCGAGGATGTATACGATAGGTGTCCGGCACATGACGCCAAAATTGTCATCTGCGATTTCAATGCGAAAGTTGGACGTGAAGATATCTTTGGCCCCAGTGTCGGACAGTTCAGTCTCCATTATTCCACGTCGCCGAACGGCATGAGACTGATCGATTTCGCCGCGGCGCGAAACATGGTAGTCTGTAGCACCAGGTTCCAGCATCTCGATATCCATAAGGCCACCAGGCTCTCTCCTGATCGATCTACCAGCAACCAGACCGATCATATTGTGATTGATGGAAGGCATATATCCAGTATACTAGACGTGCGCACATTTAGAGGTCCAAATGTCGACTCCGACCATTATCTTGTCGCAGCCAAGAAGCGACTGCGTATATGCGCGTCCAATACGACACGTTGTAGTGTTCTAGGGAAGCTGGACATAAAAAAACTTCGATCACAAGAGACAGCCAGGTCGTTTTCCGATCGTCTTTCTAACGAGCTCAATTGCATCCCATCCTCTCTCGAAAGTATTGCTGGACAGTGGTCTCACATCGCTCACTCTCTGCGCAGCGCTGCCGAAACAGTTCTTGGTTTTGAGCGTCCTCCCCGCAGAAACCAATGGTACGATGAAGTGTCGTGAGGCCACTGCAGCAAAGAACGCTGCCTATAGACGGACATTGCAGACCACCACTACAAGAGCAACGGTGGAGGTCTACAGAGAGAAGAGGGAAGAGAGACGCCTATTTAGAAAGAAGAAAAGAGAGCAAGAAAGGCGTGATCGTGAGAAAATCGAGATGTGCAGGAGTAGAAATAATGCTCGAAATTTTTATAAAGAGATAAGGCGTCTTACTACTGGTTTTAAGCCCGGAGCAACCTCCTGCAGAGACGATCATGGTAGCCTGGTTACAGATGCACAAGGAGCACTAAGATTATGGAGACAGCACTTCTCTAATCTACTGCAGTTCGATGGCGACACAAATTCCGCCTCTAACGACGACGTCGAGATCCCGTCCTCCAGCCATGAAGAGGTCAAGGTTGCCATATGGCGACTGAAGAACAACAAAGCAGCTGGACCTGATGGTTTGCCAGCTGAACTCTTCAAGTATGGAGGCGATGAGTTGGTTAGGTGCATGCACCAGCTCATTTGCAGAGTATGGCTGGAGGAAAGTATGCCCAACGATTGGAATCTTAGTGCCCTCTGTCCCATCCTGAAAAAAGGAGACCCCACGATATGCACCAACTACAGGGGTATAAGCCTCCTCCCTATCGCATATAAGGTTCTTACGAGCGTTTTGTTTTCTCGGTCAGCTGATAACAAGCGAAAGTTTACATTATGCTTTCTTTATAGCAGCTGATTGAATGACCTAGTTTACACATTAAAACAAATACGATACATATCTGGCAAACACATTACAATATTTCTAATTTCACAAAATGAGTATTTATTATTTTTTAATAGATTTTTGTATATGGGCAATTTCAAAAATTTTCAACATTTGTTGAAACTGAGTTCAGATGCTTATTATTTCTCCAGTTTTTTGAATTGACCAAAACGGTCAAAAGGGAATGGTAGGCCACACTAGAAAACTGGGAAATTCAAATTTTCAGACCATCAGTTCTTTATCTCTAAAAGTTATGGGTACTCAAATATCGAAAAACTCAAAAAAAGGCTTGAAATTTACAAGAGTTTTTTCATATTTCATCACTTTTCTACTTTTAGTTTCAAACTTCCGATGCTCACTGATATAAACTAACGTCACTAGACTTTGTAGATATTTACACTATAAAAGTTATGCCCATACTACTATTTGGGAAATAGTTGTGCAGCGGTTCATTTTTGAAACCAAAATTTTCCGATTTTTTAATTTTCGCAGTTTTGTCTATAGCGTTTTTGCGCCGTTCAAGAAAATTGCACTTCGTCAACAGTATTTATTAGATGGTGTAATTTGCTAAAATTTGCGCCATATCACGTCGATATCAGGCTGCTAGTTGCTGAGAACGATCACCTCAAACTTTTATAGAATTGGCGTAAATTTGTCAAAAATGACAGTTTTTCGCGCCTGACATTTGCAATCATATTTAAAACTGGTTTATGTATTGCGTGATCTAAACTTCTTAATAAATGGCACCTCAACGTCAAGAAAGCGTTAAAATATTTTGAAACGCAAAAATTTTATAAAGAAAATAAAATTTTGCGAAATTTCATGATTTTGTTTCGCGTTTTTTTTTAGTTAATCAGTGGTTTAAAATCAATGTAAAGTATTGGAAATAAAGTGCGGCGGTGAACTAAAGATCATATATAAATACGGTTGAATTCGGTCCATATTTAACGGGTACAGCGGCATTTTTCTTCAAACACATTTTGCTTTGTGACATCTGCAGTTATGTATAGATTCCGCCGCGATTGACACCAACTGAAAGGTGTTTTTAAGCTTGATAATAAAACCGAATAGGCATTAACAAATTTTCATGATTTTAAATTATACAGATCAAAAAAAAAAATCCTAACCTCAAAAATAATTCTTATATAATTTTTTTATTTTTTAAATTTGCAAGTTAAAACATTGTTTTTCTGTACATTAGTTATGCGTTATATAAACACATATTATAACAATCGGTGAAACATTCATATTTTTGCAGAAATTCGCGTTTTTTAATGTTAAGGAATTTTAATTATAATTTATATTTTTTATGTATTTTATCAGTGCATTGATAAATTTGGACTGCACTGATAAATTTGAAATGAGTTTCATGCATCCATACAACATTTATTAAAATAAACCAATAAATTTAACTCTAAATTTTTTTTTAAAGAAATTTAAAACTTAAAACCTCCATAACTTTCGCGCCGTCTGCAATAAATGATTAACGCGAACTGTTTTGGTATGCTAAAATATCACCCTTCACGTGACCAAAGCGTCATTCGTGTCATCCAAAAAAAAAATTGGAAAAAAAAAATATCAAAATGTCGAAAATTTTTGAAATTGCCCATATACACAAAATGAGTACAAAACTTAAAAAGGGTATAACTTTGGAACGGTAAGAGCATGGTGGAATTACTTACAAGGTGGTGTTACCAACCCAGCTGGGTTTTTTTTTTGGTCATACCGCTCCTGTCAAAAGTTTTGTTTGTATTTATGTTTTGTTTACATTTTGCTTTGTGTGTATTCGTGTTTTTGTTTTGGTGTAGAGACATGTATGTTGTTAACAATACACACACACACTTCTCACATGTGCTTTTTTAATTCACCATACCTGCTTTTGACATTAAAGAGCTGAAAAAACAAAAACAAATTCCCTGTTGTTTTTGTACTATATTCACCTGCCACCACCTTGTTAGTAATTTCACCATGGGTAAGAGCAAATTCAATTGCCGAATTCACAAAACCCTTGTATTCATTGTATTCGTTGTTAGATTGTATGGCACTACAATAGTTGTGCGCTTGTTGCTGGTAATTTGTATATAAACATTCGATACAACTCATACACTTTTTTTTCATATACACCAATACCCCGGTTTGCGTCGCTAATTGGGACTGAAAAAAGGGGACGCAAACCGAAACGACGCAAACTGAAGCAGAATTTTCAATTGTTTACGTATTTGATTTTCGTTTAGTCAATACAGGTTTTAAACATTTTAGCTTAGAAAAAGGGTTTTTAAATCAAAATATTTTCTTATTATTTTTTGAATAACAGATTTTATTAAAATAAAAATATAACAATTCATAAAAAACTTAAAAAACATAACAAAAATTCATACATATTAAATTTAAAAGTAAGAAATTCATAGAATTAAAGCAAGTCTATATAGATGTGTTAATTTTTTATTCTGAGCTTGAACCATCTAAATCGATTACACATTCTGTGGTCAGATTTGTTAATCTTGAAGATTTTTTAATAAAATTATCTAAAGTTTTTTGGATTGTAACAGCTTTTTTTTTCAAATAAATTTCTTTATAGCAATTCATAGCGTCAGCCACACTTCTAGCCACTTTTGAACTGCGATCTTCGTCTGGGTCATTATTTTGAAGAATATCCATTGCTTGCGATATTAACTGCATCGCTTCAGAAATTTTAGTAGCTGTAAGCTTTTTTTCTTCCACTTCAACCTCAAGTGGAAGTGCTTCATCATCTAAGGCATTTTTACTTTGAATTGCAATCAAACTTTCATTATTCATCTCCTCGTCATATAATATAAGATCATGAATGTCTTGTTCCTCCATACCAGAAAAATTTACATTATTGGCTGCTTCCGTAAGCTCTTTATATATTTGTGGAATATCGTTAATGTCTTCCATATCTTTGACAATACATTCGGGCCACAATTGACGCCAAGTTCCATTCATGCACGATTCTTTTACTTCTTTCCAAGAAAGATTTATATTTTCAATAGCCATCATGATATTGTAACTTTTCCAAAACTGATTCATGGAAGGCAAATTATCTCCATCAGTTGCTTTTAGAAGCTGATGAAAAGTTCGTCGAAGATAGTATAACTTGAAGTTGGATATAACACCTTGATCCATGGGTTGAAGTACAGATGTTGTATTCGGGGGCATAAAAATAACCTTAATATTTTCAGAATAATCGTCTGAAAAAACAGGATGACCTGGCGCATTGTCAAGTAACAGCAGCACTTTAAACTTAATATTTTTTGAAGAACAATAAGCCTTTATTTCGGGAGTAGCACACGTTTCCATCCAATCTCGAAATAAGGCCGCAGTCATCCATGCTTTTTTATTCGCACGCCAATAAACTGGAAGCTGCATTTTTTCGACATTCTTAAAAGCTCTTGGGTTTTCAGAGTGATAAATTAAAAATGGCTTAAATTTAAAATCGCCCGCTGCATTTCCTCCTAAAAGAAGTGTAAGTCTGTCTTTACTACATTTATGGCCAGGCGCTGATTTTTCCGATTGAGAAATGTACGTTCTTTCCGGCAAACGCTTCCAAAAAAGTCCCGTTTCATCAACGTTAAAAACTTGTTGCGGGGAATACCCACCTTCCTCAATAATCGCTTTAAACTCAAGTTTAAACTTTTCAGCAGCTGAATAATCTGCACTAGCAGCTTCTCCCTTTAGTGGAATGCTATGCAAATTTGCACGGCTTCTGAAACGGTCAAACCAACCTCTGCTTCCTTCAAATTCCTCCGCACTTTCGGCACTTGATAATGGCTAATTTTCTTTCAAATCTTCAAATATAGTTCGAGCTTTATTTTGGATTACCATCTGACTTAATGGCACTCTTCGCTGATTTTGATGTTCTATCCAAATCGTAAGAAGTGACTCCATTTTTTCCATTAAATTACTTCTAATTTTTGTAACTTGTTTATGTTGCAGCGATGTTGCAGTTTCAGCAAATTTTTTAATTTTTTCAGCATCTCGAGAGCAAATGGATTTAATTGTAGAAGGGGCTAGTCCAAGGTTTCTCCCGATATCAACAGCCTTTTCCCCTAATTTAAAACGTTTTAAAATATCCAGCTTTTGTTCTAAAGTTATTTGTTTTCTTTTTTGGCTCATTTTTTTGAACTTTCAGACTGAACTTCACTCCACGACATATAATTCGAAACTAATAACTACGCTTAACATGTAAACAACGCACACCTGCAAATTTGCTTTCTACTAAACGGGAAATCCCCTTTTTCTGCTTTAGCTTTGTAAAAAACATTCTCATATCAACGACGCAAATCGAAGCATTTACGACGCAACTTCGAAGCCATGCGACGCAAACTGAAACAAAAACGACGCAACATTGAAACTCCAGAAACTTAAAAAAAGACGCAACTTCGAAGCGACGCAAACTGAAGCGACGCAAATCGGGGTATTGGTGTATTTTAAAAAAGTTGTATTGGTTTCTGTGTTATTGTGAATGAAAAATATTGACAAAAATATAAACACAAAAAAATTCTTTTTATTGTCAACAGCAAATTAAATAAAATAAATATAAAAATAGAAGAAAAATGTATTTTGTTTGTGAAAATCAACTTTTTAATACAGTTTTTTTTTCTGATTTGGTTGGTTTTTGACGTTTAATACACAAAATACGTTCATATACATACAATAGATGTTCACGAGCCAACATTGTACGCAATACATGAAACAACGATACAAAACTTTGCGAATTCGGTAAATATTTATTTTTTTAAATGACTCAGAATTTATCCACATTTTAAACTGAATCATTAGTTTTTTTAACTTCAGTAGAAATTTTAAAAGTTACAAAGCATTATTTTTAAAATTTATGCTAAATTTACAAAAAAAATGTCATAAAGGGTACCCAAATGAGCAAAAATATTACCGAAACTTATAATATCTGCACAGAGAAGTAAAGTTTAAACAGTTTACTTTAAAAAAAATTGACTTAGTAACAAAGAAAATCGTGCTAATGGGCCGAGTAATGCGCAAAATTCAAAAAAAGTCGAGAAAACCCGATTTTTGGGTTAAATTCGATTTTAGCGACCTCTAAACCTCTTCCGAAAAATCTGAAAAAAATCACAAAAATACTTTACCCTATAAGCTTTCAAAAAAAGGTGGGGGAACAAGAAACATTTTTTTTTGTACACACTAGTGTACAGCTTAATGTATTTAATGCTTTAAATAAAACGATTTTAGTGGTTGTGGAAATTTAGTGCACTAATTTTGAATGATTAGTGTTAATGAAATAGAACTCCATTGGCACTATAGTGGAATGGAAATTTAGTTCCACTATCGTTTAAATATACTTTCATATATATATATATTATTTGCATACATAGCTTAAGTCAATGTCCAAATAAATTGTAGTGGATGTTTTTCCTTAATTCACTGAGTCCGCCTGTATAAAGAAAATAATTATTGTTATTGTTTTGATATGAATTTAGTACATTCAAATGTAATAAATTATTTAATTCACCATACGTTAGATTTTAATGGCGCGGACTCTTGATATTGCCAGCCACTAATCGTTCTAAATTAGTGCACTAAATTTCCATTACCACTAAAATCGATTCATTTAGTACACTAAATTTCCATTACCACTAAATTTGTTTTATTTAATGCATTAATTTCCACTACCACTAAAATGGTTTTATTTAGTGGTTATTTCAATATGCATTTAGTGGTGGAGGTGTAGCATGATTTTACTGTCTGTAATGCCGACACAACATAGTATGAATTTATAGTCGTCATATACATATAATATGTACTGTATGGAAATAAAAGAATATTAAATATTCCGCCGCTGGGTAAGCGGCGAGCACATAATACAACACACTGCTACACACATCATACTGCATTTGTACAAACAATGCTTTGTTGTGACGCCGCTGACCGTATGTATTGAAGTGCTCTATATTCTACGTATGTTGTTGTTGTATTGCACTATTTATGATCGTCGTTGACGTACTTCTAACTAAACGTTTGTTGTTGTTGCATTGCACTGACTGTGATCATGTGTGGCTCACACCATTCTTTGCGTGGGAATAATAACTTTGCAAAAGAAGGCAATTGACTCGTGTCATATTGCACCCAAGTGTCCCATGATACAAACACACAAATTATTAATAAATCATACATAAATAATTGTAAATATACAAATACATATACTTATAAGAAACATACTAAAATAAGGGATTGACTTGGAATTGTCGTCAGCCAAAATCTAGTATATAAGCATGATAAATTTTCTTGTCAAAGAACAGACCAATTTGATTAAGACACCAGCTCCAACCGAGTTGCTGGTAAAAATCAAATAAAATAAAAATTATAAAACAACTATAAACTTCCTTTGTGTTTTCACTACACCTGCATTAATACTAAGTCGTTTAGTGGTAGTGGAATAGATAATGCATTATAAATTCAATGGAATGGGAGCTGGAAGTTATTTTTCTTCCTTTAATAATTTTCGGAACATTGCTTTGATCATATTATTTAATTTTTTAATAGTTCTATATATGAAAACGTAATAAATAACTGGGGAAGAAATTTACGATGAAGCCAACAACGCACTCATAGTGCCATTACAAAATGATATTATTCCAGAATCCAGAGACTGAAAGTCATCCTGCAAAACGTAATTTGTTTGTATAAGTAGAATACATAAGTATCATAAGATAGACCAAGGGTTCGCATTTTTCATATTGTTTAGACGAAAGCAGTTTTGTGTTTGTATTTAAGGGAAATAGACCTTTAATTCCCGACTTAAACAGACTTAGAAATATCCTATATTAAAACATACTTCTAATAAATCTTCTATTTTAAGTAAAAACGAAAACTGTTTAAAGTGCAAATGTGTGTAGCTTTATTTGTGAATGTGATTTGTTGCTTTAATAATGTTTAAGGCCTTAGGTTATTACGACATTTTTCGAGAATATCCTTTTGAATAACTGTATAATCGGGATGCAATTTAATGACTTGCTGACATATTTCAATTGCATCTGCGAATCGTTTGGTTTTCATATGATTATAAGCCAATTTGTATCCAATATGTGGCTTAGATCTTCCGCAACATATCCATGCATAATTGAATTTTTTTGCAGCTTCCTTGTAAAGTTGAGATTTTTCTGCTATATATCCTGACAATTCAAATGCTTTAGCACTTGATTTATTATGCTCTATAACCATATTAACCAAACCTTCTGCAACATCAAGCTTATTTGCGTTGATGTAAATATCAGCTAATAATAACCAACTGCGCTCAAGATATTCAGCCTCTTCGAAGTTCCAATTAATTCTTGACAAACGCTTTAAATAATTTTTAGCTCTTTGTGTTTGTTTTAATTGGATTAGTGCAGTTGCCATGCCTAAAATTGGGCCAACTGCCCCCTGGTATTCTTCTCTGCCTGCCAATTCAGTAAAATCCTGTAGGGCACTTTCGATTTGAAACTTTTGCTTTGATGCCAATTTAAGAAAGTTTTGAAGCATTCGGTGGTTCAGCGCTTCTGTATCCATAATTATTGGACGAGGACGTAATTCTTTCAGCAATCTCTCAGCTGTTCGAAGAGCTATAGCTCGTGCATCACTAAAATCTTCGCTATCGCCGTTATCTATATCATTTCCATTTGGAATATCACCATCAGGATTTATACAAATATCAATCATATTAAATATAGCCTGCTGACCCCATTCACAATCTCTTCGAGCTGCATTGAAATGAAGCAGAGCACTGTTTGGATTGCCACTGTACCACTCGTAAAGCCCCTTACAGTAGTTAAGTCCAGGAGATTGATTTGGAATTGTATTTTCATGTTCAGCGCGCTGTAGAAATGGAACAGCATCTAATAATGAGCCAGAGCGTCTCATAACTTCAATTAATCGTGCTAAAGCTGTCCAGTAACAAGGTTGGGCCAACAGTAACTGTGAAAAATGATATGCTGCATTTTCAAAATCCATCTAAAATATAAAAAAATAAATATCAAAAGTGTAAAGGTTTTGCAAAATTAATAATTATGTATACGTCTATACACATACTTTGCGAAACGACAAATCGGCCATCATTACAGATGCTGCTTCATGATTACTATCAATTTGTAAAATTTTTAAACAAACGTCTCTACACAATTCCATTTCATTCATTTGCATATAGAGGCGACCAAGCGAAGTTAAAATTTCAATATCATCTGGAGTATATTGTAAGCATTCCTTAAAACAGTCGAGGGCCTGTTCATTACTTCTCAAATTAATTGAATGTTGTGCCATTAATAAACAAATTCTAAGAAAGACATTATTGAAATCGTAAATTATTTATTTTTTTTCAGTTCTTCAGATTTTATTTTATAAAAAAAATTATACGTCTATTCTATCTATGCTGTCTCTTAAGCTAGGTCCACACTTTTGGAACATGTTTACGGCACACGTTTAACATCCGTGTTTCATATTTTGATACAAACACTGGAACCAACAATTTAACCTTCATTGAAACATCGTATCCTGGGGGGTTACTTTGTATTTCGATTCGAATCGAAAAAATTTACGAATTTTCGTAAAATTTTTGTATTCATTATTGATTTTTCGAATGGGAAATTTCTTTCGAAAGCATTTTTGATTCGAATCGAAATACAAAGCAGCCCAACTGTATTTTAAAATTGCAAACTTATACAGATTGCCTGTTCTCAATAAACCAAACCAGTAAAAACAATAACGATACACACACTGGTTTGTTTCATAAACATGTTATATTCTAGGTTTCAAAAATATCAAAATATTTTAATAGACGCCTGGATTATATTGTTCGTGCGGATAAGTAAAATTGCACCACTAAAGCCTTTGCGTTCTGCGGTAATTTGAGATACATCTATCTCCAATCACTTTTGACAGATTAAAGCCTATAACTCCTGCTTTCAAAATATATCTTTCAATGCGACAAATATTACTTCTGATAATTTTATGCCTACTTTTAAATTAGTTTGGCTTATTTTTATTCATTGCGTAGTGCATTACAGTAAAATTTTCAGTCAAGACTAAGCTTACCATAGACTTGTTCGGGGCCAAAATTAAGAATTTTTGCAAATATGTATACGAATATTGAAACAGAAAAAATGTAATTATAACTTTTTTTTATCCAGTATTTAAATGAAAGCTTACGCCTGTTTATAAATAATATTAATTTCATTTAGATACAAGTATGTACATATGGTATAAAACACATTATTGCTAGACTAAGATTCAATTATCGTAGGTATTCAATGCCGATACTTCACGCCGTATTTGGTTGATAACTTCAGCTAAAGCCTGTGGATGAACTCCAGCTTCAATAAGCTTAATGCATGTATCTAAGCTTTCTACATTCAAGCCAGTATTTAGCAATTGAGATATTCCATGGATATTGTTGCGAATTATCTGAGACTGCTGTAGCTTTAAATAATTACTGCCATTCATTTTATTGGTTCCCTCACCAAGGAAGTCAGTGATTGAATTATTAGACATCGCGACTATTAAATTTATTTATTTAACCAAACAATGCTGCTGTAATTGTAAGTTTATTTTACTAGCCCAGTGTTGTCAGATTAGGGGATTTATCCCCAAAATGGGGATTTTTTCTGAAATGGGGATAAAACAATTCATTTGGGGATGGGGATTTTATTGGGGATGATCGACAAGTTTTCTGTGATTTTTAAAATTTGTTTGCGTGTTTAATTATATATTATAGAATTCTTACATTTGGAACACACGATGAAAGAATTTAAGTTTTCAAGACTTGCTTATAAACTTGTTTTAAGCTCATACTTTTTACAACGTGTGCTCTTGGTTTTAGTTTGATTTATTATCTCATATAAATAAAAACATCCAAATATCATTATGTTTCCGCCACCGTTTTTAATGGTTTTTATTTCGACGAAATTCAGTATTAGAGGGACTTCCTTCGGCTTCTTTCGGAGATAAGCAAACTAATTTTAATTTCGTCCGACCACAATTACTTCTCCACTTATACTTTAAGGTATGGGTGTTTTCCATACTATGGCTAAGGAAATCTGAAAAACACATCGAAGCACGCAAGAGGTTGGTTTAAAAATACTGGCCTCAAGATTTTAAGTTGATTTGCACAGCCTCCAAATTTAAATCCTATTGAAAATTTATGGCAAATTGACAAAGCGACACTTCGAAGAAAACCCCCTTTTTATATGCAACGTTGCTTGGATCTTATAAAAAATAATGGTAATTCCACTAAGTAAAGAAGTAAATACACGGTAATTGAAAGGAATAATTTGGTTTAATTAATAGAAAAAATTATCTTTAGGCCATAAAGTTTGGTGAATTAATATTTTTGAACAGGCAAAATAAGCTCATCTTAACAATATATTTGAATATATAATTTTTTTTTAATTTTGATCTTAGGAACTTATGCCCGTATTCATAAAAACTATTTTAGGTTTATTTGACAAGTATTGCATAGAAATTTGTCAAATAAGTTCTCAATAAACCTAAAATAGTTTTTATGAATACGGGCATTAGTGTTTTTTATATAATTGAAATAAAATAAAAGCAATCAAAAATATTCACTTTTTTCTAATGTTTTTCAGCCTCAAAGATGTTAGATCAAAGTTAATATATTTTATTGAACACTAATACATACATATCAAATAAAACATACATCCATACATACATGCAAAATTATTGATGCAGTTTATGTGGGATTTTTGGGGATGAACTAGTCAAGGTTTTGGGGATTTTTGGGGATATGAATTTTGAAACTGGGGATAAAAATTGAAAACTATCTGACAACCCTGCACTAGCCTTACAGCATATTGAAACGTCAAACAAATTTATAATATTGCCAGATTTTTATAAATTCTGGTCAACGAGAAAAGAAAACAACCTTCAATTATATTAAAGGTATAAGTACAGGGTGTTTTTTTTAGAGGTATAGAACTTCGAATTGAAATAAAACACAAGAAAATCGTTTTAATGTCCATCTATTTGGCTTTATTGGAAGGATAATTTTATGCCATTAATGTTTAAATATGATTTCGGGCATGTGGCCTCCGCGGCTAGCTCGAATAAAGCCAATTCTACAGGTCCAATTTTCAACCACTTTTTCGAGCATATGGGGCCGTATGTTGGCAATAACGCCACGAATGTTGGCTTCCAAGTCCCCTAACGTTTCTGGTTTGTTGGCGTAGACGAGCGACTTCACATATCCCCAAAGAAAATAATCCAATGGTGTCAAATTACACGATCTTGGTGGCCAATTGACAGGTCCATTCCGCGAAATTATGCGCTCATCGAATGTTTCCTTCTCCATTAACGGTAACTCTCCAGCATTATTTCGGAAGAAGTATGGCCCAATGACTCCACCAGCCCATAGAGCACACCAAACAGTCAGTTTTTGTGGATGTAATGGCGTCTCAAGGGTCTCATGTGGATTCTCTTCACTCCAAATGCGGCAATTTGGCTTGTTGACGTAGCCATTCAACCAAAAATGAGCCTCATCACTGAACAAAATTTTGCGATGAAAATCAGCATCGATATCAATCTCATTTTCGGCCCATACACCAAAATCACGACGCATTGCATGGTCTCGCGGCTTTAATTCTTGCACAAGCTGGATCTTGTAAGGTCTCAAGCCAAGATCTTTGCGCAAAATCTTCCATAAAGTTGATGGACAAAGCTCCAATTGCTGTGCACGGTGGCGAATCGATTCATTCGGGTTCTCTTCAACACTTTGCTCTACAGCGGCAATTGTTTCTTCGGTGCGCACTGTTCGACGTCTCTGCGGATGCGTATTATCACATAGAGTAAACGTAGTGCGAAAACGATCCATGGTTAACCGAATTAATTGCCCTGATGGACGATTATGTCGACCATAAAATGGACGGAGCTTGCGGTAAACTTCGCGAACTGAACCATTATTTTCGAAATAAATTTGCACGATTTGCAAGCGTTGTTCTTTTGTCAACCTGTTCATGATGAAATGGCAAACCAAACTAAATATTAATCACTTGACAGCTGACAAAATGGCCGCCAGTTAAAAAAGTGATGCCAACTTAAAGTTCTATACCTCAATAAAAAACACCCTTTACATAACATTCGGTCACAATATACAATGTAATTTAAGGTACAAGTACATAGCATGCGTTACGACGTTAATAGCGGTTACAATGTACAATGTAAGCCAATTATTGAACTATCAACGCATCTGAAAATTAAATTTATTTAACTTCTATACGTTAGATACTTATCCAATTTTGCCAGTAACTTGTTTTATGAAACTTCACCATTGTGTAAAACACACAATTGGCGCAACGAATGTTATGTACATACTTCTACCTTTAATGTTGAAGTACATAGCAAGCGTTCTGAGCGTCAGGCGTTGCAAGCTTATGTCAAAAAAGTTGAAATAGTGTATTTTCATAACGCTGATGACACACGTTCAATGTTTTCTTTCAATTTTTTCACACACACTTCTTGTCAAAATTTGTAGAAATCAAAAGCTGTGACGTAGGCTGCATTCAATTTGATAGCAATTTTATTATTCAAAATGCCACACAAAACAAAATAACTATGGCAGTTGTACAAAAAGAAAAAAAAACAATAAAAAGAAAAAATAACATGGCGAATTGATAGTAAATTGAATCACTCGCATGGAAAGCAAATTTGATATCCAGTTCGTTTCAATGTCCAAAAGTGTCAGTGTATTAGTAAAAAAGTTTGAATGTATTGAAAATTGAAAGCCAGAAATTGAAAGTGTAACCCCCAAGTAAAGCAAGTTACAAGCAAAGTATGCAACACTGGTAACGCGAGAAAGTCGGCCAACTTTTAAAGGTGGAAAAACATAACAAGCGTCAGCTGCTGAGCGCGTTTTAAGCTTTAAGACTTTCATGCTTTTAAAATGGCAAGTTACATACCATACTTTACAGGCGCTACTTAAATATGTATTATTATTAAGTTTATTGTATTTTTTCACAAAAATTTTACATTTTTTTTTTAAACAAAATGTTTTTCTCACAAGCCAATCATAAAACCACAACTAATTCTTTTATATTTTTCAACAAGTTTTCTTTTTTCCACATTAAAACCTAAACACGTTTTTTATATGTATTAGTAATTTCATTTTTTTTTTTTTTGCATTCATCCAGCTGTCAAAGCTTGTAAAAGTTAAAAGTTGGTAAACTTTCTCGCGTTAGCAGTGTTGCATACTTTGCTTGTAACTTGCTTTATGAAAATGCACTGTTTTAACTTTTTTTTGGCATAAGCTTGCAACGCATGGCGCTCAGAACGCTTGTTATGTACTTCCACCTTAACTTTTACAAGCGTTGACATCTGGATGACTTAAAAATATTAAACCACTAATACATATAAAAAAAGTTTTCGTTTTTTTTTTTAATAAAAAATTGTTTGAAAAATATAAAAGAATTAGTTGTGGTTTTATGATTGGCTTGTGAGAAAAACATTTTGTTTAAAAAAAATATAAATTTTTTGTGAAAAAATATATTTAAACTAAGGTTTAACTCAATAAAACTTACAGCCTGTTTCTAGAACACGAATGGTTTTTGACATTCGTCTTTTTATATGTGAAACAACAACAAAAACACTCAAATTTGTTAGTGTTTCCCATATAAAAAGACGAATGTCAAACACCATTCGTGTTCTAGAAACAAGCTGTTAAACTTAACTTAATAATAATACACATATACATATGTATACATATGTATACGAGTATGTACACATATTAAAGTGTCATCTGTAAAGTATGATATGTAACTTGTCATTTTAAAAGCTTTAAAAGTCTTAAAGTTTTAAACACGCTTAGCGGCTAACGCGTGTTATATACTCCAGGTGGAAGTACATAATGAGCGTTCTGAGCGCCACGCGTTGCAAGCTTATGTCAAAAAAGTTGAAACAGTGCATTTTCATAAAGCAAGTTACAAGCAAAGTATGCAACACTGCTATCACGAGAAAGTTGACCAACTTTTAACTTTTACAAGCGTTGACAGCTTGATGAATGAAAAAACATGAAATTACTAATACATATAAAAAACGTGTTTACGTTTTTATGTAGAAAAAAAAGACGGTTTGAAAAATATAAAAGAATTAGTTGTGGTTTTATGATTGGATTGTGAGAAAAACATTTTGTTTAAAAAAATATAAAATTTTTGGAAAATATATATTAAACTTAATAATAATATATATTTAAGTGGCGCCTGTAAAGTTTGGTATGTAACTTGCCATTTTAAGAGTCTTAAAGTTTTAAACGCGCTCAGCGGCTAACGCGTGTTATGTACGACGTTAAAAGCGGATACAATGTACAATGCAAAGTTAGAAGTACACAGCATGCGTTACGGCTTTAACAGCGGTTACAATGTATAATGTAAGTAAGCTGTTCACGCATCCAAAAGTTAAAATTTGTTCAACTTTTATACGTTAGATGTGTTGCCAATTTTGTCAATAACTTGTTTTTTTAACTCTTTTTTACAAAATAGTCATACTAGCACAAAAACATATATTTTATTTACATTTTTTATGTTACCCTCTTTCTAGGATTTGTTATTTCTATTAGTCAATTAATTAACAATACAAAAAAAAGGAGGTAATATTTAAAATATCGATAACATACATCTACTAATAAAAATATTTTGATCTGGTAGCATTTTTTTTGTACAGATACGGCAACACCCGACCGTATTAAAATATTTTTTTATTAAAACAAACGTAAATAGCTGGACATTTAGTAAACATTTTATTAGGGTTTCATCTATTCGAGATTAAATGGCAGACGACTTACAAAATTATAAATTACAGCTCCAACAGGTAAAATAACTATAAAAAAGTAAATGAATGTATTAATCACATAACTGCAACTTATAGGTGGAAGCTGCGCTATTGACTGATCCGGAAAATGAAGAATTACTCAAATTGAAAAAGGACTTGGAAGAAGTCATTGAGTTAACGCGTGATTTAATTAAAACACAGTTAGAAGAGCAAAAGAAATCATCATACATTGAGCCATCGACGTCAAAGCCTTCCGCTTCTTACGATGAAATTGAAGCAGCGTTATTGGAAGCTGAGAAACTCATCGCCCCCGGGAAAACATGGAAAATAGGTGACAAATGCCAAGCTAGATGGACTGAAGATGGACAATATTATGACGCAACAATAGAAGGTATCACAGATGATGGCGAAGTGAGCGTCATCTTTGATGCCTACCAAAATCGTTCAACAACACTACTAAAAGAACTGAGAGAACGTTCAATCCGTAATGAGGTATTTCCCTCAAATAAGCGTCACAGACCAAATCAAAAGGAGTATTTAAAGAAACGCAAACAGAAAAAATTACAAAGATTTAAAGAGTTGGAGGAGGAAAGAGAACAGGACAAAAACAAATGGCTCAGCTTTACATCAAAAAATTTAAAAAAGCAGGGTATGGTAGTAAAAAGTATTTTTGCCTCGCCTGAAAATGTTGAAGGCCGAGTGGGAATTGGTACATGTGGAGTTTCGGGAAAAGGTATGACAGATTTTACTGTTGGAGAAAAATACCGCAAGGGCTTATAATTAAACTGCCGTACTACCAAATTATCGTTATTTAACTGTTTTAATTTTAAATAAAGCAAACTTACTTTTTTTAGACATAATGAATTTAAAAAAAAACGTATTTAAGTAATAAAAAGTTAAAACACATTTCGCATACTTACTTGGACAATGTTTTATTATGTTCCTGAAGACTTTCCGCTTGATCAACAGAAGCCCGCTTTTGTATTCTGTATTGATTTTCCTTGGCTTCATTCAGTATTTTCAAAGCAGTTGCATTATTTCCAGCTTTTTCGTGCACTCGAGCCAATAATAATAATCGCTTAGTTCTTAGCTGCAATCCTTCTATATCCATTAGTTCTCTAAACATGAAACAATTTTTCTTGTATTACTACTCTAATCACTAATATCTAGGCAAGATGTAATTTAATGACCCACTAATACTACTTGCCTATACAATGTAGGTAAAGTTTGGCTTTTCTAATTAATCTAAAAATGAACGTTAGCTCTACATACTTGATATTAGTTTTTTGTTTCTATTGAGCAAGTTATTGAGTAAAACAGCCCAACTCTAAATACAAATTCCCTGGAGTTTTTTCCCTTTTCTATTTTTACAATTAAATTTATATTGGAAATATGGGAGAGGAAAAAATTCTCAAGGTTCCATCATGTACCACGCTCAAGAAATAGGCTGCCTTTCCAAATGTCTGTATGCAACGTCAAAGCAATGCTTAAATCAAGAAATTACACTTTATTACATGCATTGTGTATAAAAAACATTGTCAATATAAATTATGCCTAATTTGACTTTGCTTGCGTATCAACTGAGAAAAAATTGAGTTTAGAAGTGCTACACATTATCAAAGTTTATATGGCTGCGTTTAAGAATACATGACACTGTCTGATTGCAAAGGAACTTGCAGCCATAATTTAACAAAAGTTATCAGGTTTTTACTCTGAAGAAATATTTTTAAGAAGACTAAATAAATTTTATAATGTTATACGAATAAAAATTAACAGTTCGCTCTATTTTGATAACACTTTAAAGTCAAGTTGTAATAATGGGCCTAGAAAATTACACAAGATGATGGTAATGGACTTGTGAAATTGAAATCAATTACCAGTACATTTTCGATAACATAAAACTTTGTATACGTTCTAATTATTTTAAAGTTTTAATAATCAAAAAAGGTATGTTAATATGCAGTTAACCAAAAGGTAAAAAAGATTTGAAAATTATACTCGCAGCAATCTGAAATTTGATTTCAGTCTCACTCGATGTCTATTTCCATCATTATTATAGCAAATAATTATATTTGTTTGAGTTGTCAAAAATTAATTCTTTAATTTATTATTTGTAAAGGCACCCCTACACGACATGTTTTTTACATGGGTTTTTTAAGTTTATAATACAATACATAAGTTTTTTTGTGTCTGTCAAAAATAGTCAATTTACATAAGGTTTATAATTTTTACTCACAAACGTATATGTAAATAAATAAAATTTTAGGGCCGTACCTGAATAAAAGCGTACGGCATATATTTTTTGTCAAAATTGTTCACGCCCATACATTTTGTATGAGAGCTACCGAAATACGTCGCGTAAGTATATTATGAATTTCAAAAATCCAAATTTAACACAGCGTACAGAAGCAAAATTAAAACAAACATAAAAAAATAATATACATATAATAATATTTGTTTGAAGTTTTTTTCTAATACAAACAAAAGTAAAAACCAGGGACCGTAATCATTATGAGTTTTATAATAAAAATTACACAATAATGATTATATTGTGAGTTTTAAAGATTTTCTTCAATGGTAATGATTATTTTTGAGCAATATTAATTAAAATCAGCCATAATCATTATTTTTGAGCAAAAGAAATAAAACTCAAAAATAATCATTATTTATGATTTTTATTTTTTTTCGCTTAAAATAAAACTCACTTTCAATTTATGACTTTTTTTGAGGTTTTTTACATATAAAAATTTGGTCAGAACTAATAAAAGAAAAAATATTAAGACATGCTTGTTCATTTTTTTTTATTTATTTATTTAATTAAGTCTATGGATAATAGTTCCTTACAGACTAGAGTAAAATTTACAAACAATATTAAATAATAATGATAAATATTTAATAATAATGATTTAAATACAAAATAATTTTTCTTTTCAAGGAATCATTACTCTCAGAAAGATCAATTAAATGATAAAGATTATTAAACTTCAAACATATTTGACGAAGGGAGTCATTGTTGGCATATACAGTACGGTGATATTTTAAATATAATAAATGGAAGTTACGGGACGGTCTAATTGGAACATTAAAAATAATTTTACTTAACAAATACTCAGAACGTACTTCACCACGTATTAATCTTAATAGAAAAGATACACTTAGCATTGTTCTTCGACTTTTCAGGGTAGGCAGTTTTATAAGAGCAAGTCTGTTCTCATATGAAGGAAGAGCGAATGAGTTCCATCCTAGACCTCTCAAGCAAAATAAAAGGAAGCGTTTTTGTACAGATTCAATAAGGTTAACGTAAGTGAGGAAGTATGGATCCCATATAATAGACCCGTATTCAAGTATAGGGCGTACCAAAGAAGTGTATAGTTGTTTTGTTACGTAGGGGTCAGTAAATTCTTTTGACCAACGCTTTATAAATCCTAAAACTCCATTTGCTTTGTTCACCATCATTGAAATATGTTCACAAAACTTAAGTCTATGATCTAATAAGATCCCAAGATCATTAACGCTTATCACCTTGTCCAGGATTTTATCCTTAAAATGATATGACGTATCAAGTTTCAGTGAACGATAAAATGACATGTGTTTACATTTATTAATATTTAAATCCAATAAGTTGGCATCACACCATTGTAAAAAATTGTCAATATCTCCTTGAAGTGCTGACTGACCAGATATGCTATCAAACGAATAAAAAATCTTAACATCATCAGCATACATCAGAATATTAGTATGAATAATAGCAGATGGAAGATCGTTAATAAATAATGAGAATAAAACTGGACCAAGATGGCTCCCTTGAGGTACTCCGGAGTGAACATCAATAATTTTAGACAGAATATTTTCAAATTTCACTTGTTGAGTTCTTCCAGAAAGATAAGATTTTAGCCAACGTACAGCATTGTTGCTAAAGCCCATGGAAGATAGTTTATAGAGCAAAAGATCGTGGTTAACTTTATCAAACGCTTTACTAAAATCTGTGTAGATAACATCAGTTTGATGATTGTTGACGAAGCCTTCATTAACTTTAGTTGTTAATTCCAGGATATTAGTATAACTTGAACAAAATTTACGAAAGCCATGTTGATATGAAGTTAAGAGTGACGATATTTGATAATATAAAGAGTCAGTCACAATTTTTTCAAAGAGTTTTGGAATCGCATTTAATTTTGCTATGCCTCTGTAGTTTGAAACTTCCAGTTTACTGCCAGCTTTAAACAAAGGAATTATGTATGACTTCTTCCAGTCAGATGGAAAATAACCCAAATCAATAGATTTGTTGAAAATTGCCGTTAGGGGACCACAAAGATTTTCAGAACAATGCTTAAGAATACAGGTAGGTATACCATCAGGACCAGGGGTAGGTGAACTTTGAATTGACAGTAGATTAGATAGAACAGTTTCAGAAGAGATATTCGAAAGATGAATATTTGATGATTGAGATAAAGAATACGGATAACAGGTTTGATTATTAAATGATTTTTTAGAATAAGTTGTAGCAAAAAATTCAGCAAACAAGTTGCTTATGGATATATCATCTTCAGCTCTACGAGAACCAAATTTTAAATACTTGGGATATGTATTGACACGACGTTTAGAGTTAATAAATTTATAAAAAGCCTTTGGGTTTTCCTTTATATTTCTTCTCATTCGGTGTATGTAGTTATTGTAGGCCAATTTATTAGCAGTGATATAATTAGATCGTGCAATTGAATAATTTAGGTAATCACGAGAAGAGCCAGATAATTTAAATTTTTTATAAAGTTTATTCTTCCTGTTTTTAATATTAGTTAAGTATAAGCTATTCCATGGTGGACTCTTATTATTAAGAGCGAATGTTGTAGGAACCGATTCAGAAATGCAGTGATGTAATACAGCGTAGAAATTTGATATAATGTCATCAAGGTTATTTCCAGAAATTATTGAATCCCAAGCAACATTTGACAATAAGTTGTTGAATTTATTGTAATCCGTACGATGGAAACAGAAGACTTTATTACGATGTGTTTTACGTAGTTCAGCTGGTACATAGATATTCAATGCAATGGTAGGATGAAAACGATCTTCAGGAATGCAAATAGGATCACAACGGTTAATAGAGCATTCGTCCGTATTATTCACAAATAATAAATCAAGAATTTTAGAATAGTGATTAAGTATTCCATTAATTTGAAATAAACTCATATCATACAAGATATTGAAAAAATCAGTGAATCTATCATTAATCGTTGATTGAATATAGTATCCATTCTCAAAATTCTAACATATGGAAGGAATATTGAAATCACCAATAATAATTAGGGAGTCATTTTCACTGGCAGAGCAGGCAACTATTCTAACAGCTTCAGCATGCTGGATGTATACGTCTTGCGGTGATGAGGGGGGAATGTATGAGCATGTTATGAATATTCTTCGACTCTTAAGTTTAATAATAACAGCTATAAACTCGATATTAGGTAATGAATCAAATATAAAAAGTTCAGATGAAATAGTACTAGAAACAGCTATGAGGACACCACCACCATAAGAGCCACGATCACGACGATAAATACAATATTTATTACAAAGTATTTCAGTATTTAAAAATGAACAATCAAGCCAAGTTTCAGTAAAAGCCAAGATATGATAATTTCAGTCAAAACTTTCCAAATATAAATTTGACAGTTTTGTTCTTAAGCCGCGAACATTTTGGTAAAGTAATGATATTGAGTCAGTTGATATAAAATTTAGTTTTTTGAAGCATTTTGTTCTTGATGAGGAAGTACACCAATTTTATTAGACATAATTTTTTCTTTATATATATACTCGCGAACTAAAGTATTATCAGGCCAAAAGTTAGAGTCGACAATAACATTGAAATCAACATGTGAGGTGGATATTTTAAACGATGAAATGGACCTGGGTGTAGAAAATGAAAATTTTTGTATGCGAATATCAATATTTCGACCAAATTTAGATCTAATATAATAATCAACATCCTCTGCCGTTGTATCACATGTCAGCCTTGAAACAAATACAGTTTTCCGTGGTGGGATAGCTTGTAGCGGTTTATGTATAATTTGGTTATCTAATGTCCCGTCATTTGGTTTAGTAGTATATATAGAGGAAGTTGTGGTAGAAGACTCCTTATTTATATTACCTGATGGAGAATTTAACTGGACGACATTTGATGGTGAAGATGTAGAACGACCAGCACTAAGAGCAATGGAATTAGCAGGAGTAGGAATGGATATATTATTTAAAGACTGAATTATGGGTAAACTATTTAACGATGTTGATGAAGCAGGACAACCAGGACTAGCAACTGAATTTGCAGAAGTAGGGACAGATACAATGTTTAAAGAGGGAATTTCGGGTAACTTATTTGCTCTTTTCCTCTTTTTAGGAGAATTGTTACAATCTAAATTAATAAATTTTTCCAAGCCTTGGAAATTATTAAATAAATCCCCAAATTTCGCCAGTTTAGATTGTACAGACAGAAACTCCTTATGCAGTTGATCAAATTCACTCTTCTGGCTTCTAAAAAATTTATAAAATTCAATATTGATTTTCTTGCAATTAAAACAAGTCCAGTGTAGTGACTTTGCTGGATCCAAAAGTGCATCTGCATCACGTGGTTTAAGTGCCGTACATTTTACGTGGAAATTGCCTAAGCACAACCAACAAGAAATCATTCTATCATTTGCCGTAATATTACAATTTGGGCTCAAGCAATCCATATTAGTAATATTTTGTTATATAAAATATCATTCTTTTGCGCAAAAATAATTTTTTTTTTCATACATCATATATAAAGTAAAATAAAAGTGAGTTTTATTTTGAGCGAAAAAATAAAAATCATAAATAATGATTATTTTTGAGTTTTATTTCTTTTGCTCAGAAATAATGATTATGGCTAATTTTTATTAATATTACTCAAAAATAATCATTACCATTGAAGAAAACTTTAAAAATCAAAAATTTAAAAATCATGACGGATATGCAAAGATTGTTAAAAAATAATAATAATGGTGCAAAAAAATTTTATTTATGTCTGTTCTAAATGATTGATTTTTTTATTTAAAAAAAGGAACAATAATCATTATTTACGGTCTCTGGTAAAAACTTGTCGAAACAATACTTTTGTTTTTATTTTTTCTTTTTTTCATTTATTGCGTATTTCGGTAATACGGACGTATACAAATTAGACTTTTTTTACGTGGTACGTTGTACGCTTTTATTCAGGTACGACACTTAGGCACAAAATTTATAAAAAAAAACTATTTTAGACATATGTAAGTCATTAGAGCATGCTCTAATTGAAATTTTGTCATAATATAGAGTGTTCTTTATTGAGGTATAGAACTTTAAGTTGGCATCACTTTTTTAACTGGCGGCCATTTTGTCAGCTGTCAAGTGATTAATATTTAGTTTGGTTTGCCATTTCATCATGAACAGGTTGACAAAAGAACAACGCTTGCAAATCGTGCAAATTTATTTCGAAAATAATGGTTCAGTTCGCGAAGTTTACCGCAAGCTCCGTCCATTTTATGGTCGACATAATCGTCCATCAGAGCAATTAATTCGGTTAACCATGGATCGTTTTCGCACTACGTTTACTCTATGTGATAATACGCATCCGCAGAGACGTCGAACAGTGCGCACCGAAGAAACAATTGCCGCTGTAGAGCAAAGTGTTGAAGAGAACCCGAATGAATCGATTCGCCACCGTGCACAGCAATTGGAGCTTTGTCCATCAACTTTATGGAAGATTTTGCGCAAAGATCTTGGCTTGCGACCTTACAAGATCCAGCTTGTGCAAGAATTAAAGCCGCGAGACCATGCAATGCGTCGTGATTTTGGTGTATGGGCCGAAAATGAGATTGATCTCGATGCTGATTTTCATCGCAAAATTTTGTTCAGTGATGAGGCTCATTTTTGGTTGAATGGCTACGTCAAAAAGCAAAATTGCCGCATTTGGAGTGAAGAGAATCCACATGAGACCCTTGAGACGCCATTACATCCACAAAAACTGACTGTTTGGTGTGCTTTATGGGCTGGTGGAGTCATTGGGCCATACTTCTTCCGAAATAATGCTGGAGGGTCAGTTACCGTTAATGGAGAAGGAAACATTCGATGAGCGCATAATTTCGCGGAATGGACCTGTCAATTGGCCACCAAGATCGTGTGATTTGACACCATTGGATTATTTTCTTTGGGGATATGTTAAGTCGCTCGTCTACGCCAACAAACCAGAAACGTTAGGGGACTTGGAAGCCAACATTCGTGGCGTTATTGCCAAAATACGGCCCCATATGCTCGAAAAAGTGGTTGAAAATTGGACCTGTAGAATTGGCTTTATTCGAGCTAGCCGCGGCGGCCACATGCCCGAAATCATATTTAAACATTAATGGCATAAAATTATCCTTCCAATAAAGCCAAATTGATGGACATTAAAACGATTTTCTTGTGTTTTATTTCAATTCAAAGTTCTATACCTCTAAAAAAAAACACCCTGTACTTTCCTCGTTTTTTTTTTTTTAACAAGCAATGTTTTAGAAGTCACACAAGACATGTAACTGTTTAGTCATGCAAAAGTTGACATTAACAGTATAAAAAACATGTCGTGTAAGGGTGCCTTAAGATAGGTTCAACAAATAAAAAAACAGAAGTTTTATTATAAATAGCGGATAATGAGAGGCAAAACAAAAATTAAAAATATGATTTTTTATTTGTTGCAAATATTGGGATCGAACTTGCCAAACAATTCCACTAAACTTTTTTTTTATATAAATTAGTTTTTTTATTATTTGTTATTTGACAACAATTTGAAAGGTCTTTAGTTCAGAGAAATAACATACAGTGACTTCCACAATTGTTCACAAAGCCATATAATTTTAAATTTCTTTCAATAAAAATTGTTTAAAACTAAATTTTATGAATGTTTTTAATTATATAGAATTTAGTACATATCTTAATATATAAAAACGTTTGTGCCGGGTACGTGTTACAAAAACTCAAGAACTGCTGGACCGATTGACACCAAACTTGGACAATATATAAGTTTAGTCAGGAGCCAGGTTTCTCTTAAGTTTAACAACGATAGGTGGCGATATTATTGTCGTAATATTTTAATTTTTTTACTTATAAATTTTAATTCTGGTTTTTCGACCTTTATTATTTAATGTAAAGAATTGCTCAAGCTTAAGGTCTTTTTTTAAAATAAAATCGTTTATTTATTTATCGATATTTCGCTACTCCTGCGTGTAGCGTCTTTAGGAAATATTTATTTTTAAATTATTTTGAAATTTGAAAATTATTTTGAAATTATTAAACAGCGGTAATATACAATAAAAAATATTACATTAAACATAAATAATTACATAAAATGTATTTAAGTATAATTAACCCATTAACGCCCGCTGTACTATATATAGTACACAACTTAAAGTTCAAGTAAAAATTATAAAATGCAGTTTTTTACCCGGGAAACGCTTTTTAACAGTCAATAAGAGTACATGCAACATCCACGTAGCTGTTGTTGAAAAATATCAATTATGGGAATCTCCATTTTGGCTAGTTATCTAGGATTCTCCATTTTGGTGATTAATTTCTCGTGAGATTGTGAATGGTCATGTAGTTTATTTTACATCAGTTAACTTTGAAGAACGTTAAATAGCAGTTTATTTACTTGATAACATCACATTCTAATAAAAGCAATATAAGACGGCTTAGTTCGTATAGAATTTTTTGAGCTATAGCATATTAAGTGCTGCTGTACTGAGCTTAGTATACCTGAAAAAACACAACTCAGAATATTTTTTTTTGGTTTTTTTCTTTTACTGTACTGTAAAAAATGTTGTTTAAATCAAGTTATAAATATTGAATATTAAAAATTGTTCTTGGTTTTCATTTGGGCGTTAATGGGTTTAAAAAAAATGAGAAAAATTGATATATTTAATATATTAATTGATGCCTGTCGAGCAAATAAATAGGTTCATTGAAAAGAGAATGACATTTTTATACAAAAAAAGTGCAATTGCAAGAAAATTTCTAATATTTTGTTGAAAATCCCTTATTTTGAATCACCGCCGAACATCTCCGGGGCATTGATTCGACAAGTGACTGACAAGTCTCTAATGGAATTGAGTACCAAGCTTCCTTCACTTTTGTCCACAAATCTTCTTTATTTTTAGCCTTGAGTGGTGCAATTTTGTCCTTAACGATTCTCCAAAGATTCTCAATGGGATTTAAATCCGGCGATTGTAAAGGCCACTCCATTAACTTTATATGTTTCTTTTGGAACCATTCTTTTACGATCTTAGAAGTATGCTTGGGGTCATTGTCTTGCTGGAATTCATACTTTAAAGGCATTTCCTACTCGGCATACGGAAGCATTACTTCTTTAAGAATATGCAGATAAAAATGTTTGTCCATATTTTCCTTGATCCAGAATATTGGCCCAACACCGTACCAGGAAAAACAACCCCATATCATTATGTTGCCGCCGCCATGCTTTATTGTCTTCGTGGTGTACTTTGGATCATATGCTTTATTTTTTGGACGCCTTACCCATGTTCTTCCATCAGGTCCGACTAAGTTTATCTTGGATTCATCAGACCATAGTATGTTTCTCCATTTTTTTATACCTTCCGAGCCGGCCCATTCAGCATGTACTTTTGCAAACTCAATGCGCTTTTTTCTTTGTCTGTTATTAAGCATTGGAACCTTCTGGGCCGATCTTCCGAATAAATTTTTTTCTCTTAAACGACGTCTAATGGTCCACTCTGATACGGGAAGCTTTAACTCATTTTTCAGCTGAACTGCGGACATAAAAGGATTACGAGTTAACAACATCTTAATGCAATCATCGTCTCTTTTTGAGGTTTTTCGCTGTTGACCCCTTTTAAGTTTTTGTTTTGGAGGCTGCAATGCATTTCTTATCATATTCTGCGATCTCCCAAGAATTTCAGCAATTTTCCATTGGCTATAACTGCGGCTGTGTAGATCCTTTATAATCTTTTTTTCCTCTTCACTACAATGTTTAGAACGTCCCATTTTTTAAATTTTTAGAGGTATTTGCTTTAATAAGTTCTATTAAAAGGCTGAATTTAAAGTTTTCTACAATAATTTTTATAATTTTGGCGTTTAACATTTTAAACTAACAAATTTTTCAAAGTGAACCTATTTATTTGCTCTTTGATTTTATATGGTTATTTTTTTTTTTAATTTTGGGCAATTTTTTACATAATAATTTAATTATTGTGATGCAGTATTAAAAGTGGGTATTTGCTTTAGTAATAAGCGAGTTTTCCTTTTGTATTGCTGTAATGTAAACTAAAGTCAAACAAAATTGATATATCATTTTGATGTGAACCTATTTATCTGCTCGTAACTGTATATGTATTATTTTCCTTATATTTTAAGAAAAGAATATATAAATTTGGTTTTGTATCATTTCTTTTTAGGACAGTATGCATTAAATTCTATATAAATAAAAACATTCGTAAAATTTAGTTCTAAACAACTTTTATTGAAAGAAATTCTAAATTATATTAAAATAGTATATATGTATGTATATACATACATACATGTACTTAGTAAAGTCTAATTGAACTCTATGTACTTATATTTATACATACATTTGGTTTTCATCCTCATTCGAGATTAACGTCTCCTCAGCACTTTTGAATTGTCTCAGCTTTAAATAAAGTTCTGCTAAATTTAGGTTTAAGCTGGAGTGATTTCGGTTTTTTAGAGCTTCTTGATAAAATTTTATAGCTTTTACGTATTGGTGAGTTTTCACAAAGGTACGTCCCAATTTACTAGCCAAACGAGTATCGTGCGGATTTAGTTCAAGCGCTTTCTGATATGCTTCAATTGCTAAATCAGGTTCTGCAAAGTCCAAATTTTTTTATATATAGATTTTAATTCTAAAGTTTTAAACACTACCAGCGCTAGCATTAAGAAAAGTAAGCACTGAGTATATAAAAAAATTGCTAAATTCTTTTTTATTTTTTATGTTTTTAAAAAATAAAAATAATTGCAAAACTACGAGTATTTTTGATATTAATGTGATTTGTACTTATTATCATAAAGGCTAAATTTTGCACTACTACTATATTTTTATTGGTTTAAGAGTAATGTGACGTTTCGGAACCACAGAATTTAAGGTAAATTGATAAGAAATATAAAAAAATGGTAAAATAAACACATTTTTCTTATAAAGGGTGTTTTTTATTGAGGTATAGAACTTTAAATTGGCATCACTTTTTTAACTGGCGGCCATTTTGTCAGCTGTCAAGTGATTAATATTTAGTTTGGTTTGCCATTTCATCATGAACAGGTTGGCAAAAGAACAACGCTTGCAAATCGTGCAAATTTATTTCGAAAATAATGGTTCAGTTCGCGAAGTTTACCGCAAGCTCCGTCCATTTTATGGTCGACATAATCGTCCATCAGAGCAATTAATTCGGTTAACCATGGATCGTTTTCGCACTACGTTTACTCTATGTGATAATACGCATCCGCAGAGACGTCGAACAGTGCGCACCGAAGAAACAATTGCCGCTGTAGAGCAAAGTGTTGAAGAGAACCCGAATGAATCGATTCGCCACCGTGCACAGCAATTGGAGCTTTGTCCATCAACTTTATGGAAGATTTTGCGCAAAGATCTTGGCTTGCGACCTTACAAGATCCAGCTTGTGCAAGAATTAAAGCCGCGAGACCATGCAATGCGTCGTGATTTTGGTGTATGGGCCGAAAATGAGATTGATCTCGATGCTGGTTTTCATCGCAAAATTTTGTTCAGTGATGAGGCTCATTTTTGGTTGAATGGCTACGTCAACAAGCAAAATTGCCGCATTTGGAGTGAAGAGAATCCACATGAGACCCTTGAGACGCCATTACATCCACAAAAACTGACTGTTTGGTGTGCTCTATGGGCTGGTGGAGTCATTGGGCCATACTTCTCCCGAAATAATGCTGGAGAGTCAGTTACCGTTAATGGAGGCCGGTATAACCGACTATTTTGTTCCCGAATTGGATGGCATGAATGTGGATGAGTTGTAGTTCCAACAAGACGGCGCTACATGCCACACAGCGCACGTCACAATCGATTTATTGAAGGAAACATTCGATGAGCGCATAATTTCGCGGAATGGACCTGTCAATTGGCCACCAAGATCGTGTGATTTGACACCATTGGATTATTTTCTTTGGGGATATGTGAAGTCGCTCGTCTACGCCAACAAACCAGAAACGTTAGGGGACTTGGAAGCCAACATTCGTGGCGTTATTGCCAACATACGGCCCCATATGGCTTTATTCGAGCTAGCCGCGGCGGCCACATGCCCGAAATCATATTTAAACATTAAGGGCATAAAATTATCCTTCCAATAAAGCCAAATTGATGGACATTAAAACGATTTTCTTGTGTTTTATTTCAAGTCGAATTTCTATACCTCTAAAAAAACACCCTGTACATAAGTGCATTCACAATCTAAAGTGGTTGTAAGTAGTGTTTACTGTTCGGTTTTAACTGAAACCGAAACCGTGGTTTTTTTACCAACTTGTCGAAACGATTTTCTCTTCGATTTTGAGTTTTTACCTTCTCGTTGTTTTAATACTTTATTATTTCATTAAGGCTTATAGACATTTTAATACTATCGAACTTTAATTTATATAAAACATCTTTTACAAATTGCAAGCTGTTTCAAAGATTCCTTAGCTTTAAATTAACAGAAATAAAAAGAATCAACAGTTTTGTCATTTTTAGATAGTAAATGTCTACAGGAAAATTTTTTTCGTACAAGCAACCCAATTTTATTATTCCAAACGATTCCTTTCAATATGATAAGGTGTTTTAAAGATTTCTAAGCTTTAAATAGTCTTAAAAGGATAAGGTGTTTTAAAGATTTCTAAGCTTTAAATAGTCTTAAAAGGAATCAACCAGTTTTGTTATTGTTAAACAGACAAAAGTAAATAAAATTTTGTTTGTATAATATCAGTCTAATTCATAATGTGATAAAACGTGCTTATAAGAGCCTTATAAGCAAAATCTCTTAATTTTGTATTCATAAACAAGAAACAGCGTCATAACGCTCTCATAAACCATTTATAAATAAGAAGTTTTTATTGTAGGTTTTTAAGTACTTTAACAGTGCAATAACACGATATTTGTGAGTTAGATTGAATATTGTATAAATAAAAGTGGAATAATATAGTATTACAATGAATAAAACTTATATCCCTTTCAGACCTGACACTAAATTAATGGGAATTTTTTACTGATTTTTGGAATATATTGTCTCAATATCGTACGAAAATATAATCAATGTTTAGATTTTACCATTTTTATATCCTTCAAGGATTTTCAGGACACGTACAATTGATGCACTCGTTAACCTTTTTTTGTTGAAATGCATATTTATTGCATCAAATGACTTCAAATGGTTTGAAACAATAAAATTTATAATTTTTTTAGTTAAAATATGCCCCAATTCCCTGTTTATTAGCCATTAGTACTTTTGTAGTTGCAAACACAAATTGTTCCTACCGTTCATTTTGACAAAACTGAAATCTGACGCAAGATTTTCGAAATAATTAAAATAACGGTAAATCGAATAGCAGAATAGTGTGAGAAACAAACATAAAGAACAATCAGCGCAATCGATGCATGTCGGTCTTTTTAATGTTTATCAAATATTAACGAAAATAGTGAGGCCTAAACCTACCCGCACAATCGATGCATCACGGTCTGAAAGGGATATAGTTGTACATATGTATTTACATTCATATAACTAAAAATTTTCGTATAATAGCAAATGATTGCAGTCTCTGTACAAAATTAAATTTCTAAATGGCCAAAAAATTGTTTTTATTTTGTATTACATATCCCATCTCTTTCCTTTACAGGCTCTGTCATTAGTGCCTGTAGAAATTGCGAATGTAAATCTCTCTTTCTCTTTCTCTCCAGTTTGCAATTCCATTTTACCAAATTTTGATATAAAAAAATGTAAACAGAATAGTGATGCACAAACCAAAAAGAGAATGGCAGTATTCGATTACTTTATACATAAATTAAAAAATTGTGCTTCAAAAGAATTTTTTTTTTTAATTTTTCAGTTTATTTTAGTTATTTTTTAACAGCAGTAAATATTACTTCAATCACATCTATTTTATGTATAATTGTGTTACTATTATATTATTTTTAGGAATATTAAAAAATTACCGAAGTAACCGATAGCTTTTATTGTGCATCACTATGCTGAAATAACATCATGGTATTGCCAGCATGACATTAAAATCGTTTATTAGTTAATTTGCTCATATGAAAGGTTTATGAATAAGATTTTTTATTTTGAGCTTATAAGACAGATAACGTCTCATAACAAATGTATGGATAAAACTTAAATTAAGGAGTTATTATGAATTAGACTGTATATATACATATAGCCCATTTCACAATGACGAAACAAACAGTCACTGATATTTTCTAGTATTTTCGGTTTCTCTATGTCTTTCGCCTGCTCTTACGATTTACCATTTTTCTTTTTTACGTATCGTAAAAAAAAGTGTTGCCAGTGTGTAGTCGCCGTGGTCTAGTGGTTAGTGTGTTGGCTTACTAAGACATGGGCCCTGGGTTCGACTCCAGGCTCTGACATCTTCAAAAAAAAAAAAAGAAATATGAAAAAAATATTTCTTTCGGCGACTACCTCTCAGCAGTCTTCTGGCAAAAGCTCTGAGAGTAACTAAGGCCCCGATTATGGTTCACAACAGTTGTAAATTTGATGTTGTAGTTCTAAAATTGAGGTTATGATTTACAACACCTACTTATGTGTTGTACCATATACTTTGAATATTGTTTACAACATTTATTTTTATATGTTGTAGCCAATACAACACAACATTTAGTTGTTGTGAACGATAATCGGGGCCTAATTGCCATGAACAAGCTTCTCAAGTCTGTCGTTCGGAGTCGACATTAAACTGTAGGTCCCGGTACTCATGGATAAAAACTGACACACACAACATGAGTGCTGCGAGAAGCTAGGCCGTAATCCTGACACATGGTTGTAAAGGCCAGTTATGTATTTATGTATGTAAAAAAAAAGTGTTGCCAGTTGAAAATTTTTAATGAATTTATTTAAAAAGAGAAAATAAACTACTATGTATTTTGCTTGTGAAAAAATGCAACTCTGTTACATAAAATATCCTTTACAATTAATATTCCAGCTGTCATCCAACCTTTAACACATATTAATCGATCTTCTAAGCAAATTGCATTGTGATTGGGTCAGTTTCATGTTGTAATTGTAACGCTGCATTCGAGTCACTTGCCTTTTTGCTTTCATTTGATGAAAAACACGAAATAGTTGTATATAATCATACACTTTACAATAGATGCATACAAACATATTTACAGCCTATTTCACAGTGACGAAAAAAACAGTCACTGAGCGAAAAAAAACACACGAAAGAAAGGTATTTTGGGTTTCTCTATGTTTTTCGCCTGCTCTTACGAGTCACCATTTTTCTTTTTTACATAATAATTTTGTTGGCTTAAATCTGTTTGTATGCATCTATTGTACAATGTGTGATTGTATGTGTATACAACTATTTCGTGTTTTTCATCAAACGAAGCAAAAAGGCAACTGACTCATTTTGACATTTGCCTTCGCTGCATTCGACATTGTGAAATTGGTTTTTGTATGAAATTCATTCTCTTTTCTTTTTATTATTCGTTTTGTTCGCACACACTTATGATGTAGAGAAACCAAAATACAAATTTTTTCGCCCAGCAAACGAAAGAGAGCACTAGCTCAACATTGTGAAACAGGCTGATAATAATTTGTTTATTTTGAAATGTCTGAGCTGAAACCTAGTGTTTGGAAATATTTTAAATATTTTTTTATTAAATTTTATAAAATTACCGGAATTGATTACAAACGAGTAAAACTTCTTATTTTTAAATTTTATTCAAGCAATTATCATACCAGGTTCAAAACACCGAAACCGAACCAAAACTGGGCCCAAATCGCGGCACTCGCTATCGAATGAAGTTAATCGAAATTTTTGTATTTGAGATCGCCGCACTCGATAACGAGTAAGGTGTATCGAAATTTTAGATTATGGCATTCGATAACGAGTACTCGATCGAATGCCATCTCTCGAAATGTCATTCGATACTAAAAGAGCAATCTAAATTATATACGCGTTGTTTATTTGGAAATATAACAAGATAAAAAATTAATTATTTTTAATAAAATCGACAGAAATGTAAGTAGCATTTGCATAAAACTAAAGTCACTCTTACCACCATTGAGTTGAGGCTGTGAAAGCCCTTTCTATTAAAGAACATGTGTTCATTGGACGATGGTCTTTGTAGTCCGATATGCGTACCATCCATGCAGCCAATGACTAAGGTGATATATAAAGCGTTACACAATTTCAATTCCAAATAATTAAAAGATGTATGTATGTATACTAACCGCCGGGAATCTTATAACATCATGTCCATCAAAAAAATTATGGATCCATTATCTAAATAATTTTAATTAAGTTAAAATTAAACTATATAATTATTTTGCTCTAATTTTACTTTCATTCTTTTTATTTTAAAGTTATTTGATTCTTTTACAAAACAAAAAATCTTTTACATTTTTCTTGTAAATTTCGATTCGATAGCTATCGAGTGCCATTATTTGCTTATTCGATACGTGACGAAATTTTAGTCGATACGAACGTTCATTCGATAACGAGTGCCGCGATTTGGGCCCTGGTTTTGATATGTTATGAGAGCGTACGACATTGAAAGAAAATACGGCCCAAACTTTGACAGTCGTACGGCTCTCTTTGTTCGTTGAAATTTTTTAAAAAACCATAACATTTCATTAGATCAGGGTTCATTTTTTTGTTTTTGTTTGTTTATATTAAATGTATTCACAATGCATGTAAATTTTGTGTGCATGTGCATTTTATCCCGGTGGCGAAAATCACACTGAATCATCGTGACAAACGCTGGCAATGCTAAATCATCGATGACAGTTGCTGAATTTTATTTGCGGTCATGCATGAATTTTTAAAGCATTTGTCCAAAACGTCATATATGACTGAAGTTGATTTTGTCTCGTAGAAGTCCGGGTATTGGTAAGTTCTAACAGACATAGAAAAATATCACTTTGATTCACCTATGAACCTCTTATTTTTAAATTATAATTTTCGAAAAACCGCAAATTTTATTTTTTAATTTTTCTCCTTGGCTGGGATTTGAACCTCGGTCGTTTGAGTTTCTGTGCTAGCGCTCTAACCACTATACCATAACCCTCCAAGTTAGCAAAGCGTCAAAGTCATCAAAACAAAAAAAAACAGAGAGACTAAAATATGAAAATAATATTAAAACATAGAAAAAACAAAAAAAGCAAAACTATTCCGTTATTTCAGCTTAATTCACCAATGGAGACCTATAGCATACAAAATCCCCTAGAGTTCAGTTTTAAAACGACTCATAGCAGATAATGTCGCCAAGTTTGGACATTCTTAGGTAAAGTATCACTTTAATGAAAATGTCATGAATAAGTGTCTTTGTTATGTAGTTGTCACGAAGGTTCATCAATGAAAATTTCATGTAAAATGCGACTAGATACTGATTGTGTAACGATGATTCGTCCATGAAAATTTGTAAATGACCATGTCTCTTTGAATTCGCCACCGGGATATATTTTCATTTTACTTTGTTTTGGTATTTTACCAACCGTGTAAACGCAAAAAATATCTGTCGTAAGTTTTTTGCTCTCATTTTCAATATACGGCTGGAATTTCATAATATTTTCTCTTTGATTTTACGTACGACTTGTATTACCGTCTAAACCCGCCTTAAGAAACATTCATAAAATAAAATATTTTAATATAAGAAGAAAGAAATTATTTTGAAACTGCTACATTATTAGTTTAAGGGAACTAGCTTTTCTGCGTAGATTATAAGTTACTTATGTTATTAATAAATGACGTGACTTAAAAAATTTGTTTTTTTTTATAAAATTTCTTTGACATTTTCCGAAAAAGCATAATCAGCATCAATTTAGTTTTTTTTTTTTTGATAATCTTATTCAAAAGTTTACCAAATTGACTTCATCTTTTTAAGCATCTTTCAAATTTAAAAATTTTAATTCCCTAAGTTTTTAAGGCTAATTTTTATATATTATTTTCTTTTAAAAAGTTTGGAAAGTATTTAACAGTATCGAAAATCGAATCCACTCTTTAAAAGATTTTATTTGATTTCTAAAATCACTACAAAATTTGGTCCAATCCATCATGTCTCAGAGTAAATTTCCGTTAGGAGACAGAATATTTAAATTCTTAAAAAAAAAAAACAAGAAATAAAATATCAGTAGAAAAATTACCCACATTATTAAATTTTAAAAAAAGTACAATTTTAGGGTAAAAATTGTCACATGTTCATACCGTATTTCTGAAAGGGTAAAATTTGCAAATGCAGATAAGCCTGCAACATTTCTAGACTTGAAAAGCTAACGGACTAAAAGAGAAGGTTGTTTTGAACGGCTCCCTTAACAGAAATGTAAACTGTCCTAATAAAACTCACAGTTTATATAAAATGATAAATCCATACAACAGCAACTGTAATATTCTTGATAAGCTATTGTTACATTTAACCTTTGTGTTGTTTTTATTAATCTTTTCAATATAAACGAATATTTATGTGGTCTCATTATTGCAAATTTAATAAGTGAAACACTTTATTTAAATGTCCGTTAAAAATACTTCTTGACTGTTATTCTTTTACACTGGTATGTTCATTCAAATAACTTCGGCCCCGATTATCGTTCACAACAACTAAATGTTGTGTTGTATTGGCTACAACATATAAAAATAAATGTTGTAAACAATATTCAAAGTATATATGTATATACAACATATAGGTGTTTAAAATCATAATCTCAATTTTAGAAATACAACATCAAATTTACAACTGTTGTGAACCATAATCGGGGCCTTCTTTACGTGAACGACCTAGTTCGATTGAACTACACTCAATCGATTTAATATCATTTTCGCACTCAATTATTTTTTTATTTTCTAACGATATTTTTTTAAGCTTTTATACAAATAACTAGATTTTGTGGTATTTAGTGCTAATTCAGAATCAGAAAAAAAATTCTTCGGAATCGAAACAGATAAAATATCAAAAGAAGACTTCTGCCCACAAGTTTGTCAGTTGGATAATATGTTAATATAATTTTTCATCCAGTTTATTCAAATCAATAGAAAAAACAAGAAATAAAAAAGATTTTATTTTATACACATAGTATGTAACCCGGCATAAAAAACCGACCACGTAGTCTGTCAAATGTCGTGAATTAACTTTTTTGGGATTTGTATGTTAATTAACTTCAATAAAAAAAATACATTTATACATATACATACAGTGGTGGCCATATAATTAGAAACGATGTATAATCAAAATGAAATCAAAGTGTAATTTCTTTTAAAACCATTACTAAAAATTACAAGCACCGCTATTCGAAAAGCACACAATCGACAATATTACCGCTGCATAAAAACTTTGAATTTAAAGCATGCACTTTAAAAAAATTTTGATTAATTTCTAAGTACTTGGTTTTTAGCTGGCCACGTAATTAGAAACGTTCAGGTTTTCTTTAATTAATTACATTTTTTATTATGAGTCATAAATTTAAAATTCAGTAGATCGTATTTAAATAACCTTAAAACGTTTTAGTTTTCAAAACTGGAAAAAATAAGTGATGCACTCCATAAATAAGGGAGGGCTTCTACAAGGCGTATCCTATTGCACAAATTTTTTCATAATCCAAAAAAGTGAAATTTGGTGCAGTTCACTTCTAAAATTAAACAAAAAAGTTTGCAACCGCAGCCAGAAAGCCCAGTGCTAGAAAAACTCCTCAAGTAGAAGATAAGATTATTTCCGGCATCACTAGAGGTAACCAATTTCTGAATTAACACAAAATTTAGATGAAACTGGGCAACAAATGAGAGAAGAACTATTTACACGGACAATAACAATGCGTTTATAAACATTTTGGCTTTCGTAGAAGTTTTGTATAAAAGAAACCACATGTCTCAAAAAAATATTAAGAAACACTGACGCTTTGCAAGCAAAATGCTCAACAAAGATGCATGTTATCTGAAATAGAATTCTCACAAGCAACGAATTTAGGAATATCGTTAGCCAAACATGCAAATATGCTAAGTCCATTTTTATAAAAATTGAGATTTTGATACAGAATGATAGAACAATCAAAAATAAAAAATACCGTTATGTCGTTTTTCCCCTTCGTTTCGCAGTGGTATGCAAATATGCTAAGTCCAACACACAAAACGCAAATATGTTAAGTCCACACAGAATTCCAAAACAAATTATGTTTGTCTGAAAATGAATAATTATGACAAAAATAATAATTAATTATGACAAAGAAAACGCGAGGAAAGAGCAGTCGTAGATAGAAAACAACAATTCAGAAATCGTGTGATTAATTTAACTGTAAACAAAAGTCAGATATCGTTTTATCTTCATAACTTTTGTTACAAACCTTTTAGAAAATACACTTTGCTAATAAAACGTTATTTATAACAATGATTCTTTGAAATTTAATTTTACAAATGCTTTGACATTTAAGTTTTATATTCATTAAATTATTAATATTTGCATAATAAAGATTGTTTTTATTATTACAAAGTTTGAGTTTTTTTTAAATTCTACAACTTTACATAAATATTAATTTATTTTATAAGTTATTATGAATTCTGCTGATAAGAACCAGTGTGAGTATGGCGATGAATCAGATGACGGCGTCATAGGACTTGTGCCATACGGATTTAATAGTGATTCTGAAAGTTCGTGCATGTCACCGTCTGTAACGAAAAGACGCAAAAAGAGAGACCGTGTTGAAGGTTCTGCATGGTTTTCTGCCAAAAATAAAAAGCGCAGAGAAACTGGGCAATCTTATTTAGGAAAACAAAAGGTGAATAATGGTTGGAACTACAAAAAAAGAAGGAACCGCGTACATTAAAAGAAAGATGTAATTGTAAAAAGACTATAACAATGAAATGTGCTCAGATAACAGACGACGACAGGAAAGAAATATTTACAAGATTTTGGAAAATGTCTTGGGATGAAAAAAAGATGTACGTAAATACTTTGATTTAAACAGTTGGAGTATCAAGAGCTCGAAATAGAAATACGCAGAACAAATCAAAAAGAGGTCAAACTTTACAGTATTTTCTAAAAGTAAAAAACACAAGTTTTCGAGTGTGCAAAATATTTTTCTTGAATACTTTGAACATCGGTCGACAAACAGTTATTGATTGGTTGAAAAAGACCGCAGCTCCAAAAGCAAGTACAAAGAAAACTGGTCCTAGAAAAAGATTCTCATCCGAACAGAGACAATGCCTGAATTCGTTTTTTGATTCCCTGCCAGCCACTGAATCTCACTACTGTCGTGCAGTCACTTCAAAAAAATACCTTCTGGCAGAATGGGGTTCCAAAGAGCAGCTTTATACCTTTTATATGAATGATTTTTGTTATGGAAAAAATATTGCACCCCTTTCCAAAAATATTTTCTCGGAGATATTTGAATCTAAGAACTTAGCTTTGTTTGCTCCTAAAAAAGACCAGTGCGAAATGTGCACTCGATTTTCTGTTGGAAACCTCTCGCAAGAGGAATATAATATTCACCAACAGAAGAAAGAAGATGCCAGAAAGGAAAAAAATAAAGATCGAGAAGAAGAAACACATGTTTACACTGTAGATCTTCAGGCTGTGCTAATGGCTCCAAAATCTCAGGTCAGCAGCTTGTATTATCGAACCAAATTACAGGTTCACAATTGGTTTTTTACAACCTAAATAACAAAAAAGCATTCTGTTTTTTATGGAACGAGGTTGAAGGTGGATTAGGCGCGGAAGAATTTGCAAGTATTTGGACTTTCTTTATTGAAAATAAAATTCTCCCTGCCAATGACAATCCAGCAAAAATAATTTTTTACCCTGACGGTGTTCACTCAACAATAGAACGTGCTTTAAAAAACAGAAACATTGACGTCCCTGCTGAATACATTGGCATATGCAAATCAGCCCGTAAGAAACCTGAACCCTATGATGTCATGTATTTGGATCATACGTTTTTTAAAACTTTTAAAAATATTCGATTTCTTAAAAGTATTCGACCTGGTCATGGAAAAGGCGATGCGAAGGTGACGGATATTCGTGGTATGAAATATACTCCAAATGGCGAAGTATTTTTTAAACTCCGATTTCCGGATGACTGGAGTACTTTACCCCAAAAAATAAACAAAAGTGTAAAAGCTATGCATTTTTCAAACTTCCTTGGAATATACGCAGAAAGAAGAAAAATAACTGCCAAAAAATACGAAGACCTGCAATATTTAAAAGCAAGTCTATCCAAGGACCACCATAAATATTATGATGAATTACCGCATGAGTAGCACATTATGTTCACCTTGTACGCAGCATAACTTTTTATAAACAATACCCCATTTGTTAACAGCAATGAAAAGACTGTTATTTTGTGTTATTTTGAAAACTATTACAATAATTTCATTACATTTAATTTTTTAATTTACAACTTGTGGAATATTTTTTTTTATTTCTTTTGTTTTCTTTCTAATTAATAAAAATAAAAAACATAATAACTATTAACAACAAATTTTGTTTCTTTAAAATAACAATAATACCACTTTATAAGAAAATATGATAAGTCCACAAAAAGATAAAAATCATGAAATGCAAATATGCTAAGTCCAAAAACATCAAATAACTTCACTCTTGTATTTTTATTTAATCGGGATATTATTGGCATCTAAACGGCGTAATAAATAAAACATTCCTGCGTTTACAGACTAAAAAAATATTTAAAACAGAAAAAGTTAGAAAGTTTTTTCTTCCTCCTGAAAAATGTGTAAAACTGGACTTGGCATATTTGCATGTTTGGCTAACGATATATTGTTTTCACCTGACGAAAAATCTTACGTAAGATGTTCCTCAGTGGTGGTGTATTATAACTTGGGATGCGATTTGGTGGTGTGGTGTGAACCCATTCTAAGACTAAAGGCAAAAGTTGATTAACATCAATATAAAAACAATTTAAAAAAATGTAATAGAACAATATTTCTTTTGAGAATATGCTCGTTCTCAACATGAAAACGACTCAAATCAAAATCCTAAGTTAATAACATGCTGGATTTCGTATAAAAATATTGACATTTTGTACTTATAATCGTAAAATTTTTATCTAAACCCAATTGAAAACTTATAGGCAATTGTAAAAAGGAATCACGCGAACAACATTCCAAAACGCAAAAAGTCTATTAGTTCCTATGGAAACATGTCTCTGTAAACATGCCAACATTTAATACAAAATTGACAGAGAAGACAAATTCTAGCCAATATTGTCAAAAATAAAATATGTAAGAGAATGTCCTATTAGACGAAATGTCAATTTTTATTTACTTTTGTGGAAAAAATTTCAAGTTTGGTGAAAACATTTGCATCGTTTCTAATTATAAGACCAACATAAAAGTGCTATATCTTGTTTAAAGTTATTTTTTTTAATGTTATCTCAGCTGTAAATATTTTTATTATAAATTCAATAATGATTTAATACTTTACAATTTATAATATTTAGTTTTGGTATTGTGAACTTAATTTTTAAAATATATTAAGAAAAATGTGTGCTGCTAAGTCGTTTCTAATTATATGGCCACCACTGTATATACTTATATATATATAAAAATAATAATAATAGCGCATTTACACCAAACTCAAATCAACTAAATTTAATTTGAAATCTCTTTCAAAATTTATAGTGTTTGCACCTACATTTTTTGACAACTAGCAGGCTTTTATTTTCATAAAATAACAGCCAATAAAAAATTAATATATAAAAGCATTTTTTCTTATTCCGGTATGTGATGAAAAACGATTTCGATCGAAATTGAAATCGAATGAAATTTCAAGTGGTTATATCTTCCAAATCCTGGCATATGTGGAATTCCTTTTTTACTTATTACCTTACCGACTATTACCACAATATCCTTGATTATTAAAATTTTAAAATAATTTAAACAAATAAATTTTATTTTACTTTGAAAATACAAACGATTACAATTTCGATCGAAATCGTTTTTTATCATATACCGGATTGTTTTATATTCAATATAAAAAAATTATTATATAAAACAATTTTTACTTATTATTTTATATTCAATTTATATTATTTCATATTCAAAATAATTCAAAGGTCTGAAATTTTTTCGTTTTAGTTTTATGGTACACTCAGAGAGAAAAGTTGGGCAATTCTTTATCAATTCTCTTTTAAACTTGTCTTCGTGTACATTTTGTAAACAAACCCATTTGTTTTTTGTTGTTGGCGCAAAGAAAAATAAGACCAAAAGAAAACGAAAAAACATTTGAAAGTTTAAATAATTTAATAAGTTTTGGAATTTGTTAAATAAAATGCGTGATATTATAGAAAAAATAATTGAAAAAGTGCGTAAAGATGATTAAATTATAAAATATAAAATCAATTCTTTGCAAAAACACTATAAACTTAATTTTTAATAATTTTTTACATTCAAGAAATTTAATTTTAGTTTTAATTTTAGGAGCGTTTTCTTTGAGAGTCGTTTTTGCCGGAAGTTGCGGTCATTAATTATTAAGTGTGTACCACAAGTGTGTAGTCGCCGTGGTCTAGTGGTTAGTGTGTTGGCTTTCTAAGACATGAATCCTGGGTTCGACACCCAGCTCCGACATCTTAAAAAAAAAAGAAATATGAAAAAATATTTTTTTCGGCGACTACCTCTCAGCAGTCTTCTGGCAAAAGCTCTGAGAGTAATTAATTGCCATGAACAAGCTCCTCAAGTCTGTCGTTCGGAGTCGACATTAAACTGTAGGTCCCGGTACTCATGGATGAAAATTGACACACACAACATGAGTGCTGCGAGAAGCTAGGCCGTAATCCTGACACAGGGTTGTAAAGTAGAGCTGCAAAACTATCGATAGTCGGCCCCATCGATAGTTTCGATAGTTTAAAAAAAAACAATCGATACTATCGATACTATCGGATTTCTATTTTTCTGAGAAAATTAGAATCGCAATACGATTTTTTGGATATATTTTTACTAGTTTCTTCAAAAATCTAGTGGATGAGTAGAATTCAATTTGTATCGAAAGTCCAGTAAGTAAAACTCTATTAAAATATAGCAAGTACCATGTATGTATATGGGTTATTATTCGCTCTCAACTGTCTTTCATAATAAATGTATTAATTTAAATAAAAGACATACATATGTATACTATTGTAACATCAATTTCAATTTTATTACAAAATAACAAAAAAAAAAAAACGTAAATTATTTACCAAACAAAAAAAATAATTAATAATTTTTTTAAATTAACGTTAATCGTAAAAGGCTTTAACGTTTAAAACGTAAAACATACATTCTACATATGTAAATACCGAAATTCTAATTAAAAGGGATTATAAAAAACAATTCATAAATAAAATTAGATACAGAAGCGTTAAATTTAGGTATTTATAAGTTATACCAGGTTTACCCAATAATTTTTGTTAATGAACAGGAGTTTATCGACCGTTTTTGGTCCATGGTCGTAATTGGCTTTTCCGCTTCTCTGAAACTAGGGTGCGAACGTTTTAGGTGATCTAATAAATATGTAGTATTGCCGCTGGTTTTATAATATTTGCCACATAAACGGCATTTAGCACAATTTTTATCTTTGGTTATTTCAAAATAAGTCCAAACATCTGAATACGTCCTACGTATCTTTTTTTGAATATCCTCTTCATCATTCGTTGCCATATTCTATTAAACACAGACAGACATACACACTCCTATTAAATAGTATTGTAATAATACTTACTTTCTGATAATTGTAGGAATCTCACCATTTTTTAAAACTCTTTTTTTTTTATTTAAATATTATTTATTCTTTCAGAAATACTATTTATAATACCAGAAACTTTTACTTTAAATCTTCTTTGTATTATTTTTGTGCCGTCAATAATTCGCCGTTATCGTTATATTAAGGTAGACGTTGCCGCTGAATAAAAATAACTAAGTTTAAATAAAATTAATTACCCTAAGGAGCTTAATAGGATAACACTTTTTTGAAATATTGACTCTATTTTATTTTACATTAAATAAATGCAATATATTATTTTTATTGAAAAATTAGAACATACATACAAAAGTTTACCGGCGGCAAAAAACCTGCGTTGAAAAAGTTTACTTTTAAAATTTTCCGATAGTATCGCTACCGATAGTGAAACCATCGATAGTCAGCCAAAAATGAAACTATCGATAGTACTATCGATTGTTTTGCAGCTCTATTGTAAAGGCCAGTTATGTATGTATATATGTATGTATGTATGTGTATGTGTGTCCACAAAGGGAGAGAAAAGTTGGACAATTCTTTATCACTTTCTTTTGAACTTGTCTTCGTGTCCATACACGAAGATTTTATTTGCCCAACTTTTTGTCTTTGTTCAGTAGAGCTGCAAAACTATCGATAGTCGGCCCCATCGATAGTTTAAAAAAACTATCGATACTATCGGTTTTCTATTTTTCTGAGAAAATTAGAATCGCAATACGAATTTTTTGATATATTTTTACTAGGTTCTTCTAAAATCTAGTGGAGAAGTAGAATTCAATTTTTATCGGAAGTCCAGTAAGTAAAACTCTATTAAAATATAGCAAGTACCCTGTATGTATGTATATGGGTTATTATTCGCTTTCAACTGTCTTTCATAATAAATGAATTAATTTAAATAAAAAACATACATATGTATACTATTGTAACATAAATTTCAATTTTATTACAAAATAACAAAAAACTCAAATTATTTGCCAAACAAAAAAAAAATTAATTAAAGCTGTTAATTTGAGATAATTTTTTTAAATTAACGTTAACCGTAAAAGGCTTTAACGTTCAAAACGTAACTTTTACTTTAAAACTTCTTTGTATTATTTTTGTGTTTATGCACTTTTATAAATTGCAGCATCTTGTATATAACGAAAAAGGAACCAGTTACGTTACCGTCAATAATTCGCCGCTGTCGTTATATTAAGGTAGCCGTTTCCGCTGAATAAAAATAACTAAGTTTAAATAAAATTAATTACAAATATATTATTTTTATTGAAAAATTAGAACATATATACAAAAATTTAACGGCGGCAAAAAACCTGCGTTGAAAAAGTTTACTTTTAAAATTTTCTGATAGTATCGCTACCGATAGTGAAAGAATCGATTGTCGGCCAATAATAAAACTATCGATACTATCGATAGTACTATCGATTGTTTTGCAGCTCTATTGTTCAGCAATTTTTGTGGTTTCTCTTGCTTGCATTTATTTACCATTTGACATTTATTGTGCGTTGCCACAAAAATACTTAAAAATTACACACAATTTAATATATTGCCCAAAATATATTTAATACATAGAATATAATACTTTTTTTATATACGTATCATTTTAACATATGAATTAATATTTGTGCATTTATTAATTCCCCTGTAGGAGACAAAGCCTTAAAGCTATTACTAGAGCTATTAATACCAATATATACCCCAAACAATATTAAAGTATTTATAGTTGAATACTAGTGCTAATGAGGGCTAGTACTTGAAGTAGTTCGGGAGCACCGCTTAAATTTTGAAGAGGCTTATAAGATAAGACATATATTTTACATTTTTATAATTTATTATAATATTAAGGTATGTTACATATAAAATAAGCTGTAAATAATGAAAGTCGGTTGATATAAACAAAATACTTTCTTTTAATGTCATACTGTTATGCTACACAATTAAATTTTCTATTAATATAAAAATAAAAATGTTTTTCCTGCCTTTTCTTATAACGATAGCATCTTTCAACCAAATACTATTTGAGATACAAACTGAATGTCTTTTAACAGCTAAATTATGTGCCTATTAGACATTTAGCAGTTTAACGGTCATATACAAAATAATAACGTAAACTTGAAGCAAAGACTATATAATATAAAGATGTTGCACTCAGTACATTTTGGTTTAACAAAAATTTTGTACAGCTTAATGATGCGTGGGACAAGTGGCAAGGGAAGGGAAAAAATTTGCCCTTTTTCATATTTTTTTTCAAAGATAAATTTTTTGTAGATAACAAATAACGGGGGAGGGCGAAAGCAAGATAAAGTATTTGATATTATTGTTGTTGTTATTCTTACTGTTTATGTTATTTTTTTCGTTTATTTATTTGGTTTATTTTTTAAAAAGAGAGATTGATCTTTCTATTAAATCTGAGATTGAAAAATAGAAAGAAACAAGATGACTTCGTAGGTGAGTGTAGGGAAAATCACATTTGTTTTGTTTTTGTGAAAACGAAATTAAATTGATTCGCACCGAATTTATGATGCCCATTGTATGAAATTTATATGCCAAATTTTTAAAAACTTGGAGATCTTTTTTTTCTTGTAGTAGAAAATTAGGTTTACAAGTAATGTTAAAAATGAATAATATTTTACATTTTACTTATTTGTATTCTGCAAAAGAGAAAACAAGTTCTTACTAAAATAAAAAATTCAAATTAACTTAGTTTTCAATAAAACTTTATTATTTAAAGTGTAATTAAGTTAATAGTGTAAAGTGATAATAATTTCATATTAATAAAAAAATGGTAAGAAAATTATTTTTAATTACATTACATTAAACTTTTCGTATACATATGTATATGTATGTATATATTGTTTGTACTTTATGATTCAAATTCATCGGTCTCACGAAAGATTGGCAACAATTGCAGTCTGCCCCATTGCCGCAGATCTAAAAGAAGTTCTCCTAACGTAAAGCTATTTCGTTTTCCAAATATGGACTCACCGTTGTTTAAAATGTGGGCAGAAAAATGCAACTTTGACGTGCAATTTATTGCAAATTCTTCTTTATTGCTTTTGTGTGATAAGCACTTCTCATTAGAGCTTATTGGGAAGAAATTTTTGAGGCGAGGTGCCGTGCCAAATTTATACTTAACTGAAAATAATGACGACATGAGTGTAGAAGAAATCGAAATCTATTCTGAAAATGATTTGCAACTTTTCAGATCTCCGCCACAATCGCGTAGAGGATCAAAATCGCCTTCACTTTTATGTACAAATTGTGAAAAAAATTAAAAAAATGAAGCACTTTACCGAAAAAAATACTACAATATAATTAAAAAGCTTAATACAAAAATGCTAACTATTCGTGATTTAAGGTAAAAAAATTAGTCTTTGAAGAAAAGAGTTACGGTAATGGAAAAAAAAGTTACAATTAAAGAAGTCCATTGAAAGCGAAATTGATGAGTTGCATATTAACCTACATGAAAAAACGCTTTGTAAAATGCTCATAAAGCAAAACAGAAAATCAAATGCTCGATGGGAAGATCAGGAGAGAAACTTGGCTGAAAGTATTTATTATAGATCCCCCTCTACGTATTTATTTTTAAGAAATACTTAAAACTTCCAACCCTTTCTTCCCTAAGCAGATGGAGCGATATTAAGAATTTGCAGCCTGGCAATAATTTATGCATATATAATGCACTGGAAGCAGCAGTTCGTAAAATGCAGCATACAGAAAAACAATGTATCCTAATTTTTGATGAAGTATCTACCCGGCGTAATTTTACATATATGATAACTATGCAGATGTTATAGATTTAGTTTATAGATGTCATAGATTTATTTAATAGGTGTAGGATTTATTAAGCTACATAAGTCAAGTTTCGTATTTGGGCAGCAAAATTTTTTCCATTAATGAACTTATTCAAACCACCAGGGGTATAATGTCTCTATCAGAAGAAATGTTTCAAGAAGATGACATGCTTTTTATTTTAACCAGTCACTTTAATCAAGATCCATTAGAGAACCTATTTTCGTACCTTCGCGCAAAAGGTGGACACTGTAAAAACCCTTCAGTTCATGAATTCAACATTACCATGGCCAGGCTGTTATCTTTAAAAATAACTCAGTTTAATACCTTATCTAATTGTGAAAAAGATGATGGGGTTATGTTGCCTATAAATTTTCAAACAATTTTAGAGGATCTTTCAAAAGATGCCAGCATATCCGGATGTCAACAAACCTCCGCAGAGAACGCTCTTGATATCTATGAAGGCAATGAAGAATATTTTTACGAAAACAGCGATAGTTTTAATTCCGTTACTATATCTATTGAATTAACGTCAAGCCGTTATTTCGCTGGGTACATATCGCAACGAATATCTTGCCAAAAATGTCGATTGGATATAATTAAACCCACCCAAATATTGACATACCCCTCCGAAATGTATATACATGCGACAAATTACAATAAAGAATCAGATTTTAGAAGTTTGTGTGGACCATCCATTTTTGAAATATGCAAGATACAAATAAAAGTATTTGAAAAAATATTTACAGAAGACAAAAGCATACGAAATATTAACCTCTTCAGGGACATTTACACATATGTGTACGTTTAGCTTTTTTTTTGTTTAAATTATTTTAAGAGAAATTAGGTAAAATTTTATCGAAGAATATTTTACTACAGAATCCCTCAACTAAAAAAAAACGAATTCGTTAAACATGGCAGCACTGATAACGGAAAATTCTATTATATTTGTGGTGCTGTGAAAACATTATAATGATAACTTCTGGTTCGTAAAGTGTTTGCATTTATCCCAAAACTATTATTATTTTTTGCCAAATAAAATATCAGGTAAATAAAATATAATCCCTTCAATTATTATAATAGTTTAGAAAACCAAATTTGTATTATTAGTTGCCTTATATTGCTAATTATAAACGTACACAAATGTGTACAGTTATCGGTTCAAGAATTATACCAAGTAGTAGTTGTATGAAATCTTTTCATTCATAGATGAAATCTACGCTAAATGGCCACATATGTGGACATTATTTTTTTTTGTAAAATATTACTATTTTTTATTTTTTTCTTATATTATTGAATTGTTTTAAATATAAGGTGAATAACTCATAATAAAATGAAAAATAAATTCAATGTTTTTTCATTTAAAAAAATTCGTCCCTGAAGAGGTTAAAAAAACTATTGTCAAACAATGCATACAATGCACCAAAAATACAACATATTCCTTTTGGTATGAGGAGAATGGCGTATGCTATAAACATAGATTAGAGATGCTGAATCTTCTTGTGCTAACATTACTTCGAAAGCATTCTTCATGGCAGACTCAAAACTATAAATCATCGAGTGCTGAGAAAGTCAAAATTTTAACTCATTAAAAATTAATTTAAATAATCTGTCCAAATGTAAAAACATTTTATCTTTATTTCTTTGTAAAAATTTCTATATTATAATAAATGCTTATTTAAATTTTTATGTTATTTATAAGAAATCAGCACTTCGGTGCGAGTCGATTAATTTTTATTTTGTACACCAATAAAACACATATTCTTTACCCTACATAAATATCAAATTTTATAAAACTCATTTTCTTGTTTACTACAAATATTATGTGGTTTAAAAAGTTTTAAAAAGAAACAAAACACAAAAATAACTTATGAGTAGACTACACATACATATATGCATACCAGAGTTGTAAACGAATCATTCATTTTTGAATTAATTCGTGAATCATTCATGCAATGAATTGGTAAAATTTTGAATTAATTCTTTTCTCCAAAAAACGAATTGAATTAAATTTGAATCAATTCATTTGAATTAGGCGAACATTTTCAATTCAAATGAATTGGTAAAAAGAATTGCAATTCATTTCCAATTCATTTGAATTGAATTGATTTTGAATTAATATAAATGAGTTAGAACAAATGAATTGCAATTCATTCCCAATTCATTTGAATTGATTTTGAATTAATTCAAATGAGTTAAAATATGAATTGCAATTCATTTTACCAATTCATTTGAATTAACTCGAAAAATGAATTTGTTATACATTTCCAATTGCAATAATGCAAAAGCATCACCCTTTTTCCAAGTACTTCTATTCTGTACTTTATCTATGTCTATTACTTTTAATCCAAGTAATTATTACTTATTTATAATAATTCTCTTTGTTACATTTATTTCAAAAGTAGTACTTGAAGAACCAAACTCCAAACACCAAGTTTACTCCAATTGAATGCAATTCATTTTTGATTTGATAAATTTGAATTACAAGTTACTTTTCTAATTCATTTGAATTAATTCCAAATCATTTCAATTCAAATGAATTAGAAATGAATTGCGATTCTTTTTACCAATTCTTTTGAATTAAAAAATGAATTGCAATTCATTTTGCCTAATTCAAATGAATTGCAACTCATTTTGCCCAATTCATTTGAATTGGAAATGAATTGCAATTCATGTTCGTTAAATTCAAATGAATTGATTCAAATTTAATTCAATTCTTTTTTTGTTGAAAAGAATTAATTCAAAATTTAGCTAATTCATAATGAATTGAAATCAAAAAAGAATGATTCATTTACAACTCTGATGCAACTCAACTCAAAAATTAAAACTACACGTATTAATACATAAACTCGAAAAATACAAATTTTGAGTTGTGTCACTTACGAACTGGGTGTGCGATATGCATGTGTACGTCTGCTTGTTATAGCTTATTCTCTTCTTCGCAACATTCTTCTCCCTTTTTATCTTTCAGAGACTTTAAATGATTTTCTCTTTTATATGGGATTTTTGATAAATCCCATGCAAATTTTTGCAATGAAAAAACAATGTACTGAGTGCAACATCTTTATATTATATAGTCTTTGCTTGAAGTCTTTATTTGCCATTTAAATTTTGAATTAAAATCTATTTTAATTTTTTTGTGCATACGTGCATAAGAATTTACATTTCATTATGATTCTTAATATTTAAAAAAGCATTAAATAAAATATAGAGGATATTTACTTATAATTTAATAATTGCTAAAAATTTGTGCTTTAGCTGACAAGTGTACGCATTTTAAAATTGGTATAGATTTGGAAAAAGTCCCCTTGAAAATATTTAAAATTAATGCGTAAAGTATTTCTTGAATTATTAAAAATAATTTATATGAAATAATGGTGAGACAAAATTGCATAATGTATGGCCTAAAAATTGTTCTCTTCCATTTTTACGTAATAACACCTAAACTGGCAACACTGCATTTATTAAAAAAAAAAAAAAAAAAAAAAAAAAAAAAGAATGAGGCAATGGTATGAAGAAGACGGGTACACAAAAAACGAAACAAAATATGAAAGATAATGTCAAATATTAAACTATAAAAAAAAGACGAATGAGAGAATTATGAAGAACGGGCAATTATTTTTCCCTTTTTATTCCCCTCACCGTAAACGTCAACAAACTCAAAAGTTGCCCAACTTTACTCTCTCTATATGGACACACACTAACGAAGTAGATTTTGTTTTATATGGGAAATCTAGTAAAGTACGACTAGATTTCAATTGAAATCTGGTCATTAGTTAATTTGAGTTTGGTGTAAATGCGCTATAATAATGAAATCTAAAGTAAAATAAGTTAAATATCAATACCTTGAATAGACATATAAGACTCTGCTAGAACAACGTAGCTCTCAGGTTCTGGACTAGTTTCCACCAACTCCTTAAAACACTTAGCAAATGCAACGCGATCTTTCCGATATTGTAGATAAATGTTAGCCAGACGTATTTTGGCCTTCGTTTTTTTACATAATTAAAATTGCAAAGGGAGAAACATACTTATATATTTATGTTACGTATTAAATTTAACACTTTTTAAATAAAATGAATTTGATAAATATAAATTTGCAAATATCAAGATAGTAAGAGTATAGAATGTATGTATGCAAATTAATCAGTAGCGGGACTCAATCTTCGTTGTAAATGCCTTTGCAACCCTTGCAAATGTATCAATTCACAAAATGGTATTTCTATAAGCCTTGCGAAGGCATTTACAAAAAAGAGTGAATAAGGTTAATATTTTATTGTACAATAAATAAAAAATATTTTATTGTTCATAGCAAACCTGAATATAATATGATTGTCCAGGTTGTATAGCAGACAAAAGTTCAATAGCTTTGTTTATATTATTATTTTGAAGCATTAATTCAGCATGAGCTATAACAATGCGTCCTTCCTCAGATGTTCCTTTAAACTCTTCCATAGAACACTGAAGTAGTCTTTCACTTTCATACACTCCCTGAGTATCGCCAATGTCCTTATATGTGCTTATTAATTCTAAATATAATGTTACCTTATCAGCAATTGTAAAATTACTCAGTAATTCTATGCGTGCTCTTTTGCTTGGAGACTGCATACACTCCCGTAACGATGTTTCTTTACCTACCAAATGCATAGCAGAAAGAAAACTTTTTTGTGCTTCAGCATATTTTTGTTGCTGTCGCTGGCCAATACCTAATAGTAAATAATATCGTGGATTCTCTCGTATGGCAAAATTATATGAAAGTGCTAGTTCCAAGGACTGCAACGCCTGAGAGTAAAGGCTTTGTTGCATTTGTATTTGTGCTAACAGAAGGTGAGCATCTGTATAAGTTACATCAATCTCGTTAAGAATTTTTTGTAAAGTTGCAGCTGCAATGTTTACCTCACCGCATAAAAAATGCACTTTAGCTCGCATAAATATTGCTTGTATGTGTGAGGGACAAACTTTAAGAATGGTGTCTAAAATATGTATACTATGTTTTAAAGTGATGTGTAGTGTATCTGGCGGGAGATTATGACCCTGCGTAATGTGAACTTTTACCGGTGAGTGAAGCAAAATCTCTGATGTGATTTGTAAAAGGAATTCTGGGTTTAAAATACGTACATACATGGGCCCAAAGGTGTAGCCCTCCAGTTTTCGTAAGTGAATTTCTGTTGCTTTAGTCAGCAATTCAATAGCTTGTTCGCTTCTTGATGTATTTTTCGCTCGCAAAAATAATAGAACAGGATTAGTTTCCCCAGGACACAATTCATTAAGAAACTCAATCTGCTGTTGTGCCTGTTCATTGTTTCCGTGTTCCAGTAATTGACAAGCCGTTAAACCACAGAGAGCTTTGAAATTATTATTTTCATTTTTAATTGCAGAACGATAGCACATTGCTGCCTCTTTTATATTACCCAACAGCATTCGTTCGTTTCCCAGTTCAATAATTAAATTTGCATTAGAAGTATTAGCTTGAATACGTTTGTCAATAAAACGCAATGTCAACGAAAGTAATTCCGAATTGCGGGAACAAATACGTGTAAAAAGTTGACATATTTTTAAAATCATTTGAACATTTTCGGACTCCACGCGCTCAGTGACAACAAGTAGTTGTTGCAATGTTGAGATTCCGCCCTTTATATTGCCTTCACGAATAATTAACAAGAGTGTTTTCACTTGAAGAGCAGGTATATTCGTAGGCTCTAAGTTTATTATTCTTAAAGCTGTCTCGTAAGCGTGATCCCAGTCTAATGCTGCTAGCTGTGTATTCATTTTTTCTATCAATGGAATATTTAACTCTGCAAAACGTACAGAAAGTCTATTTAAAGTGCTAATTGCTATTTCGTATTCGCCTTTAAGCTGATAATAACGAACTAGAGCTAATGTAATGTCAATATTATTAGATTTTTGTTCCCTTAGTTGCTCTAGCGTACGTAATATGTTTCCGCAGACATTTTTTAAATCTTGATACATTCCGGTCCACGCTTTCAGCACAATTGCCAAAACGTGTTGTTTGTCGAGTTGAAGTGCTTTATCTGCATATTCCCGAGCCTTCTCATTTTTTTTTGCTAAATAAAGGAACATTGATGCATTGTAGAAACCATTAGCAGTAGCATTGCTTTGATTATCTTTTAAACGTTGTTCAAGAACTCCGACTGCGTCCGTATCTACAACATTGCAACGTTTATGGGCAAAAAGCAGAGCAATGACAGCTCCGATTCCAAGATCTGTATCTTTTTTTAGTGGATTTAATTCTCTTATACCCTCTTGAATTCGACCTCCAAGTACAAGAGCTACGCCATTGTACAACCTAAACACAACATGCGATGGATATCTTGCTAGCCCATCCAATGCTGTCTTTTGCATTGTGTGAAAGAATTCTTCTCTCCCATAGTAAAATACGAGACTTTCAAAATCCTCACTACTCAACATACTTACTTCCTCCACCTTTCAAATAAACTCCAAATTATAATATAAATAAGTCACAAGATTCCTCCTTAAGTTTCTTAACCCTAAGCTCTGTTTTATTTTTGTATATACTTTATGTATTTTGGTTCATATTTTGAGACATAATTACGTACAAATGAGCATTGTATATCCAACCGTAAATCATTTTTAGCTACATACTCCAGTGCTTCCTAAAATATAAAAATAATCTTAGTTAGTATATATTCATGCATAAGTATTTGCAGAAAAAATGAATTTGATTATTTAACGAAATTAATCCTCGTTATATTTTTTAAGAATAAGCTTTTTTCTTATCAGCCTTCTGACCTTGGCTAATATTTTTCCAATTCCCCGACCACCTAACTTATTTGGCACTTTCGTATGCTTTAAAATAATTAATTGATCTTTTCTTTCATACTGTATACGTGCGATGCCAAGACCTGCAACTTCAATGTAAAACTCCTTTCCAATAGGATCATGTTTTACTACCAAATCTTTCGTGTTTCCTTGGTCGATCTCAGATGAATGATACCGTATTAAAGGCGTAAAGTATTTGTGTAAGTTTTTTAAATAATTATTTTCTTCCCTGACAAAATCCGAAGGTTTATAGGTATGAATATGGTGCATTGGCTCCACCCTGCCCATTAAAATTTTTTTGCTTCCAAAACACGTATGACGCAAAAATTTCGGTGTATTTAAAATTCTTATCATTTCTAAGTACTGTGCAGTAAATAAAGAATGTGAAGTTTTAACATTTTCAATTAAAATATTACATACTTACTTACCAAAAGAAATATTAGTGGGCAACAAATTTATTTATTGATTATAACAAATCGAAAGAAAACTTTTTTGTTGTTAAAATCAGTATTATCAAAACAAATATAAATACATATGTACATATGGTAACATGGTGAAATTAATTATTATTTTTTTTACATTGCCATATGCTCAGTGTCTGTCAATATATAGCAGTGGTCTCAGGCCTGCCATATTTGCCGATTTATCGGCATTTTGCCGATTTTTTACTTTAAATTTACCAATGTGCCGATTTGCCGATTTTTGCTTCAAAAATGCCGATTTTTTCAAAAAAGCTTAAGATACTATATTTGTTATAATATATTTACAATTTTAAACAATACTGAAATATTTGCTACAATTATGTATCAAATAGTCCAAAAATATTGGATCAATTTCACAACATTTAGAAGATGCTAGAAACCAAAAAAGTTACTGTATCCAAGTCAATCCAGATCTATCTATATAGAATACTATATATACATGAAGCCTTAAAAATTTACTTTTCGTTGGCTGCCAATGTGGATCAAATTGATAAAACAACAAAAAAATTATTAAAAGTTTAAACAAATCAAATTGAATATATATATTTTTTAACTCATTAACGCCCAAATGAAAACCAAGAACAATTTTTAAAATTCAATATTTATAACTAGATTTAAAGAACATTTTTTACAGTACAGTAAAAGAAAAAAACAAAAAAAAAAGTCTGAGTTGTGTTTTTTCAGGTATACTAAGCTTAGTACAGCAGCACTTAATATGCTATAGCTCAAAAAATTCTATACGAACTAAACCGTCTTATATTGCTTTTATTAGAATGTAGTTATCAAGTAAATAAACTGCTATTTAACGTTCTTCAAAGTTAACTGATGTAAAATAAACTACATGACCATTCACAATCTAACAAGAAATAAATCACCAAAATGGAGATTCCCATAATTGATATTTTTCAACAACAGCTACGTGGATGTTGCATGTACTCTTATTGACTGATAAAAAGCGTTTCTCGGGTAAAAGCTGCATTTTATAATTTTTACTTGAACTTTAAGTTCAATTAAACGGGAGGCACAATTAAGCAGAACTCAATTAAACGGGTACTTTTGCATAGGAGGTTATACGAAATGATTTCGTTTCATGATTTTTAGTACAATTAAGCGGGAAACTCAATAAAGCGGGGCTCAATTAACCGAAAACAACTGTACTATATATAGTACAGCGGGCGGAAATGGGTTAAAATATATTCTTAAAATAGTAAATAATATTAACAGAATTTTTCAAAGTGAATTAACAGAAATACATAACCTGTACAAAAAACGGTATTCTAAAAAATAAAAACATTTATTTAACGGATTTTATGAACACAAATAATATATTTGAAATTTGATGGGGTGTATTGGGGAGTATTGGCTAAAGAGTTAATATCTGAATCAAAACTTCACAAAAACGAAATTAACTAAATTACTAAAAATAAGAATAGTTCTCTTACGGAATTTCTGAGAAAATTTCCTAGCTGTATTGCTAGAAAAGAAAAACAAATTTTAGATTTCGAATTCAGAAAGTTAAAATCTTTGAACTTTGAAGAAATTTTTGAAGGAGTTGAAATAAATTTGTAAACTTTTCGGCAAAAAAAATTTCTGAAAACGAGGGGATGTAACAGTTGCATTTCCAGTGCTGTCATAGTTTGTACAACAAATTATGATCCTCGATCTTCAGCAAATGTGGATAGAATTTTCAGTAAACTCAATATAAATGAAAAAAAAATGTCGATGTTCGCAGTTAAATGAATCACTATGTCACAATGTATACAGTGATGAAACTCCAACAACTATAGCAAGAACAACACATAGCAAGATAGCCACAACAAAATGTTTGCACACACAATATCACAGTGTATAACAAGATAGCCACAACAAAATTTTTAGCATACACACAACAGCACAGTGTATAACAAGATAGCCACAACAAAATTGCACACACAACATTAGAGTGTATAATAAGATAGCCACAATAAAGCACAGCTGATTTTAAACTTTTTGAGCTGTCATTTCCTTCATCACTGTATGCACTGTGACTATGTAATGGTCGGCGAGGTAATTAAAAAAACCCGATGGTAAGGTGGCCATATCACAACGGAGACGTACCAGATTTTTGGCGTTGCTGGCATGCTCGCTTATGCCAGGCTGGTTCTTGCCTATCTGGCCGTCTCTCCTACCTCATTACAATAAAAATTCCATGCCAGACTTGCGATGACAGAAAAACAAAATTATTGATGAGGCCCGAAGTACTCGTCATCCCTGGTAGCACCACACATAACTTGATTCTTCGGCTGGTGTTCTGCCGGAAATTTTGCCCTCCCACTGAGGTCTCTCCATGGCATCCTCATTCCATTTATGGATGCCCCAATCTCGCGCTGCAAACCTTTGCCTACCCTACTTACCGCTCAAAAATATTAAAATTAACGCACCATTTTTAAATGAGAAGATTTATGGAATTCATTTAAACATTATAAATTAAATTTAAATTTTATTAAAAAAAAAGAAAAAGGTAAACTTTTCTTTTATCTTAATTGAAATTGTTGCGATGGCAACCCCAATCAAAAAAAAAAATTTTGATCAGCAACGTCAAGGAATTGTTTTCATTTAAATACATATATATTTGTATTATTTTCCTTGACCTTTTTATTAATTTTATTATTAGTTAAATTATTTGAGCTTAAGGTCGAATAAATATTTATATTATTTATTTTACGATATTTCGCTACTTCCTTGCGTAGCATCATCAGGAATATATATTTGTATGTGACAAAACAATAACAAAATTATAAACATTATAAATTAAATTTAAATTTTATTATTTTTTTTTTATTTTATTGTTTTGTCACATACAAATATATATTCCTGATGATGCTATGCAAGGAAGTAGCGAAATATCGTAAAATAAATAATATAAATATTTATTCGACCTTAAGCTCAAATAATTTAACTAATAATTAAATACATATACTTATATATTACTGGACGAGGAATAGATTATAGGGCGAACGATCACTACCCTACCTACGTCCAGGGCTCTTTAAAGAAATTAACCCACCACTTGTTTGCGCAGATTGCCAGTCTGCGGTGGAGTTAATAGCTCCTTGGGATTGACCTTGTCCGTGTGGCTGCACATTTTGTATATACCACAGCCAATCCCAAGTATAATGAGCTGTAAAGAAAGAAAACACGTATTAAAACAAAGATAACATTTATAAAGATGGAACAATACTTACTCGCTTATTAATTTCACAGATGGAGCAGTTAACTAAAATAAAATTATAATAATTTATTTATTTTGAGAGGAAAATGAAAATATGTAAAATATACTTACCCTAAATCATAAACAATGAAGTGTTAAACTTGAACTGACAGTTGTCAGTAACATTCACTGCAAAGTTGCCAGACCAGTAATGGAGAATTTTCATATCAGTATACTGGAAGAAAAATTGTAGTATACTAGGATATGAATGAAAAATAACAGTGTTGGAAATGTTTGAAGATGGAGGAAAAGTTTGACATGAAAATGTTATAAGGAGACAACGGGGAGAATAAAATTATATATGTCGTTTGAAATAAGAGAGGACATAGGAAAAATATATATTTACATATGTACATACATAGGTAAATAAAAATGACTTTTGAAAACGGTTTAACTGCCATATAGACTTTTTCAAGAAAAACTTTGTGAGAAGTGAGACCCTTTTTTTGAAAATCATCGCAATAATTTGGTGGAGGAGAAAATTAGAAGCGCCAGGTATAAATTCACATATATTAAAAATATTTGAATCGTAAATTTATATTAAATTGTGTTGGAGTGAAAATTTTTATTTAAATTGGATATGAGTGAAACTTTTGCTAAGTGAATGTTGAAAATTTTAAATTAATGTGTATGATATTTCGCAGGAACCGTGCATTTGTGTAAATAATTTGTGTCTGCCAGTATTATTTGAACCGGAGATAAAAGGATAAGATTGAGTTTCATTGGAGTGACTTGTGGACACGGTTCATCCATGGAGTTTTTTTTTTGTAAACAGGTAACATTATAAGATTAAGTAGTTACCGGAAAGAAAAGATCTGAGCCAAAAATAAGAATAAAAATCAGAACACGGTGGCTGAAAAAAAGAAAATAGAAAAGAAGATAAAGTAGAAGGCGGTACAAGATTTGGTGAATTATATGGAATCGGCAATATATGGACTTCTTACCACCATATAAATTATAATCGAGACAGACAAGAAAGAAAAGAAAAATATAGAAAAATTGAAATTTTCGTGTACCCTTTCGTGTATTAATATTCTCAGCAGGGAGAGAAAGAAAATATAAAAATCAGTAGAATATAGGATTTTAATTTTAAGGTAGTTTTAAGTTACTTATTTATTTATTCAATTAATTAATTATATATGTATTTCTGCAAGTAGTTTAATTTGTATTTCCAGTGAGAAAAAGAAAGAAAAAAAAAACCCATAGAAAAAAGCGACAACAAAGAACGGGAGGAAACAGTTTTTTTTTGTTAAAAATAAAAAAGAAGGGGAAGTAAAAATTAATAGAGATAGCGGTAGTAGAGCTAAGGAATTATTTTGTTGTTCCTAGGCATAACGGTTGGGTGAGCTCATCCGAACGTTAGGAGACCGTTACACAACATAGTATATATATGTATATACCACTATATATAGTGGTATTAGTGAACAATTTTTTTTTGTATTGATAAAAGCCTCTTTTTTTTTATTTTGAGTTCCGTTTCTTTTTTTTTTTGGTTAGTTGTTGTTTTTTTTTTTTTTTGTCGGTACTATTACGGTATTAAACATATTTATTATTGCTTTTTGTTTTTGTTTTATTTACCAATTATAGTTTTCTAAGAATATATGTATATAAAAATAATGTATTTTGTTAATATTACAAAGTTTTGCTATCAATAAAATAATGTTCAAGCCATGTATTTGAAGAAAATCATGCAGTGCTAAATTTTTAAAGTAATGGGCTGTTGAGAATGGTAAGTTTATAGGCGTATAAAAATAGGGGTCATTTGTAAAGTTAGGCAGGATTGCTGTGATGACCAAGGTGGGAAGGGCGGTTGGAGCATTACAGCTAACTCATATTCGATGCTTGTTGCCGTTGAATTAATTAGATTATAATGAAATTTTTTTGTTATATATATATGTACATAATTTATTGATTACGTACCTGACACTGGTGGTGAGGGGGGAATCTCGCCGTGAGAGCACCGGATCTGAGCTGGTCGTGCTGTCACCCTAGTGCCGCATAGGTTTACGTAACAATAATGGCGCCCAAACGAAACGGAAAGAATGCAATGTAGAAGACCAAGGCATTGTGCAATAGAATACTAGTGAAGTGCAATAGACCAAATAATTTTTTTCTGTGATATTAGTTAGTAAGTTTAGAAAATTGTAACCATTATAGAGATTAGATGATAATGTAGTACAAGGACTTCCACAATCTAATTAATGGATCGGTAAAGAATTAAGGAAATGCAGGAGAGAGGTCGTAGTCTATAAGAAGGTTATTTGTTCTTATTTGTCTCGTCCTTTTCCATTGAATTTTTATTGTTAAAAAAAAAATTAGTTTCAGTTTTAAATTTTTTTTAGTAGTCGCAACCGAATGTTATATCGAGGATAACCGCTTTGGTCAATAGGACAAAGGTCAGATGTATTCTCAGAATAATGTCAGGTTAACCATGGTTTCATGATGATGAAACATGAAGACTAGCTTTAATTACCCTTTTTGTGTAGTTTGTTTTGCAACAATTATTGAATGCTTCATAGGAAGAACCAACAAAATTGAAGATGACGCCTGACCATTAATCAACAGCCCTGAAATGACAAAGATAGTGAAAGTTTTATTTTTGTATTGCAACATCTATATTAAATTATATTTGAATTTAGTTATTATTTGATAGTTTATCTTTTTTCTTTGCTTTAGGTAGTAATTGAGCCATTTATTTTGATATACGGTTTATTATTTTACATTTTAGTTTGCTATTTATTAGTATTACTTATTTAGGTATTTTTTTTTATTTATTTATTTCATATTTATTTTATTTATTTATTTCGTGATTATTTTATTAATTTATTGTATTTGCCTAATTTATAGTTATTTTTTTATATATTTCATGTTATTTTTTTTATTTATTTATATCATCTTTGTTTTATTTTTTTGTTTTCATATTTAAACTGGAATTATTTTACCGGATATTTTCCTCGTATAGTGTATTATTTTATGAAAAATTTTGCTGAATAATTTTGAAATTCTAATTCACGTAATACTTATTTTATGATACTCTAATTATCTGCATGATATTTATTTTTGTTGCATGAAGGGATACCATTTGGTCTTGATAGATTATTGGCAGATTTTATTATTTATTAGTACTATTGTTTGTTTTTTTTAACTGCTTTCATATTTTCCTTTTTTTACCTGGCGGACAAATTTGGGCGTGATTAAGAGTTAGTAGTTTAGCGATAATTTGGTTATTATAGTGTTATGAGTACTGAGACGACGCACACTGGGGATTTTTGTATGAAGGTGAGGAAAAAATATATTTGTCGATATATGTAGTGATTTTATCACAAATTTAGGTTTATTTATATAGTAATACACAAAAGTAATCAAAATAAGGAAAGTTAGAGAAATGTATATCGTTACCTATAATGTAGAAGGCCATAACTAACAAAAAAATTTAACTGATTTTTTTAATTTATTATTTATTTTAAATATATTTTTAAATTATTATTCTAAAAGCGCTTATAACAGTATGCCTTTTCTGGCTAAATGCATTTTCTGGAGTGTCTAAGGCGATATTTTTGATAGACTTTGTTACGACTTTCTTGAGCCTTTACTGACTTGGTCTCTAGGGCTCTTTTAGCAGTATGATCCAACAGAATTTGTACAGGTACACTCCTCAAACGATTTACGTGGCCGACCAAGTGCAGAACTGGTAGGACATTCAGTCTAAGTAAACTTTAATGTAAATGTGCGTTCAAGCCAATTTTCATTTTTTTAATTTTGTTCTGTCTTTGTCAAACTCCAGAAGCTTCGAGCATAAAACCCCATGTGAAATAGAAAAACGTTCCATTGTCGTAAAAGTCTTGGGCCTTAGTTTCAGTTATAATTAATAAACCGGAGAAAAATCGCTTGTACGAGTACTTTTCCGGTTAGTCGGCACTTGTTGAATGACAAAAATCGATCAATGATAAACCCAAATAATTAAAAAAGTGCACTTTCCAAATTTATTATCATTTATTACTTTGCTACTGCAATCATAAAAATCAAATAATCTTTTTACAACTTTTCTTTATAATTTTGAGAATCATAAAAAAGTCATCAATGTTTTTCTAAAGAATTTTGTTCATATCTCGAGCAAATTTTTTAAATTCATACTTTTACTTAATTGTGAATAAAAGAAAACGCGTTCATCGATTTTCATGATTTATGTCTCATTTTGTTCATAGGTTATGCGACTTTACGCGAAAATAGTAGAACTTGAAAATTTTTTACCGTTTTGGATTTTTTATGAATTAAAAAAAAAAAAATTATTTTTTTAGGCAAAAAAAAATTTGTTTTCCTTCATACATTTATTTATAACTGCGAAACTGTTGCTTATGTAGCGAAACGTTATATAAACAGATGAAAGTAATTGTAATTCTTGATTTTTCTAAATTTGTTTCAGCAAAATTCGACTAATGGTTCTTGAGTTATATTAAGCAAAAGAGCCTTATCAGAATTGAGTCGCAAATCAATCAGCTGAAAAATGTTGTACTGTGTAATGCAACAAATTGAGAGGTGGCACCTGGTGGCACTTGAAATTGATTAAAAATGTTAAAACACATATGAGACAATGTATTAGTAGTGATTTCCAACTGTAGGGAAGTATTGCTAAAATTGCAGGTCCAATTGTTTGGAGAAAAAAGGATTTTTGTTATAGGGATTTTGTTATAGGATTTTGTAACTTTAATCTGTGCAGAGTTTATTTTCTCAATTTTGGTATACTGAAATATCCTACTTTAACCCTCCATTACTAACCTCTGGGTCGAATCGACCCAGACACGCACATTTTTTAAATTAAAAAAAAAACATGACGATATTTTAACTCAAGATATATGTGTAATTTAAATTTGTTTATATTTAAACGTTTATAAATAATAAACATAAGGAAAATTTATGATATTATGCATATAAAATTATTTTAAAAAACAGCCTGGGTCGACTATACCCATAGTTAGCAATAATGTAACAAAGATTATGGGTCGACTATACCCATAGTTAGCAATAAAGTAACAAAGATTATGGGTCGATTAGACCCAGGTTAGTTATACCGTTATACAAAAAATATATGTTCATTTATTAGCATTGTAATAAATTAAAACGCAAAACCAAAACCACGTGCTCTAAATGTGGAAAATATATTTGCCAGAAGCACTGTGCTCAAATTGCATTGCTTCTGCACAAGAGGAATCCATTTATGACGATATGTTCGATGATGAAAATTCCGAATAAAAGGTAACATTTACAGTACATAACTGAAAAATGTTTGCTTTAGCCGTACCAATTTTTCTTTCTAACATTTTTCTATTATATTTCAGGTTTCAAATGCACTTTATTTGATGTCAGTATCTGGAAAACTCATAATTTTATGCACAATTCGGCTGGATAACTTTTTTTTCACTTTTTTTTAGCTGTGTTGTAATGAATTCATACTTAATTTTAATTTAAATATATTTTTTTTTTAATTTACACCATTGTATACTAAAATTAAACAATAAAAGACTAATATCTACCAAAAGAAGTAAGCGTTGTATCAATTTATAAGTTGAGACGATTTCAATGGATAATACAATTCAGGGTCGATAAGACCCATGGTTAGTAACCATGCGACATGATTTAAGGTTAGTAATGCCGGGTTAAGTAAAAAATAAAAAGAAAATGTTAGCTCACATAATAAAAGAATATTCGCTTTGAAATTCTTAGGTTTAAATTAAGTTGGTTCGGTAAAACATACAAGTACTGAGTTTGAGACGGCTATAAAAAAAACTCGCAGTCATATCGGAGTAATTCTTTCTGATTTGGTTGTACCATTTAGTCTAAAATGTCAAAATATCACTGCATATTGCATGAAGAGTATGTTGAAAATTTGACTTTTTTCCGCAAAATCCCCAATGTGCGACGTCTCAGGCTAATATTAGAAAGAGAGCAAGGCACCCGAATTTCGATTTGAATTTAACTATTCCTCACGCAGACCCGAAACAGAAAAGACTTGAAATCAGTGGTGAAAACATGACTGGTAAGGAAAGCGTTAGTGGTTCACAGTTCGTCGACCTGTCGGGAACGATAAACGCAGGACCATCGACATCACGTGATACCCGTCAAACCAATACAACAAATTCAGTACCAGCACAGAATATAACTCCACCAGTAAGGGAGATGGTTACCGGCAAAACCGTACAACCTCAACAAAACCTTGAAGAAAAAGTTAAGAAGATTATTCAAAACGAAATGGCGGAAATAAGAAAAAACATTGCAGACTTAACAAATTCCATAGCCGTCTTAGCCAGAAGTGCACCAAGTCATAACGGAAGTCAAAACGTTAATACGAATGTGATAGAAGGTATCAGTGTACGAAATATTACTGACAATTTTTCTGATTCTAGTGCACCCACGTCTGGTGAAACAGGGAACCATAATGTTCTTAGGGGATATATTACAGGTCCCGGTAATAATAATATTGAACAAGCCCGCATTCGGATCGATAAACTAGGTGTTGTCTTTGATGGTAATCCACATAACATGAGCGTGGATGATTTTATTTTTCGCTTAGAACATCTACAGGCGCAATATCAGTTTCCATGGCCTGAAGTATTACGGGATTTCCATCTTTTAAAGTCCGGACCCGCAAGGGAGTGGTATTGGCTCTTCGTCAAAACACAAGGCGTTGTAGACTGGCCAAGATTACGGCACGCATTAATAGCCCAATTTCAATCAACACGGTCTAACTTCGAAATACTTAGGGATCTGGTTGAAAGGAAACAAAATATAAACGAGACAATTGATAATTACTTTCATACCATGAACCAAATAAGGTCAAGATTAGTGCAACCAATTCCAGAGTATGACATTATAAAGATTATTAAAAAGAATATTAAAGAGAGTTTGGGCAGGATTGTATACCCAATATCCGTTTCCTCAGTTGAGCAGCTAAGAATTGAATGTCACGAGGCAGAACGAAATTTTTTCAAAAAGGATGTTAGGAATCAACCCGTACCGATGCGTCAAGCCAGATATGTCAACGAAGTATATGAGGCTCAAGAGGTGGATGAAGAAGATAATCAAACTTCGTGTTTAGAAGAAATTACCAGTGCTAATATACACCAACAAAAACGACAAGCGGTCTGCTGGAATTGTAGACAACCTGGTCATATATTTATTGATTGTCCAGCAACAGACAGAAACCTTTTTTGTTATCGATGTGGAAAGCCAAATGTGATCACACCAAAGTGTCCAATATGTCAATCGGGAAACCAGCACTGTGGCTTGGGGATGAAGGGGGACCTACGTCCATCGGAAAATACCTCCTCCTTAAGAACCTAGAAGGAGAAAACAACAAACAGCAGCTAAACACTGATATGAATAAAACACAAGTATCGATATCGAAAATAAGACATTATATGCCATTAAAGTTAAGACAGGAAAATTATAACCAGGTAAGGGAAAGAATATTCGAAAATATAAAAGCACCAGTTAATAAAAAAATTGAAAAGTTACGAGAAAAGTTCGCCGAACGCAGAAAAACAAAAAAATTGGTTATTGAAGCAATAAATCGAGCCACCTGTGAAAAATATGATAACAGAGTATTTGTAGAACTCACCATAAATGATGCAATAGTCCGTGGATTACTTGATACAGGAGCTTCAGTAAGCATACTGGGAAAAGGATGTCGTGAGCTATGCGAATCATTAGATGTAAACATTAATCCGCTGAGAACCAATGTTAAAACTGCAAGTGGCCAACATCACAGAATATTGGGTAAAATACAAATCGCTATGAAATATAAAAATCAGGAAAAACAAATGACAGTGTATCTCTGCCCAGATTTAGAGCAACAATTATACCTGGGTATAGATTTTTGGCGACTTTTCGATTTAACTCCAAATATCATAGGCGTAGAAGAATTGAGTATAAAAACAGTAGATGATAACTGTGAGGAAAAATCGGAATATAAAATGAAGCCACATGACCTAACTGAAGAGCAACTACAACAGCTTGAAAAAAAAAAGGGTTAGGCCTAACAAAGTTAGAGAAGCACTGCATAAAATTAGTAGAGGACGCTGTCCCGGTGAAAGACAGATATTATCCAATATCCCCTGCAATGCAAAATATAATATATGAGGAGATCGACAACATGTTGAAATTGAAAGTGATTGAACCTAGTGAAAGTCCGTGGAACAATCGCACCACCGTTGTCAGGAAACCGGGTAAAAATCGGTTATGTCTAGATGCACGGAAACTCAATAAATTAACAATAAAAGACGCATATCCACTCCAAAATATAGAAGGAATTTTGAGCAGAATAGATGAGACACATTTTATAAGTAGTGTGGATCTCAAATATGCCTTTTGGCAGATTGAATTAGATGATGAGAGTAAACCATATACAGCCTTTACAGTAGCCGGTCGGCCACTATATCAATTTAGAGTGATGCCATTTGGGCTATGTAACGCCGCCCAAAGACTGTGTAGGTTAATGGACAAGGTCGTACCATCTGAGCTCAAGGAAAATGTTATTGTGTATTTAGATGACTTATTAGTAATTTCAAGTACATTTGAAGAGCACTTTATATTATTATCGGAAGTGGCTAATTGTCTTAAAGATGCAGGTTTAACAATTGGGCTGAAGAAGTCGCAATTCTGCTTTCAAGAATTGAAATACCTTGGATTTATCATAGGCGATGGTACATTAAAAACAGATCTGGAGAAAATTCAAGCCATCAAAAACATTAGGATACCAAAATCGGTTAGAGAGGTGAGAAGTTTTATGGGCACTGCCGGATGGTATAGGCGGTTTATCAAAAATTTTGCAACGATTTCAGCACTTTCAAAAACTTAAAAAAGCTTTAACCTCGGCGCCTGTCTTACGACACCAAGATTTCAAAAAACGTTTTTATATCCAATGCGACGCATCAGATTTTGGTATAGGAGCTGTGCTGTTTCAATTAAATGCAAATAAAGAGGAACACCCTATAGCATTCTACTCACAAAAACTAAATCAATATCAGAGAAATTATACGGTAACGGAGAAGGAATGTTTAGCAGCAGTTCTGGCGGTAAAAAAATTTAGACCTTATATAGAAATGATGCCATTTACGATAATTACAGATCATGCCAGCTTAAAGTGGCTGATGACCCTAAAAGACCTAAATGGAAGACTTGCTAGATGGTCTTTACTGCTACAGTCTTTTGACTTTGAAATTGAACACCGTAAGGGATCGAAAAATGTCATAGCGGATATGTTGTCAAGGATTCCACAGGACCAAGCAATAGAAGAACTAACCACCGAAGATATATTGGGTTATGAGACAACGGAATTCGAGAGTGAAGAGTATCTAAGTATTATAGACGAGATCAACAATAATAAAGAAAGATTACCCGACTTAAAAATAGTAGATGGAAAAATTTACAAAAAAACTGCATCCAATAAAGATTTACTTGAAGAAAATAAATGGAAGTTATGGATACCAGCAAACCTCACAAATGACCTAATTGAGAAAGCCCACACAACACCTACATGTGCCCACGGAGGTATAGCAAAAACGTTAGAGAGAATAAGAAGATTTTATTATTGGAATAAAATGACCATACAGGTAAAAGAATTTGTAAATAAATGTGCTGTATGCAAGGAAACTAAACCCGCCAATGTAAATTTAATGCCTGAAATAGGTCAGGAGGTGGTTACTGAAAGACCTTTTCAGAAATTATACATTGACTTTTTGGGAAAGTACCCAAGGTCTAAAAGTGGAAATTGCTACGTATTTATAGTTTTAGATCATTTTTCCAAATTTATTTTTCTTAAGGCCATGAAGGAAGCTACTACTTCAAATGTTATTGAATTTTTGACACATGAAATCTTTCACAAATTTGGTGTACCTGAAGTAATCCATAGTGATAATGGATCACAATTCATAGCGAAAAGTTTTCAGGATATGATTCAACTGTATGGCATAAAACATCTTAAAACAGCTGTGTATTCTCCACAATTCATTCGGCAACGGGTGTTACTCCTTTCTTTGCATTATTCGGTTACCACATGTACACTAATGGAAGGGATTACAAACTCGCAAGAAAATTAAAATCACTGGATGATCTTGAAACCAACAATATGCCTAACAATAGCAAAATGGAGTTAATAAGAGACAAAATAAGAAGAAATATGCATGAAGCCTATGAGAAAAGTGCAGAAAAATATAACAAAAGGGCCAGAATAATTCATTTGGTACCTGGTCAAGAGGTATATCGCCGAAATTCTGTCTTAAGCGACTTTGGAAAAAACATAAATGCAAAATTCTGCAGAAAATTCATTAAATGTCGAGTACATAGACCCGTAGGCAATAATATGTACGAGTTACAATCATTACAAGGGAAACCTATTGGCATATATCATGCAAAAGACATCAAGTTATAGTGCAATAATACAATCTGTGATATAGATATAAGGCTACAATACTTAGGATAAGCAATCTGTGATATAAATGTAAATAACATCTGTGATATTATACATATAATATATACCTGACCATGATATACCCTGATATAATTCTACGCTCAAAATATATCACGAGCTACCTAAGATGCCTGTCTGCACAGTAAAGATTATTAATAGGTACCTGAATATAGACATATTTTTTTCATAGTCCAGATTATTAATCCGGTGGCATAGACACATGTACCTGAAAAGAAACACAAATATACACAAAGAATATTATTCAAAAAGAGAGATATTTGATTAACTTATCTAAACGAGGAGCCAAAAGTTAGCTGCAATCTTATTAATTCTGTTTACACGAATCCAACAATGAAATATTGCCCGGCTGATGAGATGTCAGGGGTGGGTGTTCCCCACGTTGGTGAGATTAAATGCCACGCACACCGGTCTTTTCCGTCTTGTCAACAGTAAAACCCGGAGTTTTGTTGCGATGGCAACCCCAGTCAAAAAAAAAAAAATTTTGCGCAGCAACGTCAAGGAATTGTTTTCATTTAAATACATATACTTATATATTACTCGCCGTGGTCTAGTGGTTAGTGTGTTGGCTTACTAAGACATGGGCCCTGGGTTCGACTCCAGGCTCCGACATCTTCAAAAAAAGAAATATGGAAAAATTATTTCTTTCGGCGACTACCTCTCAGCAGACTTCTGGCAAAAGCTCTGAGAGTAATTAATTGCCATGAACAAGCTTCTCAAGTCTGTCGTTCGGAGTCGACATTAAACTGTAGGTCCCGGTACTCATAGATAAAAATTGACACACACAACATGAGTGCTGCGAGAAGCTAGGCCGTAATCCTGACACAGGGTTGTAAAGGCCAGTTATGTATGTATGTATGTACTTATATATTACTGGACGAGGAATAGATTATAGGGCGAGAGATCACTACCCTACCTACGTCCAGGGTTCTTTAAAGAAATTAACCCACCACTTGTTGGCGCAGATTGCCAGTCTGCGGTGGAGTTAATAGCTCCTTGGGATTAACCTTGTCCGTGTGGCTGCACATTTTGTATATACCACAGCCAATCCCAAGTATAATGAGCTGTAAAGAAAGAAAACACGTATTAAAACAAAGATAACATTTATAAAGATGGAACAATACTTACTCGCTTATTAATTTCACAGATGGAGCAGTTAACTAAAATAAAATCATAATAATTTATTTATTTTGAAAGGAAAATGAAAATATGTAAAATATACTTACTAGGGTGGGTCAATTTTTTTGCCTACTAAGCGTATAGCAAAATCGTAATCTACGAGAAATTCTAAGAACTTTTCCCAAAGAAACCATGGTTCTAAAATCAAAATCGAGCTTCCGGTTTTTTACGAGAAAATTTTGTGTTCAGGTCATCCGAAAATAATGCTATTTTTTGGAAGTATTCATTGCAATTGATGAATAGTTGACCTGTAACGCTGGAAGAGGGCTTATTTTAAAGGAAATTATCTTACCTTTCTATATCTGTCCTCATTTATAGAAAATTGTTTACCCAAATAATGGTTTTGGAGGTTTAGGTCACAATAATATTAGTTTTAGGTTTTTAACAGTTTTACTATTATTATTTTGACATAAACCTCCAAAACCATTATTTGGGTAAACGATTTTCTATAAATGAGAATAAATCTCATTATATATGAGAATAAATATTTGTGTATTTATAAATTTCCCTATAGAAGACAAAGCCTTAAAATTATTACTAGAGCAATTTGAACAGCCCAAACAATATTAAAGTATTTATAGCTGAATACTTGTGCTAATGAAGACTAGGTACTTGAAGTAGTTCGGGAGCACCGCTTAAATTTTGAAGAAGTTTTTATAATGTCTTATGATAAGACATAATTTATCTTAAAATTAAGGAATGTTAGATATAAAATAAGCTGCAAATAATGAAAATCGGTTGATATAAACAAAATATTTTCTTTCATTGTAATATCGTTATGCTTCACAATTAAATTTTCTATTAATGAAAAATAAAAATATTTCTCTTCCCTTGTCTCTTAACAGCTAGATTTTGTATTCACGTATTATGTGTCGATTAAACATTCAGCAATTTAACGGTCATATACAAAATAACAAAGTGAATTTGCTGACCTTATTCACCATTTGAATTAAAATCTATTTTAATTTTTTTGCATACATTTACATTTCATTATGATTCGTAATATTTTAAAAAGCATGTTGTCCTCACTGAAAGGCAATTAACTTATAGTTTAATAATTTCCAAAAATGTTTGCTTTAGCTCACCAGTGGACATATTTTAAAATTGGTACAAATTTTGAAAAAGTCACCTTGAAAATATTTAAATGTTTTACTATTAATGCTTAAAGAATTTTTTTTATTACTATTTATTCCTTTATATTATTAGCATATCAAATTAAGATTGCCTCAGCATCACTTAGTCTTTATTGGGACAAGCTGGTATTTGAATTACACATGTACAATATATAATTGGGGTATTCCAACGGGGTCCTATCAAGTCATATTGTCATAATATCATACAATTTCAAAATAGTTTAAAAAATTTGTTGTTGGTCTTTGAATAAAAAAGTCATAAAACAATAAGACTTTTCAACCTATATTTACCATTTTGTCATAAATTGAAAAATAAAAAATAATAAAAAAACAAAATTAAATATAATATATTAAACTATGACGGGTTGTTTACAGCAATCATAGTTTTTCGTTTTATTGTTTTTTGGTATATGACTTTAAAATGTCCATTTGAATCCCGAAATATTTTAAGATATTCATCTAAAGGTTTAATTCTATATACATACATACATAACTGGCCTTTACAACCCTGTGTCAGGATTACCGCCTAGCTTCTCGCAGCTCTCATGTTGTGTGTGTCAATTTTTATCCATGAGTACCGGGACCTACAGTTTAATGTCGACTCCGAACGACAGACTTGAGAAGCTTGTTCATGGCAATTAATTACTCTCAGAGCTTTTGCCAGAAGACTGCTGAGAGGTAGTCGCCGAAAGAAATATTTTTTCATATTTCTTTTTTTTTTTAAGATGTCGGAGCCTGGAGTCGAACCCAGGGTCTTAGTCTTAGTAAGCCAACACACTAACCACTAGACCACGGCGACTATTCTATATATGTATGTATATAATTTACAAAGAAAGAAAAGAAATAAAAGTAAAAAAATAGTAATATATACACACAAAATTTAATTATTAATTTATAGGATATTGTATACGATTGCTGTAAATCATATGAGAAGAGTTTCTAAGTCGTGAAGCAAATATTCCTTTATTCTTTTCGTGAAAATTTAAATTCTTTGTATATATTTAATATCTTGAGGGCGATTATTATATTCCATACTATCCGTATATTCAATGCGTTGCTTCGTAGTTTCTAACCGACATCTTGCTATCATAAGATTGACATTGTTTCTGGTATTGAATAATATTTGATTTTTATGAAATGAAATTGTATGGTGACCAATATTATGGGTTGACTTAAAAACATGAAGAATTGAATTAAATTATTATAAATAATTTAATTGAAATAATGGTGAGACAAAATAAAAAAATGTATGGTCTAAAAATATTTAAAGAAAAAGTGTTCTCTTCCATTTGTGTTATTACACATAAACTGGCAACGCTGCAATTTGCAACACAAGAAAAACCAACGCTGCGATTGTATGAAAAAGACACGTACACTAAAAAGCGAAAAAAAATATGAAAGGAAATGTCAAATAATCAACTACAAAGACAAAAAACGAATGACGGAATATAAAGAATCGCCGAGAACGGGCAAGTATTTTTCTTCTTTTATTCCCCTCACCGTAATCGTCAACAAACTACAAAAGTTACCGACTCGCCTCGCCAAGTGTGGACATAGACTAAACAATGAAGTGTTAAACTTGAACTGACAGTTGTCAGTAACATTCACTGCAAAGTTGCCAGACCAGTAATGGAGAATTTTCATATCAGTATACTGGAAGAAAAATTGTAGTATACTAGGATATGAATTAAAAATAACAGTGTTGGAAATGTTTGAAGATGGAGGAAAAGTTTGACATGAAAATGTTATAAGGAGACAACGGGGAGAATAAAATTATATATGTCGTTTGAAATAAGAGAGGACATAGGAAAAATATATATTTACATATGTACATACATAGGTAAATAAAAATGACTTTTGAAAACGGTTTAACTGCCATATAGACTTTTTCAAGAAAAACTTTGTGAGAAGTGAGACCCTTTTTTTGAAAATCATCGCAATAATTTGGTGGAGGAGAAAATTAGAAGCGCCCGGTATAAATTCACATATATTAAAAATATTTGAATCGTAAATTTATATTAAATTGTGTTGGAGTGAAAATTTTTATTTAAATTGGATATGAGTGAAACTTTTGCTAAGTGAATGTTGAAAATTTTAAATTAATGTGTATGATATTTCGCAGGAACCGTGCATTTGTGTAAATAATTTGTGTCTGCCAGTATTATTTGAACCGGAGATAAAAGGATAAGATTGAGTTTCATTGGAGTGACTTGTGGACACGGTTCATCCATGGAGTTTTTTTTTTGTAAACAGGTAACATTATAAGATTAAGTAGTTACCGGAAAGAAAAGATCTGAGCCAAAAATAAGAATAAAAATCAGAACACGGTGGCTGAAAAAAAGAAAATAGAAAAGAAGATAAAGTAGAAGGCGGTACAAGATTTGGTGAATTATATGGAATCGGCAATATATGGACTTCTTACCACCATATAAATTATAATCGAGACAGACAAGAAAGAAAAGAAAAATATAGAAAAATTGAAATTTTCGTGTACCCTTTCGTGTATTAATATTCTCAGCAGGGAGAGAAAGAAAATATAAAAATCAGTAGAATATAGGATTTTAATTTTAAGGTAGTTTTAAGTTACTTATTTATTTATTCAATTAATTAATTATATATTTCTGCAAGTAGTTTAATTTGTATTTCCAGTGAGAAAAAGAAAGAAAAAAAAACCCATAGAAAAAAACGACAACAAAGAACGGGAGGAAACAGTTTTTTTTTGTTAAAAATAAAAAAGAAGGGGAAGTAAAAATTAATAGAGATAGCGGTAGTAGAGCTAAGGAATTATTTTGTTGTTCCTAGGCATAACGGTTGGGTGAGCTCATCCGAACGTTAGGAGACCGTTACACAACATAGTATATATATGTATATACCACTATATATAGTGGTATTAGTGAACAATTTTTTTTGTATTGATAAAAGCCTCTTTTTTTTATTTTGAGTTCCGTTTCTTTTTGTTTTTGGTTAGTTGTTGTTTTTTTTTTTTTTTTTTTGTCGGTACTATTACGGTATTAAACATATTTATTATTGCTTTTTGTTTTTGTTTTATTTACCAATTATAGTTTTCTAAGAATATATGTATATAAAAATAATGTATTTTGTTAATATTACAAAGTTTTGCTATCAATAAAATAATGTTCAAGCCATGTATTTGAAGAAAATCATGCAGTGCTAAATTTTTAAAGTAATGGGCTGTTGAGAATGGTAAGTTTATAGGCCAGTGGTCTTCACCAGTATTACTCAGGTAAATAAATTGTTCGGATATTTTTTTAGTTTTTCTTACTCTCTTCGTGAATATTACAACCAGGGTTGCCTAATTCCACAAAAATTCGGGCAAACAGTTTCTTAAAATATACCAAAACAACCCGTATCGTTAATTCTTATTATATTAGTTTTAAATTAAATGTATTGTACTTTATTAACAAATATCACTTTTAGAATTCCTGGAAACCAGTTTCTGTTTTATTTTCCTATGAAAAATTTAATTAATTATAAAAAATTTGCAATGTTAAAAATCTTTCATAAAAAGAAATCCATACGCTTTGTTTTCATCATGTTAAACGACAACCACAATTATTACAAAAACATTTGTGTGAGACAAAAATTGCGTATGTGTTTATGTTTTATTAGTTTTCAAGAGAGCTAAATTTGTTTGTCAGACACTGAGAAGTTATGATAATAAGCAACATAAACGTATTAATGTTTATATTTCTTTTAACTACATATCAATTTGTTTACAGCATTTACAAACAATTTATTTTATGAATAATTTTAATAAATTAGTTTAAATTTTAAAATTAAAGGTTTCTAAAACGAAAATTTTCACAAATTTCATTCAAATTGTTAAAAACAATACAAATGAAGAAACAAATCTCATCTCTCAGTGTATTTTTGTGTGACTCTCTTTGTGAAGACCACTGTTATAGGCGTATAAAAATAGGGGTCATTTGTAAAGTTAGGCAGGATTGCTGCGATGACCAAGGTGGGAAGGGCGGTTGGAGCATTACAGCTGTTCACGCGCGAACCAAGTACCTTTTCTCTTTTAACTGCAATTAAATGAATGCGGCGAAGTGTGAGCTTTTCTTTCTTTTTTCTTTATGTTTCTTTTTCTTTATAATAATGTTTGAAGTGAAGCTCACACTTCAAACAAACAGAATACATGTTATTATTATAAGTTATGCATTCAGTGAAACAAGTGGTCAGCGGCATTTCGGTTATTAGTGACATAGTGATATATATACATATAAAAAAACATACTCACGTGCATTTAATACATAAAGTTTAATTTAAATTTAATACATAATATTTTCTAATATTATTAACGAAATAAACAAAAAGAGGTGAATGTGCCCAATTTATGAAAACAATAAAAAACGAAACTGAAAACTCAAAAAGTGTGTGTTATTTCTTTGAATTGAAGTCATCAGGCGAAAGAACATCACCCCCCATTGGCTCCAAAATTTACTCCTGAGGAACATCCGGACCCCCGACTCCCCACACAAACAACAGCTAACTCCCATTCGATGCTTGTTGCCGTTGAATTAATTAGATTATAATGAAATTTTTTTGTTATATATATATGTACATAATTTATTGATTACGTACCTGACACTGGAGGTGAGGGAGGAATCTCGCCGTGAGAGCACCGGATCTGAGCTGGTCGTGCTGTCACCCTAGTGCCGCATAGGTTTACGTAACAAAATGAGAAAAAAAAGGAATTCATATATATAAAAAGGAATTTAACTAGGGTTAGTATATATATCTATAAAACTTAAAACTAATAATTATAATACTACTAAACTAATTATAAATATAATAAAAAAGTGTTACTAAACAATTTAATATTTCATATATATATGTATTTTCTATTTTTCAGGACTTGCCACTGGATTAATGCTGCCTCCTCTGGAAGGATGTTGGTTTCGTTGGTGGATGAACGTTGGTGTTGGTGATAACGTTGATGCTTTTATTATATTTTTTCTTTGTGTATCTTTATTTTAGCTTTAGTTTTTTTTTTTCTTTTAGAATTTTAATGTTTTAGCTTTTATTTTTTTTGTTTTAAAATTTTAACTTTTAGTTTTTATTAAAGTATTTTAGCTTGTAGTTTTTATATTAGTATTTTAGCTTTAGATATTATTTTTATTTTAAGTATTTTAGCTTTACATTTTAGTTTAAGATTTTAGCTTTAGATTTCATTTTAAACTTTTAACTTTTAGTTTTTATTCCTTAGAGTTTTAGCCTTTAGATTTTGTTTTAGCCTTTTAGTTTTTATTTCAATCTTCTAGCTTTAGTTTTTTCTTTTAGATTAAATTTTTTTTTTTGTGTAGGTATGTATATTGTTTTATATGTGTATGTATTTAGTTTTTGGTTTTTATTTTAGAATTTTAGCTTTTAGAGTTTTAGTTTTAAGTTTTATTTCCGTATTTTGGCTTTTAACTTTTATTTTAAAATTCTAATTCCTTATTTTTGGTTTTTAAACTTTTATTTATTACAAATTCGTTTTGTTTTGAGTTTTAAGGTACATATATTACTTAGCTATATATATTTTTCTAGATTCAGTTTTTAAAAACGAAATAAGTCTAGTTTTTTTTTTTTCTTTTTAAATACAAAATAAAAATAAATAAAAATTCTTTCTTAAAACCAATCTTTTTATTCTTCACAAAATTTCACTTATTCTTCCTTTTTTTTTTCTTTTCAAACAAAAACCAAACTCAACCGGCAATTTCTCCACTGTAACCGACAATATCTTTTCTTTTTCAAAGCAACAGCAAAAAGCGATCCCGTTCCTAACTTCTACCCTTTTATCAATTTTTTCAAATTCAAAAAAAAACACTAGCTTAACCTTTTCTTTCCAATCTTTCTCTCCTCGCCCCACCGATTTGTTATTTACCAAAAAAAACAAACTATACATTCCCATCTGTACATGTATTTGTCTTTTCGGTATATGTTTTGTTGTTTTTGTTTGCCCACTCACACAGCTGTCTTAGTGGAGTTGCCATCCTTATACGGTTTAACCCCCGAACGTGCACGTTACAACTACAAGGAATTGTTTTTTCCAATAACACTCCGCAACAAATGAAGACTTTTGGAAAAATGCACGAACACGTTAGTAGAGGTTCGATTGTACAACCAAAAGTTAGTAAATAAAGTTAGATCTTGAAAATCTTTTAAGGTCCATAAAAAAAAATTGGTGGTCAATCTGACCAAACCGAGTACAGGGTTTTACTAACCTTTGGTAGTATCGAACCTATACTGTGGATTCCGTGCATTTTTTCACTGTCGCACTGTGTAATTATTTAAAATTTAACAATTTAAACTGTTTTGATACTGATATTAAAATAGGTTTAAAAAATTGTTGAACTCAAGTATGCATTTATAAAATATATATTTATACAAAAATTTTAAACTTAATAATTGCAATTTGTAAAAAGTATATTTTTTATTGATTTTTATTTTATTTTCTATAAATGTTAATGCTGAATTGTTTTGTTTTTGTTAATAAAAATAGGTGTATGGTACTTAAAACGGGAAGTTTTAATTTGCCGATTTTTTGCCGATTTTTTTACCTTGAAGTGCCGATAATGCCGATTTTTTTTTTCGAAATTTGCCGATTTTCAATTAAAGGCATCTGGCACCCCTGAGTGGTCTTCACAAAGAGAGCCACACAAAAATACACTGACAGATGAGATTGGTTTTTTTATTTGTGTTGTTTTTCACAACTTGAATGAAATTTGCGAAAATTTTCGTTTAAAAACCTTTAATTTTGAAATTTAAACTAATTTATTAAAACTATTCATAAAATAAATTGTTTTTAAATGTTGTAAAAAAATTGAAATGTAGTTATAAGAAATATAAACATTAATAAGTTTATGTTGCTTATTATCACATCTTCTCAGTGTCTGACCAACCAATTTAGCTCTCTTGAAAACTAAAAAAACATAAACACATACGCAATTTTTGTCTCACACACATGTTTTTGTAATAATTGTCCCTGTCAGCAATTGGAAGATTGCTTGCTCATAAATCACCAAAATGAGTCTTTTAAGACTCCCTTAGGTGATCAAAAACTGATTAAATGTGCGGAATCATAAAATAATCGTGCAGACGTTCGAAATACGCCTGCTTTTATAATTATTTTGCGTCGTATTTTATTGTTTTCTTCTGCATTTCGTTACAATGAGATTTATTTTATTTGAAAGAATAAGAGTTATGCAATTATTGTGATGTCGTGGTATAGTGGTAAGACGCTCGCACAGAAATTCAAACGACCGAGGTTCAATCCCAGCAAAGAGCAAAAATTATAAAATAAATTTTAAGGTATTTCTAAATTATAATTTTAAAAAATAAGAAGAAGTTCATCTTCAAGAAACCGCTCCTTACATTCCAGTCTACTCCACCAGAAACTTGTCTCATCAATAAAAAGGCGCATAATATACATATAAAAAAAAAGAATTCCTTCAGTTGAGTTTGATGAATTTATTTTTTTTTTGTTTTTTTACACTTTTAAACAAAATACAATATTTTTATTATTGTAAAGATAAGTAAAACTCGTTTAGTGTGCGGAGTCACAAATGACTCGTTCAGGGGAGACATAAGTGAATCGTTCAGGGGAGTCGCGGCAAGGGTAAATTCTTCTTCCGACAAAACATTCATTTTCGACTCATAAATGAGCTCATAAGTGACTATTTTAATCGCCCAGAGGAGTCAAAAAAGACTCAAAATTGACCAAAAATGCTGACTGGGGTGGTTGTCGTTTAGCATGATGAAAACAAAGCACATGGATTTCTTTTTATGAAAGATTTTTAGCAATGAAAATTTTTTCATAATTAATTAAGTTTTTGTTAGGAAAATAAAACAAAAACAGGTTTCCAGGAATTCTAAGAGTGATATCTGTTAATACTGTACGATAAATTAAAATTAACACTAATATAATAAGAAATAACGATATAGGTAGTTTTGGTACATTTCAAGAAGCTGTTAGGCAGGATTTTTGTTTGTTTAAGCAACCCTGGTTGTAATATTCACGATGAGAGTAAGAAAAACTAAAAAAAATATCCGAACAATTTCGTTACCTGAGTAATATGGTTGAAGACCACTGCTCTACACCACTCTACACCATAATAAGATAGCCACAATAAAACACAGCTGACTTGAAACTATTTAAGCTGTCATTTCCTTCATCACTGTATGCACTGTGGTATCGTGTAAACTTGATATGTAATGAGGGCGTACGACATTGAGAGAAAATACAGATGAAAATTTGACAGTCGTATGGCTCTTTTTGTTTTTCGAAATTTTTAAAAAAAACATCATATTTCAGGGATGCATTTTTATGTTTTTTTTTGTTTATGTAACATTAATTTTCAATGCATGTCAATTTTGTGTTCATGTGTATGTGCATTTTATGTTTTCATTTTACTTTGTTTTGGTATTTTACCAAACGTGTAAACACAAAAAATATCTGTGGTAATATTTTTACCCTTATTTTTAAAATACGGATGGAATTTCATAATATTTTCTGATTGATTTTACGTACGACTTGTATTACCGTCTACACCCGCCTTTAATAAGTACAGCGTTGCCAGTTTATGTATAATTATACAAAAATTGAAAAGAACACTTTCTTTAGTCTGTGTTCACACGTAGAGATTCTTATTTTGAAGATTGCTTGTGTATTGACGTGGTAGGCGAGGGGTAAAGAAACGAGTATACTTTGTCTTGTACTGGCAATACGCTTTAATCTCTCATTCGTAAATGCACACATGCATACACACAATTGTAAATAACATACGTGACGTCAAAAATAAGAATTGTATTGTCTGAACGCCGAAGATAGTTCAAAGAAGAATAAACAAAAATCTTAAAAATAAGAATCTCTACGTGTAAAGACGAGTTATTTTTAGGCCATACATTTTTTATGTAACTTTGTCTCACCATTATTTCATTTAAATTATGTTTAATAATTCAATTCTTTATGTATTTAAGTCAACCCATAATATTGGTCACCATACAATTTCATTTCATAGAAATCAAACGATATTCAATACCAGAAACAATATGGATCTTATAATAGCAAGATGTCGCTTACCGGACATTTTTTGTTTATCTTGTCTACTTTTCGTAATTTTCACTTGTTGCTTCATATTATTTTTCTTTCATTTCATTGTTAGTATAAAACTGTCTGGCATACGACGTCAACAGTAAATAATAAGAAGTGAAAAAAAAAAAAAATTATTATAGTCAGAATCTTCCAAACAGTTTGTGCAATGTATTAATTTTTCCATGTTTTTAATGAAATTCATTTTTATTTAATTTTTTGTTCTGTTTAATAATACGTTCAACACTTACTTATGTATAGTACAAACAACGAAAAGGAATGAAAGAGAAATAAAACATTTCTGTATGCCTTCTAATTTCCATAATGTAAAACAGGCCTGTGCAAAAATAAAAATTTCATACACAATTGTGCTTTAGCTAAACTCACATGTATTCTTACGCTCTTGCTTTCAGTCGTCACTGAAACCACAATGTATACATTGTGACTGAAACAGCGACGAGTTAACATGCGTGGTGGATGTATTCTCCTGCCAGGAGAATAATTAAATTTATTCTTCGGAAAAGCGGACCAATTTTCCTTGTCGCAGCAAGGATATTAGAAAACCTTGCATAGAACAAGGTATCGAAAAAAATTACTCTCTTAGAGAGATTTAAGGAAAAAAGAAGAAATAAAAAACCCCTATGAAAAGATATATGGAACACAAATTTGACAAAAGAAGAAATATGAACGAGAACATGGAGGTAAAATTCCTTATGGACCAAATGGCTACATTGCAGGCAAATATGCAAACCCTCATGTTACAGCACACAAATGAGGTCAGTGAACTGAAGAAGGAATTGGAGCAGGTTAAAGGAACCTCCCTGGTGAACAACCGCAACCCGTGCCACTGGAAGAAATTTCTACACGAATCGAAGAAGTAAGGCTGGACACTTTCAAATCACTTCCCATATTTGATGGAGATATAAAGAAATATAGAGTGTGGAGAGAAGATACCTCACGCATGATGGACAGTATTGAGCCACTTAAGAATACAAGTATTTATGCTCAAGCGCTGCAGATTGTGAAGACGAAAATACAAGGAGCAGCCGCTCAGGTGTTAGCCAACCATGGCACTATTTTTAATTTCGAAGGCATTAGAAACAGGCTAGACTACACATATGCTGACACACGTCCTTTATATGTTTTACAAGAAGAGATGAAACGGTGTTACCAAGGAAGAAAAACATTAGGAGACTTCCATGACGAGGTGAACCAATGCTTGAGTCTAATAATATCAAAAATATCGATGTCTGGATACGGACGTGAAGCCACTAACGCTATGACAGAGCAAGCCAAACAAGACTCTGTTTGAATATTCGTGGCGGGAGTAAACAACACATTTGTCCAGTCAACATTGTATGCAAATGCTCCACAAGATTTGGACCATGCCTACACCATTGCTCGCATAATCGAGCATGATGGTAAACATCAGAATTTAAATTTATCCTACGAAACCAAGCAATCGCAGAAAATACAATCGCAGCCAACCCAAAGGTATCAACCACGACAACATTTCAACAACTACCAACCACGACAACATTTCAACAGCTATCAACCACAACAACATTTCAACAAACCACGACAACATTTCAACGACTATCAACCTCAAGAATTTGCGCCCAGACAGCACTTCAACAGCAATCAACCAGGACCAGAACCCGTGGATGTTAGCTCCGGCAATACTATTCATCGACAAACAACACAATACAACAACCAACTATGGAAACGTCAAGGAAACTTTCCACGAGATAAGATGAGAAACAACATCATCATCACAGGAAAAGAAGATGATGACACCCGCAGCATAGATGTAGAAACAGGTACTGTTAATAAATGAGTTACTAAGAATTTAAAACTAATAAATGGGTTGCCCCACATAACCATGACGGATGGGGAGAAAACTTATGATGTTTTAATAGATACTGGAGCAACCCACAAATATGTAAAAAAATCACTAAAATTTAATTCAGTAGAAAAAATAAAACCTATCAAGCTCATTTCGATGCATGGGGCATCAATGATAGGTACAAAACAGACGATTAAATTTCTCGGCAGGGACATGGATTTTTTTGAGTTAGACAATATAGAGAATACCGATTTAATATTAGGATGGAAGGGAATAGACGAATTAGGTGCTATAATAAATAGGAAAGACATGACATTCACTGTAAATAGGAAAGAAGACGTTATGAACATTAATTATATCGTAGGCAACGACGCCTATAGAGAAAAGATTGATAAATTGATGAGGGAGAACAGTGGCATAGGACCATTACCCTTCACAACAACTATAGAAGAACCTATCTGGACGAAGCAATACCCATATCCCATAGCGGATAATGACTTCGTAAATGAGGAAATAAAAAGATTACTAGATGACGGTATCATTCAAAGAAGTAATAGCCCGTATAACTCTCCAATATGGACTGTGCCAAAAAAAGGTTTGGATAAAAATGGACGACCTAAGAAAAGAATGGTGATAGATTTCCAAAAGTTAAACTCACATACAATTACGGATCGATATATTATCCCTGATGTAAACATGACAATACAAAATTTAGGCAGGGCAAAATACTTCACAACTTTGGATTTAGAATCCGGCTTCCATCAAATTAGAATAAAAAAGGAAGACAGAGAAAAAACGGCTTTTTATGTAACCGGCGGAAAATATGAATTTAAACGTATGCCATTCGGACTGAAGAATGCACCATCCATATTTCAAAGGTGTGTCGACGACATCCTAAGGGAATACATAGGCAAATTCGCGTACGTCTATATAGACGACGTTTTGATTTACTCCTTATCACCGGAAGAGCATATGGAACATATAGAAACTATATTCAACGCATTAAATAAGGCGACTTTGAAGTTATCCAATGAAAAATCCAAGTTCTTCCAAACGGAGGTCGAATACTTGGGTCATATAATTAAACACAACAAAATTGCTACTAATCCGGAAAAGTGGAAGTAATTGAAAAATATCCCCTCCCCCAAACACTGAAAGACTTAAGAGGATTCTTGGGCATGCCAGGATACTACAGGAAATTCGTACAGGGATACGCTAGCATAACTAAACCATTAACGGTGCATTTACGAGGAGACAACGGCCAAGTAGGAAAAAATAAAAGTGCAAAAACAAAAATAGAATTAGACGATGCCGCTATACAAGCATTTAATAAATTAAAAAGTTGCTTAAAAGAACAGTGTTAGGTCACCGCATAAGACTTATAAAATTTTCTTTATCTCTTATTATTTTTGGTTTATATTTGTCTTTGATAATTCTACATTTATTACATTTAATTAATTAATTTACTTTGGTTCACCTTATTTTACATAATAATTGTATTATTTAATATAAATTCCATTTTAAGATTTTGTAATTTGATCCCACTGTAATTTCATAGTAATTTTACCCAAACGAACCACTGTATTATATTTTAACAATTAACCGTTAGTTTTGATTATTTGTGTCTCACTGAAATTTATACATATTGTTGTTAGTGTTAACAAAAATGCAATGCAGTTTGCTTGCACAATATATGTCTGTGCATACATATAGGAATAAGTTGAAATGGTACATTGAAGTGAGAGACAAATAAAACTACAACAACAAATTGAATTAATATAGAGCATTTGCAGAGCAACAACAGCCTAAAAAACTTTACATACTCATGTGTATGAACATGTATAATTGTTAGGCTTAAGATCTTTTAAGTTGAAAATAAAAATCATTGTAACATTGAAAACCGAAGAGCAACAACCCTTTTTTAAATACGTTTTGTTTGTCGCATATATAGTGAGTGCATAGTTATTGTTGCCCTCAAATTATTTCATTGGCATACAGAAAAATAAATAAATAGATGTTCTGTATAGCCAGCGGTTGGAAAAAGCACCTTACCGAACAAACAGGTTGAACTCTTTCAACCCAATTACGATAAACCATTCCAGCTGACCACGGACGCCTCTAACATGGCTATTGGAGCAGTGCTCAGTCAAATGAAAAAACCCATATTTTTCCTCAGTCGAACATTAAGTAAAACCGAGGAAAACTATTCTACAAACGAAAAAGAACTATTGGCTATTATTTAGGCACTCCAAAAATTAAGAAATTATATTTATGGTACAACGGACCTCACCATCTACACTGACCACCAGTCTTAACTCACCCAATATCCGAAAAAAAACCCTAATCCGAAACTTAAACGTTTATTGCATTTTGTCATTTATTATTTTTAAAATAATACAGGCGATGGACTTGCCCATTTATTTAACGAACCAGATGGTTGGCAGCGCTGACATGCTGGCGTTTGCCGGGCTTTGGCTCGCCGGATGGGGTGGTTCTTTGCCAACCTTCTGACTGTTGCTGTTTTAAATTACAATAATAAAAAAATAAATTCATGTCAGCTAGTAAATAAAAATTTTTAAAATGAGAAAGAGGCCCGAAGCATCCGACGATTCCGGTTGACTGCATACATCATTAAATTCCTCGGCCGATGGTCTGCCGGAACTACCCTCCCACAGAGACCTGAAGTCTCACCATGACCTCACCAGAATGTGTTATGGAGGCTCCAAACATGACCTGCAAACTCTTGCTTCTTACTTACCGCTCAACTAAAATTATTTACCACTCCATATTAAAAGAATATTATTTCATGAATTTTCATTTCACCATAACTATTCTATTTATTTAAAAATTAGATAAAAGAAATATAATCCGCACTATTCCCTAAGTGGTGGATGACAATAGCACAACAAAAGAATATATAAAAAAAAGGAAATCGATTTGTATCTTTTGCTTATATACTAGGATTAGTACTTAAACTCTACTTATATATGTAATAAAACTAATAATTAATAATTAAAACAAATAAAAAAAGGATATATTTTTAATTTAAACTAATAACTAATATAATACATAAAAAAAATATACTTAACATAAAAATCTTTCCGTTTGGTGGTGCTGTTGTTGTTGTTGACGTAGATGTTGAAGATGACGATTGATGTTGGTAATTATGATGATGATTATGAAGTTAGGTGAAGATGATGATGTAGTGGAGGTAGATGATGGTCTATTGATGCTGGTAATAGCGGTTATAACTGTGTGATGATATTGATGACTATTGCTGTTGGTGATAATGATGACGGATTGGATGTGGATGATAATAATGTGGAGAACTGTATATTGTTTTAATTTAATTACTCGAATATTTCATCCACCTTTTCAGTTTTATTGTTGTTTTTCTTTGTCTGTTTAAATGCTTTCGTTTTTTTTTAGAAGTTTTAGAATACAGTCGAAACTCTCTATAACGAACTCCTGTATAACGAAGTTTTCTTTATTGCGAAGCAATTATAAGAACACTGTGTTTTGGGTCTACTTTGAGTGTATTATAACCTCCATATAACGAATTTCGATATAGCGAATATTTCCTTATAACGAAGCATTTTTGCGACCGTAACTTCAAGATTGAAGCGTTTTAAATCTCCATATAACGAATTAGGTAAAACCGAACGCACTCACACAAAAAAGAAATCGATGTCGCTTTGTGTTATTGGTGTTGTTATTGTTGCTCTGTGTGTACTTTGTTGCTTTCACAACGCACAAGCAGAGTCTGATGCTTTGAATCGTTTATTTACCATAAAATTAAAAGTGATGGAACCACCGAACTATGCAATTGACAACTGAAATCATTACCATCTCTCACATTTCTTGCAGTCGCTATCCGTTTGCCTTTGCATTGAAGAAGAAAAGTGGAAAAATGTACTTCAAACCAAAATAACTGACTACTACAAATAAAAAATGTTAAAAGGAACGATATTGTTTTTATTTTCCATATAGCCAATTTTCTTTATAGTGAAGTAAATATCCAGTCCCTTGGAATTCGTTATAGAGAGTTTCGACTGTATTTGTTTTTCCTTTTTGTAGTTTCAACACTTGTATGTAATAGTTTTTTTATTTTTTGTAAATAATGTTTAGATTTAAATTAATATCATTTTTGTTTCGTCAGAAACGCTTCAATTAGATCAAAGTTAACGGCAATGAATATTTTTGGTAATTAAAGAAGAAATGATGTCCGTGAAGGAATAGTACACTAGCCAAACTGAACAATTGTTTTCGACTCCAGCTACGGTAGTCTCATCAGAGTTCTTTGTGTCCTGTGCATATTCAAGACCAAACATCAACTATTTAACTCACACTTTTCTGGAAATCGCATACTGAAATTATATTCTTTCACATGTATGTACATACACTTGTATGAGTTAGTCGAAGTAAAGTCACACAACAGTTTTTATCATATTCTCCTTTTCTTACCATCATTGCTGTTCTTGTAATTGTCATCTTATTTGGATGAAACAGAATTACAATTTTTATTTTGTTTTTGCCCTCTTATTCCATTTAATCCACATTAGTCGGCATCGACGACATGTACGACTGTAGCCGTGGTGGTTAGAGTGCAGCGCTAGAAGCATGGAATAAGAGGGCAAAAACAAAATAAAAATTGTAATTCTGTTTCATCCAAATAAGATGACAATTACAAGAACAGCAATGATGGTAAGAAAAGGAGAATATGATAAAAACTGTTGTGTGACTTTACTTCGACTAACTCATACAAGTGTATGTACATACATGTGAAAGAATATAATTTCAGTATGCGATTTCCAGAAAAGTGTGAGTTAAATAGTTGATGTTTGGTCTTGAATATGCACAGGACACAAAGAACTCTGATGAGACTACCGTAGCTGGAGTCGAAAACAATTGTTCAGTTTGGCTAGTGTACTATTCCTTCACGGACATCATTTCTTCTTTAATTACCAAAAATATTCATTGCCGTTAACTTTGATCTAATTGAAGCGTTTCTGACGAAACAAAAATTAAATTATAAAAATATTGATCAGAACTTTCCCGGGGCTCGAACCTAGAGCCTCAAACACATTAAGTTATAATGCGCATGCTTCTAGCGCTGCACTCTAACCACCACGGCTACAGTCGTACATGTCGTCGATGCCGACTAATGTGGATTAAATGGAATAAGAGGGCAAAAACAAAATAAAAATTGTAATTCTGTTTCATCCAAATAAGATGACAATTACAAGAACAGCAATGATGGTAAGAAAAGGAGAATATGATAAAAACTGTTGTGTGACTTTACTTCGACTAACTCATACAAGTGTATGTACATACATGTGAAAGAATATAATTTCAGTATGCGATTTCCAGAAAAGTGTGAGTTAAATAGTTGATGTTTGGTCTTGAATATGCACAGGACACAAAGAACTCTGATGAGACTACCGTAGCTGGAGTTGAAAACAATTGTTCAGTTTGGCTAGTGTACTATTCCTTCACGGACATCATTTCTTCTTTAATTACCAAAAATATTCATTGCCGTTAACTTTGATCTAATTGAAGCGTTTCTGACGAAACAAAAATTATATTATAAAAATATTGATCAGAACTTTCCCGGGGCTCGAACCTAGAGCCTCAAACACATTAATATCATTGTTGTTTGTTTATAATGTTAAATTTTGTTTTGTACATAGGACTTTAGTTTTTAAGATCTTATATACATCTATGTACACTTGCACTTTGTTGTTGACGTTCTTGTTGATTATCTTCTTAAAAAAAACTTGTCAAATATGTTTGTTGCACCATTTAACTTTTTATTTTAAGGGTGGATTATTTATAAAATGTTTATATACATAGTTTAAAGTACATATATATATATATATATATATATATATATATATATATATAATAATAAAATAACACCAAAACTGTTTGTTTCCTTTTTTTTCTTTTCAAAAAAAATTTTTCTGTCTCTTTTTTTTTCTACTGCACAACTCCACAACTTTCACTAATCACGATAATAATAATAATCTCAATCTCAAAAACACTTCCCTTTTTTATCCCTTCCTCAATTCATCCAAAAACCTATCCTAACATTTTCCTTCCAATCTATCGTTGTTTTTCTCCTATCCCGCTAATTTTTCATAAAAAAAACAATAATATTTACCTTTTTTTTTCTGTTTTTTTTTTCTTCTTTTTTATTTCTGTTAATTCTCGCTCAGTCTTAACCCCATTGCACATTACACATTGGAAGGCTGTCATAGAAGACTTTGGAGCAAAACTGGTATACAAACCAGGACAACAAAATGTGGTTGCTGACGCCTTGTCAAGACAATGTATAAATACATCATCCATTGACACAGTTCATTCGGCTGAAAGCTCCTATACGGAAATTATTAAACAAGTAAATCAACCTTTTAATGCATATGCCATTCAAATTGAACTAGTACCGAACAAAAAAATAAATGAAACACGAACTCGTACAATATTCTCAAACAAGGTTAGACATACAATCAACTTTACAAACGAACAAAATTTGATCACAGAATTGAAAAAGATATTACAACCAAACAAAACTACTGCATTACGCACCACCAGAGAGAATATTTATGCTCTCAGCCCTATCATAAAGAACACTTTCAGCTTCGTTTATACACCAACAAAACTAATCGACGTTCGAGAAGAAGAAAAGCAAATTGAAATAGTTGAAAAAATACATAATAGAGCACATAGAGGATATAGGAACAATATACAAGAGATACTGGAAAAATACTACTGGCCCAAAATAAAACAACAATGTAAGTCATTTAACAAAAAGTGTACACCTTGTCTATATGGTAAATATGAAAGAAATCCCACAAGAGAAACATTAGGAGATTCTGACATACCAACAGAACCAGGTCGATACATACACATGGATATGTATTTCAATGACAATAAAACATTTTTAGTCGCCATTGACAAATTCTCAAAATACATTACCCTGAGAGAAATTGATTCAAGAGAAAATATGTCTGAGAAAATTGAAGAAGTTCTCACGAATAACTATCCACACTGTACGCAATTAATGACTGATAACGAAAAATGTCTAAACACTCCAGCAGTAAACATGATGTGTATAAAATACGGAATAAAAAAGATAGAAACTTCAGTCTATAGATCAACATCAAACGGGCAAGTAGAACGCGCTCACAGCACAATCTCTGAGCTTGCAAGAATATTTAAAATACAAAACGTCACAACAATAGCTGAAGAAATATATAAAACAATAAGGGAATTAAATAACACCATACACACAGTCACAGGACAAAAACCAGTTGACATATTTTTTAACAGAATTAAATACGATAAGAAAGATATTTAAAGTAAGCGTATAGAGGAGGTATGAATATTCGTTATATATAAAAACATCGTCTGTCCTGGTTAGGACGTATTTTTGTCCATCTAAATTTTTAATTTTTGTTTCTCCCTTGATTTCTGTCGTGGCCGTCACGAGTAATATCAAGAAGGTGATCATGATTTATAGTATAGTTTTTGATGTTATCCTTATGCAGGATCTTCCCCTTGTAGTTAGGACTGTGTCCTCACGGTCTTCTTTTACAATATATTTAATGTATCTGGCGTCCTTTTTCCTCCTTACTCCTTTGATTTTAACTAATATTTGTTCATTAGGTGAAAAGGTTCGGTGCTTAGTGCCTTGATTCAGTCTTTCAAGTGTGTTCTCCGATGCCTTTTTTAATTTTTCGTAAATATCTTTCTTACATACATACATACATAACTGGCCTTTACAACCCTGTGTCAGGATTACGGCCTAGCTTCTCGCAGCACTCATGTTGTGTGTGTAAATTTCTATCCATGAGTACCGGGACCTACAGTTTAATGTCGACTCCGAACGACAGACTTGAGAAGCTCTTTCACGGCAATTAATTACTCTCAGAGCTTTAGCCAGAAGATTGCTGAGAGGTAGTCGCCGAAAGAAATATTTTTTTTCATATTTCTTTTTTCAAGATGTCGGTGCTGAGATTTGAACCCGGCACTATCGTCTTAGTAAGACAACACACTAACCAGTAGACCACGGCGACTGTAATCATTATCGGACAAAAATATACAAACATATTTTACTATGCAGACGACGACAAGCAGAACAAACCTTTAGGATTTATTATCAACAACGGGTAGAGAACTTTATTAGAGATCGGGACGCTCTCGTTTAAGCCAGGGGAGAGTTAACGCCACTAGATTCTTTATTTAGAATAATTATGAATATGTTATTTGTTCTTTCTATCCCTGTAATTGATAACATGTGTTTAGTAATTAAGATAACAGACATTTAGGTAAATAAGATAATTACTCTAAATATGTAATATTCCACGAATTAGGATAAGAATTATATCCTAGACAAAGAATGTTTACTTTAGTAATTAAGTATCCTAGACAAAGAATGTTTACTTTAGTAATTAAGCAACCTAGACTCTAAGAAAGAAAATTGTAAACAAAACATGAGACAAAGGGAAAATACCAACCTCATGTTTTGTATATAAAGTTAAGAAACATAGCAATGGTCGCGAGTTTTAGAAAATAGATTAATAAAGAAAAGACGCATCGCGTCTAAAAAATTTATTTTTTTTAACTCAAAACAAATATAATTTTTAATTCACGCGAACGTGTGCATTAATTTTTTTTCTAAGCGTCCATATACATATGAGTAAAGAATTTTTTTTATTTTCTTCATGCACATAAACGTGCACCACAAATTTATTTTCTTAAAATCACACGCGAACGTGTGCATTCATTTTTTTTTCTAAGCCTCCATATATGAAGAGTAAAGAAATTTTTTTATTTTCTTCATGCACATAAACGACAAGCACAATTTTTTTCACACTCGAACGTCTGCATTCATATTTTTCTAGGCAAAATTTTTGACGCCTGCCTGTCGCGAACACACAATACAATAGTTACATAAAAAATCCCAAATAGAAGGGTATTGTTGTTGTATATACATACATACATAAGTATAATTGTAAATTTGAATTTGTCACTTGAAAAGCAAAGCGAGTATGCATGAGCGAGTAAGCGTACGAAAAAAATATATTCATAAAAGAGTACTCATAAAAGAGTATTTGTCAAAATTGTAATTTTTCATAAAGCGGGGTTTAGACGGTAATACAAGTCGTACGTAAAATCAAAGAGAAAATATTACGAAATTCCATCCGTATTTTAAAAATGAGAATAAAAATCTTACGACAGATATTTTTTGCGTTTACACGGTTGGTAAAATACCAAAACAAAGTAAAATGAAAAGATAAAATGCACATACACATGCACAAAAAATTTACATGCATTGTGAATACATTTAACATAAACAAACAAAAATATAAAAATGCATCCCTGATCTAATGAAATGTGATGGTTTTTTAAAAAATTTCAAAAAACAAAGAGAGCCGTACGACTGTCAAATTTTCATCCGTATTTTCTCTCAATGTCGTACGCTCTCATTACATATCAAGTTTACACGATACTATTCATTCTCTTCTACACAAAAATTTGACATGTCGTACGACTTGTATTACCGTCTAAACCCGCCTTAAATGAATATGCTCATAAAAGAGTATTCGTCAAAATTTTAATTTGAATATGCTTAAGAAAAAAAAACCAATATTCACACATGAAAAAGAGCAAAGCAAAACATTTTCTGTTTTTTCATACATGAAAAAGAGCAAAGCAAAATATTTTCTGTTTTTTCATACATGAAAAAGAGCAAAGCAAAACATTTTCTGTTTTTTTATACATGAAAAAGAGCAAAGCAAAATATTTTCTGTTTTTTCATACATGAAAAAGAGCAAAGCAAAATATTTTCTGTTTTTTCATACATGAAAAAGAGCAAAGCAAAATATTTTCTGTTTTTTCAAACATGTGTGAGGAGAAAAAAAATAAAAACTAAATCCACACGTCCACTCATGAGTGAAATATGAGTGAACGACTTGGTACTCTGATTAATAGTAAAACATTTAAATATTTTCAAGGTGACTTTTACCAAATTTATACCAATTTCAAAATGTGTGCACTGGTCAGCTAAAGCAAACATTTTTGGAAATTATTAAACTATAAGGCTGTGTTTGAAACGGTAGCATAGTTCTCTTGTTAGTAAAATTTTTACAGTTTTGAGGTGAATAAAATTTCACTAGCCTTGAGGGTTAGTGAAATTTTTGACAAGCATATAAATATTTGACAATTAAAGTAAAACAGAACAAACTAAAATAATTATTAAAATATTGCAGAAAAGTAAAGAAATATATAAAGCTTAGTAAAATTATTAAAAAAAAAAAAACTAAAATGAGGGGAGAACCCGTAAAATAAAAATAATAAAGCAAAATAAAAACTAAAACGTCAAATAAATGCGATCTTCTAATCACCAGAAAAATTTAAATGAGTAATGGAATACGCTTTGTTAATTTGTTAATTTTTATATAATTTTTTAGTTAACAAATTTAATAACAAAAAACTTGTTTTTAATAATAAATGTCAAAATTGTATGCTGTTAAAAAAGTTATCATTTCACACAGCAGAAAGATAATAATTGTTTCCCACAGAAAAATTTGTTTTTTTGCTACCGTTTCAAACACAGTCTAAGTAAATATCCTCTATATTTTATTTTAAATAAAAGATTGCCTTTGTAATCGTGACGTGTACATACGAGGTCCGTTCTACACTTAAGGTTAATTTTCAAATTTCGGAGGCTCCATACATTCTATTTATGCATTTACAAGTATTTAGCATCTTTAATTTGTTGGTGAGAAGCATACAAATTTTTGTAAAAAATGGAATTAAGTGCTTAAAAACACTTAAAATGTTGACAGTGGCTGTGAATTGGTCTATTTTTACTTATTTATTTATTTATAAGTCTACAATTAAAATTTTCAGACAGACTTCTGTAAGAATATTAATTAATTAAATATAAAAGCAAGTAAATATTTCAAAATAAAACATTACAAAATGTATTAGCTATTCAGAAGAACTATAATATTTCTTTTAATTAAATTTCTGGATAAGGAAAAGTCAATAAAGTTGTAAAGTTCATTAAAATTTAGGCAAATTCTTCTGAGTGTATCAGCGTTAGAATAATTAGTTCGGTAATAATTAATTGCAAGGGGATAGAAATAGCGTGTTGGGCGTTGTGGTACATTAAAAGTGATATTTTCCAAGAGAAACTCAGAGCAAACTTCACCATTAATAACGTTCATCAAAAAGGTGATTCAGCATTGTACTTCTACTCTTCAGTGCAGGAAGCTTAATAAGTGCTAGCCTTTGTTGATACGGCGGTAAATTCGTTGTTGGATTCCAACGTATACACCGCAAGCAGAATAAAAGAAATTGTTTTTGAATTGATTCAATATGATCACTGTGAACATTATAAATAGGATCCCATATCACACAACCATATTCAAGTATTGGTATTACAAGTGAGGTATACAGTATCTTCAAAATATATGAATCAGTGAATTCCTTACTCCATCTCCTGATAAAGGCAAGAACTCCTCCTGCTTTGTTGACAATTAAATTTATATGGAGGGTAAAACAAAGCTTAGCGTCAAGCAAATTGCCCAGGTCAAGAATAGAGCTTACAAAATTAAGTGATTGTCCATTCATCAGGTAGTTACTAGGGATTATAAATCTTCGATGGAAACTCATACATTTACATTTATTAGCGTTTAGATCCATTAAATTAACGCTACACCAAGTATAAAAGTTATTTATGTCCTCCTGTAAATACAGTTGACGAGAGGTGTTACTATAAGTATAAAAAAATTTTACGTCGTCAGCAAACATTAAAATATTACAGTATTTTAATACTGTTTGTAGATCATTAATGAATAGCGAAAACCAAAGAGGCCCAAGATGGCTTCCTAGTGGCACCCCAGAAACAGCATTAATATGTTTAGACAACACGTTTTTAAAGAGATGTGCTCTATACTTAAGGTATGAAACAATCCAACTTAAACTGTTAGTTAGGAGTAATTTGTGGCAAAGAAGGTTGTGATTTACCTATCGAATGCTTTACTGAAGTCGGTATAAATTGAATCAGGAGAGAGAGAAACCCAGCAAGTGTAATTTGTGGCAAAGAAGGTTGTGATTTACCTTATCGAATGCTTTACTGAAGTCGGTATAAATTGAATCAGTTTGTCGATTATCTACAAATCCCTTATTTATTAACGAAGTAAACTGTAATAGGTTAGTGATAGTTGATCGTCCTTTTCAAAATCCATGTTGGTACTGTGTTATTAGATGTGATAAATTATGACATAAGAAATTAGTAATGAGCTTTTCCAAAACCATAGGTATAGAATTAAGTTTAGCGATGCCCCTATAGTTTTTAACATCAGACTTACAACTACTTTTAAATAAAGGAATTAAAGATTGTTTAAAAATTATTGAAGTTTAAAGATGCATAAGAAAATATAATTGAAAATTAAAAAAAAAGAGAAGAAAAGAAAAAGAAGGAAAAAGAGGAAATTTTGAAACAAGAGAACTAAATTAAAATAATTTGTTAATATTGAACTAAGAAGAAAACAAGAGAACTAAATTGAAATAATTTGTTAATATTGAACTAAGAAGAAAAAGACAAGAGAACTAAATTAAAATAATTTGTTAATATTGAACTAAGAAGAAGAGGAAAAAAAGAGGAGAATAGAAACGGAAGAAAGACACACTTGATTAGGGCAACTTGGTGATCGATTAGGGTAATTTTAATGATAATCGATTAGGGTTGCTTTGTCAAGGTGGCTGTACATTATTACATTACCTTTCTATAATCTTCTTATAACTTATATCTAATTATTATTATTTGATACTTACTTACTTTTTTTATTATACATTTCAATTTATCATTATCTATAATCCATTTATATTTTATATTGTTTAATAATTACATTACTTTTCCTTTGTACATTTTAACTTACCACTGTTCACACTGCCGCCAAAAGTAGGTTACGATTTTTAATTTTTGTTTAGCTTGGGACATGAATAGTGCGGAGATATTAGCTTTGAGTGTTAGTGCCCTGAGGGCGAAATTAACGGAAGTAGGATTGAGCACCCAAGGGTTGAAAGAAGACTTACAGAAGCGACTGTTAGCTAAGTACGATTTAGATTTTTCCGATTGTGATAAAAGTAGGGAAGATTTAGGTAAGGGTGTGGAGGTGGGCGCTCATGCAGATGGTCCTCCTGGACCAAATTACGGTGTAGCGGCTTATGAGAATTTTGGTGGTAGAAATATGTACACTAGGGTGGGTCAATTTATTCGGGACCGAAAAACATGACAAAGCGTATAGCAAGGTCGTAATCTACGAGAAATTCTAAGAACTTTTCCCAAAGAAACCATGGTTCTAAAATCAAAATCGAGCTTCCGGTTTTTTACGAGAAAATTTGGTGTTCAGGTCATCCGAAAATAATGCTATTTTTTTGGAAGTATTCATTGCAATTGGTGAATAGTTGACCTGTAATGATGGAAGAGGGCTTATTTTAAAGGAAATTATCTCAGCTTTCTATATCAGTCCTCATTTATAGAAAATTGTTTACCCAAATAATGGTTTTGGAGGTTTATGTCAAAATAATAATAGTAAAACTGTTAAAAACCTAAAACTATTATTATTGTGACATAAACCTCCAAAAACATTATTTGGGTAAACAATTTTCTATAAATGAGGACAGATATAGAAAGCTGAGATATTTTTCTTTAAAATAAGCCCTCTTTCAGCGTTACAGGTCAGCTATTCACCAATTGCAATGAATACTTCCAAAAAAATAGCATTATTTTCGGATGACCTGAACACCAAATTTTCTCGTAAAAAACCGGAAGCTCGATTTTGATTTTAGAACCATGGTTTCTTTGGGAAAAGTTCTTAAAATTTCTCGAAGATTACGATTTTGCTATACGCTTAGTAGGCAAAAAAATTGACCCACCCTAATGTACACCCTTAGAGACGTTGAAGACAGTTTATCTCATTTCTCCGGTACTGGTACACCTGATGTCGTTCAGTGGCTAGCCGAATTTGAGGAAATGGCTATAATATTGAAATGGTCGCCGATTCAAATGTTCGTTTACGGAAAGCAATTATTGGTAGGAGCTGCGAAGTTATTTATAAAAAGCCAAAGAGGTATTTGCGATTGGTACGCTCTAAAGTCGGCGCTTAAAGACGAGTTTGATGTGCGCTGTTCAGCGGCTGAAATTATAAGGCAGATTCGCAGTAGGAGATTAAACAGGAACGAAACCCTTATGGAATATTTGTACTGTATTATGGAAATGGCCAGTAGAATCAATTTAGATGAGAGCAGCGTCATCGAGTATTTTATAGAGGGCATCCCCGACTCAAGGACAAATAAAACCGTTTTATATCAAGCCAGTAACATCAGAGAGCTGAAACTGCAATTGAAGGTATATGAGAAGATCCGATTTCATCCACGGCCATTAAGAAAGGGAAAGGAACCGGTAGCCAGCGAGAGAAAAAATGATCTTGGGAGGGAGCAAAAACAAGAAGTAGGACGGAGATGCTTTAAGTGCGGTGACAGATTTCATATCGCGAAGGATTGCATTAAGCAGCACAAGTGTTTTAAGTGCCAGGGATTTGGTCATCGTTCATTCGAGTGTCCGGCTAAGGAAACGGTATTAAGATTTGAAAGAGGAGGAGGTCAGGCTAATATGGTGCAAAGGGGAGCGGGATTAATTTTTAAGGATGTTATGATGAGAGGCAAAGTGTTTTCGGCGTTAATAGACACCAGTTGTGATATATGCTTGATCCGTTACAATATGCTGTTTATGTTGGGCGAGGTAGATTTTGTTGCTGAAAAAATAAAGCTACATGGAATTGGTGGTAGTATAATTACTACGCTAGGTCGTTTTGACGAATTGGTTATCATCGATAACATTGATTTTAAAGTTACTTTTTACGTAGTTGGCGAACGCGACGTTAATCACTCAATAATGTTAGGCAATAGCTTGTTGCGAAGGGCTGAAATTGTCATAGCTAGCGGTGAGGTTACCCTGAAAAGACCAGTTGAGAAGAACTTACTGTTGGAAGAATTCGCTGAACTTTGTTTGTCTACTACTGAGAGTGAACAAGATGTCCCAGTTGACCTTGCACTTTAAATGGCCCCGTCAAGAGCCAGGTAATGAAGGTGATTAGGGAATACCGACCTCAGCGAAATGTGGAAAGCCCGGTGAAAATGAATATCATCCTAAAAGACGATATACCCGTATATGCACGCCCACGACGTTTGCCGCTGTCCGACCAAGCCATAGTAGAAAAGCAAGTTTCCGAATGGTTGATGGAGAAAATTGTGCAACCTAGTTGTTCGGAGTACGCCTCCCCGATCGTTCTGGCTTCGAAAAAGGATAGTTCCAAACGGCTGTGCTGCGATTACCGCAATATGAATCAAAAAATCATTCGAGACCATTTCCCGATGCCGCTGATTGATGAGATACTGGACAAGCTACAGAGCGCTAGATTTTATACGACGCTAGACTTACGAAATGGCTTTTTTCATGTGCCCTTGGAAGCTGGATCTAGAAAGTATACAGCGTTTGTTACCCATAACGGGCAATACGAGTTCCTCTATGTGCCTTTTGGCATAAGCAATTCACCGGCTGTATTGACACGTCTTGTATCAACGGTTTTTAGAGATTGCATAAAAAGCGAAACGGTAATTGCGTATATGGACGACCTCATTATTCCCTCTAAGGATGTGAGCGACGGCCTAAAGAAGTTCGAGATGGTGATAAAAACAGCTGCGTTGAATGGCTTGCGCATTAAATGGGAGAAGTACCAAATATTACAAGAGTCGGTAGATTTCCTAGGCTACATTATTCAGAACGGTTCGATAAAACCCGCTGAAAGAAAGGTGAAGGCCGTTAAGAGTTTTCCAATCCCATCTGATCGCAAATCTGTTCAACGGTTTCTGGGACTGACATCCTACTTCAGGAGGTTTATCGAGGACTACGCAATCGTGGCTAAGCCGCTAACAGATCTGTTGAGGGAGAACACGCCATTTAAAATAACTGATGAGGTTTTGATTGCCATGCAGCAGCTAAAAGAGACCCTTGCTAGTGCCCCAGTTCTGAAACTTTACGACCCAGATGCTCTGACAGAAGTTCACACGGATGCCAGCAAGTTCGGCTATGGTGCGATTTTACTGCAGAAGAGCCTAGACGATATGCAGTACCACCCAGTGCAGTACATGAGTCGCAGGACAAAACCCTACGAGGAAAATTATCACTCTTATGAGTTAGAGGTTCTCGCAATTGTCGAAGCTCTGAAGAAGTGGAGAGTTTACCTGCTCGGGATACCCTTCAAAATAGTGACAGACTGCAATGCTTTCAAAATGACCATGCGGAAGGACGATGTACCAGCCAGGATCGCACGGTGGGCAATGTTTCTTCAAGAGTTTAATTACGAAGTCGAACACCGACCTGGCGCCAAAATGAAGCATGTAGATGCCCTAAGTAGAGTGCGTTGTCTAGTAGCGGAAGGCGGCCTCACACATAGACTAAAATGTGCTCAGGAGAGCGATGAATGTACGAAGGCTATAAGAGCGATACTTCAACATAGTGCGTACGACGACTATTTTGTGAAAAACGGTATTTTATATAAGGACCCGCAGAAAGAATTGATCGTAGTACCGGTCCAGTTAGAAGACGAGGTCATTAAGTTGGCGCACAACCAGGGTCACTATGGTGTGGTGAGGACCCGCGAACTACTAGAAAAATATTATCATATTCCCGGATTGGCATCAAAAGTGCAGAAAGTTATAAGGAGCTGTGTAGAGTGCTTTATTACTGAAGCGAAAGCTGGAAAAAAAGAGGGTTTCCTTACTCCGATCGATAAAGAAGACCGACCCCTGATAACTTATCATTTGGACTACGTCGGCCCAATGGAAATCACCAAGAAGGCCTACAATCATTTGTTCGTGGTTGTGGATGGTTTCTCTAAGTTCGTATGGCTCCATCCAACGAAGTCTACTGATACCAAATCGGTTATCGATTGTCTAGAGAAGCAAGCTTCTATATTCGGTAACCCTAGAAGATTTACAACTGACCGAGGAGCAGCGTTCACAGTTTGGCGAGTATTGTTAATCAGAGAATATTCAGCATTTAGTGATAGCCACAGGAGTACCACGGGGCAACGGTCAGGTGGAGCGAATTCATAGAATTGTAATACCAATGCTTGCGAAGCTGTGTAGCAAGGACCCTTCAGTATGGTATAAGCATGTTCGACGTGTACAGATGTTCATCAATTCAACAACTTCCAGAAATACTCAGTATTCACCGTTCAGACTTTTAACAGGCGTGGACATGAGGATACCAGAATATCCTGATCTTAGACAATTATTAAACGAGGAAATTGTCCGTGATTTCAATGAAGATAGAGACGAAGTGCGAGACGACGCTAAGAAAAATATAGCCAAAATACAGAGGGAAAACTGCGAAATTTTCAACCGAAACCGTAAAACAGAAACCGAATATGATATAGACGAGTTGGTCGCCATCAAGCGCACTCACTTTGGTACCGGAATGAAGTTGAGAGGCAAGTTTCACGGGCCCTACAAGGTCGGCGAAAAAATGCCCCATGGAAGATACGAAGTTGTAAAGGTTGGCTCTCATGATGGTCCTAACCGAACTACCACAGTAGCAGAAAACATGAAAAAATGGCAATCCGAGCCGAATTGACGTCAGGAGGGCCGGATGTAGGGTGCCTACCTAAAACTAACTTGACCGACTTAAATGATAGTAACGGACATTCTATAAAGTCACTCAAGTAACGGGACTTTCGGTAACATTTTAGGTAACGGTATAGTGGCGTGATGTAGAAATGATAGAAGAAGGAATATTGGTACAGCACAGTAGAAATTAGATTTAGTAGTAGTTGAGCAGCAGAACAAAAAAGGCCGAAGACGGCATTGTGGAAAGTGTGTAAAAGAAAACAAAACCAAATCAAATACAATTTAAGTAAACTACAAATTAACATTAAACCAAACCACCAACACTTATAATAAATACAAATAAATACAATTTAAGTAAACTACAAATTAACATTAAACCAAACCACCAATACTTATAATAAATACAATTTAAGTAAACTATAAATAAATATTTAACTAAATACAACATTTGTTTTAATCCTACATAGAATTACTATAAGTTGTGGAAAAAAAGTCTGCAAACATGTCAGCAATAAGACGGCAATCATCAGTTTCTCTATTCAGATATTTCATAACTGGTGGATAATTTGTAGATTTTCTTTTAGAATTAACAAAATTGAAGAAAGTTTTAGGATTATTCTTAAAATTGGACTTCATTTTGTTTATATAATTATGATAGAGAGAAATGTTTAAACGGTTGTATTTCGCACGAAATATTGAATAATTTGCATAATTAGTTACAGAATTGGTCATTTTATATTTTTTATAAAGTTTGTTCCGTTTATTTTTTAACATGGAAAGTTGCTTAGTGTTCCAAGGAGGACCGGAAGAGTTATGATAATGCCGTTTCGGTACATATATTTCAATAATAGAAGAGATAGTATTGTAAAAAGTATTAAGCATTTGTTCCATATTTATAGGAGTGGCAATATTAGTGGTTAACATATTATTCCAGTCTACATTATTGAGGTGGTAATTCATAGCGTCATAATTGGCTTGTTTAAAATTGTAAATACTTTTAGCAGAAGAATTGAGTAATGCGGGTAAAAATATTGTGCAATTAATTTCTAGAGTAGGATGATAGGGATCTTCAGGTTTTGTTATTGGGCAAGTTCTATTATTTGTGCAGTCAGTAGGCTCATTGACGAATATCAGATCAAGCATCTTATCGTTGATATTATAAAACCGATTTAACTGGTACAGACATAAATCCAAAAGCTGGTTAAGAATATTATTACAATTCAAAGGAACTAAAAATGCAGAGTCAGGTGCAAAATTCCAGGATACTGACGGTAGATTATAATCACCAAAAACAAAAACATAATCGGTAGAACTCGCAGATCTTACCATATGCTTGATAGATTCAAGGTGGCTTTCATAAACAGAATAGTCAGAGCTTGGAGCGATGTATGAGCAACTCACAAATATATTTCTCGTTTTAAGTTTAATACTGATTGCAATTAATTCAAAATTATCACCACAACAAAATAGTTCCGAAGACAAATAATTAGAAACCGCAATTAGAACACCACCTCCAATTCGATTATTACCTCTATCTCTCCTGTAAATAGTATAGCTGTTGCATAGGATTTCCATATTAAAAACATTTTCTCTCAACTATGTTTCAGTAAATATAAGTAGATGATAGTTAAAACCAAAACTTTCAGTAAATAATTTAGTTAATTTTGTGTTGATGTCTCGAACGTTTTGGTAGATAATGTTAAGCTGGATATCAGTAGACGATCCTAGGTTTTTGGAACTGGATTATTGTCTGAAGCAATCCTCACAATGTTATTAGAGTCCGAATTATTTTTGACAGTGTATTCTCGAACATAAGTATTGACAGGCCAAAAAGAAGGCTGAAGAATTGTTTCATAGTGATCAAATGGAACCGTTAACTTAAATGAAGTAACATTTCTAGGTCCAGAATAGTTCAATTTTTTAATACACAGTTAGAGACTAAAGTTTAAATACACCCAAGCACACTGCACGTTCCGTGAAAGAGTGGTTGCTTTATTATGCTCCCAGACAGCTCCATAGCATTCCTCAATCACCCAATTGAGCATGTTTGGGGTTTAATGAAGCGCAAATTAGCATCAACCTCAATAACGAGCAAAGAGTCGCTTAAAGAAGCTCTTAAAAAAATCTGGTCGGAAATATCGCCTTCTGAAACAGAAAGCTTGGTGCTCTCTATGCCACGCCGCTTGCAGGCAGTTATAGATAGCCATGGCGGTCCAAGAAATTATTGAAATATTTTTCTTTTTTAATTGTTTTAAAAAATGTATTAACGTTCCAAGGTGTATTTAAACTTTTGTCCAGTGAATTTTATAGTATTTATAAGAATTACCGTTATGTTTGTAATGAAATCTATATTTTTTGTTATTGTTTTTTGTTATTTACGAAACTAAATAAAACTACATACTTTAAGTTTTTCTGATACGTTTACTTTTGTTTAAACATACCATTTTTGGGGTGTATCTAAACTTCAGTCTCTAACTGTATATATTCGAAATATCCGAAATTTTGGAATTTAAATAATATTTAATATCATCAGGGGTGGTATTGAATGCAAAACGTGAAATAAAAATGGACTTGCGTGGCGGTATTATTTTAAATGTTCTGGAACAGCTGTGCATGCTGAATATCTTGATTCATATCAGTATTTGATGTCGGTGCAGTAATCAAGGGAATTTGATTAATTTTATTGGTTTCAAGTAGTAAATAATTACTAGCATTATTCCTTGATTTTGGTTGTCGCCCATAAAATCAGTCTCTATTTCTGTCATCTCGGAATTAGGTGTACTGGGAGAGGAACCAATATTACTATTTATATTAATGTTTTTCGAGGACAGTACGAAACTCGTTTCTCCTTTTCTTAGTTATCTGGGAGCTGTTTCCATCAGTTTGTGTGAATTTATCTAAAGAAGAAAATTTTGAAAATAATTCTCCAAATGTGCTGAAGGCCCGAAGTTCGAGCCCCAGGAAAGGTCTGATCAATATTTGATCTAATTAAAGCGTTTTTGACGAAACAAAAATTAAATTCTCCAAATTTTACCAACTTATTTTGTAATAATAAAAACTCCTTGTTGAGGTCTTCAAAGTCGGAGCTCTAAGTTTTGAAAAATTTGTAGAAGTCAATATTAACTTTCTTACAACTGTGACATGTCCACTGAAGCGTTTTTTCTGGATCATTGAGTGCATCCGCATCCCGAGCTCTAAGTCCAGAGCATTTCAAGTGATAATTAGCCATGCATATCCAACATTATACCATACGCTCATTTCCTGTAACGTTGCAGTTGAGTTTGAACAATCCAGTATTCTTAATGAACGTAAGTAATTAAGGTGTCCTGAAACGATTTTAGTATGTAAATTGCTGGAATATGCATTCAGTCCACGTTTAATGACAAATTTAAATTTATTTTATAAATACCCACAATAGGAATCTACGCGGTAAATTATAAAAATACCGTAGTGGCAACGTCGTATAATGTCATATGTTTTTGTTCAACAAAACTTTTTTAAAAAACTTTTTTTTAATTTTTTTTTTAATCTTATATAAATAAAAATAAATGTTGTTTGTTGGTCATCGTATCAGTTGAGAACGGCTAAACCGATTTTGACGATTTTTTCTTTCTAATGATCGTCATGATCCAACTTGGGGTTTTACGGAAAGAAAATTGTGTCCCTCCCACTTTAACGCCCACTTTTTTTATTTTATATGTATATATATATATATATATATATATATATATATATTTGCATTTTAGTTTTGTACGGTTTATTATTTTTATGATTACTTTAGCTTTAAATATTATAAAACACCAGCAATCTTTTAAATAAACTATAATTGTAACGTGTCTGAAATGATAACGTTTGAGTAAGAATGTTGTCTGAAGGTTGGTGTGGAGTGTTGATGAGAGAAAATGGGATTCCTGGAGACATCAGTGGATATAGGGGATCAAGGTGGGGTCAGGGCGATTGGAGTTTCTATCTACTTCGTGCTCAGAGAGAATTTTAAAGTAATAAATGTTCAGATTAGTTATCGCATATTTTTTTTTTATTGTGAAGGACTCAGGAGCCATAAAAGAGTTGAGTGCAATGGTGCTAGCAACAAGAGAGACGGATAGAATAGCAACCGAAGAGGCTCATATTCATAATATATGAATAAATATTTGTGTGTTTATAAATTTCCCTGTAGGACACAACTTCTTAAAGTTATTACTAGAGCTATTGGGCCATGTGAATAAAACCGTAGCTAAAGCTTATGCTTCAAATTTTTAAATTTAAACTAGCTTTGAGGTGAATAAAAATTTCAGCTAAAGCTAGTACTTTACGAGTTTTATTTTTTTTTTTTTTCATAAAATAAAACTCATTTTGTGAGTTTTATTTTTCTGTCGTAAAATAAAACTTATTTTTGAGTTTTATTTTTCCGTCATAAAATAAAACTCCTTTTTATGAAAGATTTTTTGTATATTCTGTGTTTAGTGAACCTTACTTTTATAATATTTGGAAATTATTTTTGGCTCAAGGTCCTTTTTAAAAAACAATGAAAACACTTTTTTTAAAAGTTTTTTATTTTATTATTGTTTAATTTTATTTTCACCAATATTTCGACCAAATACACTGGTCATCATCAGGGTTAATATTGTATCTATAACAAAAACACAAATATCGTTAAAAATAAAATGTTTTTACAAAAAACAAATCTTTTACAAGAAAAAACAAAAATATTTACATTTATTATTGTTTGTTGTCAATACTTGTAATGTTTATCACCTAATATCTGTGAAAGCTCTGCTCATTTCTTTAGTACGGTGTTTCTCTATTATATGTCTGTATATATGTGCACAATTATCTATATCAGATTTATAATTAATTCTCTTTTCAGTTGGGATATTTATTATGTGTAGCATCTCTTTAATATATCTCTTGTTATAATTAGATTCTCTCTCTAAAATTCGTACTTTATTAAATGCAGGTTGATGTCCAATTTTTGCACAGTGGGCTGCGTGCTGTTCTTTGATTTGATGCTTCTTCTTTGGCTTGTGATTTTAAATTTGATTTATGTGAAGAGAGTCTTGTTTTAAGTTTTGTTTTTGTAGTACCAACATATACCTTTTGACACACGTTATTCTCATCGCCATTGCATGTTATTCCATATACTACATTAGATTTATCCAATTTATCAATTTTTGATTTTGTGTTACTAAATAATTGTTTTGTTGTGTTATTTGACTTCATTGCCAATATGTATTTGTCTCTATTATAAATATTTGAGCATTTTAATCTTTCAGATAGGCCTGGTATATAACTGATAGAGGTATATTTCTTCACCAGTTCGTTCGATGATTTGTCTATCAAAGTTTTATTCTTTTTTGTCACCTTTGTTATCAGTTGACTTATTATGTTTTTTGGAAAATCATTCTTCTTAAGTATGTTGTAAATTTTATTTTTATTTTCATTATGATATTCTATACTGCTGGTATCCAATACTCTGTTTATAAAATTTGTTGCTGTATTAATAATTATATTTTTAGGATGTTTCGAATAATAATTCATAAGTCTTCCCGATGCCATCGGTTTTTGGTACCAGTTTAATTTAATAATATTTCCTTTTCTTATAACTATTGTGTCTAAATAAGGTAATTTTTTGTCAGATTCTATCTCCATTGTAAATTTTATTTGTTTGTTAAAAGTATTTAGCATTTTCAATGTTTCATCAATTTTGTCAATTTTTACTATTGCGAATAGATCGTCAACATACTTGGTCATTTTTCTTGGTTTTGTCTCCATCTTTTCTATTGTAGTATACATCAACTCTTCCATAATAATATCAGCGATCACCGGAGATGCAGGTGAACCCATTGGCATACCTCTATTTTGTTTATAAGTATTGTTGTTGTATTTAAAATAACGGCAATCTTTAATACAAAACTTTATAATATTCATGAAAAGATTTTTTGGTATACTCGTATGTTGTTCCAATATTCCCCATTTTTCTTCTATTATCTTAACGGCTAAATCAACTGGAATGCTTGGGAATAGAGAAATAACATCAAAGGAAATTAACATTTCATCATCATCTATTGTCGTGTTTTCAATTTTGTTTTTGAAATCCTTCGCATCCATTACATTATACACAGAATTCTTGGTCAAATTTTTTAGAATATTAATCAAATATTTGCAAAGTTCGTACGAAGGGGAATTAATAGATGAACATATTGGTCTTAGAGACATTTCTTTTTTATGGATCTTCGGCAAACCGTATATTCTCGGTGCATTCGCTATTCTGGTTGTTAATTTGTTTTTCATATTTATATCTATTAGTTTTAATTTGTATAAATTTTCAACTAAGGAATTGTTCTTGGTCTGTAGGGTATATGTAGGGTCTCTCTTCATCCGTCTGTGTGTGCACATATCCCCTATAATTCTATTCATCATTAGATCATATTCACTTCTTTCTATTGCGACCGTTTTATTACCTTTATCAGCACTCAATATTAATACGTCATGGTTATTGGATATAAATTTTCTTGTCTGTTTTAATGTTTCAAGGATAAATATTTCTCTTCTGTCTGGTCTCATTTTCGTTTTGTGATTTTCTAAAAGTGTTACAAATTTCGATCTTGAAATCTCCTGTTTTTCTTTCTCCTCAATAGTTTGAATGCATTGTTCTGCATCTGTGATACATTGTACAATTGGAAACTCATTACTTCTATATGGTAAGCCAAATTTTGGTCCTAAAGACAGTAACCATTGTACATTTTCTGGTATTTCTTTCTTGGTCTTATTAACAAACCAGTCTTAATTAAAATTCATTTTAATATTCCGCCTATGTTCTCTCATCAGTTTATCAAATTTCATATTGAGTCTCGCCAAATTTTCTTTCAGACTGTTACTAAAAATTGTTTCTTCACTTTTCATGAATATATCATTATCTTCCTCACTTAACAAATCACAAGTAATTGATTTTAGATTATCCAGTATTTTTTGGTTTCTAAATATTTGTTTATGTTTATATTGAATGAGTAATTTTAACATTATAAACTGGAAATTGTAAATATGTTTATGTAAAGCTTTATCTAAAACGGTTGATATCTCATAATCCTGAGTAAAAATATTATAAATATTTACCGTAGCATCACTAATGAACCTAGGTATTATTCCAATTTGTCTACATTTAATAAGAAATGTTGCTGATGCCTTCAAATTAGCCATCTTCCCGTTGTGTTTAACATATTTTCTTATTATTTCTCTTGTGTTCTTATTATATCGGTGTTTAATCTGTTTATATATTATCATCTTGAATCTATTCGGTGTGCCTTCCGTTATATATGTATATTCTGTGTTTAGTGAACCTTACTTTTATAATATTTGGAAATTATTTTTGGCTCAAGGTCCTTTTTAAAAAACAATTAAAACACTTTTTTTAAAAGTTTTTTATTTTATTATTGTTTACTTTTATTTTCACCAATATTTCGACCAAATACACTGGTCATCATCAGGGTTAATATTGTATCTATAACAAAAACACAAATATCGTTAAAAATAAAATGTTTTTACAAAAAACAAATTTTTTACAAGAAAAAACAAAAATATTTACATTTATTATTGTTTGTTGTCAATACTTGTAATGTTTATCACCTAATATCTGTGAAAGCTCTGCTCATTTCTTTAGTACGGTGTTTCTCTATTATATGTCTGTATATATGTGCACAATTACCCAGTGGTAAAAAAAACGAAGTACCTACGCAATCATCGATGACGTATGCATTACATTTTAAGCGGACTCTTAACGTGCTTAAAGTGTAAGCTGTGCGTAACCTAAAGAATCATACACCCAATTTAAAACTTGGATTACGATGTAAGCGGCTGAGTCAGTTACTGTTTCAATACAGAGAATTTGTTTTTATTTTTACCTTAAATGCAAGAATTCAATATGCCGAGATTACAACTCCACTGACGATGTAAGCGAAGGGCTCAGTTGTTTGCTCTTCTATTTTGGACTTTACTTTCATATATACATATAAAAACATATATTTATATAGACCATTTGTTTTTGTTTACCATACGTATATGTAAAAATTTAAAATACCAAATTAAAACTTCATTTACGATGTAAGCGGCCGAGTTAGTTACTGTTTCAGTATAAAATTTGTTCTCGTATTTTATTTTTTTACATAATAAAATGCCGTTAGTTTCAATGTACATACGAAATACAAGTGAAACAAAAAATATTTTTGAAATTTAAATTAGTTCAAAGTTCATTACGCAGTGGAAAAGTGGTTTTTAAAAAGGTGTTTTGGTGACTATATTTTTAATAATATGTAATTACTAATTAATTAAAAGATGGCAAAAATTGAAAGTGATTTGGAGAAATTGAAAGGTACGTTAATTTATTTGTTTTAACTTTACTCAGTGTCTGTAAAAAAACTTTAAAAAAATAAAGAAATAGCAAGTTTTTTTTTTATTTCAGTTGAATAAATCCCAGCAGTTACAATTATTACACAGATCCAAAGTCGGGAAAACATATGTATAATAAACTTTTTTTTATTAATGTGAAACAATTTGGGCCTAAGTAGCTTGGTAAAGAAGATTTAAGATATAAACTCATTTGGCCGAAAATAATAATATATATATTTGTATTTTCAGATTTGTATTTTCAGAATTAAAGGCCCTGCATGATGCAATTTTTGGTAAGTTTACTTTAAAATTGCTATATATTTATATACATATGTAAGTGCTTGCATTTACCAATTTTTATTTTTTAGAAGCCGTAAAGAAAGAAGGCCATACCATTGACGTGTATAAAAAACAATAACAACACTGTTTTAAAACATATAAACAGATTTTATACAAAAAAGTGTAGTGAAAGAAAAAATAGTAACTAATAATTATTTTATATTTTTGTTATTATATTCTCTATATATTTATTATTATTTTTTTCTTTTTTTTTGTATTAATCAATTTTTAAAATAATTTGTAAATTTAAATTTTAATTGAATTTTATTGAAATAATAAAAAAATATTGCAATTTTTTAGGCTGAATTCAAATTAACATGCATTATGTTTTCAATTACAAAATCAGTAGGAAAAGTGGCGATAACGCTTAACCTTAACTTACAGTTGCAAAGTAGTTTGTAATACATATGCATTACGTTCCAATTTACTTCTGTTAATAGGGATATCATAAAACCTGCTTATAACTCTGTTTACAATGTAATTGCACTAGTAGTAGCACGTGGTGACAACGTCACTTACTTTTTAAGCGAGAGCTCACAGATTAAGCAGCCTATGACACTTATATGTTAAATCTAAACAGAGAAATAAGCGAAGGTGTCACCACTGATTGCTACTTTGTGTTGCTTACATCAGCGATTACGTAAGGTACATTTTTACCGCTGAGTATCTATATCAGATTTATAATTAATTCTCTTTTCAGTTGGGATATTTATTATGTGTAGCATCTCTTTAAAATATCTCTTGTTATAATTAGATTCTCTCTCTAAAATTCGTACTTTATTAACAAAATTAATAAACACAAAAGGTTGTTATATACCAGTATGGTTTTACCAAAGACTTTATAATATAAAGACGTTGCACTCAGTACATTGTTTTTTCCATTGCAAAAATCTGCATGGGATTTATCAAAAATCCCATATAAAAGAGAAAATCATTTATAGTCTCTCTGAAAGATAAAAAGGGAGACGAATTTTGCGAAAAAGAGAATAAAGCTGGCTACAGACAACGCAATGTGTTTCTGAAATCTGTTGCATTTCATTACAGATTGCGTCGTCTGAATTCGTATTTCGTGTTTCACTTCGGGTTGCAATCCAGGTTTCATTAACATCAAAATGTTTTGATATTTTTTGGTTGCATTGAAACAGATTGCATTGTTTGTATCGCTGTTTCATTATTTTTTGTGTTTAGTACATTGACAACAAGCAAGCTGTAAACATCTATGTATGTAATTAAGAAAGAACAAAATGACAATCGAAAGAAATGAACACTGGGTAAATTTTATTAATTTATACAAAAGTTTACCTGAATTATGGGATGTGAAAAGTGATAAATAGGGCAACCAAAATATGCATTAGCATCTTTTTTTTCTGAATGTTATTGACAAAACAACCAAAATATTATTTCGTTTTAGGAAAACCTACTACGTTTAACCCCTATTTGTTACCGCATATTTTTGCATATTTCGTCATAAATGCATTTTTCAAATTTTTCCATATTTGTATGGCATATTTTACAAATTTTTTTTATGAATTTACGTGTATTACCAAATTTTATTTTTCAAAATAATGACCATATACTGACACATTACTTTAGTATAATCTATTAAATAATAACGGTACTCATTAAAACGCTTAAAACTAACATTGGGAAAATTGGCGAAGCTCCTTTTTAAACTATTGTGCAATAGTTAATGTCAGTTTGATAAAAACGTCAAAGCAAAAAACAAATTAAACACATATATATATGGGAATTAGCGTTTAAAAAAATTGCTTAATAATGAATTCCCAATTAAAAGTTACGAATTTTTCAACGTTGTTCCTATTGGGAAAAAATGTCCATAATTGCATGACATAAAAAAAAAACTTAAATTAAAAGTTTATTTTTAAATTAGTTAACTTCAATGCATATTTTAGGCGCTTAAGACTAATTTTATAGAGCATATTTTTAGTTGCCCTAGTGATAAATATAAAATTATAAGAGAAGCAGCATTTGAAAAATTAGTACATAATTGAATATAAAAAATATTGATATAAACGCAAGCATTGAAAAAGTTAATAAAAGGAGAAGGAACATGCGAATATTAATGTTTTTTTTTATTTTAAAGAAAAAGTTACAAGGTGAACAAGTAAAGCAATTCATCAATAACAACACTTGCTGCTAATTGAATTACTTCACGATTCATTTTCGCATCCGCTCTTCCGCGCGATGATAATGTTATAATATAATATAACAGAACTGAGATTGCGTTTATGGTTTCACTGTTGGTTTCAGTGTTTGTGTTAAAACATGAAACTTGAATGTGAAACGTGTTGCAGAAACAGATTGCGTTGTCTGTAGCCAGCATAAGATATAACAAGCAGACGTACACATGCATATCGCACACGCAGTTCGTAAGTGACACAACTCAAAATTTTTATTTTTCGAGTTTATGTATTAATGCGTATAGTTTTAATTTTTGAGTTGTGCCACTTTTGAACTGGGTGTGCTATATGTTTGTATGCATATATGTGTAGTCTACTCATAAGTTCTTTTTGTGTTTTGTTTCTTTTTAATACTTTTTAAACCACATAATATTCGCAGTAAACAAGAAAATGAATTTTATAAAAGTTGATATTTATGTAGGGTAAAGAATATGTGTTTTATTGGTGTACAAAATAAAAATTAATCGACTCGCACCGAAACGCTGATTTCTTATAAATAACATAAAAATTTTAACAAGCATTTATTATAATATAGATATTTTTACAAAGAAATAAAGATAAAATGTTTTTGCATTTGGACAGGTTACTTAAATTAATTTTTAATGAGTTAAAATTTTGACTTTCTCAGCACTCGATGATTTATAGTTTTGAGTCTGCCATGCTTACGAAGTAATGTTAGCACAAGAAGATTCAGCATCTCTAATCTATGTTTATATCATACGTCATTCTCCTCATACCAAAAGGAATACCTATGTTGTATTTTTGGTGCATTGTATGCATTGTTTGACAATAGTTTTCTTAATATTTCGTATGCTTTTGTCTTCTGTAAATAGTTTTTCAAATACTTTTATTTGTATCTTGCATATTTCAATAATGGATGGTCCACACAAACTTCCAAAATCTGATTCTTCATTGTAATTTGTCGAATGTGTATACATTTCGGAGGGGTATGTCAATATTTGGGTGGGTTTAATTATATCCAATCGACATTTTTGGCAAGATATTTGTTGCGCTATGTACCCAGCGAAATAACGGCTTGACGTTAATTCAATTGGTACAGTAACGGAATTAAAACTATCGCTGTTTTCGTCAAAATATTCTTCATTACCTTCATAGATATTAAGAGCGTTCTCTGCGGAGGCTTGTTGACATCCGGATATGGTGGCATCTTTTGAAAGATCCTCTAAAATTGTTTGAAAATTTATAGGCAACATAACGGCATCATCTTTTTCACAATTAGATAAGGTATTAAACTGAGTTATTTTTAAAGATAACAGCTTGGCCATGGTAATGTTTTCAATGGACTTCTTTAATTGTAACTTTTTTTCCATCACCGTAACTCGTTTCTTCAAAGACTAATTTTTTGACCTTAAATCACGAATAGTTAGCATTTTTGCATTAAGCTTTGTAATTATATTGTAGTATTTTTTTCGGTAAAGTGCTTCATTTTTTAAATTTTTTCACAATTTGTACATAAAGGTGAAGCCGATTTTGATCCTCTAGGCATTTGTGGCGGAGATCTGAAAAGTTGCAAATCATTTTCAGAATAGACTTCGATTCCTTCTACACTCATGTCCTCGTTATTTTCAGTTAAGTAGAAACTTGGCACGGCACCTCGCCCCAAAAATTTCTTCCCAATAAGCTCTAATGAGAAGTGCTTATCACACAAAAACAATAAAGAAGAATTTGCAATAAACTGCTCGTCAAAGTTGCATTTTTCTTCCCACTTTTTAAACAACGGTGAGTCCATATTTGGAAAACGAAATAGCTTTACGTTAGGAGAACTTCTTTTAGATCCGCGGCAATGGGGCAGACTGCATTTGTTGCCAGCTCTCAAATGTATATACATGCGAAAAATTACAATGAAGAATCAGATTTTGGAAGTTTGTGTGGACCATCCGATTAGTTTTTTGAAATATGCAAGATACAAATAAAAGTATTTGAAAAAAAATTCACAGAAGACAAAGGCATACGAATTATTAAGAAAACTATTTTCGAACAATGCATACAATGCACCAAAAATACAACATATTCCTTTTTGTATGAGGAGAATGACGTATGCTTTATATAAACATAGATTGAGTAGACTACACATATATGCATACAAACATATCGCACACCCAGTGAAATGTGGGAGTAGTTTTTTTTTCTTTTGTATATGTAACATTTCTTTACTTTTGAATTTGACGTAATTTTGTTAAAGAAGTGCTGCCAAAATTCGAGTTAAAACTGCTGTAATGAATTATCTGACATTTCATTTTGTTACAATTTACATGAGTCCAAAGTCAAAGTTTATGCGAAAAAAACTTCTCATAGAGTTTACTTAATCTCTTTTCGAGATAGAATAATTCCTTTTCCTGTTTTATCGCTTACCGAATCAACATCTGAAGAGAATTTAGCCTCTAGTTTGAGCAGCTCAGAAACGTGGCTTTTAGTTAAAATTAACCTTGGTTTAATTATATCTTAAAAGTTTAAATGCACGACAGGAAGCAATTTTTTAAGGTTAATTTACGAAATGTTGAAACGAGCACATTGTAAGTATAAGAAAGAATATATGAATTTAAGAAAAAAAAAAAAAAAAACTTATTAGACATTATTTTTAGCTATCCAGAGAAATTAAGGATTATAAATAGCGAAGAAATTACAATTAACAGGAAAAGTCAAATATAGTGCTGATTAATTTGAATACCATTTGTTGAGGTAACCTCTGAATAGAATTTAAATTACTTAGGAACAGATTAAATTGGGTACATTTTTTTTTAAGTCTCGAAAAGATTTGGAATATGTTCGATGATTCCAATCGATAATTTTTTTGAACCACGGACAAATTTCCTTGCCATATTCCTTTTATAACCCAGGGTTGATCATCGAGTAGTTTTTAACAACACCGAAAAGTGGAGAAACAAGAGGCAAGAAGAGAGAAAAAATCCACAATCTTGTCATGAAAAGGATAACTGAACAGATTTAATTTTTATTTCCAAAAGTAAATGAAAGTAGTACTTCGAATAGCTTACATCGGCGTAAATGTAGTAAGCAAGAAAATTTAATTAGAAAAATTTGTGTGAATCAATTATTAGAAATAAGTGATTAAAATAATTTTGGATGAAACATAAGGAAAATTAATTTGTGGTGATAAAATAGGTAAAGGCAAAATATGTGTAGATATAAAAAAAGGAAAAGAAAAAAAAAGTAAATTTTGCATATAATTTAGTCTGTTGAGAAAAAAAAAACAAATTACATTTGCGGTTTTAACGGAAGAGAATATTCGTGGTATTCCCATTAAGAAAAAAAAATCCAGTTAAAATTGAAAAAAGAAATTATTGTTGAAAAGAGAAAAATAATACATATATAAATACTAGCTGGGGTGAACCCGGCAACGGGTATTTGAGAAAATACACAATATTTTTAGTTTTTGCACTCTCGGCATAAATGTATGTACAAAAGAGTTGCTGTGATCCATGTGAGAAAACTGAGAACCAACGATTTTATCTTGAATTTTAAAGTTTATGTGATCCACATCCTTGTTCTTTGCAGCTAAAATTGCTCTTTCACTCAACCAATCGTAGTTCATATGGTTAGCAATTATATTAGGAAACACTTTTTTGATGAGCTCCTCTTTCGTTGAGAAGAAATTACAAAAATTCGGAGGAAAGGATATCAATCCATTCAATGCGTAGACAGGAATACGACCATTACCAATAGTTAGCAGTTGATTGGAGAAATGGATCGGAAAATGGATCGTTTTGCAATGCAACTCGCATGTTTGTCGTCAGCTGAAGTTTCTTCACGTAACGCCACAATGTCGATGATTTGAGGCAAGCATTGATCTCATCGGCTGCGGTCGGTCGTGGTAATACTGGTAGTGTTTGCCGGAAATCACCTGAGAGTAAAATCAACGCACCGCACGTAATTTTTCTTTTCTGGAATATTTTAGAAATTTTTGCTATTCTTCTTATTTGGCCAGGGACCATTCCGAATTGGTACGAATCATCAAAATCGGTCCAGGCGTTCTTGAGTTATAAGCGTAGTAACTAACGCCACTTTCTTTTATATACATATATAGATGTATATAGATATAGATATATAAAATAGTAAGAAAAAAAAATTTAACAAAATGTTTTGCTATTCTAAATCACTGTTCATACATGAAAGTTTAATGTAAAGATCAATAACAACAAAAAGGCAAAAGAAAAAAAAAAAGATAAAAACTGTTAAAATTGGATTACAATAAAGTAATTAAGCAACAACAAAATTATTAACTACGTACTGGAAGCAGCTGGAAAGGCCTTTCGAGAACTGCAAGTGAGTACCAAATTTTGTATTCACCCTTATTCTGCGTTTCGATTACGTTCCCGCATTCAGTTACGCTCGAATCGAAAATAGGTATTCTGAAAAAAAAACCTAATCGAAAGAAACAGAAGAAGAGAAGAGTGTGTTCAAACCAGCTGCTTTGTTATGAAACGTATGAAATAGAAACATAAAAATAAAAAGTTTTGTAAACAATGTAATTGCCAAACTATAAAAAATAAAATTTGATGAATAAATAGTGATAATAAATATATAAAAACTAAATATTGTGGTAACTATAATTAAATAAACTCATCAGTTAAGTGCGGAAAGGAAGAAAATAGCCAAATTATAAGCAAACAGGCCAAACTATTCCAGTGTGAGGAATCCTGAAGCGGCGGAGCGAAATTTTCATTTTCTACACATAATTGCAAAGAAAGATTTAGTTTAGAGAAGAAATGGAATCGATAGCAGCGGTGTTGTTGTTGGAGGAGGAGAACAACGTTGTCCAGAATGTAGAATCAAGACTAGAAAAGCGGAAATTGAGAGACAGTTGCAATCCATTCGAGATGAGTGATAAATTGTAAGATTTTTGTTTTAAATGTGTCTGAAACAATTAATTTAATTAATTTTTATAGATTTCAAAAAAACTTTCGCCTAAATAAAGACGCCTTCAAGTATGTATTAGATACTTTTGCATCAGAAGCACCGTCCAATACGTTATCATCTTTATCACCGCTTAACCGAGTTGTAGCTGCTTTGAGATTCTTCGCTGAAGGTAGCTACCAACACGGAGTAGGTGCAGATTATAACGTCGGGATGGCTCAACCCACAGTGTCAAAGTCGCTATCGTTTTTCCTAAATATAATGCAAGCAAAGCTTTGCCCTCAATGGATAAAATTTGAACAGACTACGGAGGAGAAGACGCAATCAAAGCAAGATTTTTATGCGATGGCAGGCTTTCCAGGGGTCACTATGTGTGTTGATGGCACACATATAAAAATTATAAAACCATCCGAAGAAGAGTTCCTTTATTATAATAGAAAAGGGTTTTTTAGTATCAATGCCATGGTGGTGAGTATTTCTTTTAAGTTTTAGTGTTCGTAAATATAATTGTATTTTATTTAGGTGTGCGATAACAAAATGCGCATAAGAAGCATTGACGCAAGATACCCCGGATCTAACCACGACGCTCATATATGGAGTTTAAGTAAAGCGAGGTCTCAATTGGAACGGAGATATCGGGAGGGAGAAAGAAACACCTGGATGTTGGGTGATGCAGGATACCCACTGGAACCCTGGCTAATGACTCCATATAGATCTACAAGTGAAGGCAGCCAGGAAAGTAACTACAACATGCGGCACTCAAAGACGAGAAATATTGTTGAAAGGACAATTGGAGTTTTGAAGAACCGATTTCGTTGTTTATTGGGTGCTCGAGAACTTCATTACTCCCCACAGAAAGCCAGTCAAATCATAAATGTTGTTTGTGCCCTCCACAACATTTGTATATATTACCGCGTTGCAGATTCTGATACGCTTGAATTCGAAGTTGAAAGTTCTACCGAAGAGGGAGAAGACGAGGATAGAGAATCAGATTACACTTCCGTAGCACATAATATTCGAAGTAACATACTGTCCTCTTTCTAGGCGCTTTAAAGGATTACGCTAATAAAAACAAACAGTTTCATTAATAATAAATTCATGTTTTGTGTCTATTTATTTTACGAGTACATATATTTATCTTATGTTTAATATAAAAAATAAATCATATTCAGTTAGTTCACTTCATATTCATTTATGTTAGTGTACATTAAAAAAAGAGAAAACATTTTTATTTAAAAAAAAAATATACCACATTGTTAAATAAAAATAAAATAAATTAGCTGTAGGTCGTTAAATTTTTTATTTAACAACTAATAAAGGTTAAATAAAAAACAAAAATTATCACATTTGTATTTAAAATAAATTATGCTTAGGCTAATCTGAATCTAAATCACCATATGGATGCTCCAGTTTTAACATTCGCAGCTTGATTTCTACCTTCTTTTTTAGCAATTCCTCTTTAATTTTATTGTGACGCCGCTGTTCTTCTAACTGTTGTGCAGCAATGTCAGACTGCTTTTCTAAAGACCGATTCATGCGCCGTAAATGCGTAGACATCTCGTCATAACTTTTCAAAATGGTTTCATTGAATTTCCTGACATCGTTGTGAAATTCTTTCTGGGTAGTTATTTGCTCTTTCAGCAAAGACGAAGTATTTTCTTTTGTACTAAGCTGCTGACGCCTTTTTGAAGTAGTAGCTACATCAGCAAGATCTTCAGACCGAGCGGAAATATCCATTTCGTTAGGTCGCGTATCATCTGGCATCTCGCTGACCACTCCAAAATCCACTGTACCGCTAATGCCACTTGTACTTGTTACCAAGCCCGTCAGCTGAATTACTTTTTCCTCAAGGTGGCTAATGCGCTGTAAGCGACAGTTGCCTCCTCCGGTGCTCATCATTTCCTTTTTGTTTGTTGTCAACTTGCGTTTTATATAACTTTTCCAGTCAATCCACACCTTAAAAAATATTTTTAATACATATACAACTACATACATATGCAACTAAAATGTCATACTTTCTTCCATGCAGCGTCAGTTTTTATTGGTGGACCTATTGCGTTAAGTGCGTTTGCAACTTCTTCCCAGAATGCCTGTACTTCTTCCTTGGGACGCTTATGATACCCAGACGCAATATCATCCTTCGTTGCCATTAAACTCGCCAGCTTTTCATACTGCTCAGGTGTTGTATTTTTTGACCTGAAATAAATTAAATAAAGCTTTAAGGTTAAAAAAAAACAAAATTTATTACAAAATAAATTTATAGCATTTTATACTCACATTTTATTTAATTATACACTTTTTTAACTACAAAAACAAAAATCGAAAAACTTTCCGTCAGTAAATAAACAACTTGAAAAAACGTGGCTACGATCGAAACGCAGAATACATACAATCGAAAAACAAATCGAATTGTTACGGGGAACGGAACGCAGAATACCAAAGTTGCCAAACTGAACAATTTACGATCCGAATCGAAACGCAGAATAAGGGTGATTATTTAATTGTGTTATTTTTTTTTCTCTTGTGTTTTCTATATAAGAATACACATACATAAAATAGAAACCAAATTTTAAATTCTAATTATAATTTTTGTATGTTCTTATAAAGATTAATTGTTATTGAATTTTACACTTTAAAATCAATGTATGAATATTGGAATTAATCACCCTTATTCTGCGTTTCGATTCGGATCGTAAATTGCTCAGTTTGGCAAATTTGGTATTCTGCGTTCCGTTCCCCGTAACAATTCAATTTGTTTTTCGATTGTATGTATTCTGCGTTACGATCGTAGCTACGTTTTTTCAAGTTGTTTATTTACTAACGGAAAGTTTTTCGATTTTTGTTTTTGTAGTTAAAAAAGTATATAATTAAATAAAATGTGAGTATAAAATGCTATAAATTTATTTTGTAATAAATTTTGTTTTTTTTTTAACCTTAAAGCTTTATTTAATTTCTTTCAGGTCAAAAAACACAACACCTGAGCAGTATGAAAAGCTGGCGAGTTTAATGGCAACGAAGGATGATATTGCGTCCGAGTATCATAAGCGTCCCAAGGAAGAAGTACAGGCATTCTGGGAAGAAGTTGCAAACGCACTTAACGCAATAGGTCCACCAATAAAAACTGACGCTGCATGGAAGAAAGTATGACATTTTAGTTGCATATGTATGTAGTTGTATATGTATTAAAAATATTTTTTAAGGTGTGGATTGACTGGAAAAGTTATATAAAACGCAAGTTGACAACAAACAAAAAGGAAATGATGAGCACCGGAGGAGGCAACTGTCGCTTACAGCGCATTAGCCACCTTGAGGAAAAAGTAATTCAGCTGACGGGCTTGGTAACAAGTACAAGTGGCATTAGCGGTACAGTGGATTTTGGAGTGGTCAGCGAGATGCCAGATGATACGCGACCTACCGAAATGGATATTTCCGCTCGGTCTGAAGATCTTGCTGATGTAGCTACTACTTCAAAAAGGCGTCAGCAGCTTAGTACAAAAGAAAATACTTCGTCTTTGCTGAAAGAGCAAATAACTACCCAGAAAGAATTTCACAACGATGTCAGGAAATTCAATGAAACCATTTTGAAAAGTTATGACGAGATGTCTACGCATTTACGGCGCATGAATCGGTCTTTAGAAAAGCAGTCTGACATTGCTGCACAACAGTTAGAAGAACAGCGGCGTCACAATAAAATTAAAAAGGAATTGCTAAAAAAGAAGGTAGAAATCAAGCTGCGAATGTTAAAACTGGAGCATCCATATGGTGATTTAGATTCAGATTAGCCTAAGTATAATTTATTTTAAATACAAATGTGATAATTTTTGTTTTTTATTTAACCTTTATTAGTTGTTAAATAAAAAATTTAACGACCTACAGCTAATTTATTTTATTTTTATTTAACAATGTGGTATATTTTTTTTTTAAATAAAAATGTTTTCTCTTTTTTTAATGTACACTAACATAAATGAATATGAAGTGAACTAACTGAATATGATTTATTTTTTATATTAAACATAAGATGAATATATGTACTCGTAAAATAAATAGACACAAAACATGAATTTATTATTAATGAAACTGTTTGTTTTTATTAGCGTAATCCTTTAAAGCGCCTAGAAAGAGGACAGTATGTTACTTCGAATATTATGTGCTACGGAAGTGTAATCTGATTCTCTATCCTCGTCTTCTCCCTCTTCGGTAGAACTTTCAACTTCGAATTCAAGCGTATCAGAATCTGCAACGCGGTAATATATACAAATGTTGTGGAGGGCACAAACAACATTTATGATTTGACTGGATTTCTGTGGGGAGTAATGAAGTTCTCGAGCACCCAATAAACAACGAAATCGGTTCTTCAAAACTCCAATTGTCCTTTCAACAATATTTCTCGTCTTTGAGTGCCGCATGTTGTAGTTACTTTCCTGGCTGCCTTCACTTGTAGATCTATATGGAGTCATTAGCCAGGGTTCCAGTGGGTATCCTGCATCACCCAACATCCAGGTGTTTCTTTCTCCCTCCCGATATCTCCGTTCCAATTGAGACCTCGCTTTACTTAAACTCCATATATGAGCGTCGTGGTTAGATCCGAGGTATCTTGCGTCAATGCTTCTTATGCGCATTTTGTTATCGCACACCTAAATAAAATACAATTATATTTACGAACACTAAAACTTAAAAGAAATACTCACCACCATGGCATTGATACTAAAAAACCCTTTTCTATTATAATAAAGGAACTCTTCTTCGGATGGTTTTATAATTTTTATATGTGTGCCATCAACACACATAGTGACCCCTGGAAAGCCTGCCATCGCATAAAAATCTTGCTTTGATTGCGTCTTCTCCTCCGTAGTCTGTTCAAATTTTATCCATTGAGGGCAAAGCTTTGCTTGCATTATACTTAGGAAAAACGATAGCGACTTTGACACTGTGGGTTGAGCCATCCCGACGTTATAATCTGCACCTACTCCGTGTTGGTAGCTACCTTCAGCGAAGAATCTCAAAGCAGCTACAACTCGGTTAAGCGGTGATAAAGATGATAACGTATTGGACGGTGCTTCTGATGCAAAAGTATCTAATACATACTTGAAGGCGTCTTTATTTAGGCGAAAGTTTTTTTGAAATCTATAAAAATTAATTAAATTAATTGTTTCAGACACATTTAAAACAAAAATCTTACAATTTATCACTCATCTCGAATGGATTGCAACTGTCTCTCAATTTCCGCTTTTCTAGTCTTGATTCTACATTCTGGACAACGTTGTTCTCCTCCTCCAACAACAACACCGCTGCTATCGATTCCATTTCTTCTCTAAACTAAATCTTTCTTTGCAATTATGTGTAGAAAATGAAAATTTCGCTCCGCCGCTTCAGGATTCCTCACACTGGAATAGTTTGGCCTGTTTGCTTATAATTTGGCTATTTTCTTCCTTTCCGCACTTAACTGATGAGTTTATTTAATTATAGTTACCACAATATTTAGTTTTTATATATTTATTATCACTATTTATTCATCAAATTTTATTTTTTATAGTTTGGCAATTACATTGTTTACAAAACTTTTTATTTTTATGTTTCTATTTCATACGTTTCATAACAAAGCAGCTGGTTTGAACATACTCTTCTCTTCTTCTGTTTCTTTCGATTAGGTTTTTTTTCAGAATACCTATTTTCGATTCGAGCGTAACTGAATGCGGGAACGTAATCGAAACGCAGAATAAGGGTGAATAATTGAGAGAGAGAAAAGTAATAAATGTGTAATAAGAATAAAATTGACTCTCTAACTCCGAATAATTTCTTTTATAACTTTTAAGTAATTTTATTGTCATAATTATACAAAATTAAAGAAAAAAAGATTTAAGAAGAAGATAAAACTCGTTTGAATACCTATTATTAAACAACAACACCAACTAATTTATTTTTTGTAAATAACCCTATATGCTAAATTAGTTAAATTTTTCGCGGGATATCGTGGGAAATTATTTCTGTGCAGATATAAATTGTTCTTTTGTGGTTTTAATTGTTTTATATGTATGTACATATTTTTTTTTTAATTTTCTTATTTCATAATATTTGATGAATATTAATGAGCATGAGATTAGATCATTAGAATTAGTTTTTCTTTAATGATAAGAAATTATTATAATATGATACTTAATAAAATTATTGTGAATTGTATATCATCAGTGAGTAAATTTAATTGACTTATCTTAAGAGGCTGAGTGAATAATAAAACGTAGGGTTCCTCACTAGAATCACGGATACGGGGAACATTCGAAAGGGTGGGTTATGATCCAGGGGTAATGACATCTTTATCCTGTTTATCCCTCTTCCCATTTAGATTTCATTTACAGTTTTTTTTCTTTTTAAATTTTTGTTGTTGTTATGATTGGGGACAATAGTTTATTTGTTTAATTTCTATTCCATTTTGTTAGCAAATTTTTTTTACAGGGACTCTGAAACAATTTTTATAATGGTGTAGTATGGTAGTTCCGGGTCAAGAACCACCCCAATACGGCTTAGATGGGTCCCGCCGACCCGTGTATTCCATACTAAAAGGGGATATTACTGCAGTAAAGGGAAGTTTTTTTTTTAGTAGTTAGAAGACTAGGCAGTAAGAATAATTTTACGGACAACATCACAGTTTTTAGCAACCCCTTGTGTGCATATACAGTCTTCGCGTTTACATAATAAAAATGGCGCACAACGTGGGACCTGACTAATCCGATAACTTATGTGCCAATAGATGGATATGGTTGTCGAAGGATCAGGTCTCAATCTGAGGAGTTATTGATAATTATCGAATCTTGAAACCTGTGTAGCAGAATTGCCGATACATACTTCTATGGTATATTTTCTTTTTTCATTTCGAGAACTAATTGATTGCTTTTTCAATAGTATATTGTGAATTTGTAAGTTTTTCTTGGAATATTGAACGTTGCTTTTTAAGGCGAGTTGCAATCCGATTAACAGAACTTATTTATGGTATATGATTGGACATGTTCCACGTATCGAGCAATCAAGTTCCAGTTGTCCTCACTTGTCAACATTTTGGACGTTATGTTCTCAGCAGTTAGGAAACCAATCCGTTCCTCAATATCTGCTCTAAATTCCAGCCATCTATTACATCTAAAAAATGTATGCTCGGCATCGTCCTGATCTGAGTCACCATAAATACAGTTCGGACATTCGGATATTCCAGCCTTGGATGATACGCCCTTAGGTCTTGCCTGTTCATTGTGTGAAAAGGATATGGCGAATGCCATTGACTGTGTGACTACAAAATGTAGGCATACTTTTCACAAAAATTGTATTTTAGACTGGTTAGGTAATAAAAATGAGTGTCCAAACTGTAGGAAATTATGTCATGCTAAAGATTTAGTTCCTAGTAGTAGCAAAGCAGTTGGTAGAAATATTCGTGGTAGAGGTCGTGGTTCGGTAACTAGAAGATACAATACTCGTAGTAATAATCAGGTAGAGAATAAACATGATAATCCTGAGGTGGCAGCATTGGATGTTAGCATTCAGATACCTTTATTAGACTTAGACAGTGCTGCAAATAATAGGCATTCCCAGAATAGAATAACTACTTCACATAAATCATATAAATAATCAATCTAGTGGAAATAGGGGAAATTATGTGAATATGAATCAAATATCTAGAATGATAGAAACTACTGTTCAACGGTTGTTAATGCAAATGAATATAAGTCCGTTACAGCCAACTTTGACAGGGCAACCACCAACAGTTCAACCAACTTCAGAGTCAGTAAATCTAGTTAATTTATCTTCCCGAGATAGCAATCATTTTAGAATGAATCAATCCTTTTCCAGTAATATGATAATGAGTGCCGACAAAATAACTACCATTATTCAAAGTTGGGGAATTAAATTCAATGGTGCGTCTGATGGATTACGGTGTGAAGAGTTCTTATATCGCATAAATTGTTTAGTGGAAGAAACATTTTAATGACACTGTAGGAAAAAATTTACACGTATTACTTACCGGTAAAGCAAAGGACTGGTATTGGAGATACCGTAAGCCAGTCACTCGTATTGAATGGGATTCTTTTTGCTTTGAGTTAAAGAAACAATATAAAGATTTTAGCACAACTTATGATATTGGCGAAGAGCTCCAAAACCGCAAGCAAAAGCCGAATGAATCCTTTGAAATTTTTTATGACTCCATTAATGAAATTTTGGATCGATTACCACTTCAACTAGAAGAGGAAGAATTGATTGAAATAATTACTCGTAATTTAAGGCCCGAAATACGCCATGAATTATTATATACCCAAGTTAGGTCGATTTCACATTTAGAACAGTTATGTTGAAGACGGGAAAAATTGCTAAGCGAAGACATTTTTCGTCGTAATCCATTTAATAGATATGGTATAGAAATTTCTAAACGTAAAGTTGCGGCCATTGAATCTGATCCTTTGGTAGAACACGATTTAGAAGTTCAGGGTGGACCGAATTCGGACAATTATGTAGTAAATGCGATATACAGTAACGATAAACCTTTCCGATGTTGGAATTGTGATGAGGAAGGACACAGTTGGGATATGTGTGTCAAGGAAAGGAAAATTTTCTGCTTCGTGTGTGGGATGAAAAATGTGTACAAACCGCAGTGTCCTAAGTGTATACGTAAATCAATTGATTAAAAAAACTATCACAGTGCTTTACCCACTCGCCCAGCAAATTGACTGAAAATTTGCAGTTTAATTTAGGGAACATAAATTTAGAAAAAAGCAATTACTTCATGAGGGAAACGAATGTCAAATTAAAATATTAGGGGGAAATCAACCTCAAAATACAGAATTTAAAAATAAACCTCTTGAATTATTTAATATAAGACCTTTACATGAGAGATTAAAAGATTATATTTCATCTAGATTTAGAATTTTTAATGATAAGGAGTTAGATAGTAAGTTAGTTAGGAAATATAATAGATCTACGGCGCGAATGAGAAAATTTTATCGTAGAATAAGAAATGCGCACAAATTAGTAGTTTCATCCATTCCGAAGCCGATGGTAGATTATACGCGGAAGTTAGATTTTTGGATAAATTAGAATTAGGTTTGCTAGACACCGGTGCAAACATTAGCTGTATCGGAAGTACACTTGCTACGGAGGATTTTTCTCAGCTACCAAGTTTTAAGAATATTAAATCAACAGTATGTACAGCGGATGGCAAAATTCAAATTGTTTCAGGATGTATTGAAGTCAAAATGTTTTATAAGGGAAAATCGGAGAATGTGTTTTTATATATTGTACCGTCTCTTAGTCAACGACTCATTTTAGGATTAGATTTTTGGAGGAAATTTGGTATGATAGTTGGAAGTGTGACATTAGACCAACAGAACCCGGCGGACTTGGAGAATGAATTGTACCCATTAACCGATTTACAACAGCAGCAGTTAGAAATTGTCAAGAGTCTTTTCCCTAATTTCGAAAAACAAGGTTTAGGTCGCACCTCTCTAATTCAACATTCTATAGACGTAGGAAATGCTAAGCCTATAATGCAAAGATTTTATCCAGTGTCACCGGCGGTCGAAAAACTTATGTACATGGAAATTGACAGAATGCTTAGTTTAGGAGTAATAGAGGAGAGCACAAGTGCGTGGAGTTCGCCAATGCGAATGGTGATTAAGCCTGGGAAAGTAAGACTCTGCCTTGATGCCCGGAAAATAAATGAAGTAACTAAAAAGGATGCTTATCCTCTGGCATATTTTCCAGATTACCAAAAGCTAATATCATTACCAAAATTGATCTAAAATACGCTTACTGGCAGATAAGTTTGGATGACGTTTCGAAACCAATTACCGCTTTTACGATACCCGGACGACCGTTGTATCAATTTACGGTGATGCCCTTTGGATTATGTACAGCACCACAAACAATGTGTCGTTTGATGGACTCCATTATACTTCCTGAATTAACCCATTTACGCCCGCTGTACTATATATAGTACACAACTTAAAGTTCAAGTAAAAATTATAAAATGCAGTTTCATACTCGGGAAACGCTTTTTATCAGTCAATAAGAGTACATGCAACATCCACGTAGCTGTTGTTGAAAAATATCAATTATGGGAATCTCCATTTTGGCTAGTTATCTAGGAATCTCCATTTTGGTGATTTATTTCTTGTGAGATTGTGAATGGTCATGTTGTTTATTTTACATCATTTAACTTTGAAGAACGTTAAATAGCAGTTTATTTACTTGATAACATCACATTCTAATAAAAGCAATATAAAAAGGTTTAGTTCGTATAGAATTTTTTGAGCTATAGCATATTAAGTGCTGCTGTACTAAGCTTAGTATACCTGTAAAAACACAACTCAGAATATTTTTTTTGGTTTTTTTCTTTTACTGTACTGTAAAAAATGTTGTTTAAATCTAGTAATAAATATTGAATTTTAAAAATTGTTCTTGGTTTTCATTTGGGCGTTAATGGGTTAAAGAATTCCGTTTTTGGTTATCTCGATGACATTTGTGTAGTTTCAGACACTTTTGAGGATCATATTTCAGTGCTTATACGTTTAGCAGATAGATTTAAGAAGGTCAATTTAACACTAAATATTGAAAAAAGTAAATTTTGTGTCAAACGCGTTAAATATTTAGGTTATATTATAGGAGATGGTAGTATTTCAGCAGATCCAGAGAAAATTAATTCTATTCTGGATTGGCCGACACCGAAGAGTTTAAAGCAAGTAAGAGGATTTTGAGGTTTAACAGGATGGTACCGTCGATTTATTGCAAATTTTGCAGATGTTACTTATCCTATTACTGAAGTAGTAGTATTTCAGCAGATCCAGAAAAAATTAATTCTATTCTGGATTGGCCGACACCGAAGAGTTTAAAGCAAGTAAGAGGATTTTGAGGTTTAACAGGATGGTACCGTCGATTTATTGCAAATTTTGCTGATGTTACTTATCCTATTACTGAAGTCATTGCAAAGAAAAGGAAATTCGAATGGACGGACGATGCTGAAAAAGCCTTTAGGAAAATTAAGGAATTACTTACGACGGCACCAGTATTAAAAAATCCTGATTTTTCTAAGAAATTGTATATCCATTGTGACGCGAGCGATTTTGGCATTGGTGCGGTGTTAGTGCAGTTAGGGGAAAATAATGAAGAAAACCCGATAGCATTCATGTCAAAAAAGTTAAACAGTTCTCAACGAAATTACTCAGTAACAGAAAAAGAATGTTTGGTGGCAATTGAGGCCATATACCGGTGTAGATGTTACATTGAATTACACGAATTTGAGATTATCACCGACCACAGTAGTTTAGTTTAGCTAATGAAACAGCCTAATTTGAAAGGCAGACTTGCTCGGTGGGCAATGAAACTACAGTCTTATAATTTTAGTGTAAGCCATAGAAAAGGTAAGGAAAATATAGTACCAGATGCTCTCAGCAGGATGCATGAAGGATATATTGCTACACTAGAAATAGTTGGTCCTGAGATAGATTTAGAATTTGTACACTTTCTTAATAGGGAATATATAGCATTAAAGGAAAAATTTTTGAGAAATAGGGATAAATTTCCTGATATTAAAATTATTGATAAATTCATTTATATAAGGACAAATTTTGCTACAGGAATAGAGGAAATAGATTCCCAAAGATGGAAATTATGGATTACAAAGAAATTGAGACCCGAAATATTAAAACGTTTTCATGATTCTGTAATTAATGCTCATGGAGGATTAGGGAAAACTTTAGAGATGATAAGAAGATATTTCTATTGGCCACGTTTGGCAACCGAGGTTCGTGAGTACATAAAGAATTGTGATGTATGCAAAGCTACAAAAGCTACAAATCAAAAACTTACACCTGAAATGGGTAAAATGGCAACATCTACCAGACCGTTTCAAAGATTGTACGTGGATTTGTTAGGTCCTTATCCGAGGAGCAAGAAAGGTTATATCGGAGTACTTATAGTGCTAGACTATTTTTCAAAATACCACTGGCTTTGTCCCATTAAGAAATTCACTGCTGCCACCATATCGGACTTTTTAGAAAAACAAATATTTCATCACTATGGAGTACCCGAATTGGTAATTAGCGATAATCGCAGTCAGTTTAAGAGTAATGATTTTAATAATTTAACGAGTTATGGGGTAAACCATATATACACAGCCTTATACTCCCCTCAAAGTAACGCGTCGGAAAGAGTAAATCGTTCTATATTAGCCGCTATTAGAGCTTATCTGAAAAAGGACCATAGAGAATGGGATGAACATATTTCGGCCATAAGTTGTGCTTTGCGTAATTCAATACATAGTACCACCGGTGTTTCTCCTTATCATGCGCTCTTTGGATTCAATATGGTTACACATGGCTCAACCTTTAATCTGTTAAAGACATTGGATTCATTAATCATATGTGTAACGTTACTGACATTTTGCGTCACGTTACTGACACTGCTTTTATGTCATTTACGTGAATAAGAAATAAAATATTAAGCCCACCTTTTGGATAAAAATCATCTTTCATCCTTTCTTTTTTAAAATACTAGGCAATAATAAACATGACCCTTTTTCAGTTCGCTCATTTTTACACCAACGCTCAGTAACCTCAAAACAGACTTCCAAAACCGGTGACGTTACTGATGGCTTAAAATGGTCATAACTTTACAACGAATCCAGATACAGCAAAATTGTCTGCATATGAAACAACAGTTATGACGAGAACTTTCATATGCCGCTCTCAAGTTGGGAGAAATAATTGTATTTTGTAAAGATATTGATCAAAATTTTTATAAGAGGGTAACGTTACTGACGGTGGCCTTGTCCATATGTATATATTTTATATAATTACATAATACATATCAAATTATACATATGGGATATTTCAAGTCAAATCAACCAATGGGTGTAAATCACCCTTCCGAGTTTTATGATTTTTTGTAGAAATATAGAACTAAATTAAATACAAAGTTTGAGGGCACTGACACATCTGAATCCGGAAATATGAGGTCTTGAAAATCGGAAAAAAATACAAAAATGCACAAAGTTCTTGAAAGGTATTATAGCTACGCATCTCGTAAAAGTTGTATTTGAAAGGGTATTAAATTACCTTTGAGTTAATATGCAACATGATTTTTTTTTAAAAAGTCAAAGGTCAATTTTCTTTACCTATAAGTCGGAAGCCTATATCTCCGAAAGCTGCCTTTTTAAAAATATGAAAAAAAATTATGCTATATATAGATTCCTTCTCTACAGTTGTTAACAATTTCAGAGTGGAGGTCTTTTTGGATCACGAATTAAAAATCAAATCGCAAAAGAATGAGATTAAAACTATTCTGACAGGGGTGGGATGGTATACCATTTTTCGATTTCGATTAGCTAGAACCGCATATTTTGTAAGTTTCAACAAAAAAATACATGAGTCAAAAAGAACGGATGTGGGATGGGGGCAAATGGCTCTTCATCGGGGTCAAAGGTTGGGTTGAAGTTCATAAAAAGCTCCACAACTGCCCTGGAGTAGCCCCTAGAAGGATAAAATGTAAGACTGACCCTCACTAATATTTTACCTCCAACTTTTTTCCGAATATACCTACCCCCTTTCTCCACCCCCTAGAGTGGTAGGAGCAAATTTTATAAACTTTGTGCTGGAGCCCCCTTAAGAATTGACCCAAATATATACGAGCGTGACGTTACTGACAGTGGCCTTGCACATATATTTTTTTTTTTTTGTTCAAATTTTTTTTTTTTTTGTGTTAGGATACGTGGCTGGCAGGAAGGGTTGGAACCAGCGTTGCCACAATTGGTAGAATTTTTCGTTTGGTAGCATGCACTATGGGCAAAAATGCGATATTTTTGGCATTAATTGCAGCTTTAAAGCTAGAGACTTAAAATTTTGTACGAATTTAACTAAGACCAAAATGGAATTTTGGTTTTTGTTTTTTTTTTTTATTTGGACCACGCCTTCTTCCGCCTCCCCATTAAAACATTAGGTCAGGTTTTGGCATAAATTCGGCTTGGGTGCACCTCGGCATTTTTTATTTTCGTTATTTGAAGTATATGTGATTAGAAAGCTGTTTCAAGAATCTGTAAGTTTGCATCTAAAACTATTTTATTTTATTAACCCATTACGGGCCAGTACTAAAAAACTATTTCTTAATCTCACTTTTTATAAAAAACCACTTAAGTGTTTATATTTTTTTGGTAGACTCAGATAATAGACAACGCTTCAGCCTTTTTGTTAACGTATAAAATGCTCATTAACCCTTCAAAGACCAGAGATATTTAAATTATGCTTACGTTTTAATTCCTGTTATACTCTCGTTACTAACAGCTGTTCAACAGAAATGCTGTTTGTTTTTCCTTTGATTTTTTTGTTCTGCGGCAAGCTCAGATGCTAACTTTTTCTTCAAACGAGGCCCTGCATCAATATAGTCTAAATGCCTCCAACCTCGTTTATTGCCGGGCAAGCCGCAATCACTTATTTCAATAATTGGATGCAAGCAAACGCTAGTGTTTTTTTTTTTAAATCGTTCAAGTTTTCGATTGCATTTTGGCAAATTTAAATTTATGAAAACAATACTTGGGTAATTAACTGATGTTGCTCATCTGATAAGTTTTGTTGTGTAATATTCTCCAAAATAAATTCTTTTACACTATCTTTTTGTCGATTTTAGCTGCTCCAAACTTCAAGCAGTGTTGAATGGCAAAACTCGTATGAAACTACAAAATTTAGTTTTTTCCCAAAAGGAACAAAAAGGAGCAAAAAGTGGTAATGATGTTTGATAATAAACAGTTTTATTAATATTTTTTTTCAGAAACATTGCAAATACCTTTCTATACACAGAAGTTATATTCCACACAATACACGTATGTTTGTTAGTTTCGACCTATAATAACACACTAAGAACACACTGAGTTACTAGACAATAACAAATAACTATTTTTTAAACTATATCAAAAACTGTTTTACATACCTTGTCTAACTTCTTTCATATTAAAACTTTTTCACAGTCTTTAAAATTAATGTTTTACTCACGATCAAAGTTTGTAAAAATTTCGCGCGCATTTTCTGTTCATAATGCGACCATGAAACATCTGACTTTTTTCTTTCATAAAATAACAGGGTGCAACATAAAAATTATAAAAAAATGTTTATATAACCGTCAGAGTATACGTATTCAAAAAACGAAAGCAGATTTTAAATTTTAAACAAAAAAAAAATTGAATTTATGCCAAAAATAGCAACATTTTACCCTTAGTGGCATGGTAGGTTGAGTATGATTTTGGTAGATTTTAGTAGAAACTAAAAAAAATGTATTGCTCATTATAAACAATCTTTATAAGGAATTTCAGTCGGGAAGTTCAAACAAAAAATTTAACTTTTTGCTCATATTAAGCAATTTTATCATAAAAATTTAATACACAACACTGAAACTATTACAAAACATCTTTAATTTTATACGTATTTCCAGAAATGCATATCAGCAGTTTGACAGTTTTTCTAAATTGCATAATATAAGAAACACAAATTTGCAATACAAGAAATAATACAAAACAAAAATATAAAACGAGAAGACCGTCGTACTCGTAATATACAATGAGCACAGCTAAATTTGACAATTATATAATTGCTTATACTCAAATCATATCGATTTTCCTTGCAAATTTTTCACATTTTCTAAAAAACTTTTATTCATTTAAAAATAATTTTAATTTTTTACTTTTATTTAATAATTTCAGAATAAATTAAATTTATGCATATAATGCTACTAAAGTTCTTGTAAGTAAATAAAATTTTTTTTCATGTATACATACAGCTGTGTTCAAAATAATAGGAGTGCACCAATCTAATATTTCTACAGTTGAAATTTGTTAGTGTACCAATTTGCAAAACAAGTGATATTCTAACGAAAGTTACTACGGTATGTAAGAAATCGATTACAGAAGATAAACTCATAATAACTTTTATATTCATAATAAAATTCGTTCATTTCTGTGTTTGCCATGGGTTTGAGTTGTTCAAAATAATAGGAGTGCGTGTGACGTTTTAAAAATAAAACTAAAAGGACATATAATTGAAGTAAAAAAGTGTAAAGTAAGTTTCAAAAAATGGTGTAAAAACCTTATTTACAGTGATTATATTATATTTCACATAAATTTTTATAATAGTGGGAAGAGGAAAGCGTTGTTCTGAGGGAAAAAGAGAACTAATTAAAAATCTTCGAAAAAAAGGCAAAACTTATAAGGAAATTAAGGAAACTTTAGGATGCTCCGATCAAATGATTTCAAATGCTCTAAAATATGAAAAAAGCCTCAAAAACGTGGGCGCAAACACAAAATATCAACTGTTGAAGACCGTCGTATTGTACGATACAGTAAAATAAATCCTTGGGCGTCTTCCAAAAAATTTCAAAAGGATCTAAATCTTGCCGTAAGTGGTCCTACTATTCGTAGACGCCTGATAGAAAATAATTTATTTGCAATAAATCCACGGAAAGTACCACTACTGACAAAAAAAACAGGCAGTAGCACGCTTAAAGTTTGCACAAGAACACATCAATTGGCCGAAAGAAAAATGGAGAAACATACTCTGGACCGACGAAAGCAAAATTGTTTTATTTGGTGGTACTGGGTCTAGACAATATATTAGACGTCCGCCCAATACAGAATATAAAGCCCAATATACACAAAAAACAGTTAAGCATGGTGGTCCAAAAGTAATGATATGGGAAGCTTTTCGTATAATGGTGTAGGTAGGTCCAATTTACGAAATTAGAGGCATAATGGATAGAAACGTTTATGTTGGAATTTTGAAAGAGGTAATGCTACCTTATGCAGAGTGGAATATGCCTCTTAAATGGATATTCCAACAAGTTAACGACCCGAAACATACCAGTAAATTGGCAAATGAGTGGTTTCGGGTAAATGGAGTTTAGGTTATGTCGTGGCCTGCTCAGTCTCCTGACCTAAATCCCATAGAACATCTGAGGGCAGACGTTAAAAAATATTTTGCAGAGAAACCGCCATCAAATGCGGCAGAATTATGGAACACAGTACGCGAAACGTGGCATCAAATTCCTTTAAAGAAATACCAGAATCTTATTGACTCAATGCCTCGTAGATGTGCTGAAGTCATTAAAAACAAAGGTTATTCAACAAAATATTAAATCAGGGACACTATTTTTAAATAATATTTTACTTTTGTGACTTTAGCTTTAATACTACTAGGTTGTGTATAAACACTCCTATTATTTTGAACAGGGAATTTTGAAAGAAAACTTTGTTTTAATTAAATATTTTTTGATTTAATAATTTTAATTAAATAATTTATTGGTAAAAATTAGAAGCTGAATAAGAGATAAATTTTATCTCAAAAGAAATTAATATTTTCTTTTTTTTTCTACTTAATTTTAAACTTCGGCTGTGAATGAATGGCACTCCTATTATTTTGAACACAACTGTACATATGTATGTATATTTTTTTAGTAAGCTCTAAATCAAATAAATACTATATGTATATAGCCTGAGTTTATCTTTCACCTGTGTAGAATGCTACGGGAATTAACAGCAACAAATTCAATAATACATGTATGTACATAGGATCACTTATTATTGTACAATGAACACTTATCGTAATTTAACTACAATACAATACCATTTTAATTAAGAGTTTTTACGCATTAAGAATCAGTTTATAACATTTTAAATTAAACATAACGTTTTAGATTCAAATTATTATATTATATTATATTTGTGTCAGTTATAGCTGAGCTGTAGCTCAAAACAGATCGCCGTAGACGCGAAACGAAGTATGAATTACTCACTAAAGGGGGGTTTAGACGGTAACACAAGTCGTACGTAAAATCAAAGAGAAAATATTATGAAATTCCATCCGTATTTTAAAAATGAGAGTAAAAATCTTACGACAGATATTTTTTGCGTTTACACGGTTGGTAAAATACCAAAACAAAGTAAAATGAAAACATAAAATGCACATACACATTCACACAAAATTTACATGCATTGTGAATACATGCATCCCTGATCTAATGAAATATGATGGTTTTTTAAAAAATTTCAAAAAACAAAGAGAGCCGTACGACTGTCAAATTTTCATCCGTATTTTCTCTCATTGTCGTACGGTCTCATAACATATCAAGTTTACACGATACTATTCATTCTCTTCTACACAAAAATTTGACATGTCGTACGACTTGTATTACCGTCTAAACCCACCTTAACTAACACTCAATTTATACTGTAATCCTTAGTCTATGTGTTGCGGGTTAAAATAAATGAAACCACCCATGAGGAAAAATACAAGGCCAGTTCGAAAAAAAATTTTTCCTGGCGGATACCTACATGAAAGCATCGGGTAGAGGCCAAATATAAACCCAGACTATCTCTAAAGCCTCTAATCCCTCATAATAAAGCCCTAAGTGTTAGTTCTACTGTTAGTAATTATTATGTCAGGAATTGTTTCGTTTTTGTTTGTTAGTTGTTAGTAATTTGTATAAAATTCATGTTTTCATTTTTAGTGTTCATAATTTTTTTTATGCTTTACATATATGTAGCAGTATGTTGTTGGTAGTTTTTAAGTTTTTTTTTGTAGAGCAGTGTACATAGTTAACAACCTGAAATGAGAAGAAGAATTATTATTAGTAAGAGTTAGGAAGTAGTCCATGGAACGATACATGCATACCCTTTTGATGAAACGTCCATCCATTTTATTTTCTGAAAAGAAAAATAAAAACTTGAGTAGAAGAAAATTTAATCATACTTACATGTCCTTTGCAGCTGATGGAATGCACATGCGTAGCTTTTTCAGAACCCTTCCTAAACAAGTGAGGTGCGTTTAGTGAGTATAGAGAAGAAAAATAACAGGGTGTATCTGTACTAGGAAACTGTTAAATTCAAAATGCGTATATAGGAAATTACGAATTATGGGTAAAATAGGTGCAAATAAGTCCGGAATTTAGCAAATTTAAAAGTAATTCCACATCAGAAAAGTTAGAATGATAATTGTGTAGTTGTCCTTTAATTTAGCTTACTTAAGTAGAATTTTGTTATTCTTCGTTTTGATCCCATATACAGAATGGTTAATGAAACAACAACAACACGCATTAAATTACTTTACAAAACGACATGAAGAAAATAGATGTGTAGGTAATGTAATTTAGAATAGTGAAACTCATGAACATCAAATATAGCATTTACTATGTAGAAATATCTTACGAGTCCGTTACGGAATAAATAAGTGAATGACGTCATGCATATTCAAACGAAAGTATGACTCATCATTCACCGTTACACAAATAAGAAGATAAGGCAAACGAAAGTATGACTCATCATTCACCGCTACACAAATAGAAAGTTTAGGCAGACGAAAGTATGACTCATCTTTCACCGTTGCATGAAAAATTTTTGCAATTTAGCTTTGGAATGTGGTAACGGAAAATATTTTTTTTTAAATTTAAACCATTCAATAGGCGAGGATATATAAGTTCATGCTAAGGAAGGCTCAAAGATTATTAAGTGAAAAGATACTAAGCTGTGTAGTGCTGGAGAAAAATTTTAGTGACTTTTAAAAGAAGTGAAAAGTTTAAGAGCGAGTGGTCCAAATAGTGTAAACAGTGAAACACTTTTTTTGATTTGAACTCATAAGAAAAATAAATAGTGTATATAAAATAAGAAAAAACGTGAGTGGACATAGTTTATAGTTAAAGTAAAAAAATTTCTTTTTTGTAACAAATGTTTATTTTTATTAGCTGGCTATTTGTGTATGGAAAAATATTGGAAATCCTCTGACCACTCGATGAGGAAACGAAATAGCCAGGTAACAACTATTATTTTAATTTTATAAAAATATTGCCAGCACCAAATTATAAATAGAGAGCAGAAGTCAGTTAAAGAAAATAGTAAAAGATATAATTTTATCAACAATACTTAAATACCCAAAAAAAAAATATAGAAACCTAATTTTGAAGTTAAATTCACACCCCCTAGTAACCAGATTCACCTATTGGAAAGAAAAGTAAAACAGAAAAAAAAATAAAAGTTTTTTATAGTCCGTAAAGAAACGATTTAGTTTTTTTTTATAACTAATCTTAGTTTTAAGTATTTCCTTTTAGTAGTTTTTTTTTTTGTATATATCCTTTTTTTTATTTGAAAATCTCAAATTTTTTGGTAACATATATATCTCATAGTGCGTATCCAGTGCTTAGGTATATCGCGAAAAGTAAAACCCAAGAATAAGTGAAAAAATTAGATTGCAAATACAACTCAGGGAGCTCCTTTAGCTGTAGGTATTAGTTTTATTTTCGAACCTAAATTCCGGTTTTAAGGAATAAAGAACTTAAGCCCTGTAGATCATAATTTTATTTATATAACAATTTTTTTTCATTATAAGATATATATGTGTTTTTTTTTTTTTTGGTTGTAAAATTTCGAAACGTATTAATTTTTGATTGTATAATTTTAATTTCCCATCACTTTTTTATTAATTTAATTCAATAAATTATGTATTAACAATTAGTATAAATTTTAAATATGTTGGCTTAATTTATTAAAGGGCAAAGGCAATGATAGACAGGTAAGTGGGCACGAGGTCAGGTGGAAATAGGGTCGTCGCATAAATACATATTGGATCTTCTCGACGACAAGGTTGGGTGGGCAATTTTTGGAGCTTAACACCTGCTTCCAAACAAAGACTTTTTATGTGGTCCCGTAGAGTTAGATTTTAAACGTTTTGTTTTTTTTGTGTTCAATTTTTTTGTGTTCGGATACGCGTCTGGCGGGAAGGGTTGGAACCACCTGAGATGTCAATGAGCTAGACGGAAACCTCGCCAGTGCAACCGGTCCGTAACATAAATGGCGCCCAAACAAATGTGGTACCTTGGAATACTTTTATATTCAATTAAGAAAAATATTTCAAGTTACAGTGTAAATTCATATAATTACAGCTATATATGAGAAAATAGACCAGTTAAAATTTAAAATAGCCCATAAAAATCACCTGATATTATGGACTTTTATTCTTATAGCGGCCTGGTCAATAACGCACCAGCGGTTCCTTGTATGGGAGTAAAAGTCAACATTAGAGGATGATTTTTGTCCAAACGCTAAACTGTTATAGCTCAGGTTTGGTTGAAAATCTGCCTGATTGTATAACTGTTCAGTGAATCACATTCTTGATTTAATTTTAAAGTGATAAATTTAATTTTTGCATTTTTGTTTTAATTCGTTGTTTGTGTTTGAACGTCCAATAATCTGATAGCCTCTCGTTTTCATTTCTAAGACGAGGTTAGTTGTATCAGATAAGATGTGTAAACGATGTCTCCCTTGTATACTAAACAAGGTGATGGTCCGCTTTACCACACAAAATAACGAATTAAAATTTTTTTTTTGAGTTCTAATGTTATCTAGACCACATGAAGATACTTTATATTTTATTCCACCTTGATACACGCATCCGTTTATCATTGCCTTACCTGAACAAATAAATATAAAAGAAAAAACAGAAAAAAAAAAAGGAAAATCTTTTATTATAAAATAATTATTATTATATTTTTTTTATTTAACTTCTATTTACCTATTTATACATTTCATTTTTATTATTAATATTTTATTTATATCACCGTAGTTTATTATCATCAGTATTATTTGAATTATATATATTTTTTTTAGTGAATTTCAATACGTAGAAATCTGTTATATTATTCATATAAAGTTTTGTTTTAGCGTGAAACAACATATTAGCCTTCCGTATTTTTTTATAGCAATATTCTATACGTTTTTTTTAATTTCATTTAAATTTTTGTTATATTGGTTTCGTTAATTATTCCTTTTGCGCAAATCTTTGATATATTAATATTAGTTTGTTTATTCGCGTGGCGGGTAGTATGAACAATAAGCCAAAGGTTAATCGCAATAGAAAAAGAGTTAGACAAGTCCAATTTGATTTAAATCGTTCTTCACCACACGTCGTGAAAAAAATTCAGAAACCTAATACCCCTATAATAAACACCGAAACAAAAAGAAACAGAGAGATGACTGAAAATAACAGAGAAACAGATCAGTTTAGGGATATGTCCAAAACGATAATTTCCGGCTCATCTCAAACATCTCAGACCAGTGCAAACATTCATAAAGATATCTTAGCTCAAGGGTCTAGTAGACAATCAATTAGATCAAATAGTTCAGAACGTTTTGAAGAAAATGTTAGGAAGATGATTGATCAGGGTGTTAGCACACAGGTCGCAGATATTAAGAGAACTATGCATGAATTAGCAGCAACAGTGGGTAGGTTGAGCATGGTTGTCCAACAAACTCAAGCGGAAAACAGGAGGTTATTAGAGTCTAGTCTGCAAAATCAAGTAAAAAATTCAAATGATGCATTTCAACCTATGGATATGTCTGCGGCAAAAGAGCAATCTATTCCATCATCGAGAGCTTCATCTGTGAGCGGTGATGATTGCAGAAATTACAGCCCACCGCGTATCGACAAATGGGGATTAGAGTTCGATGGAAATAATAGCAAACTAGCTGTAGAAGATTTTGTGTTTCGTCTGGAGCGACTACAGTCTCAATACGGAGTGTCCTGGAAAGAAGTACTAGACAATTTTCACCTTTTGGTTAAAGGAGCAGCTGAAAAGTGGTACTGGCTCTTTATTCAAACGACTTATGTAACAGAATGGTCAACTCTAAAATCTGCTATGCTTAAACAATACCAAGCTACAAGATCTAGCTTTGAACTCATGAGAGACATGGTAGAAAGAAAACAAATGCCAGGAGAATCGATTGATGATTTTTTTTTCGCGATGACCCAGTTCAGATCCCGACTAAACATATCCATGCCAGAAGCCGAGATGATCAAAATGATTAAGAAAAACCTACGGGAAAGTATCGGCAGACTCGTATATCCTATGAACGTCTCCTCAGTTGAAGAACTTAGGATAAATTGTTTAGATGCGGAAAAGACATTTCTAAAAAAAGATGTGAGACAACAGCCAACACCAATTAATCGATATCCTAGACAAGTTCATGAGATATATGAAGAGCAACAAGAATTTCAACCCACATTGGAGATAAATAGTGAAGAAATTGCCGCATTAAGAAGTAGTAATAATAACGACCCCAACACAAAAACACCAATTATATGCTGGAATTGTCGCCAAACAGGTCACGTTTTTATGGATTGTCCATCAGAACAGAGGACCATTTTTTGTTTCCGTTGCGGTAAAGCTGATGTGATAGCACCAAACTGTGAAACCTGCAGAAATCGGATTTTTCAGAGGAACGACGGGAGAGCGGGGGACCATCGTTCATCACTGAACCCGCAAAACAAACGACCAGAATAAATACCACCAACGTAATAACTGCAACAAAAAGATTCAATAAGATCATACCACAATTACGACATCTTTATACGCTAGAAGAGCGACAAAAAAATTATGATGAAATCAAAAACAAAATATTTAACGCCGAAATAAGTCACCAACAACCCATCTTGTCAAAAAGAGTCCAAAAGTTACGAGAAAAGTTTGCCAAGAGAAAACGACATAGAAGACAGGCCATCGAAGCAATAAAATCAGCCGAGAAGAAAATATGCGACCCTAGACCATACGCCGAGATTAAAATTGGGGACATCAAAATTAACGGTCTTCTTGATTCGGGGGCTACAGTTAGTCTCTTGGGCAACGGATGTAGAGAATTGGTACAAAAATTGGAGGCAGATATAACACCTATATATTCAATTGTTTCAACAGCAAGTGGCCAAAAACAAAGACTATTGGGCAAAATTGTGGTGGATGTTGAATACAACAACAAACTATCCAGAATTTCGTTTTATTTGTGTCCCGACTTAGAGCAACCAGCGTATCTGGGCATAGATTTTTGGAAAGCTTTTCATCTTGCGCCTGATGTAGTTGGATTATCAGAAATTAATACCGAAAAGATCCTAGAATATTATAAAATTGAAAATGCCATTTCTAATCCACATGATCTGAGTAATGTAGAAAGAGAAAAACTAAATGAGGTAATCGAACTTTTTCCATCATTTGAAAAACAAGGCTTAGGGTCTACCACTCTTGAAAAACACCACATAACTTTAGTTGAAGGAGCAGTGCCTGTAAAGGATAAACATTATCCGATTTCTCCTGCAGTTCAGGAAATTGTATATAAAGAAATCGATAATATGCTGAAATTAAATGTTATTGAAGAGAGTGAGAGTCCCTGGAGTAATAGGACAACGGTAGTTCGAAAACCAGGTAAAAATAGGTTTTGTTTGGATGCCCGAAAATTAAACAAACTTACAGTAAAGGATGCATATCCCTTACAAAATATTGATGGTATACTCAGCAGGATTGATGAAACTTACTACATAAGCAGTGTAGACCTGAAATACGCATTCTGGCAAATCGAATTAGAGGATGAGAGCAAACCCTATACCGCTTTTACTGTGGCCGGTAGACCTCTTTATCAGTTTCGAGTCATGCCTTTCGGTCTCTGTAACGCGGCACAAAGACTTTGCCGACTAATGGATAAAGTGATACCACAGCGGTTGAAAGAAAATGTATTCGTGTACCTGGACGATCTACTGGTCATATCCGACTCTTTTGAAAAACACCTGGAATTGTTGAAAGATGTAGCACAATGTTTAAGAAACGCGAATTTGACGATAGGGTTGAAAAAGTCACAATTTTGTTTTAAAGAACTAAAGTATTTAGGTTTCATAATAGGTAGTGGTATGTTGAAAACTGACCCTGAAAAAATAAAAGCTATAAAGGAAATAAAGATACCAAAAACTCCTAGAGAAGTCCGAAGTTTCTTAGGAACTGCTGGTTGGTATCGCCGCTTTATAAAAGACTTCTCCACCATATCAGCCCCTTTAACGGATACGTTGAAGAAAAACAGCAAATTTATCATGACACCTGAGGCGATTACAGCATTTGAAACTTTAAAGAAAGCCTTGACATCGGCTCCTGTTTTACGTCATGCAGACTTCACTAAAAGATTTTATATCCAATGCGATGCCTGTGAATATGGTATTGGTGCCGTGCTTTATCAGCTCAATGAAAAACAAGAAGAACACCCTATTGCATTTTATTCTCAAAAATTAAATAACTGTCAGAAGAACTACAGTGTGACAGAAAAAGAATGTTTGGCAGCTGTGATGGCGGTCAAGAAATTTCGTCCATATGTGGAGATGATGCCGTTTACGATAGTCACTGATCATGCGAGTCTAAAGTGGTTAATGACACTAAAGGACTTGACAGGCAGACTTGCACGTTGGTCACTACAACTACAAGCATTCGATTTTGAGATTATGCATAGAAAAGGTTCTGAAAATATAGTCGCAGATATGCTGTCGCGTTTACCCGAAGGCGAAAAAAATTTAGATGAAATCAGTATGGAGGATTTATTTGACTTCGAAACCACAGAATTTCAAAGCGACGAATACCTGGAGCTGATAAATCACATTGAAAATAATAAAGAAAAATTACCAGACTTAAAAGTTGATAACGGAATGGTTTTTAAGAAAATGGATTTTGAACGAGAGGAAGATACCGAAGACTGTAAATGGAAACTCTGGATACCTCCAAACATTACTCAACCGATTATAGAAAAAGCTCACACTTCATTAACAACAGCTCATGGAGGAGTAAATAAAACTCTCGAAAGGCTAAGAAGATATTTCTATTGGCCTAAAATGGCGCTTGGGGTGAGAATGTTTATACGAAATTGTCAAACGTGTAAAGAAACCAAACCGACGAATCAAAATCTTCGCCCAGAAATTGGAAACCAAGTAATTACCGAGAGACCATTTCAGAAATTATATATCGACTTTATGGGAAAGTATCCCAGGTCGAAAAATGGTAATTGCTACATTTTCGTTGTAGTCGATCACTTCACAAAATTCACTTTCTTAAAAGCAATGAGAGAAGCATCTGCCAGTAACGTAGTAGAATTTTTGGTACATGAAATTTTTCACAAGTTTGGAGTGCCAGAAATTATACACAGCGACAACGGAGCTCAATTTACATCAAAACAATTTGCAAATTTATTAAAGACGTATAGAATACAACACCTAAAAACAGCCGTATATTCGCCACAAAGCAACGCTAGCGAGAGAGTTAACCAATCAGTGCTTGCAGCCATAAGAGCGTACCTAAAAGAAGACCACAGAGAATGGGACTTATACTTGTCTGAAATAGAATGCGCATTAAGGACAGCTGTACACGCTGCAACAGGAGTTACTCCATTTTTTGCACTTTTCGGTTATCATATGTATACTAGTGGTGCTGAATATAAACTGGGAAGAAAGCTGCAATCTCTAACCGAACATCAAATTACCAGCTTAGAACGAAATGATAGAATGGAGATAATAAGGCAACAAATTCAAGAAAATATGAAAAATGCTTATGAGCAAAGTGCTGGAAGATATAATAAAAGAGCACGGAAAGTTTTCTTTGTCCCAGGCCAAGAAGTATATCGGCGAAACACAATATTAAGTAATTTTTCGAAAAACCTTAACGCAAAATTTTGTAAAAAATTCTTGAAATGCAGAGTAGTCCGACCTGTTGGTAACAACATGTATGAACTAGAGACACCTCAGGGCAAATCACTAGGAATATTTCACGTTAAGGACATAAAAGTTTAGGGAAATTCTTGTGAAAGCATTAAGTCGGTATGTAAGAGTACGCAATAAGTATTAAATTTAGTTTTATTTATTTATTTATGTTTTAAGTTGAAACTTTTAACTCAAAAGTGGGATGAGATTTTTTTTTGAGATTGATTAGAATACTTCACCTTTAATTCCATGGAAATTACAGAATACCTGTGATAAACATATGTATGCATGTATACATGTAAACTTCTACTCACATAAGTACCTGATAGTTAATAATGATTGCAGGAGAAATGAAATGTGGAGGAAAATCGGAATATGATTAGGGAATAGTAGCAGTGTGAAAATTGAAGAACGGTGTATTATAGTGATAACAAAAACCTCTCACCACTTTCTTCATCGAAGGTTCGTAGAGAGATATGATGACTATTGGACACTAACGAACTTTGACATGTTGAATAGTAGAGGCTTAACCCGCGTGTTAATTAAATTTTATGTTTATTGTATTTTGTTTTTATTTTTGTTTGTTTTTTTTTATGAATGAATCATAATTTTATTTGCCTCAAAACTTAGCTTTTGTGGGCGTTCGATTTAACTTAGCACTAATAGTGCACTACTGAAAAGTCAGTAACAAGAAATTATTTAAATTTATAAATGGGTTGTCTCTACAGTTCTTTTGTCTTAGTGTGAGTAAAAGAATCTGGAAGAGTATTCGTGTCCAGTAGGATTCAAAATCACTATAGTATACCGGTGTAAAACATTGCTATATTTGCCAAAAATATTAGACGAGGTTTCCTTCACCAACGAACTAACCTTATGTTCTATTGCCCGGCTAGTTCAATCGGACAAGCATAAGACTCACTTCAGGGTCTTGGGTGTTCCCCACGTTGGGCTTGGAAAGCGAATTTTTCCACCCGCACACCGATCCCTTCGGATAAACCCTTAGAAATCGGAGTTTTGTTGCGGGTTAAAATAAATGAAACCACCCATGAGGAAAAATACAAGGCCAGTTCGAAAAAAAATTTTTCCTGGCGGATACCTACATGAAAGCATCGGGTAGAGGCCAAATATAAACCCAGACTATCTCTAAAGCCTCTAATCCCTCATAATAAAGCCCTAAGTGTTAGTTCTACTGTTAGTAATTATTATGTCAGGAATTGTTTCGTTTTTGTTTGTTAGTTGTTAGTAATTTGTATAAAATTCATGTTTTCATTTTTAGTGTTCATAATTTTTTTTATGCTTTACATATATGTAGCAGTATGTTGTTGGTAGTTTTTAAGTTTTTTTTTGTAGAGCAGTGTACATAGTTAACAACCTGAAATGAGAAGAAGAATTATTATTAGTAAGAGTTAGGAAGTAGTCCATGGAACGATACATGCATACCCTTTTGATGAAACGTCCATCCATTTTATTTTCTGAAAAGAAAAATAAAAACTTGAGTAGAAGAAAATTTAATCATACTTACATGTCCTTTGCAGCTGATGGAATGCACATGCGTAGCTTTTTCAGAACCCTTCCTAAACAAGTGAGGTGCGTTTAGTGAGTATAGAGAAGAAAAATAACAGGGTGTATCTGTACTAGGAAACTGTTAAATTCAAAATGCGTATATAGGAAATTACGAATTATGGGTAAAATAGGTGCAAATAAGTCCGGAATTTAGCAAATTTAAAAGTAATTCCACATCAGAAAAGTTAGAATGATAATTGTGTAGTTGTCCTTTAATTTAGCTTACTTAAGTAGAATTTTGTTATTCTTCGTTTTGATCCCATATACAGAATGGTTAATGAAACAACAACAACACGCATTAAATTACTTTACAAAACGACATGAAGAAAATAGATGTGTAGGTAATGTAATTTAGAATAGTGAAACTCATGAACATCAAATATAGCATTTACTATGTAGAAATATCTTACGAGTCCGTTACGGAATAAATAAGTGAATGACGTCATGCATATTCAAACGAAAGTATGACTCATCATTCACCGTTACACAAATAAGAAGATAAGGCAAACGAAAGTATGACTCATCATTCACCGCTACACAAATAGAAAGTTTAGGCAGACGAAAGTATGACTCATCTTTCACCGTTGCATGAAAAATTTTTGCAATTTAGCTTTGGAATGTGGTAACGGAAAATATTTTTTTTTAAATTTAAACCATTCAATAGGCGAGGATATATAAGTTCATGCTAAGGAAGGCTCAAAGATTATTAAGTGAAAAGATACTAAGCTGTGTAGTGCTGGAGAAAAATTTTAGTGACTTTTAAAAGAAGTGAAAAGTTTAAGAGCGAGTGGTCCAAATAGTGTAAACAGTGAAACACTTTTTTTGATTTGAACTCATAAGAAAAATAAATAGTGTATATAAAATAAGAAAAAACGTGAGTGGACATAGTTTATAGTTAAAGTAAAAAAATTTCTTTTTTGTAACAAATGTTTATTTTTATTAGCTGGCTATTTGTGTATGGAAAAATATTGGAAATCCTCTGACCACTCGATGAGGAAACGAAATAGCCAGGTAACAACTATTATTTTAATTTTATAAAAATATTGCCAGCACCAAATTATAAATAGAGAGCAGAAGTCAGTTAAAGAAAATAGTAAAAGATATAATTTTATCAACAATACTTAAATACCCAAAAAAAAAATATAGAAACCTAATTTTGAAGTTAAATTCACACCCCCTAGTAACCAGATTCACCTATTGGAAAGAAAAGTAAAACAGAAAAAAAAATAAAAGTTTTTTATAGTCCGTAAAGAAACGATTTAGTTTTTTTTTATAACTAATCTTAGTTTTAAGTATTTCCTTTTAGTAGTTTTTTTTTTTGTATATATCCTTTTTTTTATTTGAAAATCTCAAATTTTTTGGTAACATATATATCTCATAGTGCGTATCCAGTGCTTAGGTATATCGCGAAAAGTAAAACCCAAGAATAAGTGAAAAAATTAGATTGCAAATACAACTCAGGGAGCTCCTTTAGCTGTAGGTATTAGTTTTATTTTCGAACCTAAATTCCGGTTTTAAGGAATAAAGAACTTAAGCCCTGTAGATCATAATTTTATTTATATAACAATTTTTTTTCATTATAAGATATATATGTGTTTTTTTTTTTTTTGGTTGTAAAATTTCGAAACGTATTAATTTTTGATTGTATAATTTTAATTTCCCATCACTTTTTTATTAATTTAATTCAATAAATTATGTATTAACAATTAGTATAAATTTTAAATATGTTGGCTTAATTTATTAAAGGGCAAAGGCAATGATAGACAGGTAAGTGGGCACGAGGTCAGGTGGAAATAGGGTCGTCGCATAAATACATATTGGATCTTCTCGACGACAAGGTTGGGTGGGCAATTTTTGGAGCTTAACACCTGCTTCCAAACAAAGACTTTTTATGTGGTCCCGTAGAGTTAGATTTTAAACGTTTTGTTTTTTTTGTGTTCAATTTTTTTGTGTTCGGATACGCGTCTGGCGGGAAGGGTTGGAACCACCTGAGATGTCAATGAGCTAGACGGAAACCTCGCCAGTGCAACCGGTCCGTAACATATGTCCACACTCGGCGAGGCGAGTTGGCAACTTTTGTAGTTTGTAGACGATTACGGTGAGGGGAATAAAAGAAGAAAAATACTTGCCCGTTCTCGGCGATTCTTTATATTCCCTCATTCGTTTTTTTCTTTGTAGTTGATTATTTGACATTTCCTTTCATATTTTTTTTCGCTTTTTGGTGTTCACATCTTTTTCGTACAATCGCAGCGTTCGTTTTTCTTATGTTTTTTTCTTTTTAATAAGTGCAGCGTTGCCAGTTTAGGTGTAATTACACAAAAATGGAAGAGAACACTTTTTCTTTAAATATTTTTAGACCATACATTTTCTATATAATTTTGTCTCACCATTACTTCAATTAAATTATTTATAATAAATTTATTAAATTATTCATGTTTTTAAGCAACCCATAATATTGGTCACCATACAATTACATTTCATAGAAATCAAACATTATTCAATACCAGAAACAATATGAACCTTATGATAGCAAGATGTCGGTTAGAAACTACGAAACAACGAATTGAATATATGGATAGTATGGAATTTAATAATCTCCTTCAAGATATTAAAAATATACAACGAATTTCAATTTTCAAGAAAAGGATAAGGAATATTTGCTTCAAGACTTAGAAACTCTTTTCATATGATTTACAGCAATTGTATAAAATATCCTATAAATTAATAAACAAATTTTGTGTGTATATATTACTATTTTTTTACTTCTTTTATTTCTTTCCTTTCTTTTGTAAATTATATAAATATATAGAATTAAACCTTTAGATGAATATCTTAAAATAAAATATTTGGGGGATTCAAATGGTCGTTTTGAAGTCATATATCATAAAACAATAAAACGAAAAAATATGATTGCTGTAAACAACCCGTCATAGTTTGGTATATTATTTTTAATTTTATTTTTTTATTTTTCAATTTATGACAAAATGGTAAACATTGGTTGAAAAGTCTTATTGTTTTATGACTTTTTTATTCAAAGACCAACAACAAATTTTTTAAACTATTTTAAAATTGTATGATATTATGACAATATGACTTGATAGGACCCCGTTTGAATACCCCAATTATATATTGTACATGTGTAATTCAAAGCTGTAAATATTTTACCAGCTCGCCTCAATAATGACTAAGTGATGCTGAGACAATCTTAATTTGATATGCTAATGATATAAAGGAATAAATAATAATAAAAAAAAAACAAAAAAATTCTTTACGCATTAAGGCACCCTTACACGACATGTTTTTTACACGTGTTTTTTAAATTTAAAATACATAAGTTTTTTTTGTGTCTGTCAAAATTAATTAATTTAATTTCACAAACGTATATGTATAATTGCATATGTAAATAAATAATAAATTTTTAGGCACACAATTTATAAAAAAAATCTATTTTACACATAATTCATTGCCGACTAATGTTTGTACAGGCATAGAAATTTAATATCATATGTGTGCACATACGAAATTAGAACATGCCCTAATTGAAATTTTGTCAAAAGACTTTCCTTGTGTTTTTTACACAAGCAATGTTTTAAAAGTCACACACGACATGTAACTGTTTACTCATGTAAAAGTTGACAGTGTAAAAAACATGTCGTGTAAGGGTGCCTTTAATAGTAAAACATTTGAATATTTTCAAGGTGACTTTTTCAAAATTCATACCAATTTTAAAATATGTGCACTGGTGAGCTAAAGCAAACATTTTTGGAATTTATTAAACTATAAGTAAATTGCCTTTCAGTGGGGACAACATGCTTTTTAAATTTTAAGAATCATAATGAAATGTAAATTCTTCTGCCCGTATGCAAAAAAATTAAAATAGATTTTAATTCAAAATTAAAATGGAAAATAAAGACAGCAAATTTACTTTGTTATTTCTTATATGACCGTTAAACTGCTGAATGTCTAATCGACACATAATACGTGAATACATAATCTAGCTGTTAAAAGACAAGGGAAGAGAAACATTTTTATTTTTCATTGATAGAAAATTTAATTGTGAAGCATAACGATATTACATTAAAAGAAAATATTTTGTTTATATCAACCGATTTTCATTATTTGCAGCTTATTTTGTATCTAACATACCTTAATTTTAGGATAAAATATGTCTTATCTTATAAACTTCTTCAAAATTTAAGCGGTGCTCCCGAACTACTTCAAGTACTAGTCCTCATTAGCACTAGTATTCAACTATAAATACATACTTTAATATTGTTTGGGCTGTTCCAATAGCTCTAGTAATAACTTTAAGGTTTTGTCTTCTACAGGGAAATTTATAAATACACAAATATTTATTCATATTGTTACGAAAAAAATAAATTAAGTAAAAAAAAGCGCCAAAGATTACAGCTAAAATAAAAGAAATACGCGTATTATGATAACACTTTAGAGTAAAAAAAGTAATAACAACAACCACGTAATTTTGTCTTGTGCTGTTACCAGTAAAAACAAAAACACACACGCACACATATATCTTTATATTAGTGCTGCAAAAATTACTACGAAATCATTTCAACAACAACAATATAAGAAATATTCTGTCTACAAACTTCTACATGTGCTGGAGATATACACACACATATACATGCAAAAGTAAATTAACATGTTGACACACAAATATTTTGCGATATGCAGTGATCTCGAAACTGAAAGAAAAATCTAGACGCATAGAAATTTAAATAAAAGGCAGAGCAGAGATTGGGAATCAAGTTAATTGTGATTTAGCTGCGACAGAGTAAAGATCATCAGTGAATCCCTACGTGTGGTATTGTTCGACGGTGTATATCTAGGAAAGTGTATTAAGTGTAAATAAAGTAAATTAGTAAATACACAATCAAATCAAGTGCTTATTATTGTAATTAAGAATCCGCATAATAAAAATTATTTCTATAGAAAAGGTCTGTAGAAATAAAACGTTTTTAAAAGGTAAAAACGTAACAATTGGTGTCAGAAGTGAAATTACAAAATAATAAGCATGAAGTTTCAAGATCTGAAGGTAGACCGGCTTAAACGTGAATTAAATAAAATGGAATTGCCGACTACTGGTAATAAAGCGGAGCTGCAGAAGAGACTATTGGAAGAATTCAAGCATCGTGGCATTGACATCGACGCCTATGAATTTGAAGATGACGAAATAGAGGTATATGAACCTGCAAAGACCAGCAGTTTAGACATAAATAAAAGAAACAACAAAGGCGAATATGGAAATAGCTAGAGCTCAAAATCAGGCATTGCTGGCAGAGGTAAAAGAAACATCCAGAGCTCAAAATCAAGCATTGCTGGCTCAAGTTGAAGAAAGATCTAGAGCTCATAACCAAGCACTACTGGCAGAAGTAAAAGAAACATCTAGAGCTCAAAACCAAGCATTATTGGCAGAGGTAAAAGAAACATCTAAAGCAACAAACGAGAAGTTAGTGGAAATTTCTGAAACATTCAGTAAGAGGGTAGAAGGCGTGGAAGCAAGAGTGGCTGACTTAGACGATAAAATTAATGAAATTGAAGAAAAGGTCAATAGTATTCAATGCCAACAAGCTGGACCAGTACGTGTTGTTCCAGAATTTACCAGCAAAATAAAAACCCCTTGCTTTGATGGTAGCACACCACTTTCTGTATTTAGACTTCAATTTAAAACTGTTGCAAACAAAAATAGATGGGACGACGAGGAGAAGTTACTGGAACTAATATTGGCCTTAAAGGGTACAGCCGCAGAAGTCCTGGAGACAATTCCAGCCAGCTCCAGAAATAATTACGAAGACCTAATGGTGGCGTTGCAGCGTAAGTTTGGTAATGAGCACAAACGAGAATTGTACCAAATAGAGTTGAGATGTAGAACGCAAAAGTCCAATGAGTCACTACAGGCCTTCGCCATGGAGATTGAAAAATTGGTACAATTAACATACCCAGGCGAAAATCATCCATTGGTAGATCGTTTTAAAACCGAAGCATTCGTCAATGGCATACGTGACCCTGACTTGAAGCTCGCGGTATGCAGCACTCAAAGGAACACCTTCGCTGAAACAGTAGCATTTGCATTGGGACAGGAAACCGCTAGTGCTATATCTAGGCCACAGGTACACAAAGTGCGTGCTTTGGATGTCGAGCCAGAAGCACATGACGTGCTTAATGACCTAAAAGCGATGATGGAGCAAATTTGTGCCGGCATGCAGCAGAAGATGAACGCAAAGTGCTTCAATTGTGGTAAGAGTGGTCACTTCCAAAGAAACTGCAAAGTGCCACGAAAAAGAGCAAGGTCTATCTCGCCATCCAGAAGTAACAAACGGGTGAACCACCAGCAGCCATCACAAGAATCCCCGTTAAACTAAAACGAGCTAGCACTAAGGGGCAAGAGCTAGCTCCCACAAGCGAGTGCCCCACGATCTCCATATCAGTAATGCAGCAAAAGAACAGCAACTTAACAGTAAGTGGGTATCTAAATGGCAGAAGACACATCTTCACTATAGACACTGGGGCAACGCAGTCGATCATCAGACCCGATATAGTCAACGGAAGATGTGAGTCACTACAAAACGTTAGACTACGAACAGCTACGGGAGAATCTGCCACTGTCCACGGGAAGATAGAGGCTCAAGTGACTATGGCCAACATTAGCGTGAGACATATTTTTATTGTTGCCGATATTGTTGATGAGGTTATCATTGGTGCCGATTTTATGATAACCCATGGCATCAACCTGAATATGGGGCAACAGATTATGAGTTGGCATAATGTTGAGATACCGCTTGATGTGGGTTCAGAGTTGGGTTTATTGCATTGAATTTATAATGCATTATCGTTTCCACTACCACTAAACCACTTAGTATTAATGCAGCAATATTGCAGCCACCACTAAATGCAGATAGAAATAGTTAACCACTAAATAAAACCATTTTAGTGGTAGTGGAAATTTATTGCATTAAAAAAAACAAATTTAGTGGTAGTGGAAATTTATTGCATTAAATAAAAAAAATTTTGTGGTAGTGGAAATTTAATGCATTAAAAAAAACAAATTTAGTGGTAGTGGAAATTTATTGCATTAAATAAAAAAAATTTAGTGGTAGTGGAAATTTAGTGCATTAAATAAAATAAATTTAGTGGTAGTGGAAATTTATTGCATTAAATATAAAAATTTTAGTGGCAATGGAAATTTATTGCATTAAATATATCGATTTTAGTGGTAGTGGAAATTTAGTGCACTAATTTTGAATAATTAGTGGTAATGGAATATAACTCCATTGGCACTATAGTGGAATGGAAATTTAGTTCCACTACCTCAGTTCCACTATCGTTTTAATATACCTTCATATATGGATATAATATTATTATATGCATACATAGCTTAAGTCAATGTCAAAATAAATTGTTGTGAATGTTATTTTCTTAATTTACTGAGTCCGCCTGTATAAAGTAAATAATTGTTGTTATTGTTTTAATAAGAATTTTAGTACTTTCAAATGTAATATATTATTCAGTTCACCATAGGTAAGATTTTAATGGCGCGGACTGCTAATATTGCCAGCCGCTAATCGTTCAGAAGTAGTGCACTAAATTTCCATTACCACTAAAATCGATTCATTTAGTGCACTAAATTTGCACTACCACTAAATTTGTTTTATTCAATGCACTAAATTTCCACTACCACTAAATTTATTTTATTTAATGCACTAAATTTCCACTACCACTAAATTTATTTTATTTAATGCACTAAATTTCCATTACCACTAAATTTGTTTTCTTTAATTCAATAAATTTCCACTACCACTAAATTTGTTTTTTTTAATGCAATAAATTTCCACTACCACTAAATTTTTTTTATTTAATGCAATAAATTTCCACTACCACTAAATTTGTTTTTTTAATGCATTAAATTTCCACTACCACTAAATTTTTTTTATTTAATGCAATAAATTTCCACTACCACTAAATTTGTTTTTTTTAATGCAATAAATTTCCACTACCACTAATTTTTTTTATTTAATGCAATAAATTTCCACTACCACAAAATTTTTTTTATTTAATGCAATAAATTTCCACTACCACTAAATTTGTTTTTTTTAATGCATTAAATTTTCACTACCACTAAAATGGTTTTATTTAATGCACTAAATTTCCACTACCACTAAATATTATAGGCGATAATGCACTATTTTTTCCGCTACCACTAAATTTAGTGGAAAATTAAATCTAATGCAATAAACCCAACTCTGATATTATTATATGCATACATAGCTTAAGTCAATGTCAAAATAAATTGTTGTGAATGTTATTTTCTTAATTTACTGAGTCCGCCTGTATAAAGTAAATAATTGTTGTTATTGTTTTAATAAGAATTTTAGTACTTTCAAATGTAATATATTATTCAGTTCACCATAGGTAAGATTTTAATGGCGCGGACTGCTAATATTGCCAGCCGCTAATCGTTCAGAAGTAGTGCACTAAATTTCCATTACCACTAAAATCGATTCATTTAGTGCACTAAATTTGCACTACCACTAAATTTGTTTTATTCAATGCACTAAATTTTCACTACCACTAAATTTATTTTATTTAATGCACTAAATTTCCACTACCACTAAATTTATTTTATTTAATGCACTAAATTTCCATTACCACTAAATTTGTTTTCTTTAATGCAGTAAATTTCCACTACCACTAAATTTGTTTTTTTTTAATGCAATAAATTTCCACTACCACTAAATTTTTTTTATTTAATGCAATAAATTTCCACTACCACTAAATTTGTTTTTTTTAATGCATTAAATTTCCACTACCACTAAATTTTTTTTATTTAATGCAATAAATTTCCACTACCACTAAATTTGTTTTTTTTAATGCAATAAATTTCCACTACCACTAAATTTGTTTTTTTTAATGCATTAAATTTCCACTACCACTAAAATGGTTTTATTTAATGCACTAAATTTCCACTACCACTAAATATTATAGGCGATAATGCACTATTTTTTCCACTACCACTAAATTTAGTGGAAAATTAAATCTAATGCAATAAACCCAACTCTGTGTGGGTTATGACAACAATACTAACGCTAGAAAACTAGTTGCTGTTGGACGACAAAAATTACGACCACAATCAGAAACATTGATATGGGCGCGTGCGGAGGGGGATTGTGTGGACAACCGCTTGTGGGTAGTAGAACCAGAAGAAATAAAGGCCGAAATATTAACAGCAAAAGCCCTTATTAAAGCCAATAAAGAAGGCATAGTACCAGTGAGAGTGCTCAACCTATCAGCCCAAGAAAAAATCATAACAGAAAGATCAGATGTAGGCCGATGTGCTCCAGTAGAAGCGGTAATAAATCATGAGAGCACGGGGAATCCTGAAAACATACCTACCAAGGACCAAGCTCTATTTAAGGACTATGTGGAGAAATGGGTGAAAGAATTAGCAGCTTCGTATAAAAATAAAGCAAAACAGCTGCTTAAGAAGCATGCCAGCGTCTTCGCCGTAAAAGATCACTGTCAAGGTAGAACGGCCATTGTTAAGCACGTAATCAACACCGGCGAAGCGAGACCTATTAAACAGGCAGCCAGAAGCGTACCCTTGGCCAAGAGAAATGAGGTAAAGGACCTGGTCAAAGAAATGGAAAAGAACGGTGTAATAGAGCCATCATTCAGTCCGTGGAGCTCACCTGTAGTCCTAGTGAAGAAGAAAGATGGCGGTACAAGATTCTGTGTGGACTACAGAAAACTTAATGATGTCACTATAAAAGATAGCTACCCGCTACCAAGGATTGACGATACGCTGGACACGCTAGCAGGAACAAAATGGTTCTCCACATTAGACTTGCAAAGTGGCTATTGGCAAGTAGAGATTGCAGAGAAAGATAAAGAGAAAACCGCTTTTAGTGCGAACGGTGGTTTATGGCAATTCAAGGTAATGCCGTTTGGGCTCTGCAATGCGCCGGCCACATTTGAGCGTCTTATGGAGCGAGTATTGAAAGGACTGCACTGGAAAACTTGCTTGGTGTATCTCGATGACATAATAGTGATGGGTAGAACTTTTGACGAACATCTCAGAAACTTAGGAGAAGTTCTACAGCGAATATCGGCGGCCGGTTTAAAGTTAAGTGCAAAGAAATGTGCATTGTTCCAAAAAGAGGTAAAATATCTGGGACACCTTGTAACAGCAGATGGCATTACTACAGATGAAGATAAAACACGAGCAGTAAAGAACTGGCCTCGACCACAGAATCTTCACGATTTACGTAGCTTTTTAGGACTCTGCACATATTACAGACGTTTTGTGCCGAATTTCGCGAGCGTAGCAGCAAGTCTACATGAGCTGACCAAGAAATCAAGGCCGTACCACTGGGGCGAACCACAAGAGAAGGCATTTCAAACATTGAAAAATCTATTATGTGCAGCACCCGTTTTATCCTATCCTGTGCCGGGTGAAAAATTTGTCTTAGACAGTGATGCTAGTGGACATGCTATAGGTGGCGTACTCTCGCTGGTAGTCAATGGAACAGAAAAGGTTGTGGGCTATTACAGTCGAACACTCTCAAAGCCTGAAAAGAACTATTGTGTAACACGACGTGAATTATTAGCGGTATTAGAGTGCATAAAACATTACCACAAGTACTTATATGGCCAACATTTTCTACTAAGAACTGACCACTCTGCACTCAGGTGGTTGTTGCGGTTTAAGAACCCTGAAGGACAGCTGTCTCGCTGGATCGAACGACTCCAAAGCTACAATTTTAGCATAGAGCACAGAAGAGGCGCCAAGCATGGTAATGCAGATGCTCTATCGCGGCGGCCATGTAACATAGAGTGTAAACATTGTACTAAGGCTGAGGGCAAGGAATCTATCGTCGACATTCGGCTAACTCACATAGAGGCGAATAAGGACTGGGCAACAGCGCAAAAGAATGATCCAGTGTTATCAAAAATTATAACAGCTAAAGAAAAGGATCAACGACCAACCCGAAACGATATATCAGCAGAAGGCCCTATAGTAAAGGCTTATTGGGCTCAGTGGAATAGTTTAAAGCTGATTAATGGCTGCTTATATCGTACCTGGGAGAGTGCAGATGGCAAAACAACAACCGACTTAATAGTAGTGCCATCCTCCAAGATAAGTAAAATCCTAAATGAATTTCATAATGGTCCTAGTGGAGGTCATCTTGGAGTAACTAAAACTTTAGAAAAACTTAAACAAAGGTTTTACTGGGTTGGTTGTCAACAAGCTGTCACCGATTGGATAGCAAACTGTGCGCAATGTATAGCAGCAAAGGGACCAGTGAGAAGAAGCCGAGGGCAGTTACAGCAGTATAATTCAGGCGCACCATTCGAGCGGATAGCGATGGATGTGGCAGGTCCCTTTCCTATCAGTAACAAGGGTAATCGATACGTTCTCGTAGTGATGGATTATTTCAGCAAGTGGCCAGAGGTGTACACCATACCCAATCAAGAAGCAACCACAATTGTAGACGCATTTGTGAACAACTGGGTTTGTCGCTATGGTGTACCAATTGAACTGCACTCCGATCAAGGCAGAAATTTTGAGTCCATGGTGTTTAAAGAAATGTGCGAAATCTACGGCATAAAGAAGACCAGGACGACGCCACTACACCCCCAATCTGATGGAATGGTAGAGCGATTTAATAGAACACTTGAGGAATACCTACGTAAAGTGGTGAGTGAGCATCAAAAAGATTGGGACGAGAACATACCAAAATTTCTGTTAGCATACCGATCAGCTGTGCATGATTCGACATCAAAAACACCTGCCAAGATTATTTATGGCACTGAGTTGAGATTACCTGGTGACTTGGAATTTGGCGCCAAACCAACAGCGGACGCAGATGAGAGTTATGCCGTAAAACAAGAAAACCTCAACGAATTACATGATTTTGTACGCACTCGAATAAAGATGGTCAGTGACAAAATGAAAGCGAGATACGATAAGGCAGCAAATAGTGAGGGTTACCATGAAGGACAACTGGTTCTACTTTACAACCCACAGCGGAAGAAAGGATTATCTCCCAAATTGCAGACTAACTGGGAAGGACCTTATAAGGTAATCAAAAGGCTTAATGATGTTGTCTACAGAATTCAAAAGTACAACAGTCCGAGGTCCAAGATGAAAGTCGTACACTTAGAGCGACTGGCAAACTATGGGAAAGTAGTTAAGGAGCCTATTCGGGACGAACAGGCTTAAGTGGGAGGCAGTGTTACGAAAAAAATAAATTAAGTAAAAAAAAGCGGATGAAAAATAAAGTTTTTATTAAGGATTTTGTGGAACGACAATATTTTCATTTTAATTGCTCACACAGTATATTCCTGATTTTAATTTAAATTTTTTACGTCGAATATACTGTCTGAGCAATGAAAATGAAAATATTGTCGTTCCACAAAATCCTTAATAAAAACTTTACTTTTCATCCGCTTTTTTTCAAAATACGCTTAAAATATTGGTTATTAAATAAGCTATTTGGTAAAAGAATAAAACATTCCAGATATTCAATATAACGTAGGAAAAAATTGAAATGAAAATGAAAAATTTTGAAAAAAACGTAAAAAATAGGAAAATTTTGAATTTTGAGGTGACATATCTCAGCGATTTCTTCTCAGATAGAATTTTCCAGCATATCGACGGAAAGGGCATTCAATTACCTTTCCATCGATATGCCATTTATCTCGATCGGACTTTTTGGTTGGACTCCACAAGGGTTTGAGTGGGGCCATACCCCGAAAAACACAAAAGTACCGTTATCTAAAAAACGGTACTTAGGAAAAAATCATGACAGCGTTTTTCGTGCTCAGGAGGTCCCAATTAACTTATCTAGGCATGTAGCGTTCTTAGTATTCTTTGGCTGTAAACCAGTGTAATTGAAAGCTAATAAACAAAATAATTTTTTAATTTTTTTTTTGGGTATGAGAATTAATCTGCCTAGATTTTTTGGGCGTAACTTTGGAACGGTAAGAGCAAATTCAATATTTATTTTTTTAAATGACTCAGAATTTATCCACATTTTAAACTGAATCATTAGTTTTTTTAACTTCAATAGAAATTTTAAAAGTTACAAAGCATTATTTTTAAAATTTATGCTAAATTTACAAAAAAATGACTTAAAGGGTACTCAAATGAGCAAAAATATTACCGAAACTTATAATATTTGCACAGAGAAGTAAAGTTTAAACAGTTTTCTTTAAAAAAATTGACTTAGTAACAAAGAAAATCGTGCTAATGGACCGAGTAATGCGCAAAATTCAAAAAAAGTCGAGCAACCCCGATTTTTTGGTTAAATTCGATTTTAGCGACCTCTAAACCTCTTCCGAAAAATCTGAAAAAAATCACAAAAATACTTTACCCTATAAGCTTTCAAAAAATGCTGGGGGACCTATAAAATTCGAAAAAAAATTTTTTTTTGGGACACACTAATGTACATATGTATGTAGATTTTTTTAGTAAGCTCTAAATCAAATAAATACTATATGTATATAGCCTGAGTTTATCTTTCACCTGTGTAGAATGCTGTTAATACAGCAACAATTTCAATAATACATGTATGTACATAGGATCACTTTTTATTGTACAATGAACACTTATCGTAATTTAACTACAATACAATATCATTTTAATTAAGAGTTTTTACGCATTAAGAATCAGTTTATAACATTTTAAATTAAACATAACGTTTTAGATTCAAATTATTATAGTTTGTGTCAGTTATAGCTGAGCTGTAGCTTAAAACAGATCGCCGTAATTGTCTGTAGACGCGAAACGAAGTATGAATTACTCACTAACTAACACTCAATTTAGACTGTAATCCTTAAAAGTGAAACGAATAAATATAAAAAAATATACTCGTATAATAAATATTAACATATGTATAAAACAAAAGGATAATTATTCTGTATGCATTTAAATTTTTATTTAAAATTATAATAAAAAAACTTAAATTTATGTGGGTGTATATGTTATAAATTTATAGAGATACATACTCGTATAATAGTGTAATATAATATATACATATTTACATAAAAAGTAAGTACACGGTTATATTTAAATTTTATATATTATTTGCATATGAATTTACATTTAAACAGAATTAAAATTAATGGAGATTTACATATAGTATGTATATTTACATTTAGGAGATACATACTTAGGGTAATACACTTCGTGTATGTGGCAACAAAATTTGATATTTGACAAAAGAGATGACTTCTATTTTATGACATTATAATCAAAATATACATGTTATGTAAATGTTTCTTAAAAAATCATTTATTTGATTAAATTTGAAGTAACAAGTCATAAACAAAAGATATAAACGTTACTCGTACAAATAAATTGTGGTTACTCTTATTTCGTCAAATATTTGCCAATTCTGAACATATCATTTGAGTGATTAATATGTTTTAAAAAATTTTTTCTTGATTAGTTAATTGCAAGGAAATAATGAGTAATTTTGCAGATTCTTTAAATTTAACTGTCATTTTTTTTTCCACAAATAAAAATTTGGCGATTTTTTATTTTTGTATATTTTATCTTAAAATTTTTTATATTTAATATTACAATTTGACATGACGAAATGAAGTACAGGGGTTCATAGCACATGAAGCACACTCTCTTAAATAACATCCACTTTAAACTGTAAGAGAAAGTTGGTGTACAACATACATACCGTCATATTAAATACAAACGGACGTAACTACACAAAATTTTGAAATTGTGTTTTTTATTGATTATGGTTCGTTTTATCAAAATACATGTTCGTTCAAAATTTTAGATTCCTATTACAAAAAAGGTTGTATATAGGCATGCCATTCCTAATATCTCGACTTTGAAAACTATATAAAATTTCATGATTAACAAAATTTTTGATTTTAAGGTTTTTTGCTTCTCCTGTAAAAAAAACAATAAGTGTAGTTACATCCTTTTGGATTTAATATGACGATACATACTATGTATGTACCATACGTACTCACGACATACACAAATTATAACTAAATTTTGACATTTGCGCTGTCGACGTTTTGGTCATGATATACCTAATCGATGGCTCGTATTGGCGTGGTGTTAAGGGCCATTATGTTTAGAGTTCTTGAGTTTTTTTTTCCGAAATTTGAAAACATTTTTTTCAATAAGATATTCGTTGTGTAGAAAAAAAACCAATTTTTGTATTTTCTATACAAACATGTTTAGCGTCTCTGTACTTAATATTCTACCGTACAGAAGACTAAAGTACGAAAAAAAACCTTTTAATATTTTGGGATCAACATACTTAAAACGAGAATGCTATTGTTGTATCAAGCGGCCCAAATTGTATTTACAGTACCTGATACACAAGCAAGCGTCAAGAGGGCATTGAAATTTATTTTATCGCCACAAAGACCATATTTAAAAAAGAAAGCTTGATAATATACTCCTATTACTTTAAAACTAAACGAAGATTACTCTGAAAAATAAATAAAACTTAAATCAATAAAACACTTGACCTTTTTTAAAATTTTACGAGTCCTGAACCGAACTCAAACCAAAATTTTTAAATTTGATTAACCCGTACATAAACCCAATTTTTTCAGTGTTTCAGTCCCTGGTTTGCAAAGAATAAGAGAAGTCAATAATTAAAAGAAAAAAAAAATCTGCTCTAGAGTAACGAATTAACATTTTAATAGTTTAGACAACACAAATATAGGTATTGATTCGTATTCAAGTGTGCCTTGTCATTACGAAGCTGCCACTTCATCCTATCCTATGCTTTGTATTCAAACACGTTATAGTTTGGTAACTGAAATGTGACGATCTGAATAAATAATAATAATAATATATTTATGTTGTTTCTTTTGTATTTGAAAAATTATCCAAGTTTCTTTGTAAGCCACATATCTTTTGTAAATAACTATGCCAAAGGCGACGTGTTACAGGGTCCATTACAATGAAATATATAAACAATATAAAACCTTGAAGAGTGGCCGTTAGGCAAAATAGATATGAAAATACTAATCCCGCCTTCATGGTAGTTAATAGGCCAAAAATCCATGTAAAACCTAATAAGAAAAATAAAAGTACCAGTAATCGTATTTGGGATAATGCTAAACTCTTTTCTGTGTGACGTATAGTGCCTGCAGGATTTTTAAGTATATTATATATAACGACAAAGTATATAACCAAATTTGCCAATATCACTAAAGTTATGGGAAATACAATACTTATATACAGTGAAAGTCCAAATGGATAACAGATGGGATTATCTAATTCATTGTGATGGGGAATGTACGAAGCGCTGTCAAATAGAAGTAAGGAAACCACTGGAATCAAAGGTAAACCCCAACCTAAAATTGTGGATTTTATAAAGAATCTTTTAGGTCTAGTATTGCCGAAAACCTGGACATAACGTTTGAATTGGAGATAAGCAATGATTACCATCCAACAGAATTGTACAAGTATGGAATAATGCAGACAGGCACCGAGGGCAATACAACTGGTAAAAATTCCATTGATTAATAGGTGATGCGCATTCTCTTCAGTATTGACAAAACAGAAGAGTATCATTTGCAGCGCAATTGCAGTTGAAAGTTGTAGTAAAACTTTCGAATTTGCTTTTTGACGCCATGTACGAAACGTAAAGGCGGTAACAAATATTCCGGCGATTCCGAACAATGATAAGGAGCACCCCAAGAGTGTTATTATATCAAGAGCCTTTTCATGAATTTTCTTAACAATCACTTCAATTTCTGAATCTACGGATAGATTATAGTTGCCTCCCACCAAAAATGCAAATGGTGTTAAATGAGAACATCCACATAAAACAGTGTTATTGTTATTTGCTGAACGATTTAATAATTTTACACCGTCATTTACCCATGTCTGATAATTCCAATAACTGCATTGTTGATGCTCATTTTTGTAATTTAGTTTGTTTTCGCTGACATTTAATTCACTGACGGTCAGTATTAATGGCAACATGTCGGGCAAGTCCTTGTCATGGCCGGGAATCGAAATTGATATAATTTTTCCACCTACAATTTTTTTTGGTGCAATATTGCTTTCGCTTTCTTGAAACAATTTATCATTGGCATATATTTTGATTACAATTTTTGGTTCGGGAGCCTGGGATTGTGCGGTTTTATTTGACATCCTTGAAATTTCGTCTAAACGTTGCCAGAGCAAAGTAGGTACGAATGTTCCCAGTAATATATTTTTCTCATTAAGTAACTCATTAACACTCTGGTTTGCTAAAATAAATCGATAATACTCATTTTTAAATGCACCTTTCAGTAAGCCATCTTCATAAAATTCGGTGCTAAACTCAGTGTCTGTCCGAAATACAGCTATGCCTGTAACGTTCGCAATCAGCGGATTGATGGCAAACACTATAAAATTAATTGCAATTTTAACAACTACTCCAATATCTGCATATTCTATAATCTCAATTTCTTTGTCATTTGCTTCTGTAAGATTAACTGAAGACACATTTTTATCACTTAGATCTGTTTCCAGCCAAGTGTTGTCTAAGCGAAATGCATCAGTAGTCGAAATATAGTCAATTAAATATTCAAAGGCATCTAATAAAATGTTTGTAGAGTTTAGAGCGATCGAGGAGCGAATAACATGATCATTAACTTCTAATAAATAATTAACAATTCGTACAATTTCGACTTCAGTCTCAGATAAGTTTGTGTGTGCATATTGCAGCGTAAAATTCTTGTCATATATGCTTAATGTTGATGGAATAATTGTTTTGGTTTTAGAGACCTGCCTTAGTATAGTTTTAACAGTGTTATGAATTATTTTTGCTAAATAATATAAATCTGCAGGAATTAAATTTTTAACATTAGATTCTAATAGTTTTCTTACATCTTTTACAGCTTTTTCAGGATGTAACTTTGAAAGTTTGTTTGTATCTAGAGTGTAAAGATTTTGAGTGATTAGGCTGCCCTTTGTATTGGTAACGCATTTATTATTCAATGGCATAACTTCCTCCCAGTAGGCTCCGTTTATAAAATCTCCCAAACATTTTCGGCTAACAGGTAAACCATTTGGCTTTAAACAAAATTTTGATTTAGTGGCAGATTGCGCCATACGAGCCAAAAGCCAATCACTTTCGGGAAAACAAAACTCAATACTCCGCACAAATGCAACAAATTGTGGCTGAAATTCGAATATTAATTGAATTAATAAATTTTTAGCTATCATGCGAACTTCAGTATTGTGGTTGGCTCCCATCTGGTCATCTTCTAAACTATTTTCTTCCTCAGTAGTTTGCCCATTATTGGTATCAAAAGTTGACGATTTTAACGAAACCGTTGTATGGCATATACATTTCAAGTACGTCAAATTTGAAGGAATATATAAAATATCCATTATTCGAACATTATGAATGTTAAGATCATTTAATCTTCTCTGTCTTTTACCTAAATTTTTAAGTGTGTCTTCAATTTGAAGGGCTGTGTGCTTTATACGTGTAAAGTCGTAAGGTTGTTTAGTTAAATTGTATTCAATCTGCATAGAAAAAACATGCCCCTTTTTAGCTTTCGCTGCTACAACTCTCTTAGACGTTACAAAACTAAAATTAAAAATAGTGTGTGCTTCACACCAGTATTCACCGGCATAATAGCTTTCTAATTTTAATTTAAAAATGGTTTTTGTACAGGAGTCATTTTCCCAAATTTTTTTTATTTTTATTTTAGATAATATCTCATAGTCAGCATTCGTGAAGCAGTGGATGCTATTTTCTGGCTTTTTGTTAGACCATATGTAGTATTTATTATAAACAGTTAGTATTAATGATTTCAAATTTGAATCAAAACGCAGTATTATTTCAACATTCTTACGGCTTTGAATATGCTCAACACAAAGGCCATTAATATTTTCATCTGATGATACAATTTTCATTTGATTGCTTTCTGGTTTTATTGCCCATTTTGCATTTAGAACTTTAGATGTACCTTCAATTTCGACATATTTATCATTGACAATATCGAACTTGTCAAATATTAGTTTTAAAGTATTTAATTTTTTAAAATATTCTGTTATTCTAAGCATTCGATAATCATCGGGAAATTTTTGTCCACCCCATGTTATTCCATAACATTCATTTGGTCTGTGGCTCAAGGCGCCAAAATCTTGTGGACAACCAGATTTAGAAACAAAATGTTTTCTAAATACACAAACTGAATACCGATGCTCATAGCAATGAGTCATTTTAATTTGCATTGTTGCTTGACTTTGCTTTCCAATGTCGTGCAGTATATAAGCTGCTGCGCAATGTTTGTCTGATAACATTTGATCGTTATCTGATAAAACACCCTCTCTATAAATATACATTTCATTCCATTCTTTTCCCGGCAATCGTATTACTAATGGATTAAATTTCTTTTCTTTGTATCTTTTAATTGGCATCCAAAAGCGTGTTATATTATATTCATTGAATAAAAATGTTATTACTGCAGCATCAATTGTATCTTGATCATAACCTATTAAATAGTCTGATCCATAACAAAAATGTTCTTCAAATGGCTGTTCATCTTTAGAAATTTTAAGGCAAATGTATTCGCCTTTTACGTTTAATTCTGTTAGATCATCTGGACATTCGATATTTCTTTTTCCAAATTGTGTACACTCAACTTTAGGTGGTATCCATTGCCCTGTTTCGAAATTACATCGTCTCAAAACAATAGATCCATTAAACCAGCAAACGTCTGGCTGAGAAATCACGTAATTAATACTGTTCTTTTCATTTACCTTCCATATAAATGTTCCATTAAGTGTTGTTGACCTTTCCTCTGGACAAGTTTTCTACAATGGAAAAGTTCAGTTATTTAGTTCTTCCATTAAAACAAAAAAAAATTATAATAATCCACTTTTAGTGCGCTTACAACATTAAAATCATATGAGTTCCATGCCATTGACAAGTGGTTTATTACAAGCATTAATAAAATATCAAAAGTCAACCGATTTACTACTATTTTTAGCATTTTTTCAGTTAAATTTAGCAAAAAGAATGCGCTCGTCTTTGAGACTACCAGCAGCGCGTCTAGCGATCGCTTTAACAATTTATATTGTCAGTATGTAAATATTTTTTATTTTTTAATTTATTTTGCTGGAGAAAATATACTCGTATCTATAGATAATGTTTTCCTTTAACCATCTTTTTAATTTAGCATTTGAAGATATTTTATCTCATTTTCACATAAGATTGCCTGTTCATATACATATGTATGTACATGTATGTATGTATAAACGTTCTACAAAGAAGTATGTACATAAGTATGTACATACTACATATATGTATACTCGTACCTACACTTGTAAACAAAAGATGTTTAACTTCAGTAAATGATTACGAAAAAAAAGTTTATTCATTACGCATGAAATGGTATAAACCGTAAAATTTTATATAAAAATAAAAACACCCTACACATCAGTTTTTTATTGTAATAGTGCACTATTGATGTTTGATCATTCGAGGGTGAAGGTATAACACTGGCTCTTGAGTGGGCAAATTGACAGCAACTTGTTTCATCAATACAAAAAAAAGCGCAAAATATACAAATATCTATGAAAAAAAAAAAAACTGCACTATAGGTAGTTTGACTCTTTTTTGTGGCAAAAAGTAAAATTTCGGACATTTAAGATTGTTTTTTTTTTTCGTTGGGATTTGTTTAAAGAAGCAATCAAACAAATATTGGAGTTTGATTGGGATATTTCAGTAGACGAGGAAAGCGATGGTGATGACGAAGACATTTCAGGAATATTGAAAACTAATTTACAAGGTATTGTAGAAAGGGGAGAGAGCATAGAAATTTGACTATTGGATGATATTATCGTTGATAAAGATGAAGAACTAGAATCTCGAGAAAACTATGAAAAAGTTGACCAGAAGTCCCTTAGAATGGATGAAAAACATTTAAAGCACCAGAAGGTGTCTGGAAAGGTTAATCGATTTTGGACACAGAAGAAATTAAATCTTCAACAGAGTATTTCAGCTATATTTTCTATTCTGATGCTATCGATCTCATCAAAGACCAAGCTAATTTGCTCAGTCTTCAAGAATTAGGTATACGGTGCTATATTGGAGTCTGTACCTGAGAGTTGTGAAATTGCCCCAATTCAAAATGGCATGGTCCAAAGATTTAAAACTTACTGCGATTTCAGACTCGCTATCACGAAAGCGATTTAAAAAAAACTTAAGAGTGCCTTTACTTTAACGACAACGGCAAACAACCTAAAACTGAAGATTAAAACTATGACGAACTTTACAAGATACGCTCTTTGCTAGATATTGTAAAAAACAAGCTACCACAGGAAGAACACCAATGTGTTGACGAACAAATAATTGCATTTAAAGGTGTGTATGTCTATAAATCTCTATTATTTACCTCAGAATAACACTATATTTTTTTATTTCAGGCCTATCAAGTTTAAAACAGTACAATCCAGCTAAGCCACACAAATTGGGGATGAATATGTTAACGCGCGCTGGAACATAAGGCATGGTGAACGATTCTGAATTAAAGAAACGAGGAATAAGGTCTTACGACACGAAATGCGAAATCAACACAACTTAAAATGTACTTGTATACTGTGGTTTGACAATAAAGCAGTTCAATGGGGTGTTGCAAGAGATGGGGAGCACAACAAAAACGATCTATAGAAATTCCCAGGCCAGCAGTTGTTGCTTCTTATAATAGAAACATGGGAGGTGTAGATCTCTCAGATATGCTAATGGAACTATATAAAGTCAACCACCGCTCAAAAAAGTGGTCCATATGTACAATATATACGAATTTTTTATTGGTGCCTAGGTACATCTATTGTAAATGCCTGGCTTCTTTACCGGAAGCAAATGGCCTTACTTGAACCCAACCAAAAACATATGCCACAGATTACATTTCAATTGGAAATCGCTAATGAGCTTTTGAGCTCTACGTCTTCCTTTGCGACTCCCAAAAAGAAGTGGTCGGCCAGTAGAGAGCGAAGCACCAAACTTAAGTTTACCATCGAGCAGTGTTTCTAGTTATGCTTCTAAAAAGTACGAAGATAAACCAACACCTCCTAATACAAAGCATTTTGATGAAATTGGGCACTGGGCTGTCTTCGGTGAAAAGGGACGTTGTAGGATGTGTAAGACTGGAATTCCATTACCAAAATGTGTTAAATGTGGTATCAAAGAATATAAATCACGTACAAGTAAAATTTCTTATGGCGGTTTGTAATGTTGGAACCTGCAAAATAAATATATAAAATAAAAATTACTCAGCAAAGCCAATTCGTATACTCTCACTAAAAATGTGTTGTGTTTCTTTTTTGCTTAAGTATAGAAACGGTTTCATGCTTACAACAATGCTCACATACAATAAAATTCATTTGTTTTGTGCTTCTTAGTCATTGTTTTTAATTTTTAAAACTTAAAGATTGTTGTTAGTTCAAATATTTTTTGTAAAAAAGAATACAGTGCTCCGATACAACTACTAAGCTCAGCAATTAATTTTATACATATTTATTTGAAATAAAAGGTTAACTAAACCAAAAAAAGTAATTCAAAAAATATTAAAAAAAACAAGTATGTAGGTATATATTCATTAATGACAAATTTTCGAATGTTAAATTGATGATCTTTCAATCTTTTCGAATTTATTTCAGAGTTTTTATGGTATTTTTTCTTATTTTCTCTTTTTCTAACTCACATATGAAAATTTGAAATTGGGTTACAAAATGTTGCAAAATTTTTAATTTACAAAAAATATGTAACAAAAGTATGGCTGCAAAATATTTCATTTCCACAGATGAATACATTTGCAGACATACTCACATATATACATTATTACATACATATAAACGAGTACATACATGGATTACTTTTTTGCATTAAACATAAATTTATATACATATAATGTACGAGTATGTATTTCTATATAGGTATGTAAGTCAAAAAGTCTGGGGATTTTTCTATAACTGTACGAGTATTATAGTTATCCTAAGAATAACTTATAAAAGTACGTTCACTTGAAATTTATTATCGTAAACCCTGAAAACCCTGGGGGCAAATTACGGCATTCGATATCGAGCGAAATTTCATAAAATTTAAAAAGAGTTTTCATATAAATTTCTTTCGATATCGAATGCCGTAATTTGCCCCTGGTTTTAAAAATAAAGTGACACATGGCTGAGGTATGCAAGCTTTGAGGATACTGAGGGTGCCATGCTATAAGGGTAAAATATGGGTTTTTTCTACTGTCACTGTAATCTGAGATCGCATTTGATGAGACTATGCTCCCAAGCATCAGAGACGGCAGAGCACATATTATATGAATGTCCGTCTATTGATAGATTTAGATGGATGTGTTTAGGGAGAAATATGGTCTCATTGGCGGACAAGTCCACCACTAAAGTTTCGGATCTGCTGGTGTTCATAAGGAAGGCACTTGGTCTGCTAAACAAACTGTAGACTCAAAGGGACACAATGGATCTTATAGGTCGCAGTGCCTTGCATTAGTGCTGGGTCTGAACCAGATAATAATAATAAAAATAGGGTTTTTTCTGATAGTCAGGTTCCCCACTGTAAAGAGAAATTTAAGGTTCTTGGGGATGCTTGTAGCATTTTCTTGGTCTGGGTTCTGTATTTTAGGGATATCATGGGGAATGAGAAAACGGATCGGCTTGCTAGAAGTGCCTTTATGGGTGGGGAGTCTGCTAATTCCTTCACGGATGTTTGCTGCTCTATGATTGTCATTAAAGGCAAGATATCCAGTAATATTTTCCGTAAGAAATACAAAACAAATGGAGTTCAATCACTTTCTGTACTACTCTAGGACACTTTCGCCTCAATACAACCCGTGGCAAGACTCTGAAAATTCTGGCGATCCCTCGTCAAACTTTCTCTAAGCTTATAGCGGTGTATTCGGGTCATTGGATAATCGGTAAACATGCTGAAAGGTGGGGTCTGCTCTTTAACCCTCACTACAGAAGTTGCGGGAATACTTCAGAAAGGGAGACAGTAGGTTTGTTGGTGGTTACCCAGGTCTGGCAGATTGAAGATTTTTGGGGTGTCTTTTTTCGATGGATTATAGCAGTGCGCGTCCACTTTGTAGACAGCTCTGGTTGGTTGTAGTTCTTTTCCTACTTGGTTGGGTTCAGTTTGGCCTGTAATGGTATCAAAACGGCACCTGGTGCTAATTGTAGTTCGTCACGTTTTGGTTGGCAAGCCATCTGACCTACCTACCTACCTATGTCACTTTTCAAATAAACGGTTCATATATGACTAAATAAAATTTTTAACTCGATGTTGCTTTTTTTCTTCAATGAAATTTGTATAATTTTTGTTTTTTTTTTTTGTTCTCTGCACAGCTTGGGTTGATATGTAACTGCTTGAATCAAACGAAAAAATTGAGTTTTTAGTGGATTTGAAAAATAAAAAAAGATATTTGAAACACTTCTAACATCTGTATAACAAAATTCAAACTAGAAAAAACAAAAATCAATTTTATTTAAAATAATAATAAAAGGATATAAAGCTGACAAAAGATACAGAGCAAACATTGGGACAAAGAACAATTAAATAAAAAAAAAAATGCCTTAAAAGCTCAGCTCGAATTGAAAACAACATTTTGTGTTCCCATGGCCTCAATGAGATTCGATATTCTTTGGCACGAATATAATGCTGATCAGATTTTGTAACGTACCATGTAGAACGGTTAGCAATGTCCTTAAAGATGGAATAATTGATATTGTAGAAAAGGAGGGTGGGAGCCATTTATACACTAGCAACAGCAGTGCAGGGGGGTTCGTTCCTTTTCTAAACAAAATCTGGTCCTTACAGATTATTTATTGTCGACTCCCTTGTCTTCACAAGATATAAATATGTGTTTAAACTAAAATATTTTAAAATGACTACAAGGCCTATATTACCAAAAGCGAGCCCGCTCATAGTCATAATTGAGAACTATAGAAACAAAAAAACTAATTAAACACATTCTATTTAAACTAGGGCGTAATAAGGGCATCTTCAGGTGTCTTCGAAGAGCCAGTCTCTAAACCCTCCCAAAACCTAAGTTCTAATGACGAAAATAATATGTTTTTAGAACCCCAAGTGGATACCTAAATGTTTATCATCCTATGAAAACACACACATTACTTATTTACCTAGACATATTGTCTACTAATTTTTATTTTCAAAAAAATTCATTCCTTAAAAGTTAAAATTCTAAATATTGACACTTTAAATCACTGTTCAAAATTATTAAATTCAAATTTATAAACATATTCTTAACTACTTTGATTTCAATTTTAAAAGAGACTTAGATTTAATTAATTTTTATATTTAAATATTATTAAAAGTGAGTATTAATTATAAATTTCGCTAAGTGGAGATATACTATTCGTAGTCACTATTATTAAATTTGGTTGTAATCAATAAAAAAAAATAAAACGGTGTGTAAATCTGTTTACAGAAATATTGTCAGCAGCATAACTACTCAAAATAACATTATTAATTTAGTGAATGAAAGAAATTTTTAATATTACAATGATAATGAATTTGCTTTATGAATGATACTTATGCTGCTGCGCAGGATTACGGTAAACAGTTTCACAAATATATAAGTATTGGGTGTATGAAATAGTTTTAGACTCACCAAACATGTTGATTACCGATGTACTTGAAGGCCTTCCAGAACTCGATATGCATGTTGACGGGATGTTATTTTGTCTGATTTGCTGTAAAAATTTAATTAATTAATTACATCCAAATTTAGCTTATATTTGAATCAATCTCCCTTTACGCTGTATTACTACTCACAAAAATTAATGTAATACTTAAGTATAGGTATAGAATATTTCATATGCAAAATTACAAAAAAAAAAGACTACACAATAAACAGTAAAACTCTTTTTCGGTTTTTCTTTAAAATTAAAAAATGAATATCATGAAAGAAAATTTATACATAATAAGGTTTCCATTTAGTTTCTTTTCTTATTCAACTAAGGTATTTACATTTTTAAATAAATGAACCTTTTTTTTTCTTTTGTCTAGTCGCGAGGGGTATAATAGTTTGTACAGAAATGCATAATTTAAATTAATCTAATTGCAGGAGTATTTGAATTAAATTATATTTGATCATTTTAGTTTTTCTATTTTTCGAACTAAGAGACAACATTTTAAAATCCGAAAATTTTCCGTTATTAGGGGATTAATTCTCAATAAAAAAATACTTTTATAGGTTATATCAAATAAAAAAAAATACCGGTATTACATTAGTTTACTGTTATTTCTGTTGTTGTAATACTTTAAATACAATGGTGCTCCCGATCCCAAGTTGACCCGTTAACCACGTGGCTGGCAACAGAAAGCCACTGCGGGAAGCACCAACTTGGATGCAACTTTCCACTAGCTTGTTGCACTTTCCCGACCGTGTTTTCAATCCTTCTTATTTTAATTTCAATTTTGATTTGACGAAGGTTATGTAGACTAAATTTTACCTCCAATGAATAAAATCCTGTTAAAGTGAGATTGTATCAGATATTGTTTCCAAAAGCAAGAAAACCAATTTTACACTTTGCTTTATAATATATATAATAATTTTATTATTTTTTTACTGACCACGTTTTCACTGACTGTACAAGTCGGTTTTATTTTGCACTTGACTTCTAACTAAGCTTTCGATTGATCTTTTACGTATTAGCACCAATGACAAAATGAACGAGCCGAGGTTTTCTTGTCATAATTAAAGTTTCAGGCAGAAAAGTTCAAGAATAACGGTATGAAAGAAAACGAAACACTAATACATTTGTCATACTACAATTATGTAGAAAAGAACAAAACCAGGGTAGTCCTAATAGTAAACACGCTGTACCATATTCAATGTTACCGACAGTAATTACGGTCAAAGTAAAACAAACAATAATTCCGTTTACTCATTATTCATTACTACTTTTTAATTCATAAAAATTCATTGACAAAATATACCATTTTTCTTTCCAATATAAATATTCTATTACGTTCCCTTTACATATTGCTGAATGATTTCTTTCTTTCTTTTTTTTTTTTTTTTTCTTTCCTTTCTTTTGCCTGTAAACAAAATTTAAAACTTCATTATCATTCTCACTATTGTAATGTTTCTCAACATGTCTCCGAATTGTTGCCTCTCACTAATTTTACCACTCAGTGGCCGCTTACTATATGTGTTTCTGTCTTCTGCCTATTTTCTTCTTTCATCAATACTGTAAATTTAATTCATAGTTAACTAAAACTCAAAATTTTTTCTGTTTTGTAGCAGAATTGAGTACAGCAAATTAATATTTAGATTACAATGGTTTAATTCTACAGCTACTCCTGTTTTTACACGTATACAACATATGTACTTATATATGTGCCAATAAAATTTTTACTGATAATAGAGATAATAGAAAATAATACCAACAAATAAAAAAATAAAACCAACATACAAAAATATTTAGCCAAACCGAGCATTACAAAACTAGATAATAATTCTATATTTATATAATTATTAAATAGAAAAAAGCCGGTTTATTCGCGTAAGTCTTTGGCGTGGTATGTGCCAACTATTTTGCCCTGTTGATCCTCTATAAGATAATAGTGGTTACCCAATTTTTCCCTGATCTTACTTTTTATAAACAACGGCGAAAGTTTAGCATTAAACTCCTGCGTGTGTGTATTTATTTATTTGTATTTATTTATTTTATTTTGCTTTTCTAATGCAACAAGACACAGTATCTTATAAATTACAGCATTAGAATCGGATTGTAATATTTTAACAACAAACAAGAAAAAAAAAAAAAATAAAAAAATCTTAGAATTTAAATAAGAACAAGTAAAGAAGAGGAAAAAAAAAAACAATAGCTATTTTACTTAAGAAAAAATGACAATTACTCTTACAGTTTTATAGAAAAAGAAAAACTTATGCATAGTATTCAAATAATTGCTTTTTAAATTTTATTGCGTTGCGAATACGTTGAATGTTTGTAGGAAGACGGTTCCAGAGGTATATTGAATTTATATAAAATTGATTAAAAGAAGAACTGTTTCTATACTTAAAAGTTTGGATATTATTGTTTCTGCCAGATGATGTAAAATTTAGTCTCGTATATAAGTATTTCGGTTGCTCTGTTGTAATAATTTTATGTAAAAAAGTAAGGCTTTTGAACTTAAGGTAGTTATCAAATGATATTCCAAATATTCGAGGAGAAAAAGATGATACACTACCAAATCTTTGCATGCCAAAAATGTATCGCGTAATATTATTAAAAGTTACGTTAAGCTTTCTTCTATCGTTGGCATTACAAGCTCCATATACTTCGGACCCAAAAAGAAGTGCAGGAATTAAATATGTCTTGCTAATTAACATCCTTACCCGTAATGGTGTAAAATACTGCGTGCACCACAAGCTTCGGAGCATACCATACATTCTACCACAAACTTTATCAATATGGTCCGACCATGTTAAATTACGGTTAAAAGTAACACCAAAATTTCGAGCTGAGTCTACCATATCAATTTGAAATCCATTGAGACAAATGTTTATACCATCATCATTTGTCATACTCTTTTTACTAATTACAAGGCATTTAGACTTTGTAGGGTTTAGACTTAAGCCATTGGCAGTAGCGCATCTATATATCTTGCCAAGTTCATCATTAAGGTTATTAATTTGCTGCTTTATTGACTCTATATGGAGAGCCAAGATATAACTGCACGTCATCTGCATACATATGAATACTACAGTGATGAATTTGAAGAGGGAGATCATTCATATACAAAGAAAACAAAAGTGGACCAAGTATCGATCCTTGGGGTACACCCCTCAAGATTTTCACGGGAGTGGATACATTTTCTTTACAAACAACCATTTGCCTCCTATTTGAAAGATATGAAGCTATTAATTTAGTTGCCGTATCTGAAAAGTTGAACATTTTGGTCAGTTTCATCGAGAGCATTTGATGTTCCACTGTGTCGAAAGCTTTAGAGTAGTCCAATAAAACTAAAAATGTAATTTTGCTTTCCTCCATATTACAACGAATATTTTCGACGACATCAGTTAAGGCAGTGATACAACTATGTCCACGTCGGAAACCGGATTGACATTCTGTTAGAAGGTTATTGTTAAAAATATATTTGGAAATCTGGTCATGCATCAGACGCTCAAAAACCTTTGATAAGTAAGGAAAGATAGAAATCGGCCGGTACTCATTATCATTCTTGGGAAGTGCTATTACCTTAGCACATTTCCAGTCTCTTGGATAACAACTGGTAGTGATAATAGTGTTAAATATGTGACTGACAAATTTAATTATCCATGGTAGTATTAGCTTTACAAAGCGGGGTTGCATGTCATCATGGCCTACTGCGTTTGACTTAATTTTACAAAAACCTTCATATGTATCAAATAAACTCACACATTTGAAACCAAATTCTTCTGTTGAAAAACGGTGTAAACTGAGATCATAAAAATCATGTTGAACAGGCGGTTGTGGAATGCTCGCAAATTTGCGGTTCAATTCATTGACATCAATATTATTTTCTCTATTCTTATTCGTGCTTGTTCGAGCGCCAGTTACACCAATTTCTCTTATTTGTTTCCATGTTTGTTTACTATCAACTGCTGATTTAAACTTTTCACCATAATATCTAATTTTATCAGATCTTATCTTTGACACAACTGCTCTTCTTGCAGCTTTAAAAGAATGTAGCAATTCAGTTGTTTTGTATCGCTTCCAACGTTTATAACATTCATCACGTCTCTCAATCAATACTTTAGCCTCGTTAGTAAACCACGGAGTAATTTTGCCTTTTATATTTTTAGTTTTCAAAACAACATGTTTATTGAATAAAGAAATAACTCGATCATTAAAGAAATCAACCTGATCACTAGCAGATGGAATGTAGTAAATCTCATCCCAGTTTGTACTATTTAGGTCTTCTACCAGAGATTCCATATTTATGTTCTTATAATCTCGATAACTAAACTTTTCACTCTGTTGTATCGTTCTAAAGTCATAGGTAAGAAAAATCATATCATGCTTAGAGAATGTTGGTAAAGCTAACTGTTCGTAGTTAATTATTTTCTGCATATTAGATAGAAGAAAAAGGTCTAATAATGTGGCATTGGTTGAAGTAAAATGCGTCGGAGTCGTATTATTTACAAAAAATAAATTTAAGGAAGTCATTATTGAACGCAGCTTTGACCCCAAGTTTGAAAGCAAGTTTGCATTAAAATCACCAGTTATTATAATATTTGAGTAGGACACAGTTTGTAGCTCTAATTCAGCAATAAGTACATCAAATTTAATATTTTTATGTGGTCTGTAGACACAACCTAGCAAAAGTTTCTCGACAGCAGACCTTAGCTCCACAAAAATGTATTCAACGTCATTATCCACTTCAAAGCTACTGATAAGTTTACATGAAATATTATGCTTTATATAGATAGCTACACCTCCACCATTACTTTTGCGATCAGATCTGTAAAGTTTATATCCATTTAATTTAATAAGGTTGTAATTGTGAGCATCAGTGAACCACGTTTCTGAAACACAAATAGCATCAACTCCAGATCCTTCAAAGAGATAACGAAACTCATCAATTTTGCAATACAAACTTTGGGCGTTTATATGACAAACTTTAAAGCCTGGGAAACGTTTAGTCAGAACACGAATCATGTTATGATTACCCTCTCTGGAACCTCAGCTCAGTAGATATATCCATTAATTAAGTAAAATCAATGCAACGCAATAAGAGATAAAATTGTAAATACTAACAGAATTATAAGGTTTAAAATATTTATAATATATGTGTAAGAAACTAATATGAGCAATACAAAATAGTAAACAAAAATAAATTGATTGGTAAAATAAAAAGTATATAAAAGGATGAAGTATAATACTGCTACTAATAACGAAAAAGCCGATCAACGTCCTCCAAAAATTCAATCAAAATAGGGTCATCACCGGCAAATTTTCTTACATAAACAAGGCCCCTTAAAGTATATACAGAATGCACTTTTTTTTCTTTTGACTCTGAGCAAAATTTCGTCTAAACACTTCTTGTCCTACACTAAAATTACCTGGTCTAGAACGAAGATTATATTGTTGCCGGTTCGCCTCATATGCCGGTTTATATGTTTTCTTAATTTTTCACGTATTAAGCTAAGATTATCATCGCGTGAAAGGTGGTAGGAAGATTCTTCCAGCAAATTTAAATTTTTAAGCAACGAATAGGACGTACCATGAGTGATCATATCTAAACCAAAAAGCGCATGGTAGGGTGAGGATTTGATTGCCTGATGATAAGAATTCCTCAAAGCACAACCTATTTTTGTCAGATTTTCATCCCATAACTTTTGATCTTTTTTCAAGTAAGCTCTTATCCCTGCCAACACCGATCTATTAACTCTCGCAGAAGCATTACTCTGGGGAAAGTAAACAGCCGTATAAATATGATCAATACCGTAACTAGTAAGGAATGCATTAAATTCGTTGCAACGAAATTGAGATCCGTTGTCACTGATGATACATTCTGGGACACCGTAGACGTGAAATATTTCCTTCTGAAGAATTTCAATAATTATATTGGCTGTAAATTTTCGAATAGGGAATAACCAATGGAATTTTATCAGGTGGTCTAAAATTATTAAAAGTCCAATAGATCCAGTTTTACTTCTTGGATAAGGTCCTAGGAGATCAATATATAAACGCTGAAATGGTCGTATAGAAATAGCCTGTTTACCCATTTCAGGTCTAAGGACACCGTTAGGTGCTTTTGTGCTTTTGCATACCTCACAGTTTCTAATATAATGTCTTACATCTCGCACTAACCCTGGCCAAAAAAAATTTCTCCTTATCAATTCAACTGTTTTGACCATGCCTCCATGGGCCGCTATTGGGTCATCGTGAGCTCTTAAAATAACATTACGACGTAATTCCTTAGGTACCCATAATTTCCAGCTTTTCTCCTCCTGTGTAGGCTCTCCACTATAATGTTCAGTGCGTATGTAAATGTATTGATCGATTACTTTTATATCCGGATATTTACTTTCATTATCGGCAATTTTCTGTTTCAGATTGACATACTCTGCATCCATGAAATGTGTTGAGTTTAAATCTATTTCGGGTTCCGTGCAGATTATGGTTGAAATTTCATTAGTGTAACTTCGAGACAACGCATCAGGGACAATGTGCTCTTTTCCTTTTCGATGGCTTATTTTGAATTTATATGACTGCAGTTTAAATGCCCACCGAGCGAGACGACCAGTAAGATCTGACTGATTTATCAGCCATAGAAGGTTCGAGTGGTCGGTTACAATTTCGAATTCCTGTAACTCTAGGTAACACCGAAAACGCTTTATCGCCTCAATAGCAGCCAAGCACTCACGCTCCGTTACACTATAATTTTTTTGTGAAGTATTCAGCTTTTTACTCATAAAAGCTATTGGCTTTTCATCTCCATTCTCATCTAGTTGTACCAAAACTGCACCTATACCAGTATCGCTAGCATCGCAGTGAACAAAGAATTTTCTTTCAAAATTAGGATTTGTAAGTACAGGGGCTTTTGTTAATAGTTGTTTTATTTTTTCAAATGATTCCTGAGCCTCAGGGGTCCATGAAAATTTTTTCTTTGTTTACAGTAATTCACTTATAGGATACACTACCTCAGAAAAGTTCTGGATGAATCTTCTATACCATCCGGCAAGCCCTAAGAAGCCTCTGACTTGTTTTATTGATTTTGGTACTGGCCAATTTATGATAGCACTTACTTTTTCTGGATCTGTCATGATTCCGCCATTTCCTATTATAAACCCGAGATATTGAACTTTGGTCACACAAAATTTGCTCTTTGAAAGATTAATCGTTAAATTCGCTTTTTTGAATTGCTCAGCTACGCGAACTGATAACGAAAGGTGGCTCTGAAAATCTTCTGATACTATAATTAGGTCGTCTAGGTATCCAAAAACAGAATTACGTAGTTCCGGGGGTATAATTTCATCAACCAATCGACACATAGTTTGCGGGGCGTTACAAAACCCAAATGGCATAACCACAAATTGATATAGGGGCCTACCCGGTATTGTAAACGCTGTCAACGGCTTCGCCTCTTCTGCTAAACTAATTTGCCAATAGGCATCTTTAAGGTCTAATTTAGATATGATATTTGCCTTTGGTAACCTAGAGAAAATACCTTCTATTGACGGAAGTGGGTATGCGTCTTTTCTGGTAACCGAATTTAACTTTCTCGCATCGAGACACAAACGGACTTTGTTAGGCTTAAGGACGAGTCTCATAGGGGAGCTCCAGGGTGATTGTGGTTCAATTACTCCTAATGATAACATTCTATCTACCTCGGCAAACATGAGTTTTTCCACAGCAGGTGATACTGGATAGAAACGCTGTTTTATCGGTTTCGAGTCCCCTATGTCAATCTCATGCTTAATAAGTCCAGTTCTACCTAAACCCTGTTTCTCAAAATCCGGAAATAAAGCTATAATTACATCCAACTGCTGTTGTTGTTGACGAGTTAAAGGATATTTAGACTCAAGTCAAGACTTCTGGTTAATTCCATTAAATTAGAGATTTCGTACAAATGATCATTTACTGAAAACTTGCTAAAAATCTCTGCCGATTCGACAATACTTGAAATTAAACCGAATGCCCTGCAAAAATCAACACCAAGGATCAACCTCTGCCTAATACTCGGTATAGCGAACAACTTCATCAAATGTTGTAATAGTTCTCAAATTTAGAAAAGTTTGTTTGTGCAAGATCACCACCTATACATGATATATTTGCACCAGTGTCAAGCAAACCGTGTTCAGAGAAGTCTAAAAATGAGACTTTAGCATAAAAACGCTGATCTTTTGGATTACCCACAATAGCTGATATTAACATTTTGCGACATAGTTTACGGGTTTTAAAATATTGACGAAGTCTTAATGTAGATCTTTTGGGTTTAATTTGTTTTGTCTGGTAAATTGATTCATAATTAAAAATTTTATTTCGTCTATCAATGTAATTTTTCCACTTGATATGATAAGGCACAATCGGGTAAATTATTTTATTACAATTTTGTCTTATCTTATTTTCATCTAAATTTAAATCACCTTTTACAAGTATGTAGGGCTTATTTTTATTACGTTCAGGAATTTTCTCAGATTCTATTTTCACATTGTCTCCTATGTTTATTAGTTTTTTGATACCTTTATTTTCTTACATGAACACTTGGGACATTGAGGTTTGTATGTATTTTTCATTCCGCAGCCATAACAAAATATTTTGCGGTCTTCCAGGCAATCATCCCAAAAATGATCCAATCCATCACAATTCCAGCAACGAACAGACCTATTTTGAACCTCCAATGCACAAAGTTCACTATCTGTAGAATGGGTAGTAGACTCTACTAAATCAGATGCAGTATCACAGCCTATTTCCGCAATATGCCTTTTTTGTAAATAAGTATTTTGTGGACGAATGGACAGATTTTTTCTTACATAGTCGTCATTTAAAAACGACTCTCTCATTTGTACTAACTTACGCAAATGTGGAATAGAGTGAACTGGCACGTATAGTAAATTCTGACGTATTTCCGGTCAAAGATTTCTTGTTACTATCTTTATTAACTCTATTTCTGATATAGGCGACGGTAAGCGGTCCATTATTGAAGAAATATTATCAAAATATACATCAAAAGTTTCACCAACCCTCTGCTTTCTATTTCGAATTTCCTCACGTATGTCAAAAGATGATTTAAAATCACGATATTGGCATCTTATTGCCTCACAGAAATCTTCCCAATTAACTAAATCTACTTGTCTTCTATATCGCCAATACCAGTCCTTGGCTTTTCCACTCAACAAAACAATATGATTAAAATCGCCATGTAAATTGTCGTTAGTTAATGACCGAATACGATTAAGAAATTCCTCTATATTGAGTCCGGAGGAAGAACCGTCGAATTTTATATTCCAGCTGGTGATAATTGTGGTTATTTTATCCGTATTAAAACTGGACATATTAGAATAAGATGAGGTTGATAAATTATTTCGATTTGTTGAATTAGGTTCAACATGGTTAGAATTTCTATTGATACGTTCTGAAATACTATTCTCCATTCGCGACGGATGTACTTGATTATTAGAATTTGACATAATGTTTAAATTAGAAAGTAATCTCGATATATTCGTTTCAATCATCTGATTCAGCTGATCATAATCAATGATTATCTGACTAGTTCTATTAGGGTGCAAAAGTAAATTATTATCCTGATTTTCGGGATGCAAATTTTCCTGACGAGAAGTCCGTAAAGGAGTAGAAATATTTTCAACATCATTATTGTTATGACTCAATTCCAGTAGTAATCGTTGATTATCTCGCTCAGTATTCTTTATTTGACGTCGAGTGGTATGCTGCTTTGAAATAGCACCCCTACCTCTATTTCTTGTAATAGGCCCTGTAGTGGAATTATTCTTCCCAGGTAAGTCTCTTTTCACAGCAAAATCTATTGATTTAAGGTCCACAAGCTCACAAGGAAGTTTACATGTGGGACAGAAGTTATTGTCTGATAAAAATTTTTCGATGCAAGATCGATGAAAAACATGGTTGCAGGATATAATGTTTAGACAGTCATCCTTCACCGACATATAACTATTACAAACAGTACATACTGACTCAGTAGCAAAATTCGAAGCAGAACCAGAAATACCAGATGCCATTTCACCCGGAGGTGTTCTCGAGACCGACATTTTAAATTCTTATAAGATCCTAAATAAAAAAATAAATGAAATCAAACTATAATTGAATAAAAAAAATTAATTAATTTTTCTAGGTGTTCTCATTTAGGATGATAAACCAATTAGACATATTTTTTTTTACCCTATTCAATAGAATATGTTACGATCTATTACAAAACCAGGCTATGGAAACAATTGTATCTAAAAGAATTATGCGCAAAACGCCAACCAGTCAAAAACTAAATCTATCCTATTGTCAATAAAACTTACACATAAATTAGACAGAAACTCGCAACAGCAAACTATCTGTAATCCGAAAATATGTGTAAGGACTGACCATAAGCCAAACACAAAACTCAATTATCCACAATCATACCTCGCTTTCCCTTAACTTCATACACCAATCTACAAAAATAGTAGAAAGTACCAACACTTACTTGCTAGTCATTGTACTCGCTTTAGTGTGCAAGTAAATGAAAGTCCAACAAGGGTTAAGGCAATGACTGACTATCTTACAAAGTCGTGCGATTATGTCAAAAAAAATCAGATAAATTGCTGTCCTACAATAGAAAATCGCAACAAAATGTGTGTTTGGATGCTACACTGTCATAGAAAAAAGATGCAAATAAATAGAAAAATTCATATTGTTTTCAAAGAAAGTAAAAAATGTACAATATTTATTTTTATGTTTGCCGCGTATACAATATAAACCAAAATAAATAAATGATTTGCATTTTTTCTGTACAACTATTCCACAAAAAGCAACTCTGATCTCACAGAAACTCTCATTTTATGAAAAATTTCAAAAGATTATAAAATCGTACACACTTATCAAAAAATCTGTCACACTTATATAATTTTTGCCCACACTATCACACAATCTGAACACACGTGCAATTTTTGACATATCGAACGACTAAATCTGATAGTCAGTCATGGCCTTTATTAGTTATCCAACTAAGATTGCAATATTATTGTATGCAGTTATTGGAAATCGATATTTCATGAAATCTAATTTAATTAAAAAAACTTTTGGAACTGAAAGCAAATAATGGGTTAACTTCACTTTCGAGCCCCACGTTGGGCGCCATATATTTATCTGTAACGTACCATGTAGAACGGTTAGCAATGTCCTTAAAGATGGAATAATTGATATTGTAGAAAAGGAGGGTGGGAGCCATTTATACACTAGCAACAGCCGTGCAGGGGGGTTCGTTCCTTTTCTAAACAAAATCTGGTCCTTACAGATTATTTATTGTCGACTCCCTTGTCTTCACAAGATATAAATATGTGTTTAAACTAAAATATTTTAAAATGACTACAAGGCCTATATTACCAAAAGCGCGCCCGCTCATAGTCATAATTGAGAACTATAGAAACAAAAAAACTAATTAAACACATTCTATTTAACCTAGGGCGTAATAAGGGCATCTTCAGGTGTCTTCGAAGAGCCAGTCTCTAAACCCTCCCAAAACCTAAGTTCTAATGACGAAAATAATATGTTTTTAGAACCCCAAGTGGATACCTAAATGTTTATCATCCTATGAAAACACACACATAACTTATTTACCTAGACATATTGTCTACTAATTTTTATTTTCAAAAAAATTCATTCCTTAAAAGTTAAAATTCTAAATATTGACACTTTAAATCACTGTTCAAAATTATTAAATTCAAATTTATAAACATATTCTTAACTACTTTGATTTCAATTTTAAAAGAGACTTAGATTTAATTAATTTTTATATTTAAATATTATTAAAAGTGAGTATTAACCCTAGAACACTAACGCTAATTTTTACGCAATTTTTCAAGTTAGAAAATTTTCAATTTATTTACTTTAATTAAATTAATTTATTTATTTTTATAAAATAAATTGAATAAAAAAATAATTTTTACTATATTTACATTATTCAGTTATCGTTTTCCATACAATTTTGATAAATTAAAAAAAAAAGTGCACGTAAAATTTACGTACGTTAGTATTCTAGGGTTAATTATAAATTTCGCTAAGTGGAGATATACTATTCGTAGTCACTATTATTAAATTTGGTTGTAATCAATAAAAAAAAATAAAACGGTGTGTAAATCTGTTTACAGAAATATTGTCAGCAGCATAACTACTCAAAATAACATTATTAATTTAGTGAATGAAAGAAATTTTTAATATTACAATGATAATGAATTTGCTTTATGAATGATACTTATGCTGCTGCGCAGGATTACGGTAAACAGTTTCACAAATATATAAGTATTGGGTGTATGAAATAGTTTTAGACTCACCAAACATGTTGATTACCGATGTACTTTAAGGCCTTCCAGAACTCGATATGCATGTTGACGGGATGTTATTTTGTCTGATTTGCTGTAAAAATTTAATTAATTAATTACATCCAAATTTAGCTTATATTTGAATCAATCTCCCTGTACGCTGTATTACTACTCACAAAAATTAATGTAATACTTAAGTATAGGTATAGAATATTTCATATGCAAAATTACAAAAAAAAAGACTACACAATAAACAGTAAAACTCTTTTTCGGTTTTTCTTTAAAATTAAAAAATGAATATCATGAAAGAAAATTTATACATAATAAGGTTTCCATTTAGTTTCTTTTCTTATTCAACTAAGGTATTTACATTTTTAAATAAATGAACCTTTTTTTTTCTTTTGTCTAGTCGCGAGGGGTATAATAGTTTGTACAGAAATGCATAATTTAAATTAATCTAATTGCAGGAGTATTTGAATTAAATTATATTTGATCATTTTAGTTTTTTTATTTTTCGAACTAAGAGACAACATTTTAAAATCCGAAAATTTTCCGTTATTAGGGGATTAATTCTCAATAAAAAAATACTTTTATAGGTTATATCAAATAAAAAAAAATACCGGTATTACATTAGTTTACTGTTATTTCTGTTGTTGTAATACTTTAAATACAATGGTGCTCCCGATCCCAAGTTGACCCGTTAACCACGTGGCTGGCAACAGAAAGCCACTGCGGGAAGCACCAACTTGGATGCAACTTTCCACTAGCTTGTTGCACTTTCCCGACCGTGTTTTCAATCCTTCTTATTTTAATTTCAATTTTGATTTGACGAAGGTTATGTAGACTTAACCTATTGAAAAATATAAATGTGAAAAAAATACCTCATCCATATGCGTGCAAAATTTTACCTCCAATGAATAAAATCCTGTTAAAGTGAGATTGTATCAGATATTGTTTCCAAAAGCAAGAAAACCAATTTTACACTTTGCTTTATAATATATATAATAATTTTATTATTTTTTTACTGACCACGTTTTCACTGACTGTACAAGTCGGTTTTATTTTGCACTTGACTTCTAACTAAGCTTTCGATTGATCTTTTACGTATTAGCACCAATGACAAAATGAACGAGCCGAGGTTTTCTTGTCATAATTAAAGTTTCAGGCAGAAAAGTTCAAGAATAACGGTATGAAAGAAAACGAAACACTAATACATTTGTCATACTACAATTATGTAGAAAAGAACAAAACCAGGGTAGTCCTAATAGTAAACACGCTGTACCATATTCAATGTTACCGACAGTAATTACGGTCAAAGTAAAACAAACAATAATTCCGTTTACTCATTATTCATTACTACTTTTTAATTCATAAAAATTCATTGACAAAATATACCATTTTTCTTTCCAATATAAATATTCTATTACGTTCCCTTTACATATTGCTGAATGATTTCTTTCTTTCTTTTTTTTTTTCTTTCCTTTCTTTTGCCTGTAAACAAAATTTAAAACTTCATTATCATTCTCACTATTGTAATGTTTCTCAACATGTCTCCGAATTGTTGCCTCTCACTAATTTTACCACTCAGTGGCCGCTTACTATATGTGTTTTTGTCTTCTGCCTATTTTCTTCTTTCATCAATACTGTAAATTTAATTCATAGTTAACTAAAACTCAAAATTTTTTCTGTTTTGTAGCAGAATTGAGTACAGCAAATTAATATTTAGATTACAATGGTTTAATTCTACAGCTACTCCTGTTTTTACACGTATACAACATTTGTACTTATATATGTGCCAATAAAATGTTTACTGATAATAGAGATAATAGAAAATAATACCAACAAATAAAAAAATAAAACCAACATACAAAAATATTTAGCCAAACCGAGCATTACAATTTAATTGGCAGAAGGAATAACTTCTGCAGAAACTGTTAATTTGAAGGGACAAACTAAATTTCATCTTATGAGTTAGTGAGCAGAGCTTTCTTTTGCGCTAATAGAGGTTTTTGTCCTCTCATATCTTCTCAACTTTGACTTACTTCTGTATAGTGAGAATTAGAAAAATTTATTTTGGAGTCTGTATAGGTCAGTGATGTCCAAAAATCTCTTTCCCTATAACGTTGTGTAGCTCATGAACGAACTAGTTCAACTGAGCTATTCACTCAAGTGAGCTAAAAGAGCCGTTCATTACAATATGCTCTTTTAGCTCAGTAGTTCATGTTTCTTTCTTGTGAATCCACATTTCTTTTCGCTCATCTTTCTTATTAGTTCGTTCTCTTTCTTTCTTGAATCTTTTTTATTCTTTAACATTTCATGTTGAAGGTACATACATAGTTGCCAGGTACTTTGGACATAAAATCGTCAATTTTTTAAAAAAAGATCGTCAAAATCGTCATCATGTTATAAAAAATCGTCAGAACACAAAAAAGGTTATCTTTTTAGGTTTTATTAGCAAAAAAACTAACAGATATACACATGCACTTCAGAATATAGTTTTGTTTTTTATATAGAAGTAAAATTAAAAAAAGAAACTAACGAAAAACGGTTAAAATAATGTTTAATTGTACTTTAAAAAATAATAATTAAAAGTAAAAATATAATTTTGAGATCTTATTAGGTCCTTGAAATTTTTTAAAATTATATTTGAGAATATACGTAAGTTTATTTATAAATATATTTCACAAATATATATCGTTATTATACATCTGGTTTAATTGGAGTATCAAAACAATTTGATTTCTTTAATTTCAAATAATCTTTAGTATATGAAATGAGTGTATTGTATCTTTTTCCAATCGATTTCTCATTTTTGTTTTGTTAATGTTTACTTTGCTAAATATTCTTTCCACATTAGCAGAAGAATGTGATAAAATTAAAATATTTTTAATACATTTTTTTAAAGTTGGTAATATGTAACTAGAGTCATTTCGTTTCAATTCGCAAACTTGTTTCCAAAAATTTAATAAGTTCGTTTCATTTTTATTACATAGGTTTTTCAAATCTAATAATTGAAATTCTCTGAATTCCGAATCCAACATTTGTACTTCTTCCTTATTTACAAAATTTGGAAACGCTTTGACGATTTCAAAAATTGATAGATTTTTATTATCAATTATTAGATTTGGAGTTATTATACTTAAATATTTAAATTTATCGTCAAAATCAAACCGTTTTAAAATTTGGTTCCACAATTCAATATAAAAATTTCTACAATGTTTAACTATAGAATTTTTTTCATTTTGATCGTCATCAGATCGTCATTTAGCTATTTTTGGCACTTAAAATCGTCAAAATGACGATAAATCGTCACATCTGGCATTAGTGGGTACATACTAATTGGTAATGCCAGCTGCAAATAATATACGTAGCTGCCAGAAACTTTATAGGACGTTACATTTTTGGAAATTTAACGATTTTTATGATAATTGTAGAAGCAATATAAAAGGGGATTATATTTATTTTTTACTGTCAAATTTGAATAAAAATTAGCATTTTTAATAAAATATTTTAAATACTTAGATAATAACCAAACATGCAATTACAATAATAATAAATTCGTGCATGTATGTACATGAGTAATTTTTGAGATCGAAAATAAAATTGTGTATTAATTACAAAATTCTTTAAATTTTTCTGTAAAGGTGCCCACACACTAGTGATTTGTGACTATGATTTTTTGTGTTCGACGTCTTTTTACATGTTAATGGGGCTGTATGACAACAAATCAAAAAATTTGAAATTTTTCAATTTATTGTGATTTGTAACAAAGTGTATGGGGTTGTGCGCGAACATTTGAAAAAATTTTTAAATTAGTTCACAATAAAACGCCAAAATATTTATTTGGGTAGAATTAAAATAAAAATACGAAAAGTGAAAATATTTTTGTGGTTGCGGAGATGGCTAGCAACCAATTTTTGGAAGAATTCATTGAAATTTTACAAAATGAAAATGCCATTTAGAGAAGTAAAAGTGATGTCTTGTTGTTGACGTTTAAACTGATTGTGATTTTTTATAGTGTGTGAAGAAATGACAACCGAACAAATCACAGTCACAAATCACAAATGTATGGGTAGCTTAAGGCTAAAATTAATTTGTATACCTGAATTTCACTGGAGTATGATAATTGATAACCGATTACTGTAAAACAAAATCGATTGAGTTTGAATTTAAAGGCAAACTACGTATACAAAAACTACGTATACAAAAGCTACGTATACAATTGATGTCCACAACATGAGCAGTACCAGTGGAAAGAAAGTTTAATATGATTCAAATGAAAATATTGAACTAAATGAGGTATTGAACTAAATGAGCTATTGAACTAAATGCGCTATTGAACTAAATGAGCTATTGAACTAAATGAGCGACATAGTTCATTAAAGTGAGCTGAGCTAAGAAGAGCGCTCACTCAAAAGAGCTACAAAACCCATGACTAGCTTCTCCCCAACAAAGTGCAGGAATGGATAGTGCACATTTTTGTATCATTTTCATTTAACTGAAATAATTAGACATTATTTCCTCTAAATTTATGTTATTAATATTATTATTATCATTATTTTCTGTAAAAAAGAATTTGCTTTGATATTCCTCTTTAAATATTTTGCGCGCCTCAACAAAAGATAAACAAAAAGTAATTCAAACATTCCATTCCTGGTAGAAGTAGTCAGAGCTTTTTCCCTGCTTCATACACAAGCGCAAGTGTGTTCATGTAGTAGTGGACATCACTGGTATAGGTACATTTTTTAATGAAGATTGTTACGGTGCTTGTTATAAACAATAAGACTATCCTGTAGCTTATGTGGTACCTTATTCTTCAAGGAGGTTTCTTTAACTAATCATTTCAGCATTTTATCAGTTATCAAACATATCTAAGTATTAAAATATAATAGTTAATGCAACTTTTTCTGTTTTTATCTCTGTCAGTTAAGAAAAATTTAAATCTAATCAAAGAACTAAAAAAAATCATGCTAATGGCAACATGTCATAAGCGATACATACACACATATGAAATTGGCCACTAAAACTTAGTTTCAGCACTTATGTTGAGTGTGTCAATTTTTATCCATGAGTACTGAGACCTGCAGTTTAATGTCGACTCCGAACGACAGATTTGAAAAGCTTGTTCATGGAAATCATGAAATTACTCTCAGAGTCTTTTACCAGAAGACTGATAAGAGGTAGTCGCCCAAAAGAAATATTTTTTTTTTATATTTCTTTTTCAAGATGACAGAGCTGGGGTTTGAATCCCGAGTTCTTGTCTAGTAAGCCAACATAATATAATCTAGTAAGCCAATAAAATATAATATGAAATTTTCTAATAAGCTTTCTTATGGCACTAAATTAAAACCTAATATTTTATTATTTCTTTTAACTTTTTCTTTTAAAACTAAATTTCTTAAAATAAATTTCTATTTTAACCCTTTAGCCTAAGAGAATTTTGTAATAAAATTTAAATACTTTCCTTAAATAATTTTTTGAATATAGGAAGCCTCATTTAACATAGTTAAGGGGAAAAGAGCATGATATCCTTTTTGCCAGTGTATAAATATATGGTGGAGGTATAGCAGTATAACATTAGCTCATAAATATATTAAATATAGTGCAGCCTTTACCAGCTAGTTAGTGAAATATTTATATATATTTATATATCTCTAAACAATAACTGGTTTACATGCTGATTCAAAGATCCAATTAGCACTCTCGTGTCAATTTAAATGCCAAATCCTCGCTACCAACAAAAAAATGATCTGTGCTATTTAGTAACTTCATAAATCAATAATTCAGTTCAATATATTTTTTCTTATATTACAATTAAGCGCCTTAGGAATGAGACAAATTGCTGTGAATTGATCATTTAAAGACCAGTGTTATACCTTCACCCTTGAATGATTAACAGCAATTGCCTCATCGTTGCATGTTGAATGTGTGGTGAGTGCCTTCGCTAAGTAGGTTTTGTAGGTTTAGCTGCTGTCTGCTACTTCCCAATAGGAAGCGCTTTTTTCCTTAGGAATGAAGCAAATTGCTGTGAATTGATCATTCAAAAGCCAGTGTTATACCTTCACACTTGAATGATAAACAGCAATTGCCCCACCATTGCATGTTGATTGTGTGGTAAATAATAATAAAAGGTTTTATACCAATTTTTTGAGGTTCAGATTTAAAGCCATTATGAAATATTAAAATGTGTTTTTTGCTTGCATCCATTAGTTCATCTGATGGGGCAGCTAAATTTCCAAAATCTGTTAGCGATTGATAATTTTTATAGTATAATTTTTATATGAAAAGCTCGCTTGGGGCTGTTAGAACTTCATCAATCTATCTCAATTCCTCACTATACTTTTCGCTCTGTAATTTAGGAATGACTTTAAATGCTATGTACCCAACAAAGTATCTCATCGACACAAGTTCGAAATTTATAGCTGCAGAATTATGGAAAATATATGCATATATATTGCTGTCGACATCAACGTCGTCAATTTTATTGTAACTTGGTTCTTTATGTTCAATACATATATCTGCTTCAAAGTTGGCATCAACTTGCGTTATCTTGTCTTGTAAATGCACACAATGGCTGAACGAACTTGACAGAATTATTTAATACCATTAATTTTGCCAAAATGCTATTCAATTGGGCTACGGATGGTTTGGTATTGCTGCCACCTTTTTGCCGTAATACAGAAAAAGTGTTTTCTAATTTGTCTTGATTGAGGGACTTTGTCATTAAGAAATATAAATCACAACCTTCCCTTAAAATTTCATTTGTAACATAAGAATTGAAATTAGGGTGAGTTTCATTCAATTTAAAAAGAAAACACGCTTGTTTTGATCTACAAACTCTACCTTTTTTAAATATTCTTGTTACGGCTGTAACTTTGGCATTAAAAGAGGGAGGTTTGCTTTAAACAAATTTTATTTTTTGGTGGTGTTTATTTCTATAAAATATTTAGTAATATAAAACTAAATATTTAGTAATATAAATACATGTACATATAAAATAATACTATACATACCGCAGTTTTGCACCTCCTTCTTTAACAATTAATTTGCATTTAATAATTTATAAATATGGCGGATTTCATTTAACCTTCCACCACAAGGAACAATAAAACAAAAGGGAGTACAATAAAGCGGTTAACAAAACAAACGTCAAATTAAAAGACACAAAATAATTCACAGTAACAAAACAGCTGTCCATGTAGAACTTCTTAGGGTACTCCGTAACTCCCCCACCCCACCATCATCTAGATCGAGTAGAGCCAGCTTTGAGACAGCTCTTTGTAGCTCGCCACTTGAGGTTTTGACATCTGTTTTCCTAACTACTCCATCAGATCAAGTGTATAAACGTGTGACCAAACCTCGCCGCCATTGATTTCGTGGGACATTAGGGTCGCAAATAAACACAACATCACCTTCCTTCATCGGCCTTGTAGGCTCGCACCACTTGACTCTTCTTGTTAGAGTTGGTAAATATTCCAACACCCACCGTTTCCAAAATCTATCTTTTAAGCACCTTACAACGCGCCACTGCTTTTTCAGCCTAAATATTTTATCATCTGGAACGCTTGCTGGAGGAGTCTGTGCAATGTTAGGGATCCCTAGAAGAAAATGGTTAGGAGTAAGTGGCTCTTCTTCATGAGGACTAACAGGCATATGAGTTAATGGCCTTGAATTTATGATATTTTCAGCCTCTATGAGTAAGGACTGCAGCACGTGTTCTTTCGGAGATTCAGTTTTTAATGTCTGGTGTAAGACCCGTTTGACACACTGCACCATTCTTTTCAACACTCCACCCTCGGAGGGATTCGCTGGACAATTAAATACCCACTCAACACGTCCAATACTTACATTTCTACGTCCAATACTTACATTTAGTGGTCCGAAGTAGTCGAGACCGGTATATTTAAATGCTATAATATATGGCTCAAGCCGATCAACCGGCAGAGGTCCCATAACTGGAGCAGCAGGAGTGACATTATTTATCTTGCAAATTAAACATTTGGATGTGATACATTTCAGAAGGCTTCTCAATCGGGGAATCCAAAATTTCTTCCTTATTTCACAAATTGTGGCCTCATGATTTTGATGCTTCTTTACACTGTGAAAATGCATTACGAGAAGTTTTGTGAAGTAATGGTCTTTAGGCAAAATAATCGGTCGTCGAGCGGTGTATGGTAGACTGCTGGCCGCATCAATTCTTCCATACAAACTAATTAAAGCATCTTCATCAATATAAGGCATTAAACTAGATAAATTATTAACCTTTGTGACTGGCTGTCCGCGTTTGATACACTTGATGTCCTCAGAAAATGATTCGTTTTGTGTTTATCGGCATAAAATCTTTTCGGCATTTTCTAAATCTCTTGCTGTTATTCCATGTCGGTCTAAATCACTGTGCCGCTTGCGACATAAATTTATAAATCGTAGCATTTGCGCAATCGTTCTCTTTAATCGGCTATAAGACGAGAAATGCTCAATATTTATAAAATCATTTTTCAAAATTAAAAATAAAAACTTCGGGCGAATTTCCTCTTCATCTCTATACTCAGGAAGAGGATCAAAATCGTGACTCGGCCAGTCATCTTCGTGTTGTTTTAAAAAATCAGGTCCATTCAGCCATCGGCTTGATTTAGAAAAATCGATATTATTGTAACATCTAGTGGCATCGTCGGCTACATTGTCTCCTGTAGAGGGCCATCTCCAATTTTCTATATTAGTCGAAGCCAATATCTCAGCTATTCTATGGGCTACATAAGGCTTGTAATTTCTATGGCTACTTGAGATCCATTTTAAAACTGTTTTTGAATCACTCCATATAATAATCAGGCTTGGCACTATTTTATGACCACTTAGTACATTTTGTTTTAATCTGGCTTCAAGTACGGCTGCTTGCAATTCAAGTCGAGGAATTGAGATCTTATTTAAAGGAGCACATTTAGTCTTTGAGCTTATAAAACTGACACTAATACTACCGCTGTGTGAAATAAGCCTCCAATAAGCTACTGCTGCAAAGGCTTCCTGACTAGCGTCAACGAATATGTGTAACTGAACTTGATCGGTCTTTTCTTGTGGAAAGTAAAACCGTGGTAAACGAAAATCAGAAACGTTTTTTAGTTGTTTACGCCACCTTTCCCATGATGTATGAATATCATCTGGTATCGGCTCATCCCATCGGAGTGCACGCTACCATGCATTTCTTAGTATGATTTTACCCCCAACGGTATAATGACTCAAAAATCCCAGAGGATCAAACGTCGACATGATTACATTTAGTATTTGACGTTTTGTCGGCTTTTTGTTACCAGAGATGATCTTTTGATCAACTTTTTTAAATTTCAAATAAAACATAAAGCTGCCCGAGGCAGATCCCCATTAAAATGCTTTATGCTTTTTAAAACATCGGAGTAGCTGTGGCCCTCGTTTGGGCGTATAATTACAGCCTCTGGTCGTGCTTTCTTCTCCTTGTTCACGGTTTTTCCACTTTTTACGGTCTTCCATACTCCGTCAGCTTCTTTTTCCTTGGCCTGCTCTATCTCCATTACCTTTCCTCTCGGCTTCTTGCCAGGGTGTACTCCAGCCGGGCTTGGAGCACTTCTCTTATTGAGAGAACTAACAGGTGTGGAGACACCGCAACTATTTCCGTTGCTTTTAGAGATCTCAACATTCTTGTCTGCTTCCTTATCTTTCTCTGCGGTTTTCCAATTTTCTCGATAGCTCTTCACAATGTCCATAAGCTCTTCGAGTTCGGATACTCCATTTTGAACGTTCATGTTGATAGTTTTCTGTCTTGCAATAGCCAACCTTATCCTACGGATAACAGTCTGGCATTTTGCGACAGTCTCCTCCTCTGAGCGCCTCATTTTAAGTATAAATTCCCGTCTCGGGGAACTATCTTCCGGCAGCCCTTCCACTACCCTGCGGCCAGCTGAACTTGTGGCCTCTACTTGCGGAGTTCCCAGACTAGTCTTTGAAGGGTTTCCGCTCTTCTTCGGCTCAGCACTCTTCGAGGTTGTTGGTAGAGTGACCTCCTTCGCCTGAGACTTTTTCACCGGGGATCGACTTAACCTCGGGCTGCTCATAAAAGCAACCTCGCCTTGTATCATCTCATCGATCTTTAAAGTTTTAGAATTCATTATCTTTTGGGTTCCATCTTCAAGCCGCTATCCACCATTGAATATGCAGTTGTCCTCTAAGACCCCGAGGGTCCCTATGACAGTCAGTGAGGTCCTCGCTAGGGTTGACACAAATCCTTATGGGAGTTCGCATTCAGAGCCAGGTCGGACTTTAATTAGGAGTCGTCTCAACTAAACCTGCATCACCAACTAAATGGTGACAATGGTGGAACGTACTTGAAGCCCTGCTAAGGATTTAACAGAACGGAGGCGTCCACAACATTAGCCTGAAAGCCATTTCGACCGGAATTCACTCGGTGTACTCAGGTAACAGAATGCAGCAAACGCCAGCCCAGTCGCGTCATTTCCAGATCATTTCACAAAAGCGTTTTCAGTTGTCGTAGCGCTAGTCGTCATCACTGTGATTGTGACACCTAAATGTCTAGGCCCCTATCACCTCATCACATACTGGTGCCACCGAGTAAAAGCAAATATTCCATCCGCTTTCCCCCTCCACCAATTTCCCATTTAGTCGCCTCTTACGACAAGCAGGGAACCACTGAGGTAGAATTCTAACCCGCTACCCCACGGGTATAACATCGTATAACATCGTTCGAGTTTGAGGTAAAGCCTCTTAGATCAAATCCTCCGTCTTTATGGATTTTCTTTACCTGCAATGATATTTCGATAGCTTCATCAACAGTATCAAAGCTGTGTATAAAATCGTCCATATAATGGTGTTCAAAAATGGCTTCAATAGCTCTTGGGTGGCAGTCTGTATGTTCTTTAGCATTTTTCTTCATAACGTAGAGAGCAGAACATGGTGAGCAGGTAGCTCCAAATGTCATCACGGTCATTTCACATTCATCAGGTGCTGTATTGGGCTTACAATTTCTCCATAAAAAGCGTTGGATTATTCTATCGCTAGGTTGTATCATTACTTGATGAAACATTTCACAAATATCTGCTGTAACGGCAATTTTACCACTTCGAAAACTATAGAGGGTGGTTGGCAGCGATGCAATAGACTGAGATCCTTCCAACAAATTATCGTTTAGAGAAATCCCATTTACTTTAGCAGCGGCGTCAAAAACCAGTCTTAATTTTCTTTTTTCTTTGTTGGGGTTAATCACGTCGAAATGTGGTAAATACCATTTTTTATTTGACATCAAGTAGTTATCTTCTGGTGGCACTTTACGAACGTATCCTTTTTCAATATAGCTGTGTATTACTCCACTGTAGACAGAAAAAAGATCTTCGTCGTGTCGCATCTTTTTCTCTATGCCGTCAAGACGGTTTAGTGTCATCGAATAACTATCTGGCAACTCTACTTGATCGTTTTTCCATTAAAGGCCCATTTGAAAACTATTCCCAACACGCTTTGTGGATTCACTTAAAACTTTATTTGCTCTAATGTCGTCGTCGCTCTGAATCGGAGGAGCAGAACGTACACCCATATTTTCAATATTAAAATAATTTTCGATCATCTTGTGGATATCTTGTTCTTCTTTTACATGTACGAAAAGGCATGAATGGAGTGGAGGCGAAACTGACTTACATGGACCAAATACTACCCACCTCAGCTCTGTGTTACATGCGAAAGGTCCACTCGCGTTGGTCATATTCACATCAGTTGGTAACCCTAGGCGGGCATGGTCTAAACCAATTAGCAATTTTGGGACAATATTTCAATAAGGCTTTATAAATCGTTGTGATGCATTTTTAAATATTTGTTTTATTTCACCATCGCTAAGGCTTTGCATAGGTAGGTTTAGATTTGATACGGCATAAACATTTTTTAATAAATGAGTCTTTTTCTTTCCGACACCACATACTCTTAAATTGAAAGTCAACGACGGCTCTCTAGCTCTAGCGAACACCAATATATTCTGCAATTTCTTTATCTAACATACATAGTTGTAGAAGAGCCATCGTCGAACAAGGCATAAATGTCTACGCTGCAGTTTTCACCATATAGGGTAACAGGTAACACACGAAAAATTAATTTTTTATCTTCATGGAAACAGCTCAAAACATCATGGCTAGGCGCACTTACATCATCGCCATTTGACTGTGCAGGAACATGAGTGCTAGATGTATTTTAGTGCAGTAGTCTGTTGTGTTTACGTTGACACCCTTCTACTGAACATACTCTATTTCTACGGCAGTCTCGAGTTGAGTGCCCAGTATTTAGACAAGAAAAACAGGCATGAATTTTCTTTATCGTAGCCCAACGTTCTTCTACCTTAAAATTCAAAAATTTGCGACAATCATATATTTTGTGATTTCCTTTACACACAGGGCACTGTTGAATTTTTTCTGTTGCATGTAATACTCATCGCTTGGGTTCACTGTTAACATCTTGTACTATGCATATTAAATTTGCGACTTCATTTAACCAGTCACTAAAATGTACAATTGTAGGGTATGGACTGCAATTTTGGCCCACTATAGCCTTTTACTCATGGGGAGTTTTAAAATAAGCTTTTCTAAAAGCGTTGGGTTAGCTAGATGTTGTTCGCCATTCACGGATTTGAGAAAAACTGACAAATTTTTTACTTTTGTTGAAAATGGTATTAATTTTGTCAAATTATTTTCATTAATATACGGCAATTCTTTTATTTGTTTTAATTGGCCATGAATAAGCTGTTCAGGTCTTCCAAAACGAAATTTTAGTTGGTCAATAACAGCATTAACATTATCGGGGTGGATAAGTAGCGACTTTACCATTCCCTTTGCTTCACCCTTTAGACATTTTTGAAGGCTCTGGTTATTTTCAAAATTGGTATACACATACGTGGCTGTTGACTGGTTATAAGCAGTGAAAAATAGCGGCCAATCTTCAGGTTCACCACTAAATTCCGGTAAATCCTGTATTTTTCTTGGCATCATAAATTCATTTGCTCCGTTAGGGGTTCCGTAAGCATTTAAATTATTTGTTTTAGGATGCTGCTGGCTGTTGAAAACATTTGCTGAAAACGGTGGCGTACAGTTATTTGTTAAAAACGGTGTATATGCGTTAAGCGATGTTGGCGCAGGTTGCGGCGGCGGCGCACACTGGTTCAAGAGCGGCATTAATTCATTTCTTTCATGCCTTCTGATCTACCTGATTTTTGTACAGTTTATAATAGATAATCTAACTATCATGTACCAAAATATTAGGCTTATATCTTTATTACTTTTTTGTCCAGAGACATTCAAAGTTGACCTAAGTGAATGCGTTTTAAATGACCGTATTACATATGCTACATTCTATCGCTTCATGCTTTTAAAATACTCTTGTAATGACACTAAAAGATTTTTTTTCATACAATTGGACGTTATTTATGATATATATATAAAAAAAAAATTTTCAAATTTAAAAAAAAAATTTTTTTTACTACAAAAAATTGTCCAAAAATCTATATTTTCTCCAAATTCTATGGATTGCATATTCTGTGCACCAACGAGCCTCAGCCAGATACTTATATCAAATTAAAGCCTAAAGTCTCAGCTAATTATTTATTAAAAATTCAGCTGCCCGTTTTTACCCCTAAGCAATTCTGGTTTAAAAAACTAAAATTAGTTAGGAAAAATTTCCTTCACAATCATGTAATTGCAGTACAGGTTTGTATTAAAATATGTTGCATACTCTTAGGATTGCACTTCTCTGCAATAGATTTTATTGCAACTTGTCTGCAGTTTTCCCGGCCATTTTAAGAAAATTCATAAGTTTGTTCAACGATCTGTAAAAACTTGTGAAGTTTTTTGGGTAAATTCAAAGAATAGGCTTTTAGGGTTCATTCGGTTCTAGTAATATAGCCGGACCTATCTTTTATTTTAAAGAAAAACTGCAAATTTTGAAGCTTAGAGGGCAATTTTAATTCGGTCATATCTCCTACTCTATATACGCAATATAAAAAATTTTTTCTACGAATTATAAAGGAAGTGCTATATTTCAATAAAAACGGCATTGAAAAGTTATCAATTAAAATATCTGACATATGAAAGCTACTGAACTGTGTAAAAATTTTCCTCAGTTTTCGTTTTACAATATTTGACTTCTGTAGACTTTTTCTAAGAAAAAATATTTCTTTTTAATCAAATAAATTATGAATTTGTCTCAGTGAAACACTCTTCTTTGCAACGGTATTATTTGAATTGTGAAAAATAGTTTTAAAAAATCGAATTTTAGTCACCAAAATACCGCCTACAGAGAATGCAAGACGGTGCGATGGGCGTGGCAGATTTTAATGAAACTTGCCATGCGTCTTTTGTTTTTTCTAAGTAGTATATGTACTAAATTTTAAGACTTTTGCTTTTATACGAAAGGTTTTATGTGAAAATATCAATTTTGATTGTATGGGCGGTGGGCGATGGGTGTGGCTGATTTTCATGAAACTATTTTATTTTCTTAATTTAGTCAATATAATACTCTGTGCCAACTTTCAAGTTTCTAGGTCCACTCCTTATATTTAATGCCACCAATCGTATGAAGCTGAACCAGTGTGCGGCGCAGCTCTGGTTGCTGCGAGAGATTTATTTTGTGTGTGTATTTGCAGATTGCAGGACTCTAACGTTGTTGTGTTTGTGCAATCAATGGCTGTATTAATTGGCATACTTATAAAATTGAGGTTATGGTCACTTACCGTTTGTGTTGACTCCTGTGGAACAGATTCTAGTTGTTGACACTTACGTCTACTTTCGATTAGCTGTGATTGGGTTTCTAAAAGTTGTTGCTTCAAATATTGCATCTGTTTTTGTAACTCTTCCAAGAGGGCGTCTTCTCTGCTTGATGTTGCTGGCTGCATATTTATTGAAGTTTCTGGTGATTTTGTAGCACTGGTTGTACTCCTTTGCTGGTTTGAGTTGGCTCTTTTAGCAGTTGTGTTCGCCATCGTTGCATCAGTGCTGGCGGCAGTATTATCAAGATTAGTCTTTGATGCTGGCTGCATCTTTTCTTGTTCAGGCTGATCAGTGTTTACACTTGTTGAACTTCGTAAAAGTGGCGGACTGCGAACTACCGGTGGAGGCATTTATTCCAAACAAAGTAGTTTAAGTTTGGGCTCTCTTTCAGGTTAGGCAGATCAAATGCAGAGTGAAAAACAATTGCGAAATAAAAATGTTACGGCTGTAACTTTGGCATTAAAAGAGGGAGGTTTGCTTTAAACAAATTTTATTTTTTGGTGGTGTTTATTTCTATAAATATATAAAAGACAATTATTTAAATACATCTTTTGCACCTCCTTCTTTAACAATTAATTTGCATTTAATAATTTATAAATATGGCGGATTTCATTTAACCTTCTACCACAAGGAACAATAAAGCAAAAAGGAGTGCAATAAAGCGGTTAACAATACAAACGTCAAATTAAAAGGCACAAAATAATTCACAGTAACAAAACAGCTGTTCATGTAGAACTTGTTAGGGTACTCCGTAACAATTCTAAAAGGAACTGAATATATTTATATACTTCATTGTTAATCTGAATTGCAAATCTATAGCAATTATCACCATAAAGGGAGCCACTATTAACACAATCCAAAATGTTGTCAATTTTTTCCATAAACTGAGCTGTTGATAAAGCCAGTTCTGCGGAACATGTCTTAAATTTTGTGGTTTCAGACGTTGTTTTAATAGCAGCAGAAACAAGCCTGATGAAAATTTGTGTGGCAAATACTACGAGCATTTTTCAAAAGTGTTAGGAAAAATATGTTGCCGTGTTAATTTTGGGCACATTTTTGTTTTTGCATTTGCTTCCATTTCATACAATTCCCTATTTACCTGACAGCTTGCCGTTCTATCCGCAAAGATTTAATTAAGTGTGAGAAATCATAAAGGCAAAAAACTTTTTGATCGCTTATTTCAAAAAACGGTTTTTCAGCAGATACTTTAGATTGGAAAAGTATTTTCGGTTAGTCGAGCCTTGATCACATATAAGGGCACAAATATTAATACCAATGCTTTTTAAAATATTAATATTTTCTTGAACAATTTTACTTGGAAAATCTGCAGATAAACAATTTTGAGAAATAAAATAATTTAGATTGATAGCAAAATTGGAAAACATGGACTTGATCATAAAAACACAAACATGTGTGCCAATTTTATTGGTTCTTTCAAATCCATCAACTAAATCTAAACTTGCATTGTATCTTAACTCTTTTCTTATACTCATTTCGTCCATGACTAAAGTTATATGCTTGGTATCTCTGTTATCCAACTGGGCACATTTTTGCTTTACGAGTTTATCCCTTAAGAAATATGTGGACTGGGATCTGTAAAATATGTTTTGAGCTAAATACTTTACATCTTCAGAATATGCCTTTGGCCGAAAGTTCACCAAAAGTTTACAAAAAGTTTTGCTTTCTGTGCCTAATATTTTGCAACGAATCAATCGTTTCTCTAAGAGATTTCTCTACATTTTTACGGCTAAACTTTCTGATAAATTTTGTGCGTTTTTTTATTTCAAAATTTCTTGAAGACTTTTGTATTTCTTGAGGAGATTAATATAGTTTTCTTGTACTGATCTCCAAGCAAAACTTGTTTTTCGCAATTAGTACAGAAGGAGGCCTCAACATTTTTACAATCTGTAATTTTTGGGGAGAACCTGAACTCTGCGTTTAAATCTTCCGCTTCTTCTTCAATTTCAATCATATTTTCGTGGGAACTTGAAAAACTATTTAGACATGTCTTATATAGTTATTTATCAAAATCCTTCTCAGGAATTCGACATTTCTCCCGCCAAATTTAACCTGGTATCCTATCCGGCGGAGGAAATTTAAACATTTTTAAGTCCGTGAAATGCCTCTTCGATTTTTTACAATTCCCCACGCAACATTTAATGCCAGATTGCAAAGAATTCTTTTTTTTATTGCTCAAATTCATTTCTTCATTCATATACATACATAAATATGTTTAAAAATCGCTATACGCTGACAATAGAATAATCAATAGTGTGTTAAGAAAAAAAAGAAAAATGATCAAAGCTGAACGAAAAAAACTAAACCACAATGCAAAAGAAATAAAACACACATTTATTTCTCTTTGGTTTCTCTTGTTTTGTTACGCTCTTTGCTTTTGTTTTGCCTTTTGCCCTTCCTTCCCGCATCAAGTTAAATTTTTAAAAAATATTTCGATTCTTGTTCAGATGAGCATTCTATATGATTTATATTCTTTGGTGGTATTCATCTTTGCTGTAACAACAAACATTGTTTTTTTTTGTTTCATATTTAGACAATAATAATATAATAAATATAAATGTTTTTGATAAAACAATAATGTTGATTTTCTTTATTTTTTATACCACTATGGCACAACGTTGCTCAAAAGTACAGCCTACAACGAATGGGCGTGGCGACTTAAAATTTTTACCAGACACTGAAAAAAATTTTCCGAGACCCAGGAAAAAAGTTGGAGTCGAAAGGGTTAAGAACACATCAAAGTAGGGAAACTCACGAAAAAATACATCGATGTTCTTTCCGATGCTATGAATTGTGAACTTATAAATTTGCTGATCACGGCACAAAAGCCCATTAATGGTTCAAAAATTTGCAAAAAAGGGTAATTTGAATGAAATATATGTGTACAAGTTGAATTTACAGAGGCAAGACAAAATAGACAAATAAGTATATAATAAATTTATATGTGCATGTTTTAAATATTAAGCATAAAACTTAAATTAAGCATACTTTTAAAGGTTAATGATCCAAAAAATTATGTAGAAGTGACGTTCTGTGACTACCTGGCTCCGGTATTAACAAGTTGTAAACCTGAGACATAATCCAATAATGTAGTTGCCGTGGTCTAGTGGTTAGTATGCTGGCTTACTAAGACATGAGCCCAGGTTTTAAACCCTACCTCTAACATCTTGAAAAAAAGAAATATGAAAATATTATTTCTTTCGGCGATTACTTCTCTGCAGTCTTCTGGCAAAAGCTCTAAGAGTAACTGATTACCATGAATCAGCATCTCAAGTCTGTCAATAGGAGTCGATTTTAAACAGTTGGTCCCGGTACTCATGAATAAGAGTTCACACACACTACATGGGTGCTGTATGAAGCTAGGCCGTAATCCTGAATCAGCGTTGTAATATTCAATATGCATGTATGTAAGGTACAATTATTCTACGGTACCAAATAATGTATTTTTCTTGATGTCTTACTTGTTGTGTATATTTATTTTAATTCTTATGCTTGAGATTAGTTTGTTATCTATCAAAAAGACAATTTTGTGATAAAACGATAACTGATTTTCAAAATAAATCCGAATAATTTGATGGTGTTGTTCCAGCGTCAATCTATTATTCGTGGTTTTCCATGGTGTGCTGATCATAAGTATATCTATCGTACAAGTTTTTTTTAAACTTAATCATATTGTGATTAACTTTTTATCTCATTGTGTTATTTTAAAATTATGAAAAAAAAAAATAAATAAAGTCCTTCATACTTATATATAGTTAGGTTTTATCATAATCATAGTTAGGTTTTATCATAATATTTTTGTTTTAAGTAATTTTCCATGATTTTCGTTTTAGTCTAAATATTTTTAAATATATTTTTATTTACTTTCAGGTTAAAATGTATCTTCCTACTCGTATACTCGTTATTGTTGTATTGACTGGACTTGTGTTTCAAAATGGTTACTGTGTAAGTCAACTTTTGTTTTATAACTAAATATATTACGTTTTTGTTTTGCATTTAATTGATATATTTAGAATCTTTTTGTTTTGAACCAATACTCAGGAGTAAACCCCTACTTATGCTGTGTATTTGATTGGAATTCTTTATTGTATTAAGCCTCTTGCGAATGAGATAATTTACTGTCAGTTTGATCACTCAAAGGCAAGTGCTATACCATCACCGTTGAATGATCAACAGCAGTTGCCCCATCTGTCGTTGGATGTCGATTAAGAATTGAAAAAAAGAAATAGCGTTAACGCTTTTCATTTGTGGAACTCTTTAATGACATATCGTAAAGTCCTATCGATGAAAAACAATTTAAAAAAAACACTTTATGACGATATGACCTAAATTATTTAACACTATTTATGACTCTTTAGTTGTCCGAATTTTTTAAACTTCATAATATACACAAGTGTGGCCAAATATTAACCATTAAGTAAAGTCTCTGCCAATTATATCATTTTTTATATTATGATAAATTATGCTATACTTTATAATAATTGATTTATATATGTATGTACTCATAATATTTATAACTATAACATAACTATAAAAGAATTATATACTTAATGTTCCTATGAAGGAAAGTAGTTAATATAGCATATTCAGTTTAAATTAAACCTTTTTCAAAATAAATGAAACCTTTTTCAAAATGAAGGCAACCTTTTTCAAATTAAACGAAACTCTTTTCAAAATAAATGAAACTTTATTCAAAATAAATGAAACTTTATTCAAATTCATTTAAACATTTTTCAAATTAAATTAAACCAGTTATAGAATTTAATAGAAAACAAAAGAAAAAAAAAATAAAACAATAATTTTTAATTATGGATAATGACAGAATTCATAAAACCCAGGAAATTCGATATATGGTGGATAATAGAGACTGTACGCTTAAATTTTTACCACCATATTCTCCTATGTTGAACCCGATAGAGAAAACATTTTCTAAGAAAAAATTCCACGCCCGATCATTATTAAAGTGACATTACCACAGAACATAACATAGTAAATGTATATAATTGAAATAGCCTCTTCTTGGACCTTCTTTTGTGTTGACGACCCTGGCAAACGCTTTAGGAACTATGATTTAAAGATATGCACTTGGAATGTGAAAACCCTTTATAGGGAAGGTGCCTTTTCCCAGTTGAGAGATGGTCTCAACAAATGCAGTTCTGACATTACCGATATCCAGAAATCTCATGGATAAGGCAAGTAGCATGTGACATTTACTACAGCTGTCATGAGAAAAAACTCGATTCGTAGTTACCAAGAGACTTCATCACCTTGTTTCGGAGTTGACGAATTTGCGCTCACGCCCCGTCGGAAATGAAGGATCTATATGATACGTGTCTGGTACATGACTCCAAGATTGTACTTATCGATTTCAATGCGAAATTTCTACGTGAAGGTATCACGGTCGGAAAGTTCAGTCTACATTTCTTCACCTCGCCATACGGCTTGAAGCTGATTGATTTTGCCGCGGCGCTAAATATGGTAGTTTGTGGCACCAGTTTTTAGTTTTTCGAAAACTATAAGGCCACCTGACTTTCACACTGTGATTGATGGAAGACATATTCCAGTATACTAGACGTTCGCACGTTTAGAGGTCTGCATCATCTTGTCGCAAAAGCGGCTACGCATATGCGTGTCGGGTATGGCATGTTCAAGTGTTTGAGGAAAGCTGTACATCAGAAAGCTGCGATCACAAGAAACAGCCATATCGTTTTTCGATCGACTTTCAAATGAACTCCAGTGCTTCCCATCTTCTCGAAAGTGTTGGTGGACTGTGAATTCATATCTCTCGCTCACCAAACACAACTACTCAAAGAATTCTTGATTTTGAGCGTCCTCCTCACAGACACCAATGGTTTGATGAAAAGACTTACAGAACAACATTTCAGCCCACCACTACAACAGCAATGGCGGAGGTGTACAGAGAAGGGGAGAAAAGAGAGATGTCTAATTAAAAGATTCAAAAGAGAGCAAGAAGAACGTGATCGTGAAGAAATTGGGATGTATAGGAGTAGGAATGATGACTGTCATTTTTGCAGAAAGATAAGGCGTCTTACCATTGGTTTTAAGTCCGGAGCAACCTCCCGCAGAGACGAACATGGGAAACTGGTTACAATTATATAAGAGACACTGAGATTATGAGGACAGCACTTCTCTAGTCTACTGCAAGGCGATGACGACACAAATCCAGTCTTTAGAGATGCTGTGTTGACTCAATTAATGATATCGACGTTGATATCCGGTATCCTAGCCATAAAGAGGTCAAGGTTGCCAGACAACAACTGAAGTGTACCAAAGAGGCTGGACATAATGGTCTGTTTGCTGAAATCTTTAAGGCGATATAAGGCAGCGTACGATAGCGCTATAAGGGATCGCTGCTATTTATATAGCGTTAGTGTTAGGTTATTTGGAGTTATTTTGGATATTCGAATTACTAGAGGCGCTCCTTTAAAATTTTTTTATATGAAATGGATGATATATAATTATAATTTCATTGTATAAAAGTACAAGATTGGATTGTATAAAAAGTACAAGTCTTAAAAAGAAGAACTGAAAACTTAAAATACATATACATTCTGAGCGGCAAATACAAATTAAATTAGTTTTTGTCGAGAACAACAAAAAAAATTATATTGTTAAACTGTGTTATTTGTTGTTAAAAAAGGTGTTGCATGCTTTTAGGGATATTTGTTGGATGTTGAACTTTTCGGAAAAACAAATATGGAAAAACCTTTTTCATAAAATTGAACACAATCCTGGCTTTGTTAACTATCCCATCTGTCATTAAAAATTTCACATTTAAATCACCTTGTCCATTTACAGCCAAATTTTTAGACGTTTGATTTAACTGAACTCTGCTTAGAAAATCGGCTACCAATTTACCAATATCATATGCAAGTCGTTTTCTTAATAAACATGAAATTAACAAACCTGCAATAGAAAAGGAACTTTTTATTCATTGGGGAATCACGCATTTTCGACCATACTTATACGGTAGAAAGTTTAAAGTGGTAGCTGACCACAAATCGTTGTTTACTCACAAATCACAATCCAAATCACTAACACACCTACAAAACCATTTTAATTTATACCCAACATACCAAATGGCTTGAGAATAATATTATAATAAGCTTACCAACACAAGCCTTAAGTTTGAAAAACATTTTAGAATTTGTTGAAAAAGATTATCGTAACAATTGTAGAAAAATCAAAACGGAACCCTTATGGTAATGTTATATGTTCAAGCTTACCTAAAGCTTAACTTTTCAATTGTAGAATAAGCTTACAAAAATAATATTATGTTAATTATTGTATAAAAAAGCTTATTCGTCTCAATATTACATGACATTTTTAGCATAATAGTATAATAAACATTAAAACACCAATATATTGTGTTATTATAATTAAAGAAAAATTCTTTTATATTATTTATTACACAAAAAATACAATAAATATTTATTACCTTTTAATATATTTTTTACACACTTCACTCACAAATTTCAAACTAAATGAAAATACAAAACAAACAATTGTTCAGTTTGGCTAGTGTACTATTCCTTCACGGACATCATTTCTTCTTTAATTACCAAAAAATATTCATTGCAGTTAACTTTGATCTAATTAAAGCGTTTTCTGATAAAAACAAAATTAAATTGATCACACCTCTCCTGAGGCTTGAACCCGAGTCTTCAGCTCTTAAAATACAAAACGTGTTGGCATTTAATGCATAGCACATTCGATTTATTTGTGGAAATCCCCTAAATTAAATTGTGGATGGTTAAAAAAGTTTGTAAATTAAAATTTTATATACATATGTAGTCGCCGTGGTCTAGTGGATAGTGTGTTGGCTTACTAAGACATGGGCCCTGGGTTCGACTCCAGGCTCTGACATCTTCAAAAAAAGAAATATGAAAAAAATATTTCTTTCGGCGACTACCTCTCAGCAGTCTTCTGGCAAAAGCTCTGAGAGTAACTAATTGCCATGAACAAGCTTCTCAAGTCTGTCGTTCGGAGTCGACATTAAACTGTAGGTCCCGGTACTCATGGATAAAAATTGACACACACAACATGAGTGCTGCGAGAAGCTAGGCCGTAATCCTGACACAGGGTTGTAAAGGCCAGTTATGTATGTATGTATGTATATACATATAATATTATAAATTAATTTAAGAAATGCTTGCATTTTACTGTTTTTGTAAGCTTATTCTCAAGTTGCATTGTAGAAGGATTGCTTTATGGTATGTTGGGTACAATTAGATCAGCGACCGGCATACTTATACTAACGCATTTGCAGTTGTTTAGTAATTTGAGAGTCTTATTTTTTATATATAAACTATTTGGTAAAAGAATAAAACATTCCAGATTTTCAATATAACGTAGAAAAAAATTGAAGTGAAAATTAAAAATTTTGAAAAAAACGTAAAAATAGGAAAATTTTGAACTTTGAGGAGCTATATCTCAGCGATTTCTTATCAGATAGATTTTTCCAGCATATCGACGGAGAAGGCATTCAATTACCTTTCCATAGATATGCCACTTATCTCGATCGAACTTTTCCGTTGGACACCACAAGGGTTTGAGTGGGGCTATACACCGAAAAACACAATAGTACCGTTATCTAAAAAACGGTGCTTAGAAAAAAATAATAAATGCGTTTTTCGTGCTCAGGAGGTCCCAATTACCTTATCTAGGCGTGTGGCGTTCTTGGTATTTTTCCAAATTAAAAATTTGTAAACCCGTGTTCTTAGAAAGAAAGAAACAAAAATAAAATAAAACCCAAATCAAATAAAGTATAAAAAACCAAAATAAATATTAGAGAAAATAAATTTAGTTTGGCGTTATATTACAAAGTGACTTCAAAAAAATTAAAAAGAAAAACAAAACCCGACTACAATATGTAGGGTATGTAGTTTCAAGTGGCTTGCATTAATTGATGTAGGCCGCTGGAATTGCGTTGTGAATATGAACATGATATGTAACAATTAACTAAGGTGGGTCATTAAAATATAAACAAATAAAATATTCATTAATAAGATATTATTGGAATGAGTAAAGGAAATAAAATAAGATTTTATTGGAATAATAATAGTATATAAGACAAAAATTTTTGTAAATATAACCAGAAATAATTTTATGTAACTTCAATTCAAGAGTTTGTTTTATTTCTCTCAAAAACTTCGGCAATTAACTTTGCCATAAGATAGAGCCGCCTGCTACTCTAAGGCTCTATAATAAAATAAGATAAAAAAAGGGATAATATAATCAAATAACACATTTAATTATGGGGCTACCCAAAAAGGAATAGTTCTAAATAAATTTCCGGTAAAATTCGGTTAAACCTAAAAATGATTTTATCTCTCTCACGTTTTTTGGTAACTGAAGTTTCTGTATTGTAATAATTTTTTCCGAGTTTGGCTTAATGCCCTTATTAGTAATGATCAATTTTTAAAATTAAAAGAAATTCATAGACCTTAAAATTTAATAATAAAATTAAAAAAATACCACTCCAAAAAGGTTAAATTAAATATTATTAAAATTTTTACCTACAAATTTCAAAATTTATTCGGATCTTCCGCGTCAATTAAATTCTCAGAACGTTCCACTTACTGGAATTAAAGTAATTAAATATAATAAAAAATCAGAAGAAATGCTTGAAAAAGAACTCAGTACATGTCCAAAAATAAATATTTCTGAAGATAAAAAATGTTATTAAAAGCTTTTTGCCATAATGATGTTCAATTTTATTCAAAACTATTTACATAAGTCATAACATTTTTTAAGATTGATTTTTAAAACCAATACTAATTTTTGAATTATCTATGATGTATTTAAAAAACATACTTTTGATTCATAAAGTTTTATGAAACAAATGTTGAATTAAAATTTATTTTATATATCGTTAAAAAATCAAAATTAGTTTTTATTAATTTAGTCCTTTAATTTTAATGTAACAACAATAAAGTGAAATTAAAGAAATCTACTTTTATGGTTTTTTTTATTACGTTTTACAATATTTTCTTATGAAAAATCTTTTAAATATATTCATTTATACATAATATATGAAATGTATCGCTTTGGGGATAAGCATGTCTCTATGACGAGTCTCTTAAGCAGAGACGAAATGGCCATAGAGACATGCTTATCCCCAAAGCGATACATTTCATATATTATGTATATTAAATGTATTTGCCTATATGGCGAAAAATATTTGTTGTTTTTAAATAAATATATTCATTTATGTACCTACGTCAAGATAACACAAAATTTTTGTATTTGAAAAATTCCATACATTTTTTGTCGTATATCCACGAAAGCCACGCGTACGTCCTTATAACAAAATTTTTTTTTTAGCAAACGTGGATATACGGCAAAATAGCTCTTAAATATCTCAGAAGATTTAAGAGATAAAGATAATAATTTAATTATAGTCTTTCTTGTGTTCAGTTGCTTTTTTGTTTTTAGAAGTACATAACAGATTTTTTAGATGCATAAGTATGTGAAATTAAAAATATGATCTCATTTAAAATGTGTTCTTTTAGTTTTGGTTAGGCTGAAAGCCTATTTTGTTTCTTTTTGGGATTTGTTTATGTTTGGTTTTATTTTATTTACCGTTTCAAAGCACACTATCAATATGTTTTTTATTAAAATGGCTTACAGCCTGTTTCTAGAACACGAATGGTTTCTGACATTCGTCTTTTTATATGTGAAACACTAACAAAAACACTCAAATTTGTTATTGTTTCTCATATAAAAAGACGAATGTCAAATACCATTCGTGTTCTAGAAACAGGCTGTTACATTCATAAACGTCAACTACTTATTTGTTAAACGTCAACACCCGCGGTTTTAATTAGTTGACGTTTTTCCGAGTGCACTGTAATTGGTTTACTAATTGACCATATTTCCAACTCCAACAGCTGTAATTCTTTAATTTTATTTAATAATATTAATTTCATTGATTACTCTTTTTTATTTTTTTTTAAGGTCCATATGATTTATACCTTATTTCTCGATTTATGGAATTGTTAATCATTTTTAAATTATTAGAAGAAAACTTTTAAAATCTTTTGATCAAGGCTGATCGAAATCGAGAACTAAAATTATATCTTCATCTTATTAAAAGTTTTAATTTTGGAGGGTAGTGGTTAGAGCGCGTGCACGGAAACTCAAACGAGCATCACTATGCTAAAAAACATCATGGGATTGTCAGCATGACATTAAAATCGTTTATTAGTTAATTTGCTCTTTTTATGGTTTATGAATAAGATTTTCATTTCAGGTTTATAAGACGGATACTGTCTCATAACTAATATGTGAATTAAACCTAAATTATGAATTAGACTGTTAGAACTTACTTTTAAAAATCTTACACACAAAAGAATTAAAAAACTTTTTAAACGGTTAGAAGATTTCTTATTGATTAATTTGATTTCATCATCTTAAGCAGTATTTAGATGCTAAACAATTGTATGTAATTCAGGAATAAAACAGTTATATCATAAGAAGAAGAAATTATATGTACAAAATTAACTGGATCTAAAATATTTCTTATATTAAAAAGAAGAGAAGGTAAAAGAAAGGTTACATAAGGAAAAAGTAAACATAAACATAAATCTTTTTTTTTTCTTTGTTTTTAAATAACATTCATCTATTTAATGCCTCTCTTATAATGTATTCATTTATTTTAAGCTTCTTATGGAGCTACATTAAACAATTTTAAAAAGAATAAAATTTCCTAAAAATAAGCTTTCTAAAATTAGTGGTTTTGGTTGTAAGAACGAGTTTTAGTGATGTATCTCTGTTTTTCTAAAATGTATCCACGATGAAGCACGTGCTAGCGTAATGTACATACATACATATTTAAAATTTTGTTAAAGATTAGCGTTAGCCAAGTAGGAAATTTACTATGATAATTTATCTATAATTTTTGTACAATACAAATTTAAAGCACATTTAATGAAAAGCAATCATATAAATAATTACACTAGCCAACAAAGTTTTGGACTTGAGCAACCAAATATCTTTCTTAGGCTAATTTGAAGGGCTAAATCCGAATCTGTAATAGGTTTTTTAGGCTGGGTTTTAAGATTTAGAGTGCAGTAGTAGTGTCCCACTAGCTTATGTCCCAAAATCCTTGATAATTTCTTTCAATTTTCATTAAATTTTGTGGAAAACAATCTAAATGCGAGTGAAAAAAATGCATTTTGAGTGTCATTCGTGCACCCAATTCGTGATTATTTTTCAATAATTCATCAACAATTTGTCTGTAGTTTTCACTCTTATTGTTTCTAAGAAAACTGTTCATGGTGTTCTTAAAAGTTTCCCAGGCTGCATATTCTTCCTCCCATAAACATTGTAAAAAATTGTCATCATTCAATAAGTAGTTTCCTGATCGGAGAACCAACAAACAAGCCTTTTTGATTTTAGCATATGAAATTTTAGAAAAAAAACCGGTAAAAAAAATATTTAAATGTTGCACCATCTTTGCCCAGAGAAAATTCTTAACCTTTAAATACTGAGGCGGTGGAAAATGTTATCCTCTGTCTGGATTTTTTAAATTTATTTTTTGTGATCGCCATTCTCATCAGATGCGCTCTCTCACTACAGTGACATGTCAGGAAATCCGTTAGCATTTTCAGGTCCGGTCTTCTGTATTTCAGAACGTCAGACTTACACCCAAATCGCGGACAGATCGCAGCCTTGGCATGCCTCAGACCCGACTGGGCGTTACAGTGCTTTAAACACTTGCCGATTTCCTATTAAGCAATTAAATTGAAAATAGTAGAAAGCGGCGCTGCACAGCACGGCCCCGGGCCAACATAAGGCGCCGCAGACCCCCTGATAGCCAATACACCCGCATCCTCGTTCCAGCCTGACTATCCTTGAGCCCAATATCCAGGTTAATCTCAGCGCATACGGTCATGGCCAGGATCTCAGCCTGGAAAACACTTAACGACTGACCTAGTGGAATTGACAGGTCTCGATTAGGTCTACAGACCACAGATCCTACTACACTGTCAATTTTGGAACCATCGGTGTACCAGTTTAGGTCGAACTCATTTCGAGCCAAATATCTAGTAGACCAACGTCCCCGGTCTAGTACCACAACCCTGACTCTCTTGCCAAAGCACAGTTCCGAAGGCATTGCATCTAAGACCGAAATTGGATTCTTGACCACCTCGTGAAGAATGGCCAGGTTATCTATTATGTCTACCGGAATTGTAGAGTAAAAGATCGTTTATTATTTAACGGGAAGCAATTTGGTCTAAAGTTGCTGCAGTTTTTTGAACAAAATCAATTCTGATACTGACATGGGCGGAGATATAAATTTTTCTGAGAATAGGAGAGGGTGTCCAAACAGCACCCAAGCCGGTGGCGAATTCAAAGAGACATGGTCATTTACAAATTTTCATGGACGAATCATCGTCACACAATCAGTATCAAGTCGCATTTTATATGAAGTTTTCAATATGAACATTATGCATGACACTTACGCATGAAAATTTCATTAAAGTGACACTTTACCTAAGAATATCCAAACTTGGCGACATTGTCTGTTATGAGTCGTTTTTAAGCTGAACCCTAAAGGATTTTTCTGCTATAGATCTCCATTGATGAATTAAGCAGAAATAACGGAATAGTTTTGCTTTTTTTGTTTGTTATAGGTTTTAATATTAATTTTATTTTAGTCTCTTTGTTTTTTTGTTTTGATGACTTTGACGCTTTGCTAACTTGAAGGGTCATGGTATAGTGGTTAGAGCGCTAGCACAGAAACTCATACGACCGAGGTTCAAATCCCAGCGAAGGAGAAAAATTCACAAATAAAATTTGTGGTTTTTCAAAAATTATAATTTAAAAATAAGAGGTTAATAGATGAATCAAAGTGATATTTTTCGATACTGTCTCTACATTAGTGACACATTATGTATAAATTCACTATGAGTCTCGATAATAATGTCTGTCAGAACTCACCAATACCCGGACTTCTACGAGACAAAATCAACTATAGTCATATATGACATTTTGACATGTATGACCCAAAATAAAATTCAGCAACTGTCATCGATGACTTAGCATTGTCAGCGTTTGTCACCATGATTCAATCTGATTTTCGCCACCGGGTACATATGTACCTATACATACACAAATTTAATTAAATTAGTTAGAGTAGTATGTATACGGTGACCATTCGTTCTGTATTATGCAGAACAGTTCTGTATATGAAACCCGTGTTCTGTATAAATTATTCATTAGCGAAAAACATAAAAATGTTCTGTATTTTATTTAATGTTCAGTATTTGTTCTATATTTTCATGCCTCAAAGTAGTATTTGTAGTTTTGATTAACACCTTTGGAAAAAAGTCTCCTAGAGACGAATTGGCCATAGAGACATGCTTATTACCGTCAGCAATACATTTCATATACTTATGTATGTACATTTTAGAGAAGGAAATATATGTACATTTAAAAAATATTTTGACAGTTGTCAAGTTCAGTGTGTGTTTACCTGTTTCAAATGCTCCAACAGAAAGGGTATTTTCTGTATTAAATAATATATGGATCAATGAAAAAACTCAAATAAAAATGGAAACCATCAAAGCCATTTTGGTCACTAAATTAAACTATGATTTTATAGAAATTAAAGAATATTTAAAGGTAAAACATAATAACTTGGTAAAACAAATTTATGCATCACAAAAATACCAAAATTAGTTGTAATTTATATTACCCTTTCAATGCACCTTTCTGTGGATCTACTTAAAATTTTTTTTATAGTTAACTTTAACTTTTATTTGAAACTAAAAGTTTTTTAATTTATAATTTTTATTTTATGGTATTTAAAAATTATGTACATATCGTCATATTAAATGCAAACGGACGTAACTACACTTTTTGGTTTTGTACAGGAGAAGCAAAAAACCTTAAAATCAAAAATTTTGTAAATTTGAAAATTATGATTTTCAGGATCGAGATATAAGGATTGACATCCTTATATACAACAAATGAGTTTGAATGTAAGGTTTACATATAAATATGTATGTATGTAGTTATATTTTCTTGCAGTTAGAAATACACGCACTTGTAGTTACGTACGTTTAAATTTCTTTAACAATATCGCCATTTTTGATCGTAGGAATCTAAAGTTTTGCACAAACATGTATATTGATAAAACAAACCAAAATTAATAAAAAAACTCAATTTCAAAATTTTGTGTAGTTGCGTCCGTTTGCATTTAATATGACGATATAAATGTATGTATGTAATAACTAGTAGTAAAGGTGGTTTTACACTATCCCACTGAGTATAACGACACGTCAAAAACTCAAATAAATGAAAAAGTATAATAGTGTGAAAACAATATGTAATGAATTGTCAAAAAATACGGATAGAAATTTGACAGTCGTATGGCTTTCATCATTTTTAGAAATTTTTCTAAACCATTAGATCTTTCATTTTATCAGAGTTGCTTTTTTATACATACATTAAATTACAACTGCGTTGAAAGGAGTGCAGTTATAATCAAATATCCAGGTTTAAGGGGTTAAACCAATTGAGAAAAAAATTAAATATTTGGATTTATAACTTACATTTATTAAGAAAACTTAAATGATGATGAAAAAAGTTAACAAATTGGGGTTTTCAATTTATAATACTTTTCAGACTGGAGTTCTGTCTCCATTGAGAGTTACTTGAATAATAAAAATTAAAATAATGAAAATTTCCCTTTTGACAAGGCAAATACAATACAACTATTATAGTTAATAAAATTCATTATTTAGCTGTATGTTAAATTTACAATTAAGTGTACTGTAATGCAATTCACGATAAGCATGTAAAATATTATTTACAAAATTTACATTTCTATATATATATACATATGTATGTACGTAAGTATGGAAATATAAAGAAAATGTATTAATGAAAAAATATATATATATTAGTTTAGAAAATCAAAAAGTTTAAATCATTTTAAACATTTTGGCCTCTTGGCCAGAATGGCCAACCTATTCATAAGGCTTTCTGCAGGCGTTCCAGGGCCACAATTGCTCTCTTAAGAATTTTCTTGGGCTCATCATTTTTAGACCTGGACAATGTTCGCCGACGGTCAGCTCTATTTTCGACCCTTTTGGTTTGGCGCTTCGTTACCCTTGATGAACTGTGGTCACTTTTCTCAATTTTTGGTCTGCTTGTGCATTGTTCCCTTTGGAGATGACGGGACTCACCCTTGGGTTTGTGTAGCAGTGTATGGTGGAACCACCCACATTTTTGGCATACCATAGAGGATGTACACTCCTTCGTGCAGTGTGTCTTTCACGGCGTTGACGTTCTTCAACCGACATTCTCTGAAACCTTTTACAAAAGCGTAAGGGATGATATATGTAGATGGCAAATTAAACAGAGGTGGATATTTTTAGTTTTGGGGGCCCTGTTAAAAAAAATGTTATTAGTGTAGATCATAGAAAATAGTCAAAAATTTGCTAATGCATATGTTAAGTGTACTATGAATATGGATTAATTATGTGTGTATTAGCGAGAAAAGGGAGAAGAGTAAAAAAGTATATTCTAGACTTCCAATTAAGTCATTGCAGTGGATTCTAAGTCACTCCCTGTGGGGTTAACAGGAAGAATACATAGTTTCGATATAGCTCTCGTAATAATACCATTTTGTGTTTTCAAGTCTGCTATACGGACTAATCCATCATTTCCTAGATATATTCTAGTAATACGACCCAATTTCCATTCATTGGGTGGAAGGAAATCTTCTTTAATGACTGCGTGTTGTCCAACGGTTATATTTTCTTCTAAATGCTGCCATTTGTATCTTTTCTGGAGTTCCGTAAGGTATTCTGTTTTCCATCTTTGAGCAAACTGATGATGTAACGATTTTATTCTTTCCCAGCGATCACGGAAAGTAATAGTTTCAGTGGGTGTTTCTGGTATGGCCATTAATGGGGCTCCACGTAAAAAATGTCCGGGTGTGAGTGCTAATAATTCATCAGGGTCGTCTGATATAGATGATAATGGTCTTGAGTTTAAAACCCCTTCAATACGTACTAAAAGTGTCGAGAACTCTTCAAATGTGTATTTTGTGCATTGTGCTACCTTTTTGAAATGTATTTTAAATGATTTTACTCCAGCTTCCCAGAGTCCTCCCATATGTGGGGCATTAGGAGGTATGAAAGCCCATTGGAAATTATGAGCTGAATATTTATCACTTATATCTTTAGCGGCAGTTTTTATAAATTCTTGATACTCCAAACGAAGTGTTCGTTCAGCGCCCACAAAATTTGTTCCATTTTCTGACATTATTCTCTTGGGCAAACCTCGTCGGCCCACAAATCTAGCAAATGCTGCTAAAAAGGAATTACTGGTCAAGTCCGAACATAATTCCAAATGAATAGCTCGTGTGGAAAAACAGATAAATTTGCAGACATATCCTTTGTGGTAGGGTGCATTTCGAACTAGAGACGATTTTATTTGGAAAGGCCCAGCGAAATCTAATCCTGTGAACGTGAAGGGTAGAGAAAATGAGCTTCTTTCCTTGGAAAGTGATCCCATCATTTGAGATCGTATCTTCTGCTTTAACGACAGCATACTACACAATTTCTAATACAGTATCGAATGGCTGACTTAAGTCGTGGGATAAAATACTCTTCTCTTATTATTCTCAACATGAGGCTAATTTCTGCATGTAATAACAGATTATGCAGATTATACAAAATGCTGATTGAACTGGTATAATGATGGGATGCCGGGTTCTAAATGGCAGGTCAGAATTAGATATTCTACCATTTGCACGTAGAACGGCCTTTTCGTCTAAAAAGGGATTTAAAGGAAGTAGAGAACTTTTCTTACCAATTTTATTGTGCCTGAGATGGGAATCATATTCCTTTGGGTAAAACGTGTTTTGTGTCAGGGTTATCAATTTATTTTTAGTTTCAACGAACTCAAAGTGATCAATGCTACGTATATTCTCCATAAGAGATGATAATTCTTGAGAACTAGTAGTGGGACGCCTTGGGGTTTTACGTTTTCTTTTCGCTATATTAAAAAACCGTATCACATATGCCATCACTCTGATAGCTCTGTTGATGAGCGTCACACCCTCTCGAGCCTAAATCTGTCGGATTGTCTGCCGACCTTACGTGACGCCAAGAGACATTTTCAACGTTTTTAATTATCTGAGCCGTGCGGTTGGCTACATACGTTTTCCATGTATATGGGGGTTTTTCTAGCCAACCTAAAACGATGGAAGAATCAGTCCAAAGAAATAATTGATAATCTTTACGAGGTAGATAGTTGTTAATTTGCCTAACAAGTTTTGACAATAAAACAGCTCCACACAGTTCAAGTCTGGGAAGGCTTACTGGATTTATGGGGGCAACTTTCGTTTTTGACACAAAGAGATTACAAATAATACTGGTTTCAGTCTGAATACGGATATAAATTGCTGCGCAGTAAGCTTTTTCGGAGGCATCGCAGAACCCATGAACTTGTACCTGGTATACAGGATCAAAATTGACCCATCTGGGTATTTTAAATTTAGAGATTATAGGGAGATTCTCAACAAATTTATTCCAATTAGCCAACGTGTGAGGTTTAACATCTTCATCCCACGAAGTTCCTTCTAACCATAGTTGTTGAAGTAAGATTTTTGCCTGTATTACGATAGGTGATATCCAGCCAGCGGGATCGAATAGTTTTGCTACATGAGAGAGAATCTGTCGTTTGGTGATCGAGTTAGAAGAGAAAAAATTTTGGACTGTATAAGAGAAGCAATCTGATAAAGCGTTCCACTGAATGCCAAGAGTTTTAGTAGAACTGGTTTCATCAAATTTTAGAAAATCTGAGTCCAAGAGATTTTCTTTGGGTACTCTAGCTAAAATTTCTGTGCAATCTGAAGTAATCTTCTTCAAAGGGAATCCTGCAGAATTGAGCACACAAACTACTTGAGACAAGCATTCCTTAGCAGTTTGAATATCGTGGGAGCCCGATAATATGTCATCAACATACGTTTCATTGTTAAGAATATGAGCTGCTTGAGGATATTTCTTTTCTGAACCACGAGCTAATTCTTTTAGGGTACGGAGCACAATTAACTCCAAAGGTCACCGTTTTGAGAGCAAAATCCTGAGTAGGACCATTCATATGACGGCGGAATAGAATTCTCTGAAATTGTGCACTAGTATTTGACGATACATCTTTTCAATATCGTCATTAAATACGTATTTATAGAGACGCCACTTTAAGATCATCTTTAGTACTGCGGCTTTCGGGCTTTATTACCGCGTGATGGGGAAGATAAAAAGTATTATATCCGTTCTCTGAGGGTTTTTCAATAGAAGAGGTGATCTCCATGTGGTCTAGGGTTAAATATTCTTTTAGGACACTCCTGTAAGCGTCTGACAATTCTGGTTTCCGACTCAGGGTGTTCTCCATATTCAGATATTGTGCCTTAGCTGCTGTTCTAGAAGAGCCTAAATATATTTCCCGGGGAAATTCAGGTTTGAAAGGGAGTTTAACAACATAGCGACCTTCATCATTGCGAAATGTTGTTCTCTGGTAAAGATTCTCACAGTATTCGTCCTCTTTAGGGAAAGGGTGTTGATCGGAAATTTCCTCCTGTTCCCAAAACTTCCTTAAGTGATTTAAACATGGTCCTTTCGGAACCTTAAAATACTCATATATCTTTTGAGAATACTGGCAACAGTCCACTAACTTTTTTGAAAAGAAAAAGCTCTTCTTTAAATTCTCGTCTGCACCTAATGTGGAACGCAGACGCAAACGTTGCAGCAAAGGAAAAAATTTTGTTTTTTTGAGAAAAAGTGTGCAAGTATCCGTTTATATACATATGTATATAAACGGATAATTTGGGAAGCAAAGATTTTCTAAAAATATTGAAATAGAAAAAAGTGTTTTTAAAAATACAAAAGCAGAAGAAATCAGAAAATATTTGTACATTTAAGGTATGCAATATACATACTACAGTTATAACCTACTGATTGTTCGAAGGAAGAAAAAATTGGTTTGGATATATGGACTGTCCATTATTATTTCTAGAGAAGAAATAGAAAACCAAGTGGGAATTTAAGTCACCAAAAAAAAGCACGCTACCACTAAGGAGTTAGAAGGAAGAGCGACATCAAAAACAAGCCCTTGGAAAAGACAGAAAAAGGAAAGTACCAAAAGACGGAAAACAAGATACAGAAAAAACTGTACAGTGGCTCAAAGTGAAACTGGGACACTGTATGAATATTTGTTAACCTAAACAATAATTGGTCACAGCATTATTTTTTATTTAAATAAAATGTATCTTTAAAAAGCTTTATTTAGGAAGATTTCAAAACAAAACAAATATTTAATTCATTTACTTTAATGCGTAAAAAAAAAGAAAAATGTTATGAAAACTCTTTTCTTATTTCAAAATAAAAGTGGGACAGGACACAATAAGACTTAACCTCGCTTTAATGTGTTAGGATTTTACACCCGTTTTTAGGTACTAGTATTTCTTAGGTAATCCTTTATTAGATTTAAAAGTCTCTGAGGCATTGATTTTACCAATTTTAAGCAATACGACGGTTCTCTTTTCGCCCACTCTTCTTTTATTACTCTCTCTGAGTCTTGCTAGATATATCTGGATGTTTTCGTATTTGTTCTTCTAGGTGGGCCCAAAGGTGCTCAATAGGGTTTAAATCGGGTGATTGAGCAGGTGTTTCTAAAACATGTGGGCAGTTATATAGTAGCCACAGATTCACTTTTTGAGCTTTGTGTTTTAGATCATTGTCCTGTTAACAATAAAAATCATCCAAAATGCCCAGTTTTTGAGCAGAATCCTTCAAATTCTCTTTCAATATACTTAGTTACATATTTTGATCCATATTTCCGTTGATTATACAAAGGATTTTTGATCTGTAAAGCGGTTCAAAATATATTGATGAAAATATGACACATTTTCAAAAAAATCATATTTTACAGTGCTTCTGTGCCGATGGAAAAGTAGAAATCGTCGAAAAAAACATCTGGTTTCTCTTCATGTACGTAAAGATGATACTTCTACGCAAGAACTAACACCTACCAGAAGAAAATCGGCCGAAAAATGACAAAGGTATAAGCTATTGAGTGAAACAATCAAATCCCCAATGTAACAAACGATGCACTTCTGTTGCCGCAGCTACAAATAGCCTGCCAAACTAGGAACTTTTTGGTAAATTTTAATAGTTTTTTAGTTCGGAACTCTTCAGAAACATTGCCTCTACTATCCGCTACATAAAACTCTTGGCCAGGAAGATGCGCAAAGTCTGCAAAAACGTAAGTTTCATCACCCATTACACAACATTCGAACTTTTGAAAAAATTCTTTTTTGAGGAGGTTTGCTCTTTTTTTTGCTTCAATATTCTTCTTAGCATTTCTATCCGGAACTTTTTGGACTTTAAATGTTTTAAGGCCAGCTTTAGTTTTAACTCGGCGCAAAAAACTTTCCGAACATTGCACGCGCCGGGCCACTTCGCGACCAGAGATGTTTGGAAGAGCCAGCAAAAGCTTCTCAACCTTTTTGGCTTTCGCGTCGTTCGTTACCAGTTTTGCTTTACCTGTTCCAGGCTTTCTTTCAATTTTTAGGTCTTTGTTGAACTTTTTGACCACTCTGGAAACACATTGCCTGGTCACGTGGACTTCCCTAGCAACTTTTGTATAACTCCAATATGGTTTTTTTGAATTATTTGAATAATTTTTGTATGCACTTGTTTTTGATTATCCATTGTGAACTAACTAACAAGTCAAATTTGACAAACTGATACATTTTAAAATCTGACACATTTTTCAAAGATATTGTGATTAAGAAAAATAATTTTGATTAAAGGTGAAAAAAGTTATTAAGAAAAATGGGTGTTACACTTTATAGTGACGCACATCTTATATCTAGTAAAAGTTTCAAAAATTTACCCTCTGGGACGCCAGCGGCTGCTTGCACCTTTCGCATGTCGTCATTGGCTTTAACGCTACGTTTGAACCATTTCACAATTGTTTTGCATTTTAAAATAATACCTTGTACAGCAGAAATATCTAATGAACTCGAACAAACCAAATTCAGCATATGGGCGAATTTTTCATAGATTGCATTGACAATATTCCTTGCATTGTCTGTGACAACAGCCTTAACGTTATCTTCCTCAATAGAAAAATTTTTCATTGCATCGGACAAAATCTCAGATATATGGGAAGCTGTATGGGAATCACTCAATTCATACATACCAATTGTTCCATTAAATGGCTTTGTATCAAGCAACCCATGAACGGTTATTCCCAACATGCTTTTCATGTCTATATTAAGCAATGATACACATTTATTTTTTTCCACTTCATATAGTTTATCAATTTCGGCCTTTATCGTGTTCCTTGTTGGGACTTTGTAAAGTGGGAAATTTTCCTTCATAAAGTCTAAGAAGCCAGCACCATTAATAAAAGTTAAATTTCTTAGAATAAAATAATAGAATAACAAATGAACACAAAACATACCTTAGACAAAGCTAAACGGCAAATTATCTTTGACGATCATGTGCATGATTCCATGTGTAATTTTTTTGTTTTTTGTTCCGGAAGAATAGCTCTGAAAGCTGGAAAATGCTTTTAAAAGTAATGGCTGACTGACGGTGCTCCTCAACTGACTTGGTCGGCTACTTGGCTGACTGGCGCTACTACTCGGCATTTCATCTGTGCTACCTTCGCATTCATTTGGCATATCAATCACAGTATCCACACTATTTTCATCATTGGTTTCACTGTCATCGTCGTTTGTTTTGGAATCATGCTATAAAATAATGCATTACGCACCCAATCTTTGAAGGAAATTAATTATTTTATCTTACCTTAAACTTATCAACTTCAGCTGCATGTTTCAATTTTAAATGTTTACAAAAGTTACACACAACCAGGTTATTTTTTTCTTTAATAAAATATTTCCACGCTTTACTTTTTATAGGTGCCATTTTGCGCAAGGTTAGTGAACAAGAATCTTATTTCTTTCTTTCTAACAAGAATCTTAGTGATGTAGACTTGGGGTAGGGTTGCCAGTTTTGAAATTGGAAAAATCAATACACCATAAGAAAAATACCAGTACATTCGAAAAAAATCAGTACACAAATTTTTACCCAAAATTTTATTGAATTCATAAGTTTTAAACCATTATTAAAACAAAAAGAAAATTATACACTAAAAATAATTAATTTTTCTATTTTTTTTAGGCATGAACTTAACAAAATACATATAGCAAAAACATCACTTCAAATTAATAAAAATAGACAGAAGTGTTGTTACACATTTGTTGTAAATACACAAAAAGTTCTAAATTCTCACAAATTATTGTCAATATAATGAGTGTATTCACGAGGTCTCCTATCTAGCCATATTGTCATAGGTTATAACTTAAAACCTCTTAAAGTTTTTTGTTTTTGAATTTCAAACGAAAGCAAATACAGCATTTTCTTTTGAAAAGCACTAATGATACTTTTATTTATTTGAATACAAAGTATATGGTAAGTTAAGAGTAAACAAAAATAAAACGTAAGACTGAATTTTAACTGGGTGATTCATAATAAATCTAAAGTAATAAGGGCATTAAACCAGTTTTAATCAAGTAAAATTATTTAAAGGCAAAATTTAAAAAAACAAGTGCATTTGCGTACTGATTTGGGTGTTATGCATAAACCAGTACATTGAATAAAAACCAGTACGTGTACTGGTAAAATCAGTATGAATGGCAACCCTAACTTGGGGTAAGAAAGAACAAAGAAACAATGCTGCCAAGCACAGATAAAAACATGTGCTCGAAATAAAAAAAATAATAAAATATTAAAAAAAAATAACGATTATTTTGCCAATTAATCGATTAAAATTGCAATTAATTGAAAGCAAGTCTACGATACAATTAAATCATTAATTGGTCCAAATTAATCGATTAATTTAAAATTTGCGATTAATTTTGCCATCTCTAGAAGTCGTAGAAAGATTAGAATCTCGTACTCAGGAGTCTAAATCAACTATTCATGACAATTATAAACGAATCAGTAATTACAATTCGGAGAATATTCAGCATACTTGTAAGTTTTGTAATGCTAAACACGCTTTGAAAAATTGTTCTCGGATCTTAAGTCTCAGTCCCCAAGAGCGAAATCAATTTGTTTCCAATAACCGAATTTGTCTCAATTGCTTATCATACACCCATCTTCGAAGAGATTGTCCCAGTAAATTTTTTTGTTCCTATTGTAACATAAGCCATCATACAGTATTGCATTTTTCAAAACCCTCAGGTTCAAATGTAGATTCGAACTTGGGAAAGAAGAACGTGGCGCCCTCCAAAGGAGTTAAACCGCCCTCCTTTCAAACGTCCACTAACGTAACCCATACTCGAAATACAACTTATAATGAAAATACGCTACTCCCGACAGCAATAGTTAAAATTTTACATCACAAGGAACAGTTTTGTGCACGTGCTTTTCTGGACCAAGGGTCAGAAAAGACTTTTATTTCTAGAAAACTTCAACAACGCCTCATGTTACCCACTGAACAGAAATCTTTTCAAATTTATGGCATAGGAGAAAAAGTTGTAGCACAGTCAAACGCATTGTGTAAATTTACACTTTACTCTGACGTGCACGATCGCCATATTGATGTCACGGCAATTGTTGTGCCAAAAATTACCCGAATGCTACCTAGTTTTGCTCTCTTAAAATCGGATATATGTCTACAAGCTCTAGAAAACCTTGAATTAGCTGACCCTAAATTTCATGTACCAGGTCATGTGGAACTTTTGATTGGCAGTAATTTAATTCCCCAGATACTTCTCGAGGGGGTAAAACCTATTTCTGAATCTCTAATCGCTCAGAATTCCATTTTCGGTTGCGTTTTGAGCGGACCAATCAAGAGTGAAACCGTCTTTACTTTTTCAGTCGGTGCTCAAGAAATCGCTATAGAAAGTATCGGTGATCACTTAAGGAAGTTTTGGGAACAGTAGGAAATTTCCGATCAACACCCTTTCTCTAAAGAGGGCGAATACTGTGAGAATCTTTAACAGAGAACAACATTTCGCAATGATGAAGGTCGTTATGTTGTTAAACTCCCTTTCAAACCTGAATTTCCCCGAGAAATATATTTAGGCTCTTCTAGAACAGCAGCTAAGGCACAATATCTGAATATGGAGAACACCCTGAGTCGGAAACCAGAATTGTCAGACGCTTACAGGAGTGTCCTAAAAGAATATTTAACCCTAGACCACATGGAGATCACCTCTTCTATTGAAAAACCCTCAGAGAACGGATATAATACTTTTTATCTTCCCCATCACGCGGTAATAAAGCCCGAAAACCGCAGTACTAAAGTAAGGGTTGTTTTTAATGCATCCAAGCGATCAAGTTCGGCATTTTCCTTAAATGATACTCTATACACAGGTCCCGCGCTGCAGACGGACTTGATGCAGATGATCTTAAAGTGGCGTCTCTATAAATACGTATTTAATGGCGATATTGAAAAGATGTATCGTCAAATACTAGTGCACAAAGAAGATTCTCAATTTCACAGAATTCTATTCCGCCGTCATATGAATGGTCCTATTCAGAATTTTGCTCTCAAAACGGTGACCTTTGGAGTTAATTGTGCCCCGTACTTGGCTACTCGAACCCTAAAAGAATTAGCTCGTAATTCAGAAAAGAAATATCCTCAAGCAGCTCATATTCTTAACAATGAAACGTATGTTGATGACATATTATCGGGCTCCCACGATATTCAAACTGCTAAGGAATGCTTGTCTCAAGTAGTTCGTGTGCTCAATTCTGCAGGATTCCCTTTGAAGAAGATTACTTCAAACTGCACAGAAATTTTAGCTACAGTACCCAAAGAAAATCTCTTGGACTCAGATTTTCTAAAATTTGATGAAACCAGTTCTACTAAAACTCTTGGCATTCAGTGGAACGCTTTATCAGATTGCTTCTCTTATACAATCCAAAATTTTTCCTCTTCTAACTCGATCACCAAACGACAGATTCTCTCTCATGTAGCAAATCTATTCGATCCCGCTGGCTGGATATCACCTATCGTAATACAGGCAAAAATCTTACTTCAACAACTATGGTTAGAAGGAACTTCGTGGGATGAAGATGTTAAACCTCACACGTTGGCTAATTGGAATAAATTTGTTGAGAATCTCCCTATAATCTCTAAATTTAAAATACCCAGATGGGTCAATTTTGATCCTGTATACCAGGTACAAGTTCATGGGTTCTGCGATGCCTCCGAAAAAGCTTACTGCGCAGCAATTTATTTTCGTATTCAGACTGAAACCAGTATTATTTGTAATCTCTTTGTGTCAAAAACGAAAGTTGCCCCCATAAATCCAGTAAGCCTTCCCAGATTTGAACTGTGTGGAGCTGTTTTATTGTCAAAACTTGTTAGGTAAATTAACAACTATCTAGCTTGTAGAGATTATCAATTATTTCTTTGGACTGATTCTTCCATCGTTTTAGGTTGGCTAGAAAAACCCCCATATACATGGAAAACGTATGTAGCCAACCGCACGGCTCAGATAATTAAAAACGTTGAAAATGTCTCTTGGCGTCACGTAAGGTCGGCAGACAATCCGGCAGATTTAGGCTCGAGAGGGTGTGACGCTCATCAACTTCTGCAAAACTCGTTGTGGTGGAATGGGCCAGTTTGGTTAAAGAAAAGTCCCGAAGAATGGCCAAAGACCATAGTAGTTTCCAACACTTGTGAGGAGCAAAGAAAGGTTAAATCTTTTCATCTCTGTTCAACCGATGATATCCAAACTGGGGAAAATTACGACGAAAAGGGATATGACCTTCTGAATCGGTTTTCAAAATGGGACAGAGCTATCAGAGTGATGGCATATGTGATACGGTTTCTTAATATAGCGAAAAGAAAACGTAAAACCCCAAGGCGTCCCACTACTAGCTCTCAAGAATTATCATCTCTTATGGAGAATATACGTAGCATTGATCACTTTGAGTTCGTTGAAACTAAAAATAAATTGATAACCCTGACACAAAAAACGTTTTACCCAAAGGAATATGATTCCCATCTCAGGCACAATAAAATTGGTAAGAAAAGTTCTCTACTTCCTTTAAATCCCTTTTTAGACGAAAAGGCCGTTCTACGTGCAAATGGTAGAATATCTAATTCTGACCTGCCATTTAGAACCCGGCATCCCATCATTATACCAGTTCAATCAGCATTTTGTATAATCTGCATAATCTGTTATTACATGCAGAAATTAGCCTCATGTTGAGAATAATAAGAGAAGAGTATTTTATCCCACGACTTAAGTCAGCCATTCGATACTGTATTAGAAATTGTGTAGTATGCTGTCGTTAAAGCAGAAGATACGATCTCAAATGATGGGATCACTTTCCAAGGAAAGAAGCTCATTTTCTCTACCCTTCACGTTCACAGGATTAGATTTCGCTGGGCCTTTCCAAATAAAATCGTCTCTAGTTCGAAATGCACCCTACCACAAAGGATATGTCTGCAAATTTATCTGTTTTTCCACACGAGCTATTCATTTGGAATTATGTTCGGACTTGACCAGTAATTCCTTTTTAGCAGCATTTGCTAGATTTGTGGGCCGACGAGGTTTGCCCAAGAGAATAATGTCAGAAAATGGAACAAATTTTGTGGGCGCTGAACGAACACTTCGTTTGGAGTATCAAGAATTTATAAAAACTGCCGCTAAAGATATAAGTGATAAATATTCAGCTCATAATTTCCAATGGGCTTTCATACCTCCTAATGCCCCACATATGGGAGGACTCTGGGAAGCTGGAGTAAAATCATTTAAAATACATTTCAAAAAGGTAGCACAATGCACAAAATACACATTTGAAGAGTTCTCGACACTTTTAGTACGTATTGAAGGGGTTTTAAACTCAAGACCATTATCATCTATATCAGACGACCCTGATGAATTATTAGCACTCACACCCGGACATTTTTTACGTGGAGCCCCATTAATGGCCATACCAGAAACACCCACTGAAACTATTACTTTCCGTGATCGCTGGGAAAGAATAAAATCGTTACATCATCAGTTTGCTCAAAGATGGAAAACAGAATACCTTACGGAACTCCAGAAAAGATACAAATGGCAGCATGTAGAAGAAAATATAACCGTTGGACAACACGCAGTCATTAAAGAAGATTCCCTTCCACCCAATGAATGGAAATTGGGTCGTATTACTAGAATATATCTAGGAAATGATGGATTAGTCCGTATAGCAGACTTGAAAACACAAAATGGTATTATTACGAGAGCTATATCGAAACTATGTATTCTTCCTGTTAACCCCACAGGGAGTGACTTAGAATCCACTGCAATGACTTAATTGGAAGTCTAGAATATACTTTTTTACTCTTCTCCCTTTTCTCGCTAATACACACATAATTAATCCATATTCATAGTACACTTAACATATGCATTAGCAAATTTTTGACTATTTTCTATGATCTACACTAATAACATTTTTTTTAACAGGGCCCCCAAAACTAAAAATATCCACCTCTGTTTAATTTGCCATCTACATATATCATCCCTTACGCTTTTGTAAAAGGTTTCAGAGAATGTCGGTTGAAGAACGTCAACGCCGTGAAAGACACACTGCACGAAGGAGTGTACATCCTCTATGGTATGCCAAAAATGTGGGTGGTTCCACCATACACTGCTACACAAACCCAAGGGTGAGTCCCGTCATCTCCAAAGGGAACAATGCACAAGCAGACCAAAAATTGAGAAAAGTGACCACAGTTCATCAAGGGTAACGAAGCGCCAAACCAAAAGGGTCGAAAATAGAGCTGACCGTCGGCGAACATTGTCCAGGTCTAAAAATGATGAGCCCAAGAAAATTCTTAAGAGAGCAATTGTGGCCCTGGAACGCCTGCAGAAAGCCTTATGAATAGGTTGGCCATTCTGGCCAAGAGGCCAAAATGTTTAAAATGATTTAAACTTTTTGATTTTCTAAACTAATATATATATTTTTTTTCATTAATACATTTTCTTTATATTTCCATACTTACGTACATACATATGTATATATATATAGAAATGTAAATTTTGTAAATAATATTTTACATGCTTATCGTGAATTGCATTACGTACACTTAATTGTAAATTTAACATACAGCTAAATAATGAATTTTATTAACTATAATAGTTGTATTGTATTTGCCTTGTCAAAAGGGAAATTTTCATCATTTTAATTTTTATTATTCAAGTAACTCTCAACGGAGACAGAACTCCAGTCTTAAAAGTATTATAAATTGAAAACCCCAATTTGTTAACTTTTTTCATCATTATTTAAGTTTTCTTAATAAATGTATGTTATAAATCCAAATATTTAATTTTTTTCTCAATTGGTTTAACCCCTTAAACCTGGATATTTGATTATAACTGCACTCCTTTCAACGAAGTTGTAATTTAATGTATGTATGAAGGTATATGTAGCTAATTCATTTTCTTCCAAATTTCTTTCAATTTTCAATTTTTCTAATAATTTAATTGCAAATTTAAACATTAACTATATATGTTTTGTACTCATTAAATGATCTCACGAAGTTTTAGTTAATTTAATTTTATTAATTTTGCATTTTAATAATTAAAGCATAGCCGCGAATAACGTTGTAACCGAAAAAATTTAAATTGTTCACAATTCGTAAAAAACGTTTTAAAAGTAGCAGGCAATATCTAGATAATATTTTTTGAATTCATCATGGATGTACTTGGGTTAAAAAACTAATTTAGTGAGAAAAAATAGTTTAATTATAATATTTGGTTAATAAAATATTTATTACGTCTCTTTAAAATGGAAAAACGTTACATATATAGTTGTTGTATTAAATAAAACACGTTGTTTCATTTACGAACTATTTAAATACTATTTATTATTGTTAATTAAATTATATTAATTATAAAAAAGGAGAATATTTTCTTAAGGAAGAATATCCACAGCTGTAGTAGCAAACACCACTCGAGGTAATAATTTCTGTTTTCTTCTGTCTTGTTTCTTGTCTGTGTTGCCAGTCTGCTGATTCTTAACAGAAGGCAGGCTGGGTGCTGCCACATCCACTCCCTCTCCAGTGACCAAGCAAGGTGATGGGAACGAAACATCTATGTCAGGAGTAGTATTGTGTCCTGAGTCAAAATTAATAGTGGTCTGAGGATTCAGTGATGTGTTTGAAAAATTAGATTGAGTATTTGCTTTAGAACTTCTGTGTTGATCTTTAACTTGTTGATCCTGCTGACAAGAAATATCATTTGTAACAAAAGCAGGTTTGAGTCGATCAACGCTAACATTAACGTCTTTGTCTTTAATTTTGATAGTGTACAAACGATCAGATAAACGTTGTACTACTTCGTATGGGCCAGTATATGGTGCTTCAAGTGGTTGCCGAACTGCGTCAGTACGAAGGAACACGTGAGTACAATCATGAAGATTTTTTAATACAAACATTTTGTTCTTGCTGTGATGAGCCGTTGGAGTTGGTCGAAGGACATTGAAATGATCTCTAAGTTGTTGAAGAAACTCATTTGAATCGACAGCGTTGTTGGTTTTGTCAAAAAATTCATTGGGAAGACGAAGTGGACCTCCATAAAGTAAATCGGATGGTGATGCTTGAAGATCTTCTTTAAAAGCGGTTCTTAACCCAAGTAGTACTGTGGGAAGTATATCTATCCACGACGTATTAGGATGACACATTAAAGCTGCTTTAAAAGTTCTATGCCACCTCTCAATCATACCATTTGATTGAGGGTGGTATGCGGTTGTTCTGGTACGTTTGGAGCCAGTCAAATTCGTTAATGATCTAAATAGCGCTGACTCAAATTGTGTACCCTGATCTGTTGTAATCGTTTTTGGGCATCCAAATCTCGAAATCCAATTAGACCAAAAAGCTGCTGCGACGGTTTGGGCGGACATGTCCTTTAATGGAACAGATTCTGGCCATCTAGAAAAACGGTCAATCATCGTTAGGCAGTACCTAAAACTTTGTACTAGAGGCATTACTACGATGTCCAAATGAACATGATCGAAGCGATTGTCGGGCACATCAATTTTGTTTGGTGTTAAACGATTATGTTTACTTATTTTTGCTCTTTGGCAAAGTAAACAATTACGGGACCAATTAATAATCTGCTTTTTCATGCCGGGCCAAACGTATTTTTTTCGAATCTGTTGAAGACTTGCTCTGCCGCTCGGATGTGATAGGTTATGAACAGAGTTGAAAATTTGATGGCGTAGCTTTTCCGGTACGTATGGACGAATATAACCAGTTGATACGTCACAGTATATAGATGAGGAATCAAAATGCACAATTTGAAGTTTCAATGAGTTGTTACCCTGTAATAGAGTTCTCAATTCATTGTCTGCTTTTTGTTCGGCCTGTAGTTCCTCATTTGAAATCGATGATGGCATTGTGATTGCGCTGAGACGTGAAAGTGCGTCGGCAACAGTGTTTTCTGATCCAGATAAGTGGATGATCTGTGTCGTAAATTGTGAGATGAAATCTAAATGTCTTAATTGTCTCGGAGACGCTTTCTCGGGTTTTTGAGAAAATGCATATATCAACGGCTTGTGGTCGGTTTTGATGACAAAGTGGCGTGCCTCGAGCATATGACGAAAATATTTAATAGCATCGTAAATCGCCAGCAATTCTCTGTCATATGTGCTATAATTAGTTTCAGCTTTTGATAATTTTCTGGAGAAAAATCCCAATGCCATCCACGAGTCACCATATTTCTGCTCCAGAACTGCACCGATAGCAGTATCAGAAGCGTCCGTTACGAGGGCTAATTCAGAATTCGGCGTTGGGTGGATTAACATTGTAGCCTCACTGATACTTCTCTTACATGCAAGAAATGCATTTTCGGCTTCTGGGGTCCATGGAATTTTTCTCTTGTCATTTTTCTTGGAATTCGTAAGAAAATTGTTAAGTGGAGCTTGTAACTGGGCTGCATGTGGTATACAACGCCGATAGTAATTTATGATACCAAGAAATCTGCGGAGTTCGCAAATGGTTTCGGGTTTACTGTAGTTTACAATAGCAGTCACACGATCCTCAGGTGGTCGACAGCCACTACTATTAATGACGTAACCCAAAAATTCCACTTCCGGTTTACCAAAATGACATTTTTTAACATTGATTGTTAAACCATGTTCACGAAGGCGATCAAAGACTAACCTTAAATGCTGATTATGTTGTTCCGTAGATTCAGACATTATTATTATATCGTCTATATAACAGTATATAAAGTCGAGACCTCTCAAAACAGAGTCCATAAACCTTTGGAAGGTTTGTGTGGCGTTTCGTAGGCCAAATGGCATGTATAAAAATTCCATTAATCCGAATGGCGTACAAACTGCTGTTTTTTTGATGTCTTCATCGGCCATCGGAATCTGATAGTAGGCTCTTACAAGGTCAAGTGTAGTAAAAATTGACTTACCATGTAATTTCTCAGTAAAATCGTTTATATTGGCTATAGGATAACGATCGGGGACAGTTTGCGCATTAAGTTTCCTATAATCGCCGCATGCGCGCCAGCCACCATCTTTTTTGGCCACCATATGTATAGGACTAGCCCATGAGCTTTTTGAGGGACGACAGATACCTTGGTCTAATAAAAAATCCATTTCGGCTTTAGCGGCTGCTAATTTATCACCTGCTAGTCTACGAGGACGATCTGCAACAGGGTTACCGGTTGTTTCTATATGGTGTACGATAGTTGCCTTCGATGTGCTCTTTCGAGTTAATGTTGTCGTTGTAATATCGATGTATTCTTTGAGTAATTCTGAAAATGCAGTGTTAGTCTCTATGGTTGATATACTAAAATCTTTGGTCTTGTGTATTTTACCATTACTACTAATGTTAGTCTTACTATCTATCAAACGTTTATTTTTGAGATCAATTAGTAAATTATACTGTATCAAAAAGTCAGCACCAATAATGGGTGTCTGCACGTCAGCAATAATAAATAACCATTTCAGCTCACGACGCAAACCTAGGTCTAATTTAAAAACACAATGACCATAAGTCGTTATCTCGCTACAGTTGGCCGCCAGAAGTTTCACGTTGGATGGAAAAAGTTTTGCTTTGATTAAAGATGGGGGTACCACGGACACCACCGAACCTGAATCAATTAAAAAATTTGCCTTAGTTGAGTTGTCAAAAATATGTAATCGATTCTCCATTATGGTTTTATTATTGCTGTCGCTGCCGTCAATTTTGTTTATTGACGACAGCCCCACTAGTTTTCCGACTTGTTATTGTAGCGAGGGCAAGTAGGTTTACAACGTTTGGCATCATCACCAAATTTTTGATGGTACCAACACATTTGATATTCGACTGGATTCTGTTTATTTTGTAAACGATTACGAGAGCCACGAGATCTTGATCTATCACGACGATAATTGTTGTTGTTAAAATTAATTTGATCAATTTTATCAGATAATGCCTTTATAGATTGAATTAGGTCGGACATCGATGTTAGATTATCTGGATGAAGTTGTCTATCACTGCGTGTGATACTACGGGATACAGCACTTACCATATTGTTGTTGTTGTTTACTTCGATCATTTTGTCAGCCATCTTCGCAAGTTTATCTAAATCATCATCTTCCCATATCGTCAAAAGTGGACGGATTGATTCTGGCATTTGTCCAAGGAAAAGTGTACGAATTATTGCTTCATTACCTGTACCTGGTGCAAGGCGTTTCATATGCGCTAAAATTTCGGATGGTTTCAAGCCAACAGTTTCTCCACCTTGTAGCAATCTGCGTAATTTAGATTCAGATGACTCAGCAAATTTAGAAATCAATCTCTGTTTTAGTGCGACAAATTTTTCACTGGCTGGTGGGTTGGTAATCAAATCTTCAACCGCCAAAAGTACATCGTCCTCAAGACGGACAGATACAAAATCAAATCTATCAATGTCTGATGAAACGTCACACAACGCAAACGACCGCTCAATTTGTGCAAACCATAATTGAGGGTTGTGTTTATTAAATTTTGGTACGTGAACTTTTTGAAGATTTAATCTTGATGCGTCGTTTGTATTACCATGGTGTTGACGTAAGGTGTTTACTTCTTGCTGAAGTGCCTCCATTTGGGCTAGGATGTTGTTTATTTCAGCCATGTTAACATTCGTTGTTTCGAAAAATTCTACTTCGTCGTTGCTCGATGAACTTTCTTTTCGTGCCACAATTTTTTTGCTCCTCAAATTGTAAGTGTTTGAATTCATAAGCTAAATTGTCGCGAGCAAGCATAAGCAAGACAGCTTTCGTTGTGTTGATTGTCGTTAAATTTAAATATGCTGCGACTGCGCTGCTACCAAAATAAATGTTGCAAAGAATTTCACAATTATGCGTCTGTCAGAATTTGCATTAAATTGTCGGTGTCACCAATATAGTTGTTGTATTAAATAAAACACGTTGATTCATTTACGAACTATTTAAATACTATTTATTATTGTTAATTAAATTATATTAATTATAAAAAAGGAGAATATTTTCTTAAGGAAGAATATCCACAGCTGTAGTAGCAAACACCACTCGAGGTAATAATTTCTGTTTTCTTCTGTCTTGTTTCTTGTCTGTGTTGCCAGTCTGCTGATTCTTAACAGAAGGCAGGCTGGGTGCTGCCACACATATCCAAAACTCATTGTCACTTAAAACGTTATTCCATTTTGCACAACAGAGAGTGCGATGGCATTTAAAACGTTTTTCGCTCAAAAGAAACATTCCTATTCAAGAAAATTTGTGTGATTGGTTTTTGTTCTTTAAATAAAGAGTACATTATCGAAATTAAATAATGTTTATATTGAAAAAAAAAATTATAACAAAAATATAAATTCAACAAAAAACAAAAATTCATTTCAGTAACATAAATAACAAAATATTTCAAAAACTTTAATGTTTGCTTTGAAATACAAATGCGTTTATTCAATTTAATTACAGACCGATTTGTAGAACTAGTCGTACTTCTCAGGCAAATATGATGCCACTGCAAGGACATCCTTTTTTTCATCACTTATTTTAATGCGTTCTTCCCGAAAAAACTTACTTACTTACTTAGCTGGCCATAACAACCCGTTAACGGGTTTCGGCCTGCCTCAACACTAGTCTCCAGGCGTCTCTGCTAAGCGCACGCCTTCTCCAGTTGGTCACACCAATTGATGACAGGGCTCCATCTACCTGGTCTTTCCAACGTAAACATGGACGTCCTCTACGCCGACGTCCAGTGACCTTCGCATCGAAAACCTTTTTCGCTGGAGCAGATTCTTCCATCCGAACAACATGGCCGAGCCAGCGCAGCCGCTGGATGTTAATGCGCTGGACAACATCTACGTCGCCGAGGAGCTCATACAGCTCATAGTTGGTCCTAATGCGAAACTCATCGCCTTGCTTCAGTGGACCAAAGATCTTGCGAAGAATTTTTCTCTCAAACACTCCCAGGACCGCTGCATCGGCACAAGACAGCGTCCATGCTTCCGCACCATAGAGAAGCACCGGAAGAATAAGCGACTTGTAGAGTGTTAATTTCGTCGCACGAGAGAGGTCTCTGTTACTAAACTGCCTACCGAGACCGTAGTAGCACCTGTTGGCCAGTGTAATTCTTCGCTTGATCTCCAGACTGACATCATTCTTGCTGGTAATGGCGGTGCCAAGGTAGATGAACTCCTTGACCACATCGAATGTATAGTTGCCGGCTGTAACCTGGGAGCCGATACGATCAACGTCCCTACTCGTCGACAACATGTACTTCGTCTTGCTCTCATTTACCGCCAGACCCATTTTTGCAGACTCTCGTTCAATAGCATTAAAGGCTGCGGTGACATCTCGCTTGGTATGCCCAATGATGTCTATGTCGTCGGCATACGCAAGGAGCTGGACACTTTTATTAAAAATAGTGCCATTACGATGCACACCTGCCTTTCGCAAAACGCTCTCCATGACGAAGTTGAAGAGGTCGCAGGATAAGGGATCGCCTTGTCTGAAACCTCGCACGGTATTAAAAGGCTCGGAGAGGTCTCTTCCTACCTTGACGGAGCTGCAGGAGTTGCTCAGCGTCATTCTGCATAGCCTTATCAGCTTAGCAGGAATACCGAGCTCAGACATTGCGGCATAAACGCGATCCCTTATTGGGCTATCGAAGGCTGCCTTATAGTCGACAAAAAGATGGTGTGTGTCGACTTGACTTTCATGGGTCTTCTCCAGGATTTGGCGCAGTGTGAATATCTGGTCAATGGTGGACTTACCAGGTCTGAAGCCGCACTGATAAGGTCCAATCAGTGAGATGGCGAATGGCTTCAGTCGTTCACACAATACGCTCGTAAGAACCTTATATGCGATAGGGAGGAGGCTTATACCCCTGTAGTTGGTGCATATCGTGGGATCTCCCTTTTTCAGGATCGGACAGAGGGCACTGAGATTCCAATCATCGGGCATACTTTCTTCCAGCCATATTCTGCAAATGAGCTGGTGCATGCACCTAACCAGCTCATCGCCTCCATACTTGAAGAGTTCAGCGGGCAGACCGTCAGGTCCGGCTGCTTTGTTGCTCTTCAGTCGCCACATGGCAACCTTGACCTCTTCATGGCTGGGGGACGGGATCACAACTTCATCATTGATTGGGTCCGGCACAGCATCTCTAGCAGCGGAATTTGTATCATCGTGGCTTTGCAGTAGATTACAGAAATGCTGTCTCCATAATCTCAGTGCACCATGTGCATCTGTAACCAGATTACCATGTTCGTCTCTGCAGGAGGTTGCTCCGGGTTTAAAACCAGTAGTAAGACGCCTTATCTTCTTATAAAAATTTCGAGCATCATGTCTACTCCTGCACATCTCGATTTCCTCACGATCTCGCCTTTCTTGCTCCCTTTTCTTTCTTCTAAATAGGCGTCTCTCTTCCCTCCTCTTCTCTCTGTACACCTCCACAGTTGCTCTTGTAGTGGTGGACTGCAACGTTCGTCTGTAGGCAGCATTCTTTGCCGCAGTGGCCTCACGATACTCTTCATCGTACCATTGGTTTCTGCGGGGAGGACGCTCAAAACCAAGGACTGTTTCGGCAGCGTTGCGCAGAGAGTGAGCAATGTGAGACCACTGTCCACCAATACTTTCGAGAGAGGACGGGATGCAATGGAGCTCATTAGAAAGACGATCGGAAAACGACCTGGCTGTCTCTTGTGATCGCAGCTTTTTGATGTCCAGCTTCCCTCGAACACTAGAACGTGCCATATTCGCTGCGCATATGCGCAGTCTCATCTTGGCTGCGACAAGATAATGGTCCGAGTCGTCATTTGGACCTCTAAATGTGCGCACGTCTAGTATACTGGATACATGCCTTCCATCAATCACAATGTGATCGATCTGGTTGGTAGTTGATCGATCGGGATAGAGCCAGGTGGCCTTATGGATATCGAGATGGTGGAACCTGGTGCTACAAACTACCATGTTTCGCGCCGCGGCGAAATCGATCAGTCTCATGCCGTTCGGCGAGGTGGAAGAATGGAGACTGAACTGTCCGACAGTGGGGCCAAAGTTACCTTCACGTCCAACTTTCGCATTGAAATCGCCGAGAACAATTTTGGCGTCATGCGCCGAACACTTATCGTAAACATCCTCGAGCTTTGCGTAGAAAGCATCTTTGACCGCATCATCCTTCTCTTCCCCGAAAAAACTGCATCCTATAATTTTCGTGATCTTTTGGAAAATAAATTATAACAAGACCAAGTTTCTGCAATACTATGATTTTTTCGTATTCTTAGCATATTTGGATCATCAATTTTTGTTAAACACATCAAAATTTTTTAAATCATTCAGACTCAATTAACCGGCAAATATCTTCCGGAATAAAAAGTTGTGATGTTTTCTTTTTTTCAATAAGTGCAAAATCTCGATCACATGGAAGAAAGCTGTAATGTCATTACTAGGCATATAGCAAGCCTTTCTGTAATCACACATTTGTATATAATTCTATATATTATTATGTATACTTAAAATATTATTCATTCGATATTCATACTCTTGTTAGTTCACATATAGAACCTTGTCAACATTTTTATTAATTTTTAATTTGTAAATTTATATTGAAATATATAATAATTTTATAAAAGAGCAGAGCGTATTATTTTCAAGAAACATAACAAAAGCTATGCCCAGAAGTTAAAAATTTTTGATTGATTTCAGAAAAATACTTTGTTAGAAGGCTGTGACACAATGAAATTATTGTCCAGTTGTTATTCTGTCCAACGTATCTATCGGACCATATTATTAATTTTCTAATTTCTCCCTCTTTAAGCATACTGTAGTTAGAAGAAATATGTTTTAAAATACATGAAGCGATATCCGCAGCTCCTCTTTTTCCGATAGTTTCGTGCCATGTGCACATGTCGACCTTGTTGTGGGGAAGAGTATGTACTGCAAAGTTGTAATTTAAGTATTGACGCTGATAAAAAATATCAGAATGGGTAAGATTTCGTGTGAAAATCACTTGCTGCAAATCGACACAAATAACAACAGTATTATTAGAATTATCGGCAGCGTTTGAATCATCCCTAAGTTGAGCATAGCCTTTTTCTGCCTTTTCGTGGTGAGCTATGGCGGACTTTTCTATACTATCAAATTTTTCAGTATTTGCAGCTGCAACCATTTGAATAAAAAGCTTATCACAAAACTTGCAAGTATCGCTTCTTGGAAAACCAAATCGTAACTTGTGGTTTGTATTGAAAATATGCCTATGTATATGTATTATAAGATATCAAAGTATCAGGATATTTTTCTTTGAATAAATTATACATTGTGTTGATGTTTAAATCTGGGCTTAAGCAATCTTTCTTTGAAGAGGAACGACTATAATGGCTTTCTTGCCTTGGAAAGCTTAATATCTGTTCCATAACACTTCTTTTTTCTGCGTCTACGATTTTATGAGGACGATTCTCATGTTTGCCGCGTTGATCATTAATGTTAATTCCATTTTAAAATTTTTCAGCTAACATTTGCGTTGCGTTATCTAATGTTTTCAATATTAGAAAAATAAAAATTATTAAAAATATATAGCTCCTAAAGCTTGACTCACATCAGTAGCCAAGTTGATAAACCCCTCCCTGACACAACATTAAACATGATGATTAATAATTAATTATCATCAGCTTAAAAATGCGTATAAGAAAATCTATGAGACCCTGTTAAAACTCTGTTGGTACAACAAGGGGTTAAGAAGAGTTCACAAACTCTCTATGCCAATAATTTACCTGATATGTATGACAAATCATTTTTTTGCATACTCTCTCTCTTTTACCGTTCTGGTTCTGCAAACAATAATTTACAGTAACGTTGCGATGAGAAATGACTTCTTTAACTCTTCTTCTTCGAGGCTCGCTCAATTCGATTAAGGAAGATAAAAAATTTTAATTATAATTTTTTTCATAAAATTTATGAAAATGTTCTTTAATTTGATTTATGCAAAAATTTCTACAAGAAAAGTAGCATAAGCAATCACAAATCTATATAAGGAGAATTCAATTAAAAAATAACGCAACGTGTACTTAAAACGTTTTTCCACATTACCTGCTTTGGGGCGTTTTTCGAAGGAATACTTTTATTTTTTCTTGTTATATAATCATTTCCACTATTTCTCAACCTTTTTCTTTTATTATCTTTCCAATTTTCTACATTACACTTTCTTTTTGTGCCTTTGTTACACTTATCAATTAATTTTGACAATGCTGTTCTTATCATTTTGTGTGTAACTTACAACGTTCTTCCACTGACTAACTGTTTCTAATTGTATTTTGAGAGGGATAAGGTGCATAATTTTGGCTGATTTCGGGATTGAGCAATGTAAGAGAGTCAAGTTAACTGTAATCTGCAAAGAAACAGGTTTTGTAAAAATAGGCTTTTACAACGTTATTCGCGGCTATGCTTCAATTATTATAATAAATACATGCCTATGTACGTATAAAAGGCTGTTTGTTTGCATTTTATAATTGTTATTGGTCAAATATTTCCTTGTTCTGTATTTTGGTTTAACAAATATGGTCACCGTAAAGGTGCTTTTACACTATTCTACAAGTCTTAAGAATTTCATTTCATTTCAAACTGCAAAAAAGCAATAAAGCAATAATTTTTTTTTTCTACTTCTACGCAGAAAAACACAACTGCAAATAAAATAAAGTTTATTTGCTATAACGATGTATTTCGAATTAATTAAAAAATTTGTCGTTGATTTTATGATACAAAATAATACTTAAATATGAATAAATATTCCATATTTTTAATAATTATTTACCTTTTTTAATTACAAAACATTCCTCTTTATTTAAAAACTTGTAAAAAAAATAACTTTAGTAAACGAAAATACTAAGAAAAAGATGGCTGAAAACTTCAAATGCATTTTTCTAAGTTCACGATTTTTTTAATTACTACGGTATTGCACCAAAGGCTCAATATGTATTTCGATTTAAATATTTTCATAAAATTATGCTAATTAAAATTTTTGGTATTATATTTTATATTTAAAAAACAAGATTTAAAATAAAACTTTGGCAAAATAATATAATAAATTATAACAGTACCGCAATCTTTTAATTAAACGATTAATTAATTTTTTGTTGAATTCTTTTGTTTATGTTAGTTGCGCATATTTTGTACAAAAACAATATTATAAATATATACACGTATGCACGCATATACAATTTAAATTGTAAGCATTATTTAATTACTTCAAAAATATAACAACAGTTCATTTCAATGTTATTACAATCGGATTTAATCAGTTTTTCATTTGAAATGAAATGAAATATTTTTAATTCAACAATAAATTTTATTAAAATTTTGTTCAAATACCACAAATACTTTTTTTTAAAAATATTTTCTGTGGCTAACAATAATTTTGTTGACATTTTTAATTAATTAACAGGGCAGCGACTTTCATGCCAGTGCATATTTGTAGTCAGGAGCCCAAAAACGGTTTTGACCAAATTATTTTCAGAACTAAAGAATTTGGCTGTTCTTCAGAGTCTAAAAACCTGGATTACAAGAAAGCCCAAATATTCTCAACCAGACTGATATCTGGGCTTAGTTGTGGCCTTTCCATTATTTTAAACTTTGGGTACTCAGACTTTCTTTCACATTTTTGAGTCATTGTCTTGCAGGAAAATAACCTGTGGAGGATTATGTGGCATTTGGTCAAGGGCTTTAGGTAAAGTATCCTTAATTATGCGCAGAAAATCCTCTTTGTACATTATTCCTTCGATCCGTATTAAAGTACCAACACTATGTGGGGTTATACAACCCTAAACCATTAGCGAACCAATGCCCATGTTTAATGGTTTGGTGTGTGTTTAATGGATTTTGAGTTTTAGATGGCTTGGCCCAATTCCAAACTTTTACGTCAGACTGGTATGGGTTTATTTTAGACTCGTGAGTCCAATTAACCGTAAAATGAAAAAAATAAGATATGACAGATCTTAATGTTGCCCAATTTGGGACTATCCATAATTCGTCATAAATGATCTTCGAATTTTAATGTTTTTTGCAATAATTTGGTACTGATCATAAAGCCAACTCTTTCAGCAGCTCTTTGCATTATGCATCAACTAACGGTATTGTGACAAGCAGAAACAGCTCCTTTCGTGCTTTTGAGTGGACTTGTGGTAAAGCTATTCCAAGCACCCTAGCTTCTATTTCTGAAAATGTTTCTAGTCTTTCATGTTTTTTACTTGCAACTTGATTTAGATTAAATTTAGTGTCGTACTCAATTATCCTAAGCACAGAGCATTGGATAATATTTAAAAATGTAAAATTTTTGTGCTAGAATAACCAATTTTAGCCCTACAGATGATTAAAATCGAAGAATTATGAAACACTGCTTCATTTTTGCACCAGAGTTTGTATTTAAATACATATTGTAACTAGTACCTGGGGTGGAATCGTCACATACGTCATAGCATCGACAATCATACGAAAAACAATTACCTGATAAGTCAGTCAATTGAACGGAATAAAATTATAACATACGATTGCAAGCTTATCGTAATTTTCAAACCTTAATGAGAACACAGTGAAACTCTGAATTTTATTCTTCCATACTTATACCCTTGACAAACATGTGGTACACATACCATACTAGAATTCTATACTCCATTATACCATCGAACAAACTGTACGTAGTATAAAGACAGCTAAAAACAAAAATAAATTTTCTTCACTTCCAAAGTAAAAATAAACAGCTAAAATTTCAAGAAATCTCATTTTTTCAGCTATTTTATATTAATTAAAAATGTCCAAACTTATGCAAATATCTATTGTGCGAAATGCAAGAAGAGTAACGTTGATGTTGTTCATGTGAACCTCCATGCCAAATGCGTTCTCCATGACACTACGACATGAAGAAAGTAATTTATTAAATGCCCTTTCCTTTTTAATTCCACTTTGAATAGCCTTAAAGGAAAATATATTTTTTTTTTATTAACATATTGTTACAAAAATAAATTAAGTAAAAAAATGCGCCAAAGATTACAGCTAAAATAAAAGAAAAACGCGTATTATGGTAACATTTTAGAATAAAAAAAGTTACAACAACAAACACGTAATTTTGTCTTGTGCTGTTACCAGTAAAAACAAAAACACACACGCACACATATATCTTTATATTAGTGCTGCAAAAATAACAACGAAATCATTTCAACAACAACAATATAAGATATGTTCTGTCTACATTGTAGCACATGTGGAAGTTTGTAGACTCTACAAACATACATACATATGTATGCATATTTTAAAATTCATTTTTAACCCTTAATTGCATGAATTTTTTTTATTTTTCCAAAATAAGCCACTGAGAAAATTCATGCACAATTGTAAGAAAAAATGTTTAAAAATATTTTATTATAAATATCTAAAACTACAGTCCAATGGGTATAGTCTAATGCCGAAATATTTCAGCAGCGACCAATTTACACTAAAGTTTTTGTACATTTCTTTTCTTTTTCTTCAAAAAATTTTATGATGGAAATTTCCATCACAATCCAATGAAGGGTTAAAACACAGAAAAGGTTAATAAAAAATCCAACAACGAAAAAAATATAACGAAAAATAGGAAAAAAAAACAATTATCCACAAAAAAATAATAGCAATAATCAACAACAAAAACAGTAACAAATATCGACCATAAAAACAATAACCAAAGTATCAAAATTCACCAGTAAAAAAGGATATAACAAAGAAAATAACGGAAAACTACTAAAAACGAGAAATAAAAATAAAAACTCAATGTAAATTAAGCATAAATATTAAATATAACTTTGAATGACACCATCAAATTCATAGTAATAATATTTTCATATTCCTTGTGACATAATTGAAAATGCCTTTCCATATTTTATTTTTTTGGTTGTAACAACGAGCGTTGACACACCAAGCATTCAGCTTTACCAAAATAAAAATTTTCTGAAAATAGAAATTGATATTCATACATTCTACTAAACATTTTCTCTCACTGTAATATACATAAAATAAATAAACTGTTTATTTTTTGCCTATACGTGTGAGCACGTAGATGTGAGAGCAAAAGAGAAAATTTGCTCGGAGCTGGCTTTTGCCGGACACTGATCTAGACACATTGAAATTTAAATAAAAGCAAAGAATATAAATCATATACTGCCATCCCTAAATAAAAGCGGCAAGCGTTTTCTAGCTGTCAAAATTTCTTATGCCCATACAATTTGTATGGGGCATCCCAAAATAACGCGGCGGCAACGCTTTGCAATTGGAAAATCCAATTTTGACAGAGCGTTTAATAGTAAAGTTGGTCGCAAAAGGCAACTAAAATGTAAACAAATAGGAAAAAAACAGGGTTGTGATATAAAGATATGTTATTTGCATAACCATGTTTTATTCGCAAAGGCAAAAAATAAACAAAATATAAGATAATAAATATTAATATTAAATAAATAAATAAAATATAATAAGAATAAATAAAATAGTACTATAAAATTTACTTTATGTTACAAATACCAATAGAGTAATGCAGTTTATTATTAAAATAGTCAGAATAGTTATATAAGCATATGTTGTTGTATTACCCTGTTTTTAATGTTTTGACAAAACGTTGCCGCTCTTATTTAGGGATGGCGATTTAGCGTAAGCGCTGAGCGTTGTAAAACGTTCCGCTTGCCGCTTTTATTTAGGGATGGCTCATAGAATGTGCATCACGTACAAGTAAAATTTCGTATGGAGGGTCGTAATGTTGGAACCCGCAAAAAGAATTGTTACTCTCTTACTCAGCAAAGAGAATTCGTTTACTCTCTTACTTTGTGTTGCTGTTCAGCCACAACAAAATTTTTGCACACACAACATCACAGTATATAAGACGATAGCCACAACAAAATTTTTACTTCGTGTTTTTTTTTTTTGCTTAAGTACAGAACGGTTTCATGCTAACAACAATATTCACATACAATACAATTTATGTGTTTGTGTTTCTTATTCATTGTGGGCTGTTTCCGTTTTTTAAAATTTAAAAAGATAATGTTGTTGGTTCAAATATTTTTGTGTAATAAAGAATACAGTACTCCGATACGACTATATAAGCTAGGGTAGGGCAAAGCATATTTAATTTGTAGTTGCGCGAAGGAGAATACATTAATCTACATCGAATATATGGCGCCCTATTTAATATCGTAATAAAAGTGTATTTAGAAATATATTTTTTTATTATTATTTAATTAAGCTCAACAATTAATGTGTTAGAAGTGTAGTTAGAAATATATTTTTTTATTATTATTTATTTAAGCTCAACAATTAATTTTATATTTATTTGAAATAAAAGGTTAACTAGACCAAAGAATGTAATTCCAAAAATATTTAAAAAAACACAAGTATATATTCATTAATGAAAAATTTTCGAATGATAAATTGATGATTTTTTAATTATATGAAAATTCTATTTTTATTTATAGTTTATATATGTATGAGTGAATTATATATATGTACGTACATATACATATATACAAACTAGTTGACCGGCAAACGTTATTTTGCCATATAAAATTGGTCTAGGAAACATTTTTTTATTTCAAGTATATTTGATAATCTTCACCGAACTGCAAAAGTCAACTTTGATATGAGCAATCAATATCTGCGTTACTAATAGTTTTAATAAATTATTATCCGCCATTTTCTGTACTTCAGTTTGATAGTTGGCTATAGGGAGAAATATCCCCTGTATTGCTCCCTCTGAATACCACTTAATAAAAGAAACCTAAACCATATGTCTTCTACGGTACGCAGATATGTATATATATCTAGCTTAAAATTTCATCGACGTCGGCACGTTATTTAGGTGAGGCATAAATTTCCCCTTGGAGCGGGTACCTTTACATTTAGGGGTATAGAAAATAGACGTGAAAATTTACATTTGTTAATCTAAAGTTGTGTTAAGACATAAATAAAATTTAATCAAAATTAGTTTGTTAGTTGGGGATAGGAAAAAGTTGCACCGCCATCTCTGAGTACTTAAAAAAAACGTAAACCATATATGCTCTACGGTACGCTAATCTATCTAGTTAAAAATTTCATCGAAGTCAGTACGATATTTAGGTGAGGCTTAATTTTTCCTTGGGGCGGGTCAGCTTAACATTTACGGGTATAAAAAATAAATGTTGGCCGATTCTCAGACCTACCCGATATGCACACAAAATTTCATGAAAATCGGTCGAGTAATTTCGGAGGAGTTTGGCTACAAACACCGCGACACGAGAATTTTATATATTAGATTAATAAATTATTAAAACGACTTCAATTTCTGACGATTCGGTAAAGAATGATTTAATTTTTTTCAAAATTTTCATTATTCAAAATCAATATTCAAAATAACTGACAAAATGATTACTATGTTTTTTATAATATAAAAAACAGGAAACACCTAGCTAGCATTGACCAAAAACAGCATTAAGTAAAGTGCTGACTTAATGTCCACATAATTAAAGAAACAAATATAAGAATTCTTTAAGTAGTAAGCTACAATAGAAGAAGAAGAGAATGCAGTGAGTAAGTATCTGATCGCAATGTATGCTGGGTACTAATAGTGGTATTTACATGTTCAGGCTTACTATTCTGAGTATTTAGCCAGCATCGTTAACTCCTCCCCTTTTAAATGTTGGAACGTCTCTGTTTCGACCTTATTCTTTTGATTATATCTTCCAGGTCTAAAACGCTTATTAGTCAGATCAGAACTGTCACAGTAATTAGAATATGATTGTTACCAAAGAATATAAATCATATAGAATGCGCATCTCAACACTTATCCAAATATTTTGTTAACATTTTTTCAGACGCGGGAAGGAAGGGCAAAAGGCAAAACAAAAGAAAAGAGCGTAACAAAACAAGAGAAACCAAAGAGAAACTAATGTCATAGTGTATGCACTGTGCTAATGTGTGTTTTATTTCTTTTGCATTGTTGTTTAGTTTTTTTTTGTTCAGCCACAGCACATACAGTGTCGAAAATCCAACAACTATAACAAGAACATCACACAGCAAGATAGCCACAACAAAATTTTTGCACACACAACATCACAGTGTATAAGACGATAGCCACAACAAAATTTTTAGTTCGTGTTTTTTTTTTTTTTTTTGCTTAAGTACAGAAACGGTTTCATGCTAACAACAATATTCACATACAATACAATTTATGTGTTTGTGTTTCTTATTCATTGGGAGCTGTTTTCGTTTTTTAAATTTTAAAACTTAGAGAATAATATTGTTGGTTCAAATATTTTTGTGTAGTAAAAAATACAGTGCTCCGATACGACTACATAAGCTAGTGTAGGGCAAAGCATATTTAATTTGTAGTTGCGCGAAGGAAAATACATTAATCTACATCGAATATATAGCGCCCTATTTAATATCGTAATAAAAGTGTAGTTAGAAATATATTTTATTATTATTATTTATTTAAGCTCAACAATTGATTTTATATTTATTTGAAATAAAAGGTTAACTAAACCAAAAAATGTAATTCCAAAAGTATAAAAAAACAAGTATATATTCATTAATGACAAATTTTCGAATGATAAATTGATGATTTTTCAATTATTTATAAGAAAATTCTATTATTATTTTTAATTTATATATGTATGTATGAATTATATATATCTTTCTTCTAATATATAAAATTCTCATGTCGCGGTGTTTGTTGCCAAACTCCTCCTAAGTTACTCGACCGATTTTCATGAAATTTTGTGTGCATATCGGGTAGGTCTGAGAATCGGCTAACATCTATTTTTCATACCCGTAAATGCTAAACTGACCCGCCCCAAGGGAAAATTTATGCCTCACCTAAATAACGTACTGACTTCGTTGAAATTTTAAGCTAGATAGATCATCTAGATAGATCAGCATATATGATTTACGTTTTTTTTTAAATACTCAGAGGGGGCGGTGCAAGGGCTACTTTTCCTATCCCCAACCAACAAACTAATTTTGATTAAATTTTATTTATTATTAAATTACAAAACTTTAGATTAAAAAATGTAAATTTTCACACCTATTTTTTATACCCCTAAATGTAAAGGTACCCGCCCCAAGGGGAAATTTATGCCTCACCTAAATAACGTACCGACGTTGATGAAATTTTTAGATAATATATATCTGTGTACCGTAGAACACATATGGTTGAGGTTTTTTTTTATTAAGTGGTACTCAGAGGGGACAATACAGGGGATATTTCTCCTTATAGCCAACTATCAAACTGAAGTACAGAAAATGGCGGATAATCATTTATTAAAATTATAAGTAACGCAGACATTGATTGCTCATATCAAGGTTGAATTTTGCAGTTCGGTGAAGATTATCAAATATATTTGAAATAAAAAAATGTTTCCTAGAGCAAATTTATATGGCAAAACAACGTTTGCCGGACAGCTAGTGTACGTACATATACATTTTTAAAAGAAAAGACACTTTAATTTTTTTATGTTAAAAATAAATAATAAATAAATAATAATCAAGATTAAAATTATTTCTTACTTTATACTTCAAAGCATCAAAAAGTATGTATATTTTGAGGATTTTCATCTCCATAAAAAGGCTAATAAAGTTAATTTTTTTTAAAGATTATTTATTGGATAAAATATCTAATTTTCTTTTTTTGGAACTTCCTTTTTCTGTAGTCCAAGAGCAATGTTTCCGAAGGAGAACCAATAATAGAAAGTCCAATACCTCTATTCTGTGTTGAGAACAAGTGTCGGCAAACCACTCTGGGGTCATTCGTTTACATGACTCAATAATAAAAGATTTTGTACCAATTTTTCGCGGTTTAGATTTAAAGACAGAAAAAGTGTTCTAATTTGTCTTGATTGAGGAACTTTGTCATTAAGAAATATAAATCACCACCTTCCCTTAAAATTTCATTTGTTAACATAAGAATTGAATTTAGGGTGAGTTTCATTTTATTTGAAAAGAAAATACGCTTGTTTTGATCTACAAACTCCACCTTTTTTAAATATTCTAAAAAGAACTGAATATATTAATATACTTCATTGTTAATCTGAATTGCAGATCTGTAGCAATTATCTCGATAAAGGGAGCCACTATTAAGACAATCAAAAATTTTGCCATTTTTCCCATAAACTGAGCTGTTGATAAAGCCAATTCTGCGGAACATGTCTTAAATTTTGTGGTTTCAGACGTTGTTTTAATAGCAGCAGAAACAAGCCTGCTGAAAATTTGTGTGGCAAATACTACAAGCATTTTTCAAAAGTGTTAGGAAACATATGTTGTTAGTTTTGGGCACATTTTTGTTTTTGCATTTGCTTCCATTTCTTACAATTCCCTAATTACCTGAAAGCTTGCCGTCCCATCCGGGGTTTTTATGTCACATTTCAGCCACCCATTCCGCAAAGATTTAATTGAGTGTGGGAAATCATAAAGGCAAAAAACATTTTGATCGCTTAATTCAAAAAACGGTTTTTTAGCAGATACTTTAAGATTGGAAAATCATTTTCGGTTAGTCGAGCCTTCATCACATATAAGGGCATAAACATTAATACCAATGCTTTTTAAAATATTTACATTTACTGTAACAATTTCACTTAAAGAATCTGCAGATAAACCATTTTGGGAAGTAAAATAATTTAGAATGATAGCTAAATGGATGCAAGCAAAAAACATATTTTAATATTTCATAATGTCTTTAAATCTGAACCTCAAAAAATTGGTATAAAATCTTTTATTATTGAGTCATGTAAACGAATCACCCCAGAGTGGTTTGCCAACACTTGTTCTCAACACAGAATAGAGGTATTGGATTTGCTGCTCCTTCGAAAGCATTGCTCTTGGAATACAGAAAAAGGAAGTTCCAAAAATAGATATTCTATCTAATAAATAATTTTTAAAAAAGTAACCTTATTAGCCTTTTTATGGAAATGAAAATCCTCAAAATATACTTTTTGATGCGTCAAAGTAAAAACTAAGAAATAATTTTAATTTTGATTATTATTTATTTATTATTTATTCTTAACATAAAAAATTGAAGTATCTTTTCTTCTAAAAATGAATATATACATACAGTTATATATTTTAAACATACATAAATTAAAAATAAAAGTTTTTCAATTTTCTTATAATTGAAAAATCATCAATTTATCATTCGAAAATTTGTCATTAATGAATATATATTTGTTTTTTTTTAATATTTTTGGAATTACATTTTTTGGTTTAGTTAACCTTTTATTTCAAATAAACATAAGAATACTTGTTGATCTTAAATAAATAATAATAATAATAAAACATATTCTTAACTACACTTTTATAACGATATTAAATAGGGCGCTATATATTCGATGTAGATTAATGTATTTTCCGTCGCGCAACTACAAATTACATATGCTTTGCCCTACACTAGCTTACATAGTCGTATCGGAGCACTGTATTCTTTAATACACAAAAATATTTGAACTAACAACATTATTCTCTAAGTTTTAAAATTTAAAAAACGAAAACAGCTCACAATGAATAAGACACACACACACATAAATTGTATTGTATGTGAATATTGTTGTTAGCATGAAACCGTTTCTGTTTTAAGCAAAAAAAAAAGACACGAAGTAAAAATTTTGTTGTGGCTATCGTCTTATACACTGTGATGTTGTGTGTGCAAAGTAAGAGAATAAACGAATTCTCTTTGCTAAGTAAGAGAGTAACAATTCTTTTTGCGGGTTCCAACATTACGACCCGCCATAAGAAATTTTACTTGTACGTGATGCACATTCTATATGATTTATATTCTTTGTTGTTACTATTGTTACTAGAGATCAGTTCAAAGCTTTTAAAATTTATTTACGGTAGCGTGAGATTTATTTCATTGTTAGTGTCAATTATATTTAAATCTTTAGTTGGATATGATTATATTATTCTTTGCTGCCTTTTAGCATTATTTGAGAACATAACCAACAGCGTATCGTATTAGCAGTGTTGACCTTATTTATACCATTATCGACACCGTTGTTAAGAATTATTAAATATTGTTTCAATCTGTGGGATATAGTTCGAAGTTTGCGTTAAACTAGAAAACATGCTTTCGCGGCTTCTCGGTAAATTCTTACTTTATCCGCATCCATCCACTGCTCAGAGATATAACGTAGCCACTACATATAGATGCTTAACCGTTTGAGTGAGGCGAAGCGCTATCGCGCTTCGCTTGTTATATGCTAAAAATGCGGAGGAGCGCGATCGCGCTTCTCTTGTCCAGCCAAGAATGCGGAGACGCGTGACCACACCGCTGTTCGTTAGTATACTTTTCGTATTAATTGAGATCAGTTGTATTTATATTTATTGCATTTATTATTAATTTCGTTTAATTGTTGTTTTTAATTATATAAAAATTAAAATAAAACACAGTGGTAAAATTTAGTAGAGCTGTGGATAATGGTACGGTAGAAAAAATGAGCCAATGTAATAAGATAGTTAGATTTCGACTTTAATTTTTTTAATTATTTTATTTAATATTTAATTACTTGTTTTATAATAATTAAAACTATTTTTATTATTTTCCAAGAAAAATAATTACGCATTTCATTCCGCACTTTTAGCATATACGTAAAAAAATTCTTCCGCACTCAAACGGTTAATACAAATCAAAGTTTATTACAAAATCTTTATGAAATACCGGTTTTTAGTTTTAAAAGTTTGCAAAATTTGGTCAATACTGGCTATTTAGTTCTAATATTTAATTAACTATTATTATAAAAAATTAAAAATGCTACAATGTTTTAAGAAAATAGCTAATACTATTAGGTACTTCTTTTGATTTCAGTGTGTGTGTCTTTTTAATCAATGTTACTCAATATTATTTAATTTACAATGATTTTCTTCGCCAAAATTACCGACAATTTAAAATCATTATAGAAAGAGATAATTACATTATTTCTGTCAAGAATTATCTCAGACATTATCAGTTTCACATATTTTGTTATTTATCTTAGGTTATCCTTATGAATTCTTTTCCCGTTTATCATAACTGTTGTACCGAGGTCGCATTCAATCACTCCCTGTTCAAATACTTTGTCGAATTTATTGCCCAATCTTCTATTTCTCCTAACAAAAACAATGTCACCAGGTTGATATATCCTACTAAATGCATTTTTATCATTCTGTAATAAAGACTTGTCCTGTGCAGCCTTCAGTCGTTCTTTTATTTCAACCAGTGAATTACTTTCAAAATCGCACAATGTCCATGGGTTTTTTTCCTGTGACTGAATGAATAGTGCTATTATACTTACAAGTCGAAAGCAACAACAGTTCCACGATATTATCCAAGCTTTGTTGGGCTTTGACGCAACGTGCAATTTCCAAAAGAGTGGAATGAAATCTTTCCACTTGTCCGTTGCTCTGACTGTGCAATGGGGGAACGAAATACTGTTCCACGTTAAAATGATCTCTCAAAAAAATTTCGATCATACTTGATTTAAACCCTCTCTCATTGTCCGAAACAATCAACCTTACTTTCGCAAACCTGTTCAAAGTTTGGAGTAACGCCAATTTGATATCAACTGAGGATCTTCAAGCCAATGGTACAACGACTGCAAATTTCGAAAATTTATCCAGGCATGTGAGGAAATGTCGCTTATCAGTTATCAAAATATCCATGTGAAGTATCTCACCTGGATATGATGGTATAGGTGTCTTTGCTGGTCCTGTGTTTATAGGTTTTCTCTGATATTTATTTTCTTTGCATACTTTACAATTAATTATTACATATTTTAACATCTTTTTTATACCTGGAAAATAATACTCGTTAATAATTTGCTGAAAATTCTCGTTAAGCGATCTATGTGCTGTGTTATGCTCGGTTGTCACAATATCCCACTGGTCACCTTCGCGTATCACATCCATGACAAATTTTTCAGTATGGAGAAATTTCGTAGATGGAAAGTGCGAAATAAGACTGTCCTTAAATTCAGCCAAAAACGAAAGTTCACATTGCAGAACGTTTGTGCCTGTAGAATCCACAGTATTCTTCATATATTCCAATAATCTCTCCAGCGAGTCATAGTTTATTGTATGACGAACAAACCGTTTAAATAATATTTTCTTGCATGTGAAGTACTTATCGGATTTTGATATTATGAATTGGTTTTTAAATTGATTAACTGGAAATTTTATGGAAGTAATCGTATTTGTAAGAGAAATTTCACTATGAGCCGTTTGAGTGTTGTCATCACTTATATGATTTATATATTGTCGCGATAGGGCATCTGCAACTATGTTTTCCCTACCACGTTTATAAAAAAATTTTGGTGAAAATTCCTCTATGAACATCCGCCATCTTTTCATCTATGAATTCGGATTTTTGTCAGACATTGCAAATGTTAATGGTTGGTGGTCCGTAAAAATGTGTACACCGGTAACTCCATACAAATAATGTCTAGGACTCTTAAGGGCCCATACAATCGCAAGTAGCTCTCTTTCATTTGTGGCATAATTAGCCTCAGTGTCTGAAAGAGTTCTGGAAATCATCGTGATCGGTTTTCCATTTTGTGACAATACCGCTCCTAGTACAACCGCGGATGCATCGGTTGTTAACTCAAAATGCTTCTCATAGTCAGGGTATGCCAGTAAAACGTCATTAGAGATCAATACTGATTTTAATTTATCAAACGCTGTCAATGCTTCACTATCTAAATTAATCCTAATATTTCTTGATTTTTTTGCAGCAATATTTCCGTTTTCTCCTCGGAGATATTTTGTCAGAGGTTTCGCAATATGTGCGTAATCTCTTACAAATCTTCTATAATATCCCGAAAGTCCAAGAAAGGATCGGAGAGATTTTAGATTTTGTGGAGTTTTAAATTCCGCAATAGCCCTTACTTTTTCAGGGCATGTCCTTATGCCACTTCTTGTCACAATGAAACCAAGAAACTGAATATCTGGTTTAAAAAATTTTGATTTTTCAGATGACACCCTCATGCCTGCAACTTCGAGACTTTTTAGAACAATATCTATGTGTTTTAAATGACTGTATTCATCAGGTGAATAAATTATTATATCATCCATGTAAACATGACAAAACTTTCCTACATACTCCCTAAGGATATCATCATCGCTCTTTAAAATATACTGGGAGCATTCCGAAGGCCAAACGGCAATCTACAGAATTCGTATTTGCCATTATTAACACTAAATGCAGTCTTTTTCCTATCCTTCTCAGAAAGTTTAATCTGGTGAAATCCAGATTTAAGATCTAATGTAGAAAAGTATCTAGATTTTCCCAAGTTTGACAGAATTACCGATATATCGGGCACAGGGTATCTATCGCTTACTGTTCTTTCATTTAATTTTCTAAAGTCGATCACTAATCGGTGTTTCGGGTTACCTGACTCGTCAAATCCTTCCTTTCCAACTACGTGTATTGCAGAATTATACGCAGAAGATGATTTCCTAATTATACCATCTTTTAATAGTGCTTCAATTTCACTATTCACGAAATTCGATACTGATGCTGGATACGGATAAGGCCTGCTGTAGATTGGTTCGTCTACATTAGTCTGTATACTTGCTTCAACATTCGTATTAAATGGCAATGATCTAGTCGGATCAGCAAAAGCGTTAACGTTAGCGGAAGTAATATTTTTGAAATCCTCCTGAACAAGTTGAGGCACATCATCTTTATCTATTACGATTGAATTTATATCATCATTCTCTCTATATGCCAGACAAATACTACCCTTATCAAAATTCAAAACGTCATTTACTAGGTCAATGGTAGCACCAATTTTTTTAAGAAATTCACATCCAATTATTCCATCAAAACTCTTTAATGAATCTAAAATATAAAATGTTGACATATGACCACAAATAATGACTTCGCATTTCTGTTTAATTTGATTAGTTCCATTTACGGAATTTACTTGGAAAGGCTTTTCAATTTCAATGACTTTTGTTAGGAGGCCGATTGGTTGTATGAAATTTTTTGTTGTACCCGTATCTATTAATAATTTTAATTCCTTACCTCTAATAATTTTTCTTATGAAAGGTAAGGTCTAAAAAATTGATATGTTCATCGAGATCTTCAATTTCATCAGAATTCTGGTCAGATTCAAACAGAGAAGATATTTCTACAAACTCGTCGGAGTCAGACTCCAAATGATTTATTCGGTGCGTTTTTGTATTCGGAAGAGCTCTACTTGAGTCTTCGTATTTTCATTTAAAGTTATCACGCAATACATTGTTATCACGGGAATATTGTTGTCCGATTGTTTTGTGTATCCCAGGTTTATAATTCGTAGCTTGTTTGAATACTGATGATCCTGGGTCTATGTCCATTGGTGTTGGTTTAACATCAATATTTCTTCCTTTGCTGTCGCCCAATCCATTTGTAAATCTATAAGATTGGTGTGCGATTTTTCCACCATTTACCTTCTCCCGAAGAGAGTAATTTGTTCTTGCCAAACTTCCAGCAGCGTATATTCTCGCAAACTCACGGCGACGTTGGTCTGACTCAAGCTCCTGAGTAGGTAGATCTACTGGTTTTGCTGAGAATAAAATGTCACTCAGTGGTCGACGGAGGCCCGAGATAAAAACTCGAAGAGCATTATCACGTGCACGATCATTCAGCACAGCCACTATATCAGAATTATCCGAATAAGTTATCAAATTTTTATTTATAATTATTGTTATTTCTTCATCAACAGCGTCATAAAATTCAGTCAAAGACTTTCCTCCTTGTCTCAAGATACTGAGCTCATTTTCTAAAGCTTGCAATGATCTCTTATCTGCGTAACACTTATCTAATCTAGCTATAATAGCTTGAAAATTCAACACCGTATTGAATGATGATAATTTGGCATTTGCTGCACCGACTATCTTATTTCTAAAATTACCCATCGCCATATAATAATTCTCTGAACCAATTATATAGTAATTGATGGCAAAATGTGCAGCGTCTCTCCATGCCGGATAGGACTGCACATCAGAGTTGTAAATGAATCATTCTTTTTTGATGTCAATTCATTTGAATTAGCTAAATTTTGAATTAATTCTTTTCAACAAAAAAAGAATTGAATTAAATTTGAATCAATTCATTTGAATTTAGAGAACATGAATTGCAATTCATTTCCAATTCAAATGAATTGGGCAAAATGAGTTGCAATTCATTTGAATTAGGCAAAATAATTTGCAATTCATTTTTTAATTCAAAAGAATTGGTAAAAAGAATCGCAATGCATTTCTAATTCATTTGAATTAAAATGATTTGGAATTAATTCAAATGAATTAGAAAAGTAACTTGTAATTCAAATTTATCAAATCAAAAGTTTGGAGTTTGGTCCTTCAAGTACTACTTATGAAATAAATGTAACAAAGAGAATTATTATAAATAAGTAATAAATACTTGGATTAAAAGTAATAGACATAGATAAAGTACAGAATAGAAGTACTTGGAAAAAGGGTGATGCTTTTGCATTATTGCAATTGGAAATGTATAACAAATTCATTTTTCGAGTTAATTCAAATGAATTGGTAAAATGAATTGCAATTCATATTTTAACTCATTTGAATTAATTCAAAATCAATTGAAATGAATTGGGAATGAATTGCAATTCATTTGTTCTAACTCATTTATATTAATTCAAAATCAATTCAATTCAAATGAATTGGAAATGAATTGCAATTCTTTTTACCAATTCATTTGAACTGAAAATGAATTGCAATTCATGTTCGCTTAATTCAAATGAATTGATTCAAATTTAATTCAATTCGTTTTTTGGAGAAAAGAATTAATTCAAAATTTTTCCAATTCATTGCATGAATGATTCACGAATTAATTCAAAAATGAATGATTCGTTTACAACTCTGCTGCACATCACCCTTAAACTCTGGCAAGGATTTTATAAGTTCCAAGCTATTTCCTCTTCCTTCGGCTGTCAACGTCACCGGTTCGTATGTCTCTACTCTAGGATTGAGTTGTTCAAACTGTTTTGTCAATAGCTCAATTTTTTTATAAAGCTCCTCTGTCATTGCATCGACCGCGGAGGTAACGATTCCTATTATCTGTTCTTGACTCACGCTCATTTTAGAATAAAAATATTAAAGATTATCTAAGATAAATCAACAATAATTTATACTAACAATAATTAGATATAAATCAATAATTGCAGCAGCAAATTTGGCCGGGAAAAATAATTAACAAAACGATAATATTTTTTATACGTGTAAAACACACTTATTTAAATTTATATTTTTTTAAATCAAAAGAAGTACTTACAATTACAACACAATTAAAATATTCTTATAGTAAAAAAAGTTCTTTATTGATGATCTTGCTTGATTCTTGATGAGATTTCTTCTCCCTTAGCTCAATTTCCAATTGATTTATTTTTTTTTTCTTATAGAAAATTTTTTTCAAATTGTGGCTTCTAGATTATGCCACTCCTTTCTTATAGAAATATTCTATTCCTTTATAGGAATTTCATTTTGCAATAGTTCTTAAAATTTCTTATAGAAATATTCTATTCCTTTATAGGAATTTCAATTTGCTTCTTATTAGTGCCGCACGATCCTTTTCTTCTTATGAAAAATTTTTTTTCGTCGGCCCCACGTTGGGCGCCAATTAATAAATTATTAAAACGACTTCAATTTCTGACGATTCGGTAAAGAATGATTTTATTTTTTTCAAAATTTTCATTATTCAAAATCAATATTCAAAATAACTGACAAAATGATTATTATGTTTTTTATAAAATAAAAAACTTTATAATATAAAGTGCTGACTTAATGTCCACATAATTAAAGAAACAAATATAAGAATTCTTTAAGTAGTAAGCTACAATAGACACATGAAGAAAATGCAGTGAGTAAGTATCTGATCGCAATGTATGCTGGGTACTAATAGTGGTATTTACATGTTCAGGCTCACTATTCTGAGTATTTAGCCAGTATCGTTAACTTACATTTTTAAAAGAAAAGACACTTTATTTTTTTATGTTAAAAATAAATAATAATCAAGATTAAAATTATTTCTTATTTTATACTTCAAAGCGTCAAAAAGTATGTATATTTTGATGATTTTCATCTCCATTATTTATTGAATAAAATATCTAAATATCTAAATTCAATGTTTTCGAAGGAGTACCAATAATAGAAAATCCAATACCTCTATTCTGTGTTGAGAACGAGTGTCGGCAAACCACTCTGGGGGTCATGTAAACATAACTCAATAATAAAAGATTTTATACCAATTTTTTGCGGTTCAGATTTAAAGACATTACGAAACATTAAAATGTGTTTTTCGCATGCATCCATTAGTTTATCTGATGGGGCAGCTAAATTTCCAAAATCTGTTAGCGATTGATAATTTTATTAATATATGAAAAGCTCGCTTGGGGCTGTTAGAACTTCATCAATTTTTCTCAATTCCGCACTACACTTTTCGCACCGTAATTTTGGAATGACTTTAAATGCTATATATCTCTTCGACACAAGTTCGAAATTTATAGCTGCAGAATTATGGAAAACATCTTCCAAAAAATAATCTGCATATATATTGCTGTCGAAATCAACGTCATCAATTTTATTGTAACTTGGTTCTTTATGTTCAATATGTAAATCTGCTTCAAAGTTGGCATCAACTTGCGTTATCTCGTCTTGTAAATGCAGACAATTGCTGGACGAACTTGACTGAATTATTTTAGTTACCATTAATTTTGCCAAAATGGTATTCAATTCGGCTACGGAAGGGTTGTTATTGTTGCCACCTTTTTGCCGTAATACAGAAAAAGTGTTTTCTAATTTGTCTTGATTGAGGGACTTTGTCATTAAGAAATATAAATCACCACCTTCCCTTAAAATTTCATTTGTTAACATAAGAATTGAATTTAGGGTGAGTTTAATTTTATTTGAAAAGAAAATACGCTTGTTTTGATCTACAAAATCCACCTTTTTTAAATATTTTAAAAATAACTGAATATATTTATATACTTCATTGTTAATCTGAATCGCAGATCTGTAGCAATTATCTCGATAAAGGGAGCCACTATTAAGACAATCGAAAATTTGGCCATTTTTTCCATAAAGTGAGCTGTTGATAAAGCCAATTCTGCGGAACATGTCTTAAATTTTGTGGTTTCAGACGTTGTTTTAATAGCAGCAGAAACAGGCCTGCTGAAAATTTGTGTATCAAATATTACACACATTTTTCAAAAGTATGAGGAAAAATATGTTGTCGTGTTAGTTTTGGGCACATTTTTGTTTTTGCATTTGCTTCCATTTCTTACAATTCCCTAATTACCTGAATGCTTGCCGTCCCATCCGGTGTTTTTATGTCACATTTTAGCCACCCCTTCCGCAAAGGTTTTATAAAGTCAAAAAACTTTTTGATCGCTTAATTCAAAAAACGGTTTTTTAGCAGATACTTTAAGATTGGAAAAGCATTTTCGGTTAGTCGAGCCTTGAACACATATAAGGGCACAAATATGAATACCAATGCTTTTTAAAATATTAATATTTTCTTTAACAATTTCACTTAAAGAATCTGCAGATAAACCATTTTAGGAAGTAAAATAAATTAGTATTATTTTCCTTGACCTTTTTATTAATTTTATTATTAGTTAAATTATTTGAGCTTAAGGTCGAATAAATATTTATATTATTTATTTTACGATATTTCGCTACTTCCTTGCGTAGCAAAGGAATATTTTGTCACATACAAATATATATTCCTGATGATGCTACGCAAGGAAGTAGCGAAATAACGTAAAATAAATAATATAAATATTTATTCGACCTTAAGCTCAAATAATTTAACTAATAATGGAAGTAAAATAATTTAGAATGATAGCAAATGTCTTTAAATCTGAATCTAAAAAAATTGGTATAAAATCTTTTATTATTGAGTCATGTAAACCAATGATCCCAGAGTGGTTTGTCGACACTTGTTCTTAACACAGAATAGAGGTATTGGATTTTCTATTATTGGTACTACTTCAAAAACATTGATCTTGAACTACAGAAAAAGGAAGTTCCAAAAAAAGAAAATTACATATTTTATCCAATAAATAATCTTTAAGAAAAGTAACTTTATTGGCCTTTTTATAAAGAAGTAAGAAATAATTTTAATCTTGATTATTATTTATTTTTAACATACAAAAATTGAAGTGTCTTTTCTTTTAAAAATGAATATATATGTACATATATATAATACATACATACATACATATATGAATTAAAAATAAAAATTGAATTTTCTTATAATTGAAAGATCATCAATTTATCATTCGAAAATTTTTCATTAATGAATATATACTTGTTTTTTTATATTTTTTGAATTAAATTTTTTGGTTTAGTTAACCTTTTATTTTGGGATGGATGGGATATTTCGGACAAGGTAAAGTCTCTGATCGGGGTCAACCTGGCGGCCTCCAGAACGATCCTTGTTCCGGTTGTATTCAAGTCGACATACAGCCTCACGTGGCCCTCCTGGATAACATTCTAGCACCCGCTAGCTTGTTAACTACTGTATGCGGCGATTGTCCAATCCCCTGGACTTTAAATTTGGGTTGTGCGTGGGGCTTGAAACCCACCACGTAAAAATATTCTTTAATGAAAACTTCAGCAAAAGCCTCTAAACGGACCCCCTTTTATGTTGACGACCATGGCAAACGTTTTAAGGACTACGATTTAAGGATATGCACCTGGAATGTGAGAACCCTTTATAGGGAAGGTGCCTCTATCCAATTGGCGGATGCTATCAAGAAATGTAGGGCTGACATCACCGCCATCCAGGAAATGCGATGGATAGGACAGGGTTGTACAAGGCAAGCAACATGTGACATCTACTACAGCTGCCATGATAACAGACGTGAATTTGGCTGCGGATTCGTAGTTGGCAAGAGACTTCGCCATCTTGTCTCAGAGTTCACCCCCGTGAACGAAAGAATAGCTACGATCCGGATGAAGGCGAAATTTTATAATATCAGCCTCATTTGCGCTCCCGCCCCGACGGAAGAGAAGGATGATGCGGTCAAAGATGCTTTCTACGTAAAGCTCGAGGATGTATATGATAAGTGTCCGGCACATGACGCCAAAATTGTCCTCGGCGATTTCAATGCGAAAGTTGGACGTGAAGGTATCTTTGGCCCCACTTTCGGGCAGTTCAGTCTCCATTCTTCCACCTCGCCGAACGGCATGAGACTGATCGATTTCGCCGCGGCGCGAAACATGGTAGTTTGTAGCACCAGGTTCCAGCATCTCGATGTCTACCAACCAGATCACATTGTGATTGATGAAAGGCATGTATCCAGTATACTAGACGTGCGCACATTTAGAGGTCCAAATGTCGACTCGGACCATTATCTTGTCGCAACCAAGATGAGACTGCGCATATGCGCAGCGAATATGGCACGTTCTAGTGTTCGAGGGAAGCTGGACATCAAAAAGCTGCGATAACAAGAGACAGCCAGGTCGTTTTCCGATCGTCTTTCTAATGAGCTCCATTGCATCCCGTCCTCTCTCGAAAGTATTGGTGGACAGTGGTCTCACATTGCTCACTCTCTACGCAACGCTGCCGAAACAGTCCTTGGTTTTGAGCGTCCTCCCCGCAGAAACCAATGGTACGATGAAGAGTGTCGTGAGGCCTCTGCGGCAAAGAATGCTGCCTACAGAAGAACGTTGCAGTCCACCACTACAAGAGCAACTGTGGAGGTGTACAGAGAGAAGAGGAGGGAAGAGAGACGCCTATTTAGAAGAAAGAAAAGGGAGCAAGAAAGGCGTGATCTTGAGGAAATCGAGATGTGCAGGAGTAGACATGATGCTCGAAATTTTATAAGAAGATAAGGCGTCTTACTAATGGTTTTAAACCCGGAGCAACCTCCTGCAGAGACGAACATGGTAATCTGGTTACAGATGCACATGGTGCACTGAGATTATGGAGACAGCATTTCTGTAATCTAATGCAAAGCGATATTGATACAAATTCCGCTGCTAGAGATGCTGTGCCGGACCCAATCAATGATGACGTTGTGATCCCGTCCCCCAGCCATGAAGAGGTCAAGGTCCCGGTACTCATGGATAAATGTTAACACACACAACATGAGTGCTGCGAGAAGTTAGACCGTAATTCTGACACAGGGTTGTAATGGCCAATTATGTATGTATGTATATATATATATGTATATATTTACTTATGTTATTATTAAGAGCCATAGGAATGAGACATGCAACTTTTTTTTCTTTTTAAAAAAATTACCAAAATTTTGAACGGTACTTTTTGCATTTTTCTAAATATCCATGATAAATTGAAAGGATAACGTTTAAAGATACTACAACTCTAGAGACTTTACGAAATCGGAGGACTATAAAACCTTTCCAATAATAATAATAATAAATAATAATATTGACCCACCCTAACGTACCCACCCTATGTGCTAGTGTATGTAAACATAAATAAAATAAGTTCGTGTAGAGTACAAAAATTAAATATATTATGTATGTTATCCATGCTTCGATTTCAAAAGTAAAGTTAAATAAAACACGCATAATGCTATGGTTTGTATACAACTTTTATTTTATTATTATGATTGGACCGTGCTATTTTGTACGCAATATAATGTCTATTCATATTTAAAGCAATATTCGACTACTTTTTCGCATATCTTGGGCGATATCTTGGCGATAACTTAACGAATTTTGGGTTTAAAATACTCCAATGTTAGGAATTCCCCGTACAGGGGCGGACGTCTACTCAGCTCTAAAAAAATTCAACGGCATCAAACTGCAATATCTTGCTGAACAAACAGAAAAATTACTGCTTTGCTTGTCGTGTAATAAAGCCAAAATGTTTTGTTGGGTAACTTATGACAGCATCTTTTTGAAACCGTTCAGTTTACCCAGCAGAAATTAGTGCTTACCAATAAGCTATTTTGTAAGGGAGAAATTGTAAACAATCACTTACTCGTGGGCATCAATAATGCATGATTTTTTTATGAAATGAGCCGCTAAAATGCAATAGAAACGCAAATTTATTGCAACCAGTAAGCAAATATTATACAAAATCAAAAATAATACCTTATCTTATAGCATCTTTGTAGGCTTTAATGTATGCATAAACAATACAATGCTTCCATTATTGCTTACAATTTTATTTATTGCTTCCAAATTTGAAAAATTTTCTGCTGGGTTATATTCTTTAATTGCAGTCTAAAAAAATTGTTTATCACACAATTTAATCGCGCTGAATTAACGGTTAAGGTTTTTTCAGAATTCTAATTTTGAATCTAATTTTTTAGAACATCAGTCCTTGTTGTTTAATTTTCATATCACTTATTTGAATCTCCAAGGATTAAATGACCCAGAGTAATACTTATATAACCCGGAACCAGTTTTTTATACTATTTTCTTATTGTTTTAAGGACTCTTTATAAAATTTAGAGTAGTGTGATATCGGATGGTAGAGGTCCAGAACCTCCCCAACGACTAAAGCTAGGAATATTAACGGATCCCAACATTCTCAATAATTTTAATTAGTTTCAATAAAACTTCATTTTGACAATTAGGTAATCATTCTATAATATACACTTAGGATCTTGAAATCAAAGGCACATAGACAGCAAATTTAGAGAATTTGTACAGTCAGGTAAGAAAATGTGGTTTATCGGTTAGTAAAATATTTATGTGAAATACCTCACCTGACTAAGTTCCTAAGGGTGTATCTACCTAATTGTTGGTCCTGTGATTATAGATTTCATCGTATATTTAAATTTCTTTATATATTTTACATATAACTTTTTCGTATTTAAATATTTTTCTAGTTTCACGTAAATAACAGCATGCTGAAAATTTTCATGAAGCAAAACGTGTGCTCAGTTGTCGCATTGTCCCATTACTCATTTTCGCATAACTATTTCTAAGAGATTTTTGTTTGAGAAATTTTTTTCGACAGAAATTAGAAAGTAAGACTATCCTTAAACTAAGGTAATAGCGAAAGCTCACATTGTACAAAGATTGAGCCTATAGAGTCCATAGTATTCGCCATATATTCAAACAATCTTTCCACCATCATAGTTTACTCTATGTCGAACAAATCGCTTAAGTAATATTTTTCTGCATTCGGAGTAATTGTCTGATTTGGATTAGGTATGCCAATTGGGACTGGTTTTCGCCAATCCCGGTGTTGATGTGGGGAGTCGGGGGTTCGGATGTTCCTCGGGAGCACTTTTGGAGCCAATGGGTTTTTTCCTTCTATCCTTAACTTTTTTGTTTTTAATTAATCACCACAAGTTTCGTTCTGTATATACATACATACATAACTGGCCTTTACAACCCTGTGTCAGGATTACGGCCTAGCTTCTCGCAGCACTCATGTTGTGTGTGTAAATTTCTATCCATGAGTACCGGGACCTACAGTTTAATGTCGTTTCCGAACGACAGACTTGAGAAGCTTGTTCATGGCAATTAATTACTCTCAGAGCTTTTGCCAGAAGACTGCTGAGAGGTAGTCGCCGAAAGAAATATTTTTTTCATATTTCTTTTTTCAAGATGTCGGTGCTGAGATTTGAACCCGGCACTATCGTCTTAGTAAGCCAACACACTAACCACTAGACCACGGCGACTATGTTCTGTATATGGGATATTCCAAGTCAAATCAACCAATGGTTTTAACCTACCCCCTCCGAATTTTATAATTTTTTGTAGAAATATAGTATATCATAGAACTAAATTAAATACAAAGTTTGGAAGCACTGATACATCTGGATCCGGAAATATGAGGTCTTGAAAATCGGAAAACAGTACAAAAATGCACAAAGTTACACTTACTTAATTGTAATTTTCTTGAAAAGTATTATAGCTACGCATCTCGTAAAAGTCGCATTTGGAAGGGTATTAAATTACCTTTGATTTAATATGCAACATGATTTTTTCTTTGAAAAAGTCAAAGGTCAATTTTCTTTATCTATAAGTCGGAAGCCTATATCTCCGAAAGCGACCTTTTTAAAAATTTGAAAAAAAATTATGCCAAAGATAGTTTCGTTCTCTACAGTTGTGAAAAATTTCAGAGTGGAGGTATTTTTGGATCAAGAAATAAAAATCAAATCGCAAAAGAATGTGATTAAAACTAGTCTAATAGTGCTGGAATGGTAGACGATTTTTCGATTTCGATTAGCTGGAACCGCTTATTTTGTAAGTTTCTACAAAAAATACATGAAACAAAAACGGGGGATGTGGAATGGGGGCAAATAGTTCTTCATCGGGGTCAAAGGTTGGGTTGAAGGAATAAAAATCTACAAAAAGCTTCACAACTGCCCTGGAGTAGCCCCTAGAGGGATAAAATGTAAGACCGACCCTTACTAATATTTTACCTCGAACTTTTTTTCGAACATACCTACCTATTTTATTTTTATTTAAGAAAATATATGTAGATTTATTACTTTCTATATATACTTAGATCAATAAGTCACTTTTTTCTTTTATATTTTTGCATATAATAATTTGTTTGCCGCTGACCACCTGTTTTATTGAATGTATAAATTGTAATAAAAATACTTTAATGTTTGAAGTATGAGAATCACTTCAAACATTATGTTAAGCAAAAATAAAAAACATAGAAAAAGGAGAGAGAACTACAAAAAGCTCACACTCGGCTGCATTTATTTAAGTGCAGTCAAAAACAATTGATTCGCGCGTGAACATCACGCGCCCCCCTTGCAGTAATGCAATTTACACAAGGAGGTGTGATGCCCACGGGAAAAAGGTAAAAGAGGTGATCAGTGACGTAAATATAGATAGTGTAATAGGGTAATATATAGGTATAGGTAAATAACTTATGTGTAGAGAAATTCATTGAGTTAAAGGGTTAAAAAATAGTGATTTAAAGGGGCGATTAATAAAGTACATATATATGTCTAGGTAAGATACTTTAAATTGTAATTAAGGAGTAATATAGATACATAAAAAATTAATGATATTTCTGATGAGTTAATACAATATAAAGATAATACAATGTAGTATGAAAGTAAATCATTATAAAGGATAAATGAGTATAATATAGAGATGAATTTTGTAATACAAGATAAATTAATATATTGTTACGTTTTTACCTTTTAAAAACGTTTTATTTCTACAGACCTTTTCTATAGAAATAATTTTTATTTATGCGGGTTCTTAATTACAAATAATAAATACTAAATTAGATTGTGTATTTACTAATTTACTTTATTTAAACTTAATACACTTTACAAGATATACACTGTCGAACAATACCACACGTAGGGATTCACTGATGATCTCTCCTCTGTCGCAGCTAAATCACAATTAACTTGATTCCCAATCTCTGCTCTGCCCTTTTATTTAAATTTCAATGTGTCTAGATTTTTCTTTCTGTTTGGAGATCACTGCATATGGCAAAATACTTGTGTGTCAACATGTTAATTTATTTTTGTATGTATATGCGTGTGTATATCTGTAGTACATGTAGAAGTTTGTAGACAGAGCATCTCTTCTATTGTTGATGATGAAATGATTTCGTAGTAATTTTTGCAGCACTAATATAAAGATATATGTGTGCGTGTGTGTTTTTGTTTTTACTGGTAACAGCACAAGACAAAATTACGTGGTTGTTGTTATTACTTTTTTTACTCTAAAGTGTTACCATAATACGCGTTTTTCTTTTATTTTAGCTGTAATCTTTGGCGCTTTTTTACTTAATTATTTTTTTCGTAACAATATTGTAAAGATAAATTTCTACAGTATAAAGGGTAAATGAATATATTTTAGAGGTTAAATTTTGTAAAACAACAAAATAAGTGAATATAGTATAAAGATACATTTGGTTTATAATACAAAAGATAAATGTGTAAATCATAAAGATGAATTGGTATAATACAAAGGATAAACGAATATATTATAAGGGTGAATTTTGTAATACAAAGATAATCTAAATATATAAAATTGAATGTGTGTTTGTTTATTTGTTTGTTTGTTTGTTTGTTTGTACCTTATAGGAGACCAAACCTCTAGACCGATCTTCCTGAAATTTTCACAGCATTTAACTGGGACTCTGACATGATTAATAGGGTACTTTTTTTTCGACCACGCCCACTTTTACGCCCACTTTTTTTAAATCATGTAATTGCTCCCATAGAGTTTTTAACAGATTTACTTCAAATTGTATACACATTATACTCCAGGTGAGGTATTAATAAACATTTCTTACGCCACGCCCCCTTTCACGGAAAATTTTATTTGAAAGTTTTAAACGTTTTGTTCTCTGTATAAATGTGTTCCTTCCAGCGGATTTTTTTTATTTGGTAGTATATTGCTCTTAATACTGTTAACGTCACCATATAACTATGAACCTGTCACCGCCGTTAATCTTATTCTATAACGAGGGGGTAGCGAAGCACACCGGGTTCAGCTAGTATATTATAAAGATCAATTTTTGTAATGCAAATATGAAATTTGTAATACAAAAGATAAATGAATATATTATAAAGTAAGATTTTTATAATACAGAGATAAGTGAATATATTATAATATAAGATGAATAAAGGTAATACGAGTAAAATGAATATAATGTAAAGATACATTAAGAGGGTAAAATAATACAAGAGAATATAATGTATAGGTTAGTTAATATAATATAAAGATTTTATCTATCTTATATTAAATTTAACAAGGAGAAATATAAAGATATTTAAATGCAAATTTTCCAATTATGGTATTGGTGTCGTGGGCCATAGCTCTTTCTGGACGAGACGGTAGGTAGATTTTCCGTGATTTGGCAGTGACATGGAATGTGGGTCCATCGTCAAGCTTGGACGGAATGATATTGGGCATCAATTTCCATTTGCATTTTTTTCTATTAGTAACTGATACATGATGATTGTGATGACATCGACGGCAGTCATAGCTATTAAATCTATTGTTAGATGAAAGCCGGAGGGAAAATTTCTTCTGCTTAATTGGGGTAACGCTTTTATTGCGATGAAAATACATATGAACTGTAACGGAAATGATAGAAAAATTAATATATATTAATTGTGAGGGGGGATGGAGTAGGAGGAATAGTTTTTTAATTGACCGAGTGACATCACCATAGGCCATCACTTTTAAACCTCGAACGTGTTTATCAGATCTGTGAGAAAGTCTCACAATACGACCTAATCGCCATTGGTTGGGAGGCAAGTTTTCCTGTCTGATAACACCTAAGTCATGGTGTAATATCGTTTAGGGTATTTCCACTTCGTTCACTTGTGGAGGTATAGGATTTTCAATTTTTTCCATCGGTTAACATAATTTAGAGTATGACTAGATGTGTCGGGTTGAATGGGTGATAATAAAGGGGTTTCGATTAAAAAGTGACCGGGGGTCAGAGTACATAATTTGCTTTTGTCAGTACTCTGTTTTACATTTCCATATTTGTTCTCTTAGCTGCGGTTTAGCTTTGGGTTCTATGTTGAGTATGATATTTATTCAAATGATTTGAATTATACAAAACTTGCAATACGTTGGGAAATCTTATACAACCTTATTCTACTATCGATTTAGGGGGAGACCAGCTGGCGGGATCAAAGTTGGCGATTCTATTGGGAGAATTTTTCAGCCTGGCAGAGGGAATTGAGGTATTAAATACAACCTGCAATTTTGTGGTTGCACTGTCGGGTGTAATGAGCGCGTTGTGAGGGGGATAATTCGTGTCGATATCATTATATGGGGGGTTTATTTTAGTCATTTGACTCAAGATAGGGTATTCGGTGATTAAATGGTCATAATCTGTTTTAAGGGAGAGGTTCTTATTTAATCTCGTTTCATTACGTAGTAATTGAGATATGGCAGTATGCCGAGAGGCGCTTACATTAAGGCTCTCAGGGTATTCGAGTTTAAAGTGGGTTGATACGACGAAACGTCCATCGGTATTTCTAAACTTTGTTGTTTGGTATACATTTTCGCAGTATGAGTCTTCGGGTGATGAAAAGGGTTTGGTAGGAATATTTTCCAATTCCCAACACGGTTGTATTTGATTTAAGAGTCTAATTTCATTAAAAAATGATTGATAAGTATTAGTTTGACGTTTCTTATCAATTCGTCGAGTGACAATCCATCCGAAAACGGTTTTTTGTGCCACTAAAGATTGATGACTAGACCACTCGACGCCATTTCGAATAATTTTAGGGTATACATCTCCTCCAAGAAGTAAATCGATTTGAGAATGTGATTGGCTATCAATATCAGCTAGTTGAAGGTGACAAAAATGGCTATTTTGCAGCGAAGAGCGGGAATGGTGGGGTAGTTGAGTAGTTAGCTCATTTACAATAAATGCATCGGTGTCCATTTTGAAACTGTTATCAATCGGGGATCGGATTTGAAGTTTACAAATATGAGCTGATGTGGCTGTCAATGAGCCGCTTAATTAAAAGATTAAGCTTCATTTGTAGCCGCTTTGAAACCAAAGTAGCTTCGGATGCCGCATCGATGAGAGCACGAACGGTGCATTTTATGTTTCCATTGTAAACATCCACGAGGGCCGTACCGAGAATAACGGAATGTGAGGAAGATTGTAGTTGAGTTGAAAACGTCTGTAGGGTCCTATCTATTGCTGTGTTATCATTTAAGGGAGTTGTATTTGTTTGAAGGGAGGTTGATATTCGAGAATGATTCTCATTTGAATGGGGTATGAAAGCAATAGGAGTAGGTGTTGATGGGTTAGAAGACGTTGTCTTTTGGGTGGTAAAAGAGGGGGGGGAGTCAGAGCGATGAAGTAAGGAGTGATGTTTTCTCTGACATATGTTGCAAACAAATCGACTCTTACATTTCCTGTGGTCATGGGAGATAGCGAGGCAGTTCGAGCAGCGTTTCTGCCGTTTAACTATATTAAATCGTTCCGCAATCGGCATTCGTAAAAATATAGGGCAGAGTCTTAAGCAGTGTGTAGAGGGGCAAAGACAGCAATTACCAGATTTGTGCATAGACACGATGGTATTGTAACTGTTGAGTTTTATTTCTTGAGGCATATTTTGGCCTTTAGGTTTAGGGGGTTGATAAGAGCTTGATGTATGGGGTTTTGAAAAGGTAGATCGAATATCTGCCACAGCTTCGAGGGTTTGAAATCTGGAGGTCAAGAATTCGTCCAATTCTTTCCAGGTGGGTAGGGAGGCTGGTTGAGAAACAGATTGTTCCCACATACTAAGGGTTGTGTCAGGTAAACATGTTGAACAGATGTAAACAAAGATGATATCCCAACTTTTTGTATCGATCATCAAAAGATTCAGGTTTGTAACACAATCGTTGATTGTGCGTTGCAAACGCCTAATATTGGGGCCGGTTTCTTTAGCAATTGGGGAAATATTAAAAAGACATTTGGGTTGTGCGTTCACCAAGGGGTGAATGATTATTATTTTATTTATAAATACTGCGTAGACAATTTTTAAAATATAAAAATATTTATAGGCGAATTTTTCTCTTTAAGGGGATATGAAAGTTCACTATCGATAGGCAAAGTCAAAATATAATACTGTAAATATATTGCGTAAACTTATAGGACTGCCCACGTAGAATAACCAGCTATTTATATGGGGGTATGTATATCAAATCGTCGCCGTGGTCTAGTGGTTAGTGTGTTGGCTTACTAAGACATGGGCCCTGGGTTCGACTCCAGGCTCCGACATCTTCAAAAAAAAGAAATATGAATAAAATATTTATTTCGGCGACTACCTCTCAGCAGTCTTCTGGCAAAAGCTCTGAGAGTAACTAATTGCCATGAACAAGCTTCTCAAGTCTGTCGTTCGGAGTCGACATTAAACTGTAGGTCCCGGTACTCATGGATAAAAATTGACACACACAACATGAGTGCTGCGAGAAGCTAGGTCGTAATCCTGACACAGGGTTGTAAAGGCCAGTTATGTATGTATGTATGTATATCAAATGTAAATATATTTTGCATAAAACTTGTCGGACTACCCACGTAGATGGTATGAGCAGAAATATAAAGTTCAGAATTGATGCCCCTTTTAATTTTCCTTTTTTTATAAATTTTCAATTGTCAATTTAGAATATTAATTTATCCAAAAATAATATTAAATTTATTTGTCGATTAGTATGTGTGCACATGTAAATTATATAATAAATAAATATATGTAAATGTATGTATATATGTATATAAATACATTTATTAATTTATTTGTTCCTCTTCACTAGAGTAGCAATTTCCATAAAACATTTTTAAATTCTATATATATGTCCTCATATATGAATATTTCTCCTAATCAACTTCAATTTAATTTCCATTTAAATTTCAACTTGTATATTATTATCATCGTATATTATATGTAAATGAAAAAAGACAGGCCTCAGTGTAACAATGTTCGTTACCTTATTAATGACAAGTTCGATCGTCCACAGGTTTGATGTCAACCCTTATTTTAACACTGCAAATATAGCCAGTGTATTTTCTCTCTTTTTTATTTCTTCTTGCTTCATACAAAAGAGAGAATCAGAACATAAATTCAAGCAATATAATGGTATGATATGGTTTACATACAAGCATACATGTGTATGTTAAAAAAATGCAAATATTCTATGTCAGGGGTGCCCAAAAGTTTCTTATGGAAGAGTAAACACCAATACATTTAAAGAAATTTAATTTTTATTTAATATTTTTTGTTGTAAAAACTAATACATATAAAAGAAAAAAAAATATTTCATATTCATCTTTATTTCATATACGTACACGGCAAAAAAAATGTTTGCATTTTTTGAAAAAATTATCTGAAATGAAAAAAAATTGGTTAGTGTGTGTAAATTTTATTTCAAACCCGTACTTACCAAACGAAATTTCCTTTAAATCTTCCATGATCCTTCCAATAAATTATCCAAATTGATGTCAATATCAGTTGTAGATAATTTTAATAAGGCCTCCAAATCTTCTGTGCTCATTCTGCTTCTATGCTTGTTTTTTATTAATTTTAAATTTGAAAATGCACTTTCACATATATATGTACTACCAAACATGGTATACAAACTTAAAATTTCCTTGTGAAGTAAAGGGTATTTATTTGGTTTTACAAATTTCCAAAAATTAATGCCACTTAAATTAGAAGCTTGAAGTTCAGAGTCACATTGTAGATCACATAACTCCATTTGTAGCTCAGGCTTTTGATTGTATATACTACATGTCATTGGAGTAAAAAAAATGGATACCATTTGCTTAATGCTGTCAAAATCTTTAAATCTTTTTTCAAAATTTGTTTTCAAATCGTCTAAGTGACTTAAATATTTAAAAAAATCAAAATTTAAAATGTTATACTCATCATTTAAAATACTTTTTAAACATGGAAAGTGGAACATTTTATTCATATTTAAATCATATATCAAAATATCTATCTTTTTAAGGAAACCTTCGATTCAGTCAACTAAGTCAAAAACAGATTTGTGTTTGCCTTGAAGGGAAATATTAAGATAATTTAGGTGAGTTGTTAAGTCCGTTAAAAACGCTAAGTCTATGTTAAACCCTTGAGATTTAATTTCATCTAAAAGCTCAAAATTTTTAAATTCCAATTCTATAAACTCAACAACTTCCTTTCGCACTTCAAAAAATCGTTCAAGGCATTTTCCTCTACTAAGCCATCTCACCTCAGTGAACATAAGTAGATCTCCATACTGATTTTCACATTCCTCAAGGAATTTCTTAAACTTACGATGAGTTAAAGAATTGTGTCCACCTCTAATTTTGTTTACTATTTTAACCACAACTTTCATAGTGTGGACACAACTCGTCCATTTAGCACACAATGACTCTTGGTGAATCACACAGTGGAACGAAGGAACCTTTATACCATTTTTAATCAATTGCCCAATAAAGCCGTCCTTTTTGCCTAACATTGCGGGAGCACCATCTGTACATATCGCTGTTAATCTTGCTGATTCGGTTTTTATTTCTAACCTTCCGTTTACCGCATCAAAAATGTCAATACCTCTCGTATTTCGATGGAGCGGAATCAGTGCGAAAATTTCCTCATTTACATTAAAATTATTGTCAACCATTCTGATGGCTAATATTAGTTGACTTATGTCAGAAATATCGCATGATTCATCCAATGCAAGAGAGAAGTATGTACATGACTTGAATTGCTTTTTTAAAAGCGAGTCCACGTACTTGTTAATTTCCTCAATTCTTCGGGTCACTGTGTTTCGTGACAAAGGAACTGTTTCAATTGCGTCTGCCAATACATTGCCACCTTCTCCAAAACAAGACAGCATTTCCTTACAAACTTTTTTAATAAAAATGCCATCAGAAAATGGTTTAAAATTCTGAGCAATTCTTAAGCTTGCAACATAAGAAGCTTTTAGAGGTCCAGTATAAGAATCATTTGACTGAAAATTAAGACGTTGCATGTTTATTTCGTCACCATTACTTTTAATGTACTCCAAGATTTGGAGCGCATCCTGAACCAAAAAAGACTTTTTAAGGTCCTTAACTAATTGTTCTTTTGAACCACCTGCTATATTATTGGCAATGTAATCTGTATGAAATGTCTTAAAATGTCTTTCAAAATTATACTTAGCGTTAGTTTGAATTATTTGAAAGCATATTAAACATTGTGCTTCAGCCTTAAAATTATAAGTAAAAAAAAATCATTTTCCCATTTATTTTGCAAATCCATTTTGTTAAGAATTAAAAAAAAATCATAAAAACATTTTCAATCATGTGAGAGTAGATTGTAAGTGATCATACAATAATATTTTTGTTAATAATACCTATAAGTTTGAAAACTAAAACTAACACCAATTTTTTCCAAGTGCTTTTCAAAACAACGGTATCATACGTTAAACAAAAACAAACAAAAAAAATCATGAAAGCAAACGAAAGTGTTGTTGCATTGAATTAAATTTTTGTCTCATGCATGTGGTTTTTGTTGTAATTGTGGTTGTCGTTTGCCAAAATGAAAACAAAACGTATGTATTTTTTTTATGAAAGATTTTGTAGCTTCGTTAATTTATTACAATTATTATTATTATTAATTATGTTTTTGATAGAAAAATAAAATAAAAACAGCTTTACAGGATTTATAAAAACAATGTCTGTAAATACAGTACAGTATATTTAAATTAAATGATATAATAAAAATTAACGATACAGGTAGTTTTGGTACATTTTAAGAATCAGTTTGGAAGGATTTTTATTTATACTGAGCAACCCTAGTCAAAGAAGAGTATACAAAGTTGTTTGTGTTTTTCATATTGCTAGTGCTGAGTGCTGTATGTGTGTATTAAAATACACTGCCTATAGCTAAGAGCATTTACAAAAACAAATGAGCACCAAGAGTATAGGGCTTGGGCACCCTTGTTATATGTCATTTATGTTTCTCTTTATATGAATTTCAAGGTTAAATGTATCGTTGGTCTCAGCAAAGAATATAAATCATATAGAATGCGCATCTCAACACTTATCCAAATATTTTGTCAACATTTTTTCAGACGCGGGAAGGAAGGGCAAAAGGCAAAACAAAAGAAAAGAGCGTAACAAAACAAGAGAAACCAAAGAGAAACTAATGTCACAGTGTATGCACTGTGCTAATGTGTGTTTTATTTCTTTTGCATTGTTGTTTAGGTTTTTTCGTTCAGCCACAGTACATACAGTGACGAAATTCCAACAACTATAACAAGAACATCACACAGCAAGATAGCCACAACAAAATTTTTGCACACACAACATCACAGTGTATAAGACGATAGCCACAACAAATTTTTTACTTCGTGTTTTTTTTTGCTTAAGTACAGAAACGGTATCATGCTAACAACAATATTCACATACAATACAATTTATGTGTTTGTGTTTCTTATTCATTGTGAGCTGTTTTCGTTTTTTAAATTTTAAAACTTAGAGAATAATGTTGTTGGTTCAAATATTTTTGTGTATTAAAGAATACAGTGCTCCGATACGACTATGTAAGCTAGTGTAGGGCAAAGCATATTTAATTTGTAGTTGCGCGAAGGAAAATACATTAATCTACATCGAATATGTAGCGCCCTATTTAATATCGTAATAAAAGTGTAGTTAGATATATATTTTATTATTATTATTATTTATTTAAGCTCAACAATTGATTTTATATTTATTTGAAATAAAAGGTTAACTAAACCAAAAAATGTAATTCCAAATATATAAAAAAACAAGTATATATTCATTAATGACAAATTTTCGAATGATAAATTGATGATTTTTCAATTATTTATAAGAAAATTCTATTTTTATTTTTAATTTATATATGTATGTATGAATTATATATATGTACTTATATATGTATACATTTTTAAAAGAAAAGACACTTTAATTTTTTTATGTTAAAAATAAATAATAAATAAATAATAATCAAGATTAAAATTATTTCTTACTTTATACTTCAAAGCATCAAAAAATATGTATATTTTGAGGATTTTCATCTCCATAAAAAGGCTAATAAAGTTAATTTTTTTTTAAAGATTATTTATTGGATAAAATATCTAATTTTCTTTTTTGGAACTTCCTTTTTCTGTAGTCCAAGAGCAATGTTTCCGAAGGAGAACCAATAATAGAAAGTCCAATACCTCTATTCTGTGTTGAGAACAAGTGTCGGCAAACCACTCTGGGGTCATTCGTTTACATGAATCAATAATAAAAGATTTTGTACCAATTTTTCGCGGTTCAGATTTAAAGACAGAAAAAGTGTTCTAATTTGTCTTGATTGAGGGACTTTGTCATTAAGAAATATAAATCACCACCTTCCCTTAAAATTTCATTTGTTAACAAAAGAATTGAATTTAGGGTGAGTTTCATTTTATTTGAAAAGAAAATACGCTTGTTTTGATCTACAAACTCCACCTTTTTTAAATATTCTAAAAAGAACTGAATATATTAATATACTTCATTGTTAATCTGAATTGCAGATCTGTAGCAATTATCTCGATAAAGGGAGCCACTATTAAGACAATCAAAAATTTTGCCATTTTTTCCATAAACTGAGCTGTTGATAAAGCCAATTCTGCGAAACATGTCTTAAATTTTGTGGTTTCAGACGTTGTTTTAATAGCAGCAGAAACAAGCCTGCTGAAAATTTGTGTGGCAAATACTACAAGCATTTTTCAAAAGTGTTAGGAAACATATGTTGCCGTGTTAGTTTTGGGCACATTTTTGTTTTTGCATTTGCTTCCATTTCTTACAATTCCCTAATTACCTGAAAGCTTGCCGTCCCATCCCGGGTTTTTATGTCACATTTCAGCCACCCATTCCGCAAAGATTTAATTGAGTGTGGGAAATCATAAAGGCAAAAAACATTTTGATCGCTTAATTCAAAAAACGGTTTTTTACTTTAAGATTGGAAAATCATTTTCGGTTAGTCGAGCCTTCATCACATATAAGGGCATAAACATTAATACCAATGCTTTTTAAAATATTTACATTTACTGTAACAATTTCACTTAAAGAATCTGCAGATGAACCATCTTGGGAAGTAAAATAATTTAGAATGATAGCTAAATGGATGCAAGCAAAAAACATATTTTAATATTTCATAATGTCTTTAAATCGAACCTCAAAAAATTGGTATAAAATCTTTTATTTTTGAGTCATGTAAACGAATCACCCCAGAGTGGTTTGCCAACACTTGTTCTCAACACAGAATAGAGGTATTGGATTTGCTGCTCCTTCGAAAGCATTGCTCTTGGACTACAGAAAAAGGAAGTTCCAAAAATAGATATTCTATCCAATAAATAATTTTTAAAAAAGTAACCTTATTAGCCTTTTTATGGAGATGAAAATCCTCAAAATATACTTTTTGATGCTTCAAAGTAAAAACTAAGAAATAATTTTAATTTTGATTATTATTTATTTATTATTTATTTTTAACATAAAAAATTGAAGTATCTTTTCTTCTAAAAATGAATATATACATACAGTTATATATTTTAAACATACATAAATTAAAAATAAAATTTTTTCAATTTTCTTATAATTGAAAAATCATCAATTTATCATTCGAAAATTTGTCATTAATGAATATATATTTGTTTTTTTTAATATTTTTGGAATTACATTTTTTGGTTTAGTTAACCTTTTATTTCAAATAAACATAAGAATACTTGTTGATCTTAAATAAATAATAATAATAATAAAACATATTCTTAACTACACTTTTATAACGATATTAAATAGAGCGCTATATATTCGATGTAGATTAATGTATTTTCCGTCGCGCAACTACAAATTACATATGCTTTGCCCTACACTAGCTTACATAGTCGTATCGGAGCACTGTATTCTTTAATACACAAAAATATTTGAACCAACAACATTATTCTCTAAGTTTTAAAATTTAAAAAACGAAAACAGCTCACAATGAATAAGACACACACACACACATAAATTGTATTGTATGTGAATATTGTTGTTAGCATGAAACCGTTTCTGTACTTAAGCAAAAAAAAAGACACGAAGTAAAAATTTTGTTGTGGCTATCGTCTTATACACTGTGATGTTGTGTGTGCAAAGTAAGAGAATAAACGAATTCTCTTTACTAAGTAAGAGAGTAACAATTCTTTTTGCGGGTTCCAACATTACGACCCGCCATAAGAAATTTTACTTGTACGTGATGCACATTCTATATGATTTATATTCTTTGGTCTCAGGTAGAAAGGCCCTAACTCGCATTTTTTCAAAACTTACTTTTTTTCAGTAAATCCAATGCATTTTAGAAATATTCCGCTCCCCACAAAGAATGTTTACAATATTATTAAAAATAACGTTATTACAAGCAATTGTACAGCATTTAATAAAAAGTTATATATTAATAATTACTGTATCTGTTGTATTTTTACCGCCTCCTGTAAATTTTAAATTATTTGAGTTAGGGCCTTTCTACCTGAGACCAACGGTATGTTTTTTTACTCAAAGTATTTTTCAGCAAAAAATAAATAGCAGATCGTTAACATGTGAGAACTTGTGAGAAGGCAAATTGCATTGGGTTTTTTGTTTGCGAAATGACACTTGTTTCTAACTGCACTTTATATGGGTATGTAGTTATCTGTGGACATATGTATATATGGACATATATACATATATGTAAAAATATGTTTGTATATAATAAAAATGCAAATCAAAACGCAATGCCTGTACTTTAATTGTTTTTTTTTTAATAGGTAGATTATGTGAAAAAAACGTGAATGTTGAAATAATGGTAGATGATGTAGAAGTTAATATGTATAAATGATGGTAGATTATTGTAGATATATGTAGAAAAGATGGTCGACTATATAGGAGTTGATATGTGGAAATTATTGTAGATTATGGTATTGATATGTAGAATATTAATTAAATTGTCTTCCAAAAAATTCTGTAGGGCGTAAATCTACGGAAATTCGAAGATTATAGTCCGTAGATAATTGGGTAAAATATTAATTTGAATTGTTTTCCAAAAAAACTTTGTAGGGAGTAAATAGGGAAGAAGGTTAATTTGTAATATGCATATGTGGGTACATTTCAAATTAAGAAAAAGGTTTTTCCATATACATATTGTATGTACATGTATAATTTGTATATTTGGTATTGTTCGAAGATGTATGTAGGGACCGAAATAACGAATTATTGAACGGGAAATATATGTAAGTTTGTATAACTAGGGTATGGTATGAATATGTACATATGTATGTAGGTACATACATACATGTACGGGACAATAAGAAATATTATTGTATGAGAATATACATAGCATATACATACATAAGCACCTTCGCCCTTTCCTGTACGCGGTCGAGAAGCCCCAAAATTGATTTTGAAGCACCGGCCCATACATGAGAGTTGTATTCCATCCTAGGTCGGATGAAGGTTTTGTAAATATTGAGAAGGTCGGATGGAGTGAAGTATTTCCTGCACCGTTTTAGAAAACCAAGGCACTTGAATGCTTCTTTCGACACTCGAAATATGTGATCATTCCAACGGACATCACAACTAATTCTCATGCCCAGAACATCAAGAGCGTCAGCCTCCACAATATTTACATTACCCATAGTCACAGATGGCAGGATTAAATCATCACAACGCCTATGCGTTATAAAACAACATTGGGTCTTGCGCGCATTAAATTCGACCCTGTTCGCGAGACCCTACTCGGAGATTCTTTGCAGGTCACTTGAGAGTGTGTCATTCATATTCTGCCTTCTCACCCCGATCTCCAAAAGGCTCGGCCTACGATCAAATGAATATGAGTGACAAATGTTACTGTCATCTGCGAAGGAGTAAACAGGATTAGAGGTTAGGAGGAGAAGATCATTAAGGAAAATTAAAAATAGGGTGGGAGATAAAACAGAGCCTTGCGGTACTCCCGAATTCAGCCTGAACTCGTTGGAAGAGACACCGTCTATAACCACTCTTATAGAACGGTCTCTGAGAAAGCTCGTTATGAAACGACAGAAATGGTTACCGACGCCAAAGGCAGCTAGTTTAGAAATAAGAGCATCGTGCCAGACTCTATCAAACGCTTTTGAGATATCCAGAGCAACAACTTTGCTTTCACCAAAACGGTGAATAGATCCACTCCATCGCTCAGAGAGTAATGCCAGTAGATCACCAGTGGAGCGACCTCTACGAAAACCATACTGACGGTCGCTCAGCAAGTTATTGGACTCCAAATACCTCATAAGGTGATGATTTATCATACTCTCCATAACTTTGGAGAGTGTTGAACACACTGCTATTGGGCGGTAATTTTCGGGATTGGTAGCCTCACCCTTTTTGGGGATTGGCGTTATATCAGCAACTTTTCAGTTAGATGGAAATACTCCGCCACGATAAGCCGCACTGAAAAGTTTAGCTAATGGACGCGAAAGCGTCGAAGAGCACTGCTTCAGGACCAGTGCTGGTATACCATCCGGCCCAGAAGATTTATGGATGTTGTGGTCTGAAAGAATCTCTATCGATTCGTTGGAGCATCGGCGCAATGTTGCGTGCGTTTCATTGTTCTATCGATACTACCATGGGAGGTGCTCTGATGAGATAGGGGAACTGATTCCGGGTGGTCGCATATTCCTGCGGACTACACGTACCTCTCTCAGAGTGCACCCATTTGTGGTTGATTGTTCAGCGAATCGCACAATGCATTATAGAGAGAATTCGTTCTTTAGCCGTACCGCTCGTTTGTGGAACAATCTTCCGGCGAAAGTTTTTCCTGCCAATTACGATATCAGTAGGTTTAAATCAAATGTCCACAAACACTACTCCCTCTTTCCCCCTTCCCACAACATATTTTCCTAGACCAGCACAATGTATTGCATGAGTAGGGGCCGTCCCCTGAGTGCTGGCCTTAAATATAAAAAAAAAAAAAAAAAATATGTAATCTTGTATACCGGGTATTGTATGAAGGTGCATGTATGTAAGTTGGGTCCGCAATAAAAGATTATTGTACGGGAAATATATGTATGTGAGTTTGTTAAATTGGGGTATGTATTTAGGTAGGTATGTGGGGAAGTAAGAAAAATATGATTTGGTACTTACTTTGTCGTATGGGGTTACCTCTTACACAAATGGGGGGTTGTGGTATCCAAAATCCGAGGATCCGGCTCGAAGGACCAGTTGTTGATGTGGGGAGTCGGGGGTTCGGATGTTCCTCGGGAGCACTTTTGGAGCCAATGGGTTTTTTCCTTCTATCCTTAACTTTTTTGTTTTTAATTAATCACGACAAGTTTCGTTCTGTATATATGTATGTATATTTGAGTACATACATAGATTTTATTTTTATTTAAGAAAATATATGTAGATTTATTACTTTCTATATATAGATCAATAAGTCACTTTTTTCTTTTATGTATATTTTTGCATATAATAATTTGTTTGCCGCTGACCACCTGTTTTATTGAATGTATAAATTGTAATAAAAATACTTTAAGGTTTGAAGTATGAGAATCACTTCAAACATTATGTTAAGCAAAAACAAAAAACATAGAAAAAGGAGAGAGAACTACAAAAAGCTCACACTCGGCTACATTTATTTAAGTGCAGCCAAAAACGATTGATTCGCGCGTGACACCCGGGATTCGGCATTTTGAAAATTCAAATCCCGGGATTTGGGATTTGGTTATTGGGATCGCTAATTTTAATAAGTTTAACGAGTTTTCAACTTGTTTGAAAGTTATAGTGTTTGTGAGCGAAACTTCACGAGGAAGAATCTGAAAGATTTCATTCATTCGTTCACATACTAATTTTTTAAGTTCTTCGACCTGAGGATCTATAGTCACGAATTTCATAGTGTTTGGCGATGCCAAACTTGACAGTTCCCTACACCATATATAATAATGCCGAAAGTGCCTCTAAGTACTTTGCATCAATGCTGCACAAGTATCCAATATATGCTCTGGTGACGCATTGAGCAGAGTTGAGTTTATTGCATTAGATTTAATGTTCCAATAAATTTAGTGGTAGTGGAAAAAATAGTGCATTATCGCCTCTTATATTTAGTGGTCGTGGGAATTGAATGCATTAAATAAAACGAATTTAGTGGTAGTGGAATTTTAGTGCATTAAATAAAATAAATTTAGTGGTAGTGGAAATTTAGTGCATTAAATAAAACGATTTTAGTGGTAGTGGAAATTTATTGCATTAAATATACAAATTTTAGTGGCAATGGAAAATTAGTGCATTAAATATATTGGTTTTAGTGGTAGTGGAAATTTAGTGCACTAATTTTGAATGATTAGTGTTAATGGAATATTACTTCATTCATTCATACTATAGTGGAATGGAAATTTAGTTCCACTACCTCAGTTCCACTATCGTTTTAATATACTTTAATATATGGTATAATATTATTATATGCACACATATCTTAAGTCAATATCCAAATAAATTGTAGTAAATGTTATTTCCTTAATTTACTGAGTCCGCCTGTATAAAGTAAATAATTGTTGTTATTGTTTTAATAAGAATTTCAGTACTTTCAAATGTGATAAATTGTTCAGTTCACCATAGGTAAGATTTTAATGGAGCGGAATGTTAATATTGCCAGCCGTTAATCATTCAGAAGTAGTGCACTAAATTTCCATTACCATTAAAATCGGTTCATTTAGTGCACTAAATTTCCATTACTACTAAATTTATTTTATTTAATGCACTAAATTTCCACTACCACAAAATTTGTTTTTTTAATGCACTAAATTTCCACTACCACTAAGTTTGTTTTATTTAATGCATTAAAATTCCACTACCACCAAATTCGTTTTATTTAATGCACTAAATTTCGCTTTAAATGAGAACATGGGAAGCCAATCCTCTCAGAGCTCCAAATTGAGGTATGTTTCCTATTCCGAGTTGGTTGGGGATATGTTCAAAGGGCTTATTATTCACTGCCCTCAAGAATGCTGTTTCGTCCTCTATTAGGATTCCAATGTACAGGGGCCGAACTGGTGGAATGGGGATATTGAGGACCTTCGTCGTCTGTGTGGTAGGCTCTTTAACAGAGCCAAGTCAACAAGCGAATGAGATTTGTACAAGTCAAAAATAAGGGAGTTGAAATATGCTATTAGACGGCCGAAAAGAGCTTCGTGAAGGAACTTCTGAGACAGTGTTGAATTCTCAGTGGAGGTCAGCCGTCTTTGCAAATTTTTTAGCTCCTCCAACGGACCTCTCGAAAGCATTCGGAGATCTAATGGTAGTAGGACTACCTCAACTGAAGAGATGCTGGGCCTGCTTCTGGACACTCACTTTCCGGAAAGTATCTACGCTGCGGGCCAGACTGTCCCTCGCGGTGTCACGCCTTTTCCGGAGCACTACTCTTTAATTCGGCACTGGGCTATAGGTTCCTTCAAACCATTCAAATCTCATGGTCTAGATGGCGTTTTTCCAGCGGCTCTGCAGAATGGGGAGGATCTCATTCCCCTGGCTTTTGGCTGTCTACAATGCCTGTCTGGATCTCATTTACATTCCTCTGCGCTGGAGGACCGCAAATGTGGTGTTCATACCCAAAGTCGGAAAAGCATCACACATGCACCACGGGGAATTTAGACCAATTAGTTTATGTTCCCTAATACTGAAGACGTTGGAGAGAATTCTTGACCTCCATAAAAGGAACTCGATCAACCCTTCACTATTATCTACCTCCAGCATGCCCACACAAAAGGGAGATCGGTTGAGACTGCTCTGCAGTCACTGAACTCTCAAGTGGACAAGTCATTGCATTTCAGGGAATATACGTTGGTTGCCTTTCTTGATATAGAGGGCGCCTTTAACAATATCTACCCTAGGGGTATCGTTAATGCTCCGTTCAGTCTTGGACTGGCTTCTGGTCTGGTTGAATTTATCGAGTTTCTTCTTAGGTCACGATTGATATTTGCCACAATTGGGACTACAAGGCGCCAGAGGGTGACTTCTAGGGGTACCTCACAAGGCGGTGTATTCTCTCCACTTCTCTGGAACCTTGCTATTAAAACTCTTCTCATCTGGCTGGAACGCTCTAGTAACAGAGTTGTTGCTTATGCTGATGACATCGCCATTGCGCCGTCTTGGATATGCCCACAGACATTGCCTGACAAGCTCAACCTCGCTCTGGACAATGCATCTAGGTGGTGCTGTGAATTTGGACTATGTGCTAACACTGGCAAGACGAAGTTGATGCTCTTTACAAGGCGGTACAAGGTACCTCATTTCACACTGCCCAGTTTTAACGGGGTTAGACTACACTTGAGTACCTCGGTTAAATGTCTTGGTTTCATTCTAGACCACAAGCTGAACTGGGGACCTAATCTGGCGTAGTTCGCTGGATTTTCTCAGCGATAATAGAACCCAATCTTTCATAAGGGGTGGTCTTTTGGTGCACCGCTCTTGACAAGATCTGCAATGTTTGACACCTTGATAAGGTCAGGAGTTCTGCGGCAGTGCAGATTACTGGTGCATGACGGACCACCCCCACTAAGGCACTCTTTGTTATGCTGGGATGGGTTCCGTCTAGGATTCTTGCCAGGCAGCAGGCTAAACTGGTGGCGGTAAGACTCAATGCACTAACACGGTGGGATATTGTCCCCTTGGGGCACTCCTCTATCCTTTTGGAGGAATCTCGGATACGAGGCAATATTAATTACACCTCACCGAAGCGGAAACTAAACAGAGACTTCGTCACGAAGACCCAAAGTAAGGACCTGGGGGTTAATTTTGCTTCTGTGAAACAGTGAAACGAAAAGTTTTTTTATCATTTTCGTTTTCATGAGCAGTTTTCACATTATCATATCACAATTGCACCCTTTGCGATCCTGGTGCATGTTACGAAAAAAATGTGTCATTCCAACCGTAGTCGTGAAACTTTTGCTTGAATATTACTGAAATTTTATGTCAAAATGTCTCTTGCTTTGACAACCGATTGAAAGAAGCGGCTTACCCGCCATATATTTTTTTAACTGCTTCGGCTTTTACTGATACTGTTTTAAATATTAATAAAATGATAATAATATGTATTTCATTGATACCACTTTCAGTTTTACTCATTCGCAAATACAATTATGTATATCACTTTCAAATCGAAAAATAAATTAAATCAACATCGACTTGTAATATGGACTTTATTGCCTGCACGAATTTGTTAGTGTACAAGAAATGATGATAAATTAAGGGACGATTTTTATGTACCTAAAAGTACAGTCGCACACTAAGAATATGTTCATAAAAAAGGTTGCGATAATTATTGCTATTCGCTCGTTGTACCAAAGAATATAAATCATATAGAATGTGCATCACGTACAAGTAAAATTTCTTATGGCGGGTCGTAATGTTGGAACCCGCAAAAAGAATTGTTACTCTCTTACTTAGCAAAGAGAATTCGTTTATTCTCTTACTTTGCACACACAACATCACAGTGTATAAGACGATAGCCACAACAATATTTTTACTTCGTGTTTTTTTTTTTTTGCTTAAGTACAGAACGGTTTCTTGCTAACAACAATATTCACATACAATACAATTTATGTGTTTGTTTTTCTTATTCATTTTGGGCTGTTTTCGTTTTTTAAATTTTAAAACTTAGAGAATAATGTTGTTGGTTCAAATATTTTTGTGTATTAAAGAATACAGTGCTCCGATACGACTATGTAAGCTAGTGTAGGGCAAAGCATATTTAATTTGTAGTTGCGCGACGGAAAATACATTAATCTACATCGAATATATAGCGCCCTATTTAATATCGTTATAAAAGTGTAGTTAAAAATATGTTTTATTATTATTATTATTTATTTAAGAACAACAAGTATTCTTATGTTTATTTGAAATAAAAGGTTAACTAAACCAAAAAATGTAATTCCAAAAATATTAAAAAAAAACAAATATATATTCATTAATGACAAATTTTCGAATGATAAATTGATGATTTTTCAATTATAAGAAAATTGAAAAAATTTTATTTTTAATTTATGTATGTTTAAAATATATAACTGTATGTATATATTCATTTTTAGAAGAAAAGATACTTCAATTTTTTATGTTAAAAATAAATAATAAATAAATAATAATCAAAATTAAAATTATTTCTAGTTTTTACTTTGAAGCATCAAAAAGTATATTTTGAGGATTTTCATCTCCATAAAAAGGCTAATAAGGTTACTTTTTTAAAAATTATTTATTGGATAGAATATCTATTTTTGGAACTTCCTTTTTCTGTAGTCCAAGAGCAATGCTTTCGAAGGAGCAGCAAATCCAATACCTCTATTCTGTGTTGAGAACAAGTGTTGGCAAACCACTCTGGGGTGATTCGTTTACATGACTCAATAATAAAAGATTTTGTACTAATTTTTCGCGGTTCAGATTTAATTAAATTAAAATTTTTTCAAAAAATTAATATAATATACATATAATATTAAATTAAATATGTACATATATGTATAAAAAATAAATAAAAGAAAAATTCAACATGTGTGTTTACCCCAAATTCATAAAAAATATATTATTTTTATTGAAGGCTTATTTGACAAAATTTAATTCAAAATTTTTCAAATGCGCTTTCAGTTAACATAAAATATTTTTTAGGAATTTATGAGTTTTTATACATACTACATTATATACGTACTTATACATATACTAAAATACTTACCAAAAGTTTACTCATTTACCATATAATGAAAATCCTTGAAGCAATTTCTTGATCCATTTGGCATACATAGTAGAACATCACACTTAGAACATTTATATCTAGTTTGACCTTTACACCCGATGAGTTTACATCTGCCTTTATTTTCCGTATGGTTTGGCCAATGCTGATTACCGTCATATCGTACTGAAAGTGATGGAGTGGTTTTCCGACTCTTCCCAGATGTTTTTAGACTTTCTTCTATGTCTTCATTTAGACTTGTTGGTGGGCGTCCTCGTTTACGAGAGCATGCCTGTTTATTCGATAGAGCAATAAGACCATTAGCAATATCGTTTCGAAAATTTAATAAATCCATGCATTTGTTTCTGTCATCATCTTCGTTATCCATTCTATACTCTAACCATGAGTTACAAATCGTCAGGTCAACAAAGTGGTCAAACATTTTCAATGTCCATTTTTTTGACCTAATAGAAATTCTGTACAGCGAGAGTAAAAAGTCCATTGTGTCAACACCTCCCATATTTTTGTTGTACTCGGCAACTATTTTCGGTTGGGGTATTACAATTTTCTTTTTCTTTTCAACGCAAAACCTTTGTACAGGATTAAGGGGTTCATAGCCATGAATTGAAGAAACTAACTGCACAATTCCTCCATCAAGCCATCTTAAAAGAAAAATGCTATCTTTACGCTCTACGCGATAGTCGAAACTCCCACGGCCTTCTCTTTTCAGCTCTCTTTCAGTTTTTAGCTCGATTTTACCAAATCGATTTGCTCTTATTGTTCCTGTAGCCCAAACTCCTTTTTGACGCAAATACGAAACTAAATCTAAAGTTGTGAAGTATTTGTCGAAATAAATTTTGTGATTCTTGTGTTCAGGTATAGTTTTCACTAAGTGAATAACTATATCAGAACAAAACCCTAATGTAGATTCCCCCAAAACTGTTCCGTTTCCTTGATATATTTCGAAGTCATATAAAATTCCCTTTGAACTACGCAGACAGAATATTTTTATGCCCCATTTTATGGGTTTCTTAGGCATATATTGTCTTAGTGCTGTCCTTCCTTTAAATGGAACCATCATTTCATCAATACTTAGATTTTCATCTTTTAAAAGTGTATAAGATTTTTGTGTAAACATATTTATTATACTTCGAATTTTATAAAGACTATCATTTTGTACTTCGTTGTTATAAAACTTCAAAGAATTGCGCAATGCGTGAAACCTATGTCGAGATATGTTTTCTGCAATCGACGGAATTTTTGTACCAACAGTCCAGTACATTTCAAGTCTTGGGTAACCAATGGTACCAATAAATATTTCTAAAGCTAAAAATTTAAGCATTTCTTCAAAGGTTGTGTTGATAGACCTTCCCTTTTGAATAAGTGACGCCTGATTAGTCCACGATACAACATTTTTAATAAAATCTTTATTGAAATACTCTAAAAAGTAATCCAAAGGTACCTTGTTATTTTGTTTTTTCTTGTATGACTCAGAAAAATTATTTTCAGGAGTCATCCAATCTTTTTTGTTCCAGCGAAATTGATCCACCTTCTGCTGTTTAAACTCTTTATTTATTCTATTGTTTGGCTCTAAAGTTCTGTCTACCATACATGTCTCTCCTAAATATTCCAAATCCTTATGTTCCCCATTTCTATCTTCACTTATATCCTCTATATTTATTTCATATGGACCTTCCCGCGAAAGCTCTTCTAACATAAAACTTTCATTTCTATCTAACGCATTAAATAAGCATTTCATAACATCTGATTCTTCCGATTCATATTCATCAGATATATCAGAATCATTAAAATTTGTCAGGATTTTTCCTATCTCTGAATCTTTAATTTTTCTGGGCATTGTTAAATAGAATATTATTGCATAAAAACACAGCTATCAATAAGCGTCTGCTCGTTTTAAACGTTAAAACACAAATGAATTTGTTTTGCTTGCGTGTATACATTTTATAGCAGCAACATTACCACATCTCATATTTAAAAAAATTCCCACAGTTTTATAAATAATTTTTTTAAAAAAATTTTAATGCAGAGTTTTAAATTAAGGTGTTTGTTTGTTATTTTCAATGTTTTAATTTAAAAAAAAAATTAATGGCTTTGTGTAAACAGTAAAACAAAAAACTGTATTTTTGGTAAAAATAAAAATTACAAAATTAATTTATTTAAAACCTATTTTCTTTTTTTTATTTAAAGAAAGAAATAAAGATTGTACCAATAATGAAAGATAAGATTTCAAAGTTTCATAATTAAAAAAAAATAAGTCAATATATATATTCTGGACCTTATAATAAGAGATTGAAGTTGATTGTATCCATATGGATACAAGGGAGCGAAAGGGTTAATTATTCTAAAAAGAACTGAATATATTAATATACTTCATTGTTAATCTGAATTGCAGATCTGTAGCAATTATCTCGATAAAGCGAGCCACTATTATGACAATAAAAAATTTGGCCATTTTTTCCATAAACTGAGCTGTGATAAATCCAATTCTGCGGAATATGTCTTAAATTTTGTGGTTTCAGACGTTGTTTTAATAGCAGCAGAAACAGGCCTGCTGAAAATTTGTGTGGCAAATATTACACGCATTTTTCAAAAGTGTTAGGAAAAATATGTTGCCGTGTTAGTTTTGGGCACATTTTTGTTTTTGCAATTGCTTCCATTTCTTACAATTCCTTAATTACCTGAAAGCTTGCCGTCCCATCCGGGGTTTTTATGTCACATTTTAGCCACCCCTTCCGCAAAGGTTTAATTGAGTGTGGAAAATTATAAAGTCAAAAAACTTTTTGATCGCTTAATTCAAAAAACGGTTTTTTAGCAGATACTTTAAGATTGGAAAAGCATTTTCGGATAATCGAGCCTTGAACACATATAAGGGCACAAATATTAATACCAATGCTTTTTAAAATATTAATATTTTCTTTAACAATTTCACTTAAAGAATCTGCAGATAAACCATTTTGGGAAGTAAAATAATTTAAAATGATAGCAAAATGGATGCAAGCAAAAAACACATTTCAATATTTCATAATGTCTTTAAATCTGAATCTAAAAAAATTGGTATAAAATCTTTTATTATTGAGTCATGTAAACCAATGATCCCAGAGTGGTTTGCCAACACTTGTTCTTAACACAGAATAGAAGTATTGGATTTTCTATTATTGGTAATCCTTCAAAAACATTGATCTTGAACTACAGAAAAAGGAAGTTCCAAAAAAAGAAAATTAGATATTTTATCCAATAAATAATCTTTAAAAAAGTAACTTTATTAGCCTTTTTATAAAGAAGTAAGAAATAATTTTAATCTTGATTATTATTTATTTTTAAAATAAAAAATGTGTCTTTTGTTTTAAAAATGTATATATACGTACATATATATAATTCATACATACATACATATATAAATTAAAAATAAAAATAGAATATTCCTATAATTGAAAAATCATCAATTTATCATTCGAAAATTTGTCATTAATGAATATATACTTGTTTTTTTATATTTTTGGAATTACATTTTTTGGTTTAGTTAACCTTTTATTTTAAATAATAATAATAAAATATATTTCTAACTACACTTTTATTACGATATTAAATAGGGCGCTATATATTCGATGTAGATTAATGTATTTTCCTTCGCGCAACTACAAATTAAATATGCTTTGCCCTACACTAGCTTACATAGTCGTATCGGAGCACTGTATTCTTTAATACACAAAAATATTTGAACCGACAACAATATTCTCTAAGTTTTAAAATTTAAAAAACGAAAACAGCTCACAATGAATAAGAAACACAAACACATAAATTGTATTGTATGTGAATATTGTTGTTAGCATGAAACCGTTTGTGTACTTAAGCAAAAAAAAAAAACAGGAAGTAAAAAATTTTATTGTGGCTATCGTCTTATACACTGTGATGTTGTGTGTGCAAAAATTTTGTTGTGGCTATCTTGCTGTGTGATGTTCTTGTTATAGTTGTTGGAGTTTCGTCACTGTATGTACTGTGGCTGAACGAAAAAACCTAAACAACAATGCAAAAGAAATAAAACACACATTAGCACAGTGCATACACTTTGACATTAGTTTCTCTTTGGTTTCTCTTGTTTTGTTACGCTCTTTTCTTTTGTTTTGCCTTTTGCCCTTCCTTCCCGCGTCTGAAAAAATTTTGACAAAATATTTGAATAAGTGTTGAGATGCGCATTCTATATGATTTATATTCTTTGGTTGTACTCAAACGGCCATATGTATAATCAAAATTTAGCAACTCCTTAGTATATGGGACAAAAAACTGGCAAGTTTATCGCCCACTATAGACTAATATTATAACAACTTTCCATACCTTATATTTGATAACTAGCCAGAGAATCTAAAAAAGTAAATACCTTGTACCTTTGAGTAAGAATTTTCACGTATTAGAATGACAATCATAGCCACTGTGTACAACGACCTGCTAATTTTTTATTATACATAAGGCTGAAAGTGTTTACAAATTACCTAAATGTATAAGAAATGTATATATTTACAAGAAATTTTAAATGACTTTATGTGTGGCGTCCGCCGGGAAGGTATACGACTTTGTTTTGCCGCCATTTTGGTAAACATTAGTCTTGACAGTTCATATTTGGCAATCTTGAAATAGAGACGTGGTAAATTTATTATTGAGACATATGAACTGGCGGACACCTTGTACATATGTATGTACATACTTAATTTCGTTTTGAAACCTATTTTTTCTTGGGAAAAGTTTTTAGTTGTAGCAAAGAATATAAATCATATAGAATGTGCATCACGTACAAGTAAAATTTCTTATGGCGGGTCGTAATGTTGGAACCCGCAAAAAGAATTGTTACTCTCTTACTTAGCAAAGAGAATTCGTTTACTCTCTTACTTTGCACACACAACATCACAGTGTATAAGACGATACCCACAACAAAATTTTTACATCGTGCCTTTTTTTTTAGCTTAAGTACAGAAACGGTTTCATGCTAACAACAATATTCACATACAATACAATTTATGTGTTTGTGTGTCTTATTCATTGTGAGCTGTTTTCGTTTTTAAATTTTAAAACTTAGAGAATGTTGTTGGTTCAAATATTTTTGTGTAATAAAGAATACAGTGCTCCGATACGACAATATAAGCTAGTGTAGGGCAAAGCATATTTAATTTGTAGTTGCGCGAAGGAAAATACATTAATCTACATCGAATATATGGCGCCCTATTTAATATCGTAATAAGAGTGTAGTTAGTTATATATTTTTTTATTATTATTTATTTAAGCTCAACAATTAATTTTATATTTATTTGAAATAAAAGGTTAACTAGACCAAAGAATGTAATTCCAAAAATATTAAAAAAACACAAGTATATATTCATTAATGAAAAATTTTTAAATGATAAATTGATGATTTTTCAATTATATGAAAATTCTATTTTTATTTTTATTTATATATGTATGTATGAATTATATAAATGTACGTATATATACATTTTTAAAAGAAAAGACACTTTAATTTTTTTTATGTTAAAAATAAATAATAATCAAGATTAAAATTAATTCTTATTTTATACTTCAAAGCATCAAAAAGTATGTATATTTTGAGGATTTTCATCTCCATAAAAAGGCTTATAAAGCTACTCTTTTTAAAGATTATTTATTGAATAAAATATCTAAATATCTAAATTCAATGTTTTCGAAGGAGTACCAATAATAGAAAATCCAATACCTCTATTCTGTGTTGAGAACAAGTGTCGGCAAACCACTCTGGGGTCATTCGTTTACATGACTCAATAATAAAAGATTTTATACCAATTTTTTGCATTTCAGATTTAAAGACATTATGAAACATTAAAATGTGTTTTTCACTTGCATCCATTAGTTTATCTGATGGGGCAGCTAAATTTCCAAAATCTGTTAGCGATTGATAATTTTTATAATATATGAAAAGCTCGCTTGGGGCTGTTAGAAAAAAAAATAATCTGCATATACATATATTACTGTCGAAATCAACGTCATCAATTTTATTGTAACTTGGTTCTTTATGTTCATTATATAAATCTGCTTCAAAGTTGGCATCAACTTGCGTTATCTCGTCTTGTAAATGCAGACAATTGCTGGACGAACTTGACTGAATTATTTAAGTTACCATTAATTTTGCCAAAATGTTATTCAATTCGGCTACCGAAGGGTTGTTATTGTTGCCACCTTTTTGCCGTAATACAGAAAAAGTGTTTTCTAATTTGTCTTGATTGAGGGACTTTGTCATTAAGAAATATAAATCACCACCTTCCCTTAAAATTTCATTTGTTAACATAAGAATTGAATTTAGGGTGAGTTTAATTTTATTTGAAAAGAAAATACGCTTGTTTTGATCTACAAACTCCACCTTTTTTAAATATTCTAAAAAGAACTGAATATATTTATATACTTCATTGTTAATCTGAATTGCAGATCTGTAGCAATTACCTCGATAAAGGGAGCCACTATTAAGACAATCAAAAATTTTGCCATTTTTTCCATAAACTGAGCTGTTGATAAAGCCAATTCTGCGGAACATGTCTTAAATTTTGTGGTTTCAGATGTTGTTTTAATAGCAGCAGAAACAGGCCTGCTGAAAATTTGTGTGGCAAATATTACACGCATTTTTCAAAAGTGTTAGGAAAAATATGTTTCCGTGTTAGTTTTGGGCACATTTTTGTTTTTGCATTTGCTTCCATTTCTTACAATTCCCTAATTACCTGAAAGCTTGCCGTCCCATCCGGGGTTTTTATGTCACATTTTAGACACCCCTTCCGCAAAGGTTTAATTGAGTGTGGAAAATTATAAAGTCAAAAAACTTTTCGGTTAGTCGAGCACATATAAGGGCACAAATATTAATACCAATGCTTTTTAAAATATTAATATTTTCTTTAACAATTTCACTTAAAGAATCTGCAGATAAATCATTTTGGGAAGTAAAATAATTTAGAATGATAGCAAAATGAATGGAAGCAAAAAACACATTTCAATATATCATAATGTCTTTAATTGGGAATCTAAAAAATTGGTATAAAATCTTTTATTATTGAGTCATGTAAACCACTGATCCCAGAGTGGTTTTGCCGACACTTGTTCTTAACACAGAATAGAAGTATTGGATTTTCTATTATAGGTACTCCTTCAAAAACATTGATCGTGAAGTACAGAAAAAGGAAGTTCCAAAAAAAGAAAATTAGATATTTTATCCAATAAATAATCTTTAAAAAAAGTAACTTTATTAGCCTTTTTATAAAGAAGTAAGAAATAATTTTAATCTTGATTATTATTTATTTATTATTTATTTTTAACATACAAAAATTGAAGTGTCTTTTCTTTTAAAAATGTATATATATATATATATATATGTACATATATATAATACATACATACATACATATATAAATTAAAAATAAAAATTGAATTTTCTTATAATTGAAAGATCATCAATTTATCATTCGAAAATTTGTCATTAATGAATATACACTTGTTTTTTTATATTTTTGGAATTACATTTTTTGGTTTAGTTAACCTTTTATTTCAAATAAATATAAAATCAATTGTTGAGCTTAAATAAATAATAATAATAAAATATATTTCTAACTACACTTTTATTACGATATTAAATAGGGCGCTATATATTCGATGTAGATTAATGTATTTTCCTTCGCGCAACTACAAATTAAATATGCTTTGCCCTACACTAGCTTACATAGTCGTATCGGAGCACTGTATTCTTTAATACACAAAAATATTTGAACCGACAATAATATTCTCTAAGTTTTAAAATTTAAAAAACGAAAACAGCTCACAATGAATAAGAAACACAAACACATAAATTGTATTGTATGTGAATATTGTTGTTAGCATGAAACCGTTTGTGTACTTAAGCAAAAAAAAAAAACACGAAGTAAAAATTTTGTTGTGGCTATCGTCTTATACACTGTGATGTTGTGTGTGCAAAAATTTTGTTGTGGCTATCTTGCTGTGTGATGTTCTTGTTATAGTTGTTGGAGTTTAAAACACACATTAGCACAGTGCATACACTGTGACATTAGTTTCTCTTATTTTGTTACGCTCTTTTCTTTTGTTTTGCCTTTTGCCCTTCCTTCCCGCGTCTGAAAAAATTTTGACAAAATATTTGGATAAGTGTTGAGATGCGCATTCTATATGATTTATATTCTTTGGTTGTAGGTATCTAAACCTTTTTCAATATGAAATGTGTATGTATGTACATATGGGCAATTTCAAAAATTTTCAACATTTGTTGAAACTGAGTTCAGATGCTTATTATTTCTCCAGTTTTTCGAATTGACCAAAACGGTCAAAAGGGAATGGTAGGCCACACTAGAAAACTGGGAAATTCAAAATTTCAGACCATCAGTTCTTTATCTCTAAAAGTTATGGGCACTCAAATATTGAAAAACTCAAAAACAGGCTTGAAATTTACAAGAGTTTTTTCATATTTCATCACTTTTCTACTTTTAGTTTTAAACTTCCGATGCCCGCTGATATAAAATAAAGTGACTAGACTTAGTAGATATTTAGACTATAAAAGTTATGCCAATACTACTATTTGGGAAAAAGTTGTACAGCGGTTCATTTTTGAAACCAAAATTTTCCGATTTTTCAATTTTTGAAGTTTTTCCTATAGCGTTTTTGCGCCGTTCAAGAAAATTGCATTTCGTCAACAGTATTTAAAAGATGGTATAATTTGCTAAAATTTGCGCCATATCACGTCGATGTCAGGCTGCTAGTTGCTGAGAACGATGACCTCAAACTTTTATAGAATTGGCGTAAATTTTTCAAAAATGACAGTTTTTCGCGCCTGACATTTGCAATCTTATTTAAAACTGGTTTATGTATTGCGTGATCTAAACTTCTTAGTAAATGGCACCTCAACGTCAGGAAGGCGTTAAAATATTTTGAAACGCAAAAATTTTATAAAGAAAATAAAAATTTTGCGAAATTTCATGATTTTGTTTCTCGTTTTTTTTAATTAATCCGTGGTTTAAAATCAATGTAAAGTATTGGAAATGAAGTGCGGCGGTGAACTAAAGATCATATATAAATACGGTTGAATTCGGTCCATATTTAGAGGGTACAGTGGCATTTTTCTTCAAACACATTTTGCTTTGTGACATCTGCAGTTATGTATAGATTCCGCCGCGATTAACAGCAAATGATAGGTTTTTTTAAGCTTGATAATAAAACCGAATAGGCATTAAAAAATTTTCATGATTTTAAATTTTACAGATCAAAAAAAAAATCCTAACCTCAAAAATAATTCTCATATAATTTTCTTATTTTTTAAATTTGCAAGTTAGAACATTGTTTTTCTGTAAATTAGTTATGCGTTATATAAACACGTATTATAACAATCGGTGAAACATTCAAATTTTTGCAAAAATTCGCCTTTTTTAATGTTAAGAAATTTTAATTATAATTGATATTTTTTATGTATTTTATCAGTGCATTGATGAATTTTGACTGCACTGATGAATTTGAAATGAGTTTCATGCATCCAAACAACATTTATTAAAATAAACCAATAAATTTAACTTTAAATTTTTTTTAAGAGATTTTAACTTAAAACCTCCATAACTTTCGCGCCGTTTGCAATAAATGATTAACACGAACTGTTTTGGTATGCTAAAATATCACCCTTCACGTGACCAAAGCGTCATTCGTGTCATCCAAAAAAAAAATTTCGAAAAAAAAATATCAAAATGTCGAAAATTTTTGAAATTGCCCATATACATACATACGTATATTTTAACAACCGCAATTCTTATTAAAGTACCTTATTTTGATTTTGAAAGCAGTGTCAATACACTAGATTATTATGCTCGGCTCTAATAGCTACAATTCCAGTGACTGTGTATACAACTTGTTAAGGGTTTTAGCAAAGCAGAAGGTTGGTCTTAATATAGTGCACATTAATGCACAAAACTTGAATAAAAAGGTGGATGAATTTAGACATTTATTTGCTTCATCAGGTATTGATATCATATGATATCATGGTTTTCGCTGGATATTCAGGGCTCAGTTTTTAATTTGTGTGGCTATAAGCTTTTTCGTTCTGATAGAAGGATCCTAGTTAACGGCGCTATAACTAAAGCTAAAGGAGGTGGGGTAGCAGTATACGTCCGAAAGAGTATTCATTCTAGGATTAAACTTGTAACTGAAATTGGTAGTAAAATTGAATATTTATTTCTTCATATCTCGACGGCCAATAATAAGAAATTTTTATTGGGTACTTTTTATAGACCAAACAGTAACGTGGACTTCACTTCTTTTATATCCACTTTGGAGGAAATATCTATTTCATATAATGACATTGTTATTATTGGCGATTTTAATAACAAACTTCTTGTAGAAAACTCATTAAACGCCTTAATGTTGTCCCTTCATCTGCATCCTGTGAATACTTCTACTCCTACTCACTTTCTCTCTACATTCAGCAGTCTAATCGACCTAGTTTTTGTGAATCAGAAGGCTAAAGTGTTACTGTATGATCAAATTTCAGCCTCATGCTTTTCTAACCACGATCTATTGTTTCTTGATTACGATATTTCTATATCTAATGAAGTGAAGTATATATCATTCCGTGACTTCCGGAGTATTGATTACTCTCTCTTGAATAGTAATATTGGAAATATTTGTTGGGACCAGATCTATTATATGAACAGTGTGAATGATCAACTTTCTTTAATTCAGAAAAATGTTAGTCTATTGTATGATATGTGTGTCCCAATAAAGACTAAACTTATCAAAGCCAATCAGCAGCCTTGGTTTAATTCCGAAATTCAGCTCTTGATAAGAAGACGTGATGATGCATATCGTAGATGGAAGAGGTTTAGAACAGATGATTTAAAGGAAATTCATAAATCTGCTCGTAGGCTTGTTACCACACGTATTAGACTCGCGAAAATTCTATATTATCGTGCAAAGTTCTCGTCTGCTGTGGACAATAGATCCAAATGGCGGGAGGTTCGTAAAATTGGAATAGGTGGAAAAAGCACTTTTACAGGTAATCTGGATGCTGATGTCAATGCTTTGAACGATCAGTTTATTAATATTAATGTAATGTCTCCACCTAGTAACCTATATGACGACATGTGTTACGTTTCTGTAGAAAATCCCTTCAGTTTTCGGCGTGTCCAGCAGCTTGAAGTTTTGGAGTGCTTATCTTTAGTAAAATCAAACGCAATCGGTTCTGATGGCTTAGATCCTAAATTTCTAAAAGCTCTAACACCTTTATTGTTGCCTCATTTATACTCATTTATTTCATACTATTCTCACCAAGTCAACTTTTCCATTAGAATGGAAGCTATCTAGAATTATACCCATTAGGGTGGGTCAATTTTTTTGCCTACTAAGCGTATAGCAAAATCGTAATCTACGGGAAATTCTAAGAACTTTTCCTAAAGAAACCATGGTTCTAAAATCAAAATCGAGCTTCCGGTTTTTTAATTTTTGGAAGTATTCATTGCAATTGGTGAATAGTTGACCTGTAGCGCTGGAAGAGGGCTTATTTTAAAGGAAATTATCTCACCTTTCTATATCTGTCCTCATTTATAGAAAATTATTTACCCAAATAATGGTTTTGGAGGTTTATGTCAAAATAATAATAGTCAAACTGTTAAAAACCTAAAACTATTATTATTTTGACATAAACCTCCAAAACCATTATTTGGGTAAATAATTTTCTATAAATAAGGACAGATATAGAAAGGTGAGATAATTCCCTTTAAAATAAACCCTCTTCCAGCATTACAGGTCAACTATTCACCAATTGCAATGAATACTTCCAAAAAAATAACATTATTTTCTGATGACCTAAACACCAAATTTTCTCTTAAAAAACCGGAAGCTCGATTTTGATTTTAGAACCATGGTTTCTTTGGGAAAAGTTCTTAGAATTTCCCGTAGATTACGACCTTGCTATACGCTTTGTCATGTTTTTCGGTCCCGAACAAATTGACCCACCCTAATACCCATTCCTAAAACTAAGAACGAATTCAGGCCAATTGCAATTCTTCCATTCTTATCCAAAGTCATGGAGAATCTGATTGCTAAACAGATAGATCAACACTTAAACAATAATAATTTTCTTTCTGATTCTCAATCTGGGTTTAGGAGAGCCAGAAGGTGTACAACTGCATTAGTACACGTAATCGAAGATCTGAGGTCGAAATTAGATGATAATTTTGTGGCTTTTTTAGTTTTATTGGACCACAGTAAGGCCTTTGACACAGTTGATCATACGATATTAATTAGTAAGCTGCAGAAAATTTATCACTTCTCAAGATCAGCTTGTGAACTTATAAATTCCTATCTAACTAATAGATCTCAACGGGTACACCTTAACAATAATATCTCCATGCCACTTATGGTAAAAAGAGGAGTTCCCCAGAGATCAATACTGGGGCCGCTTCTTTTATGCTTATATATTAATGATCTACCGGACGTCTTGGGTTACTGTAAACTTCATATGTATGAAGATGATGTACAGCTCTATGTAGGTTCTCGAATTGAAAATGTTGGCACTTGTGTGGATTCCATTAATAGTGACCTAAGCAAGATAAATGGCTGGGCTATGGCCAACGGACTGTGCATCAATCCCTCCAAATCTAAATGTTTGTTAATCTCTAAGTCGAATAGAGCTTTTGCAGTTCCTGAAATTAATATAAATGGGAGGAAGATTGAATTTGTCAAGTCTGCCTCTAACTTAGGTATTATCTTCAATGCTCGACTAACGTGATCCGATCATACAGAGTTTATGTATGGGCAGTTATAGAAATTTGTGGGCAGTTATAGATTCAACACCTTTTACCATTCGTATGCAACTTGCGAAAATATATTTCATACCTGTTCTTTTGTACGGATGTGAAATTTTTGCCAACTGCGACAGTGATGATAAACGGAAGCTAAATGTGGCATATAACAATATAGCAAGATATGTATTTCTTAAGGGGCGTAGAGACCACATTTCTCTTTATTCCTACCAGATTTTTCACTTAACATTTGAAAATGTCTTAAAAATTAAATGCTTACTTTTTCTTCAAAAAATCATTGTGTCGAGACAACCTGAATATTTATTTAACAGATTACTATTTGCCAGATCTAACCGCGGTAGGAAGATTATTCAAATAAAATATAAGACCCTTTTATCACAACGTCAATTTCTTATACATATATACAACCAGTCTTTGGAATTCTCTACCAAACATTATTCAGAATATTGACAATGCAAACATGTTCAAAAGGGAGTTGTGTAGAATATTTTCATAATCACTATTATATTATGTATTATATTTTATATTTTTTATTTTTATATTTTTTTTTTTTTTTTTGCTTTCTTCTATCTTTCCTCAACAGATTTCCTAGGTTTATTATAACTTATTAGTTCTTATTGTTTTAAATTTTTACTTTAAAATTTCATAATTAAATATCTTGTGTTCATTTTTCTTTCTTTTACTTATTACATAGATTATTAATTTTATTCAACATTTTTGTTTTTTAAATTAATATTTATTTATTTAATTTGTATTAAATATTTAGTTCCTCACATAGTACTTTCACTTATAAGGTTTATATCTTGTTGTGCTATGATACAATCTCTTCAATAAATAAAATAAATATTCCATATTCCATGAATATTGTTGTTAGCATGAAACCGTTTCTGTACTTAAGCAAAAAAAAAAAACACGAAGTAAAAATTTTTGTTGTGGCTATCGTCTTATACACTGTGATGTTGTGTGTGCAAAAATTTTGTTGTGGCTATCTTGCTGTGTGATGTTCTTGTTATAGTTGTTGGAGTTTCGTCACTGTATGTACTGTGGCTGAACGAAAAAAACTAAACAACAATGCAAAAGAAATAAAACACACATTAATTTCTCTTTGGTTTCTCTTGTTTTGTTACGCTCTTTTCTTTTGTTTTGCCTTTTGCCCTTCCTTCCCGCGTCTGAAAAAATTTTGACAAAATATTTGGATAAGTGTTGAGATGAGCATTCTATATGATTTATATTCTTTGCTACGACAGAGTAAAGATCAACAGTGAATCCATACGTGTGGTATTGTTTAACAGTGTATATCTTGTAAAGTGTATGAAGTGTAAATAAAGTAAATTAGTAAATACACAATCAAATCAGGTCTTTATTATTGTAATTAAGGATAAAATATTTCTATAGAAAAGGTTTATAGAAATAAAATGTTTTTAAAAAGGTAAAAACGTAACAATTGGTGTCAGAAGTGGGATTACAAAATAATAAGCATGAAGTTTCAAGATCTACAGGTAGACCGGCTTAAACGTGAATTAAATAAAATGGAATTGCCGACTACTGGTAATAAGGCGGAGCTGCAGAAGAGACTATTGGAAGAATTCAAGCATCGTGGCATTAACATCGACGCCTATGAATTTGATGATGACGAAATAGAGGTATATGAACCTGCAAAGACTAGCAGTTTAGACATAAGTTCCCTGCTGGCTGCCATAATGGGAGTAAAAGAAACATCTAGAGCTCAAAACCAAGCATTATTAGCAGAGGTAAAAGAAACATCTAGAGCTCAAAACCACGCATTGCTGGCCGAAGTTAAAGCAACAAACGAGAAGTTAGTGGAAATTTCTGAAACATTCGGTAAGAGGGTAGAAAGGGTGGAAGCAAGAATGGGTGACTTAGACGATAGAATGAATGAAATGGAAGAAAAGTTCAACAGCATTCAATACCAACAAGCTGGACCAGTACGTGTTGTTCCAGAATTTACCAGCAAAATAAAAACCCCTTGCTTTGATGGTAACACTCCACTTTCTGTATTTAGACTTCAATTTGAAACTGTTGCAAACAAAAATGGATGGGACGACGAGGAGAAGGCGCTAGAACTAATATTGGTCTTAAAGGTTGCAGCCGCAGAAGTCCTGGAGACAATTCCAACCAGCTCCAGAAATAATTACGAAGACCTAATGGTAGCGTTGCAGCGTAAGTTCGGTAATGAGCAAAAGCGAGAATTGTACCAAATGGAGTTGAGATGCAGAACGCAAAAGTCTAATGAGTCACTACAGGCCTTCGCCATGAAGATTGAAAAATTGGTACAATTAACATACCCAGGCGAAAATCATCTATTGGTAGATCGTTTTAAAACCGAAGCGTTCGTCAATGCTATATGTGACCCTGACTTGAAGCTCGCGGTATTCAGCACTCAAAGGAACACCTTTGCTGAAACAGTAGCATTTGCATTGGGGCAGGAAACCGCTAGAGCTATATCTAGGCCACAGGTACACAAAGTGCGTGCTTTGGATGTCGAGCCAGAAGCACATGACATGCTCAATGATCTTAAAGCGATGATGGAGCAAATTTGTGCCGGCATGCAGCAGAAGATGAACGCAAAGTGCTTCAATTGTGGTAACTCTTACTTCCACTTCCAAAGAAACTGCAAAGTGCCACGAAAAAGAGCAAGGTCTATCTCGCCATCCAGAAGTAACAAACGGGTGACCCACAAGCAACCATCACAAGAGTCCCCGTTAAACTAAAACGAGCTAGCACTAAGGGGCAAGATCTAGCTCCCACAAGCGAGTGCCCCACGATCTCCATATCAGTAATGCAGCAAAAGAACAGCAACTTAACAGTAAGTAGGTATCTAGATCTCAGAAGACATATCTTCACTATAGACACTGGGGCAACGCAGTCGATCATCAGACCCGATATAGTCAATGGAAGATGTGAGTCACTACAAAACGTTAGACTACGAACAGCTACGGGAGAATCTGCCACTGTCCACGGGAAGATAGAGGCTTAGGTTTTATGATAACCCATAGCATCAACCTGAATATGAGGCAACAGATTATGAGTTGGCATAATGTTGAGATACCGCTTGATGTGGGTTATGACAACAATACTCACGCTAGAAAACTAGTTACTGTTGGACGACAAAAATTACCACCACAAGCAGAAACACTGATATGGGCGCGTGCGGAAGGAGATTGAGTGGACAACCGCTTGTGGGTGGTAGAACCAGAAGAAATAAAGGCCGAAATAATAACAGCAAAAGCCCTTATTAAAGCCGATAAAGAAGGCAAAGTACCAGTGAGAGTGCTCAACCTATCGGCCCAAGAGAAAGTCATCACAGAAAGATCCGATGTCGGCCAATGTGTTCCAGTAGAAGCGGTAATAAAACATGAGAGCACGGGGGATCCAGAAAATATACCTGCCAAGGACCAAGCTCTGTTTAAGAACTATGTGGAGAAATAAGTGAAAGAACTAGCAGCTTCAGATAAAAATAAAGCGAAACAGCTGCTTAAGAGGCATGCCAGCGTCTTCGCCGCGCAAGATCATGTCAAGGTAGAACAGCGATTTTTAAGCATTTAATCAATACCGGCGAAGCGAGACCTATTAAACAGGCACCCAGAAGCGTACCCTTAGCCAAGAGAAATGAAGTAAAGGACTTGGTCAAAGAGATGGAAAAGAACGGCGTAATAGAACCATCATTCAGTCCATGGAGCTCACCTGTAGTCCTAGTGAAAAAGAAAGATGGCGGAACAAGATTCTGTGTGGACTACAGAACAATTAATGATAAAGATAGTTACCCGCTACCAAGGATTGACGATACACTGGACACGCTAGCAGGAACGAAATGGTCCTTCACATTGGACTTGCAAAGTGGCTATTGGCAGGTGGAGATTGCAGAGAAAGATAAAGATAAAACCGCTTTTAGTACGAACGGTGGTTTATGGAAATTCAAGGTGATGCCGTTTGGGCTCTGCAATGCGCCGGCCACATTTGAGCGCTTTATGGAGCGAGTATTGAAAGGACTGCACTGGAAAACTTGCTTGGTGTATCTCGATGACATAATAGTGATGCGTAGAACTTTCGACGAACATCTCAGAAACTTGGGAGAAGTTCTACAGCGAATATCTGGGGCCGGTCTAAAGTTAAGTGCAAAGAAATGTGCATTGTTCCAAAAAGAAGTAAAATATCTGGGACACCTTGTCACGGCAGATGGCATTACTACAGATGAAGATAAAACACGAGCAGTAAAGGACTGGCCTCGACCACAGAATCTTCACGAGTTACGTAGCTTTCTAGGACTCTGCACATATTACAAACGCTTTGTGCCGAATTTCGCTAGCGTAGCAGCAAGTCTACATGAGCTGACCCAGAAATCAAGACCGTACCACTGGGGCGAATCACAAGAGAAGGCATTTCAAACATTGAAAAATTTATTATATGCAGCACCCGTTTTATCCTATCCTGTGCCGGGTGAAAAATTTGTCTTAGACAGTGATGCTAGTGGACATGCTATAGGTGGTGTACTCTCACAGGTAGTCAATGGAATAGAAAAAGTTGTGGGCTATTACAGTCGAACACTCTCAAAGCCTGAAAACAATTACTGTGTAAAACGGCGTGAATTATTAGCGGTAGTAGAGTGCATAAAACATTACCACAAGTACTTATATGGCCAACATTTTCTACTAAGAACTGACTACTCTGCACTCAGATGGTTGTTACAGTTTAAGAACCCTGAAGGGCAGCTGGCTCGCTGGATCGAACGACTCCAAAGCTACGATTTTAGCATAGAGCACAGAAGAGGCGCCAAGCATGGCAATGCAGATGCTCTGTCACGGCGACCATGTAGCATAGAGTGTAAACATTGTACTAAAGCTGAGGGCAAGGAATCTATCGTCGACATTCGGCTAACTCACATAGAGGCGAACAAGGACTGGGCAACAGCGCAAAAGAAAGATCCAGTGTTATCAAAAATTATAACAGCTAAAGAAAAGGATCAACGACCAACCCGAAACGATATATCAGCAGAAGGCCCTCTTGTTAAAGCTTATTGGGCTCATTGGAATAGTTTAAAGCTGATTAATGACTGCTTATATCGTACCTGGGAGAGTGCAGATGGCAAAGTAAAAACCGACTTAGTAGTAGTGCCATCCTCCAAGATAAGTGAAATCCTAAATTAATTTCATAATGGTCCTAGTGGAGGTCATCTTGGAGTAACTAAAACTTTAGAAAAACTTAAGCAAAGGTTTTACTGGATTGGTTGTCAACAAGCTGTCACCGATTGGATAGCAAACTGTGCGCAATGTATGGCAGCAAAAGGACCAATGAGAAGAAGCTGAGGGCAGCTACAGCAGTATACTTCAGGCGCACCATTCGAGCGGATAGCGATGGATGTAGCAGGTCTTTTTCCTATCAGTAACAAGGGTAATCGATACGTTCTCGTAGTGATAGATTATTTCAGCAAGTGGCCAGAGGTGTACACCATACCCAATCAAGAAGCAACCACAATTGTAGACGCATTTGTGAACAACTGGGTTTGTAGCTATGGTGTACCAATTGAACTGTACTCCGATCAAGGCAGAAATTTTGAGTCCATGGTGTTTAAAGAAATGTGCGAAATCTACGGAATAAAGAAGACCAGGACGACGCCACTACACCCTCAATCTGATGGAATGGTAGAGCGATTTAATAGAACACTTGAGGAATACCTACATAAAGTGGTGAGTGAGCATCAAAAAGATTGGGACGAGCACATACCAAAATTTCTGCTAGCATACCGATCATCTGTGCATGATTCAACATCAAAAACACCTGCCAAGATTATTTATGGCACTGAGTTGAGATTACCTGGTGACTTGGAATTTGGCGCCAAACCAACAACGGACGAAGATGAGAGTTATGCCGTGAAACAAGAAAACCTCAACGAGTTACATAATTTTGTACGCACTCGAATGTAACTCGTAACTCGTACGAAGATGGTCAGTGACAAAATGAAAGCGAGATACGATAAGGCAGCAAATAGTGAGGGTTACCATGAAGGACAACTGGTTCTACTTTACAACCCACAGCGGAAGAAAGGATTGTCTCCCAAATTGCAGACTAACTGGGAAGGACCTTATAAGGTAATCAAAAGGCTTAATGATGTTGTCTACAGAATTCAAAAGTACAACAGTCTGAGGTCCAAGATGAAAGTCGTACACTTAGAGCGACTGGCAAACTTTCGGAAAGTAGTTAAGGAGCCTATTCGGAACGAACAGGCTTAAGTGGGAGGCAGTGTTACGAAAAATAAATTAAGTAAAAAAAGCACCAAATATTACAGCTAAAATAAAAGAAAAACGCGTATTATGGTAACATTTTAGAGTAAAAAAAGTAACAACAACAACCATGTAATTTTTTCTTGTGCTGTTACCAGTAAAAACAAAAACACACACGCACACATATAAGTTATGTATATATTATTTACATATAACCTTTTTTTAATACTAAAATAAGTTACACTCCCAATTTGATCTAACCTTCCTTGACCTTTGATTATCATACCCAAAAATTGTAATAGACCATAAATATTCCTGCCCTTCCTTGTCCTCTAAATTCCACTCAATATAAAACCTTGATCTTGACCTTAATCATAATTTCTCTTATATACTCTATGTATTATTATTGTTTTAAATTAACCGTTAGGTTTAAGAAATATTTATGATATAAATATTGCTTGAAAACAAGTAAGAACTCACTTGTATAGAAACGATTTAGAAGTGAAGTCCTAAACAAAATAAAGTGTTTATTTAAAATTAAAAGTGTTGTTTTTTATGTGTTATATTAAATAAAATTTAACTTATATCTTTATCTTAGTGCTGCAAAAATAACTACGAAATCATTTCAACAACAACAATATAAGAGATGTTCTGTCTACAAACTTCTACATGTGCTGGAGATATACACACACATATACATACAAAAGTAAATTAACATGTTGACACACAAATATTTTGCGATATGCAGTGATCTCGAAACTGAAAGAAAAATCTAGACACATTGAAATTTAAATAAGAGGCAGAGCAGAGATTGGGAATCAAGTTAATTGTGATTTAGCTACGACAGAGTAAAGATCAACAGTGAATCCCTAAGTGTGGTATTGTTTAACAGTGTATATCAGGGGTGCCCAAAAGTTTCTTATGGAAGAAATACATCTAAGGAAAAACTTATTTTTATTTAATATTTTTTGTTGTCAAAACTAATACATACAAAGAAAAAAGAAAACAAATATTTCATTTTTTTTCTGCATATACGTACACGGCAAAAAAAAAAATCCTTTCCATGATCCTTCTAATAAATTATCGAAATTTATGTCAATATCATTTGTAGATAATTTTAATAAGGCCTCCAAATTTTCGTTGCTCATTCTACTTCTAAGATTGTTTTTTATTAATTTTAAATTTGAAAATGCACCAAACATGGAATACAAACATAAAATTTCCTTGCAAAGTAAATGGTATTTTTTGGTTGTACAGTGCCTCGTTTCTGTATTACTCGACTAGAGTAATATCTCACATGAAACGAAAAAATTGAAACAAAAACTACAGTGGCACAGTAAAGTCTGCATACCCCCTTAAAAAACGATGTTTTGAGCTATCTACGAACAATGCAACAGCAAAATACATTTTAAACAATTTCATACTAACAACAACAACAAAATTTTGAGAAAAAATTTGTTTTCCAAAAGCATTTATTATTAAAAATAAAAAAAGATCATTTTTTAAACACAGAAAAGTCTACATACTTTGTACAAAAAATTAATTTTACATAAAAATAAAAGCAAAAGTAAACAAAATTAATATTTTGTGGGCCCGCCTTGGCTTTGTATGACAGCATTTAATCTATTTTTCAAAGAATTTACTAATATTTTTGTGTAATTATTTGAAATTAAATTCCATTTTTCAAGCAGAGCGTTTTTAAGGTCCTGTTTATTTTTAATGTTCCTTTTTCTAACCGGAAGGTCTAGTTCATCCCATAAATTCTCAATGGGGTTCAAATACGTTGACTGGGGATAAAATGAAGTTGATGAGACATGTTATAGAGTAACCATTCTTTAACAACACCAGCGGTATGCTTTGGGTCATTGTCTTGTTGAAAGTACCAACCTTCTGTAGGAAACAATTTATCCGTGGATTGCCTTGGATTATCTTTGAAAATATTCAAATATACCATGCGATCCATATTAATATCGATAAATGATAAATTGCCCACTCCAGCCGCCGTCATGCACACCCATACCATAACGGAACCTCGACCGTGTTTCACTGTAGGAAACAAGTTTTGGGTAATAGTGCTTCATTATTCCGACGCCATACTTTTTATTTTCAGTCTAAATCAAACAAGTTGAACTTGCTTTCGTCAGTAAATAAAACATTTGCCCAAAAACCTTCATCTTTATCAATGTATTTCTTAGCAAATTCGACAAGTTTTTGCATATTTATTTTACTTATAAAGGGTTTCTTTCGAGATACACGGTTATGAAGTCTATTAATTTTCAATAGATGTCTCACCGTTTCTGGATGCACTGAAGCAATATCCTGGCCTTCCAAAGTATTTGCAATATCTATTGCAGTAATTTAAGGGTTTTCTTCAACATATAACAAAATTTGGTGCCTTGCACGCAGAGTCAGTTTAGGTGGGCGTCCACTTCTTGGTTTGGTTGCCTCACTTTTTGTTTGTTTATACTTTCGAATTATTGTCTGAATGCTTGATTTTAGATGCCCAACTAGTTTTCCAATTTCTTTTAATGACTTATTTTCTTTATGATACTTTAAAATAAGCTCACGTACTTGAACACAGATCTCTTTACCCATTTTGGTTAAATAAGAAAAAGTACAATGTTAACATCGAACACAAGAACTTCATTTCTACTAATAGTATTTAGTAAAGACGCCTGAAGTGGTTAGTAGCACTGTTTGAGAACAGAGTTGTATTATATCTACTTTTCGACATAGCCGTATGCAGACTTTTCTGTGTTTAAAAAATGAATTTTTTTAATTTTTTTAATAAATGTTTTTGGCATAACATATTTTTCTCAAAATTTTGTTGTTGTTGTTAGTTTGAATTTGTTTGGAATGTATTTTACTGTTGCCTTGTTCGCAGATAAATCAAAACATCGTTTTTCAAGGGGGTATGCAGACTTTACTGTGCGACTGTATGTGAATTGACACAAAAAGTGCTGTTTCTCACATACGTGTTTCTGTATGTAAAATAATGCGAGTACTATCTGTCATTTATGCCATTTTCCAATTATTATTGGAAAAATGTGAGTAAAAGTGTTTCTGTATCTTTTTTTTGTGAAATCTGAACCGAATGAAGTGTCAAAATAAGCCGCATATTAAAACGGTGCGAAAAGTGTTTTGCAAACAAACAAAAAACAATTTTTGTATTTTGTGTCTTTTTTAAATAATATTGTGTGGCTTTTTTATTAAAAATAATATTGCGTAGCTTTTTTAATATATATATGATATATATTTTTATAGTTTTGCATTTCTCTTCATATAATTTTTTTATTGGTTTGTTTACATTTTTCACCAGGGTTGTCAGATAGTTTTCAATTTTCATCCCCGATTTTACAATTCATATCCTCAAAAATCCCCACAGAAACTGTATCAATAATTTTGCATAGATACATATGCTTTGTTATAGGTATAAATATATACTATTTTATTTGATATGTATTTCTTATTACAGTGGTGGTCTATAAAAAAGATTGGCCATGATCTAGCATCATGACCAAAAAACTTTAGAACAATGTGATTAATATTTTTGTTTGTTTCTATATAAAATATCAATTATAAAGTAAATAAAATAAAAAACATTAAAATTACCCAAGATCAAAACTTAAAAAACCATGTACATATTCAAAAATATTGTTAAAATTAACTAATTTTGCCTCTACATAAAAATATACACACCAAATTTGATGGCCTAAAAGAAACAGTTTTTTATTAATGGCACCAAATTACCACTATTCTGTAGTTAGTGAAATTACCCTGGTTTTAAATAAAGTCCCAAAAGCGTTTTGGCATTGAGTCCACAAGCCTTTAAAACATATTGATTGCAATGTTTTTGCACACATCTTTAACAAATTCCCACAAAGTACTTTATTAGAAGGGTTTTTTCTCAAAGAGCCGCTTTGACAATTTTGCATAAATTTTCAAAAGGGTTTAACTCTGGAAACTGAGCAGATCAGCTTAAAATTTTGAAGCATATATTTTGAAAATAACTTTTTGCTCGCTTCGATGTCTGTTTTGGGTTGTTAAATTGGTGGAACACCCATCGATGTGCCATTTCATATTCAGAATAAGACATCTTTATGCCGTTTAAAATATTTGTATAGTATACGGTATCTGTTGTACCTTCAATTCTACATAGATGTCCTGTGCCATAATATAAAAAACATTCCCATACCATTCAGTAGTAGTTTAACTAAAATTAATACTAATACTAAATTCCTACGCAATAAAACCATTAAAATCGGTGGGGGAAATATAATGGTATAGAGATGTTTTTGTTTATATGAGATAATAAACCAAACTAAAAAGCATGAGTTTTAAACAAGTCATGCTTATAAATTCATACTTTCATCGGAAATTCTTTCACTGTGTGTTCCGAATGAAAGAAATCTATAATATATAGTTAAATAAGCAACAAAATTGTAAAAATCGTCAAACATTTGTCGATTGTCCACAATAAAATCCCCATCCCCAAATGAATTTTTTTTCCCCATTTCAGAAAAAAAATCCCTATTTTGGTGATAAATTAATATTTTTTTTTTGACGTTTTGCTTTCGTTTCACACATTTAAACTGGAAATATTCCAGTTGGAAAAGAGTTTGTTTTGATTGTTTTCACATGCAGATACAGAAACACTTTTTAACGACGATTCGAAAAACGATGGGATTTTTTGTTTCAACACACATGTGAGTAATTTCTCGAGTCGAGTAATACAGAAACGAGGCACACCGAAAATAAAACGCAAAAGTTCAAGTCTCTCGTCATTTTAATTTAAATTTTTTTAAAGTTACGCCGAATATAGTGTGTAAGCAATGAAAATGAAAATATTGTCGTTCTACAAAATCCTTAATAAAAACTTAATTTTTCATCCGATTTTTTTCAAAAAAAAATACGCTTAAAATATTGGTAATTAAATAAACTATTTGCTAAAAAAAAAAAAACATTCCGATCTTCAACATAACGAAGAAAAAAAAAATAAAAATGAAAAATTTTGAAAAAAATGTAAAAAAGGCAAATTTTTAACTTTGAGGTGCCATATATCAACCATTTCTTATCAGAATTTTCCAGCATATCGACGGAAAAGGCATTCAATTACCTTCCCATTGATATGCCAGTTATCTCGATCGGACTTTTCGGTTGGACTCCACAAGAGTTTGAGTAGGACCATACACCGAAAAACACAAAAGTACAGTTTTCTAAAAAACGGTACTTAGAAAAAAAATAACAGCGTTTTTAGTGTTCAGGATGTCCCAATTAACTTATCTAGGAATTTTGGCTGTAAACCAGTAAACCCCCCAGGCTCGAACCTAGAGCCTCAAACACATTAAGTTATAATACGCATGCTTCTGGTGCTGCACTCTAACCACCACGGCTACAGTCGTACATGTCGTCGATGCCGACTAATGTGGATTAAATGGAATAAGAGGGCAAAAACCAAAATAAAAATTGTAATTCTGTTTCATCCAAATAAGATGACAATTACAAGAACAGCAATGATGGTAAGAAAAGGAGAATATGATAGAAACTGTTGTGTGACTTTACTTCGACTAACTCATACAAGTGTATGTACATACATGTGAAAGAATATAATTTCAGTATGCGATTTCCAGAAAAGTGTGAGTTAACACGTTCGCGGACGCAAAAAATTTTAGGGAGCTGCAAAAATATACAGGCAATTATTTTTGAAACTAGTTGTAATATCCGAAATCTAATTAGACATATATTATAAGAGTAGTTAGAACATCGTATTTTAACCGTTATATACATATATATATATACGAAAGTATATAATGAACCAATTGGTCATTATTTTGAATGTGTATTAATTACAAAAACTTAGATTGTATTAAATTAAATGAATAAAAATTGGCTTTAAAATTTGAATGCTATAGCATTCACATCATTTTGCATCAGTATGAAAATGAATGCTATAACATTCACGCCCGCGAACGTGTTAAATAGTTGATGTTTGGTCTTGAATATGCACAGGACACAAAGAACTCTGATGAGACTACCGTAGCTGGAGTTGAAAACGATTGTTCAGTTTGGCTAGTGTACTATTCCTTCACGGACATCATTTCTTCTTTAATTACCAAAAATATTCATTGCCGTTAACTTTGATCTAATTAAAGCGTTTCAGATGAAACAAAAATTAAATTATAAAAAATATTGATCAGACCTTTCCTGGGCTCGAACCTAGAGCCTCAAACACATAAAATTTAAAATATTTTTAGTTATTGTTGATCAATTGAGATATGCATGTATGTATGTTCATACGTAAACATCTTTATAGCAAATATCTATAGAATATTTAGTCTTTCTTTAAGTTTTTGATTTATTAAATCTTTTTCTCTTAAAAATTTTGTAAACAATTAAAGCATCGAGTGTGTCATTTGTACGGTGACCATATTTGTTAACCCTAGAACCGTAATCATTTTTTTATACATTAACACTAATTATTAGTCGAAGCGACTAACATATATATACAACCGATTTTTTTCTGTATCTATGCGCTAATTATTGTTTGCATCTTTAATAATAGTTTTTTGTATTTCTTTTAAATATAATTTAAACAAGTTTAATTTTTTTGTTTAGAGAAAAACAATTTTTTTAATTTTTATTAGGTACTTTTTTTTATCGAACACTTTTGAGATCAACTATTTTAATAAAAAAAAAAAATAACAACAAATTTACATTGAGATTAATAACTTCAGTCCTCATTAAAGAAAATGAATTAAATTATAAGAAAAAAACATAATTATATTTAGATTCATTTTTTAAAAACATTTGTTGCATACATCATTTTTGTGTTCCCCACATACGCTCTTATAGCACTTTGAGCATACTGACTTTGTCATTCTATGCTTTTGATACGGACAAAAGGCGCAAATCTTTCTTTTATTTGTAATTTTTAAATTACTAGTATTTGTGTTTGTGTCCGAAGTGTTTGCACTCAGCAGATTTTGAATAGAGTCTTCTTAAGGCACCTATTTTAGGGACATCTAGTCGATGATTCATCCAGTTTGTGACTAATTTTGTATGCAGCTCCTTCATGAAATTTTTTCTGTTTAATGGCTTTTTACCTTATTTAAAAACTTTGTGGCAACATATTCCACAGCTGTTTATACAAGCCATATTTAAAATCCCATAAAAGAAGCACATAGGCCATCTATTTGTTTTTCAACTGCACGACATAGTTGAGCACATTTGATCAAAAGTGTCTAAAGCACCTTTAGTTTGGTTATAAAACTCCACCATGTGCGGCTTATTTCTTTCACTATTTATGGATGCTTCTTCACCATAGGATGAAGCATATAAACCATTTTGTTTGTTTTTGGCTTATACGATAGAAGAGTTAATTCGCTGTCAAAACAAAACAAAGATGTTCCAAGTCAACGTTGTTTTGAATTTAGCATTTCATTCAGAATTTCTTTTTATTTGATCTTAAAGTTCCTAAAATTGTGAGCTTGTAAGGCTGGAAAAGAAGAGACTTAGCTAGGGGAATGGACGTAAACCAATTATCCATGGTCACATTACCGTTAGAACCTTAAATAGTTCGTGTTGGCTCTTTAACGAAATACTCACTAAGAGGCAAGCCATCTGTATTTGCATTTTTACCTAGATAAGGAATAGCATCAATCATATATTTGGTACCATAACATCACAATTTGAATTCCATATTTAGCTGGCTTATTGGGTATAAACATACGGAAAGAACATCTTCCACGGAATGCCAGCAGTTGTTCATCAATTTTGACGTACATACCAGGATTATAATTTGTTTGACATCGTTTTATAAACATGTTCCACACATTTCTAATTGGTGTAAGCTTGTCAATAGATATATTTTTGAGTATTTCAGATTTATCATCAAATCTTAAATACTTTATTAAAAACTCAAATCTTGCCATACTCATTCCAAATATAATAAAACATACATATCTTTGAAAATTACATAAATGCTAATCATTAGTCGAATCGACTAACATAAGCTCAGTAACTAAAAAACAACAATATTTACATAAGAAATCCGACCGCCCACAAGAAGAGAACAATGAGGACTGAGAATACAAAAGAGTTCAAACTGATCGTGTACTCAAATAAAAAGATACAGATGAAAATAAGAGTATTGTTAGTCGAATCGACTAACATTACGGTGCTAGGGTTAAACCAAAATACAGAACAAGGAAATATTTGACCAATAACAACTATAAAATGCAAACAAACAGCGTTTCATACGTACATAGACATGTATTTATTATATTAATTATTTAAATGCAAAATTAACAAAAACAAAGAAACAAAATTAATTGAATTAACCAAAAATTCAAAAATAACTAAAACTTCGTCAGATCATTAAATGAGTACATAACATACATATGTATATACATATACATACTACACAAAATTTTGAAATTGAGTTTTTTATTAATTTTGGTTCGTTTTATTAAAATACATACATACATGTTTGTGCAAGATTTTAGATTAATACGATAAAAAATGGCGATTTTATTAACGAAATTCAAACGGACATAACTACAACTGCATGTATTTCTAAATGCAAGAAAACATAACTACATATGAAAGCCTTACAACTCATTTGTTTTATATAGGGATGCCAATCCTTATATCTCGATCCTCAAAATTATGATTTTCAGGATTTACAAAATTTGAGATTTTAAGTTTTTCTGTAAAAAAAAAACAAAAAGTGTAGTTACGTCCGTTTGCATTTAATATGACGATATGTATATAATTTTTAATCACCATAAAATAAAAATAAGAAATTAAAAAACTATTAGTTTCAAATAAAAGTTAAAGTTAACTATAAAAAAAATTTTAAGTAGATCCACAGAAAGGTGCATTGAAAGGGTAATATAAATTGCAACTAATTTTGGTATTTTTGTGATGAATAAATTTGTTTTACCAAGTTATTATGTTTTACCTTTAAATATTCTTTAATCTCTATAAAATCATACTTTAATTTAGTGACCAAAATGGCTTTGATGGTTTTCATTTGAGTTTTTTCATTGATCCATATATTATTTAATACAGAAAATACCCTTTCTGTTGCAGCATTTGAAACAACCGTCAAAATATTTTTAAAATTTATATTTCCTTCTCTGAAATGTACATACATACATGTATATATGAAATGTATTGCTGACGGTAATAAGCATGTCTCTATAGCCAATTCGTCTCTAAGAGACTCGTCAGGAGACGTTTTTCCAAAGGTGTTAATTAAAACTACAAATACTACTTTGAGGCATGAAAATACAGAACAAATACTGAACATTAAATAAAAAACAGAACATTTTTATGTTTTTCGCTAATGAATAATACAGAACACGGGTTTCAAATACAGAACTGTTCTGTATAATACAGAACGGATGGTCACCGTAGTCATCTGTCATGATTATTATTGTTTGTTGTGATACAGATCGGACGTGTTTTTTTGCTCGCTCTATCTGATTTCTTGATATCCTGATGTTTTGTTATTATTTGTGCCTGGAAAACTGTTGTATATTGCAAAACTATAATATTTATCCCTATCTCTGGCACTATTTACATATGTAAATATGTCAATTTTAAATAGGCTATAACTTGTGTATTTATGGCCCGATTTGGATATGGGATGGACTCAGTGACTAAGTTTTTATATTCTATGTGCTATTGTAAAAAAAAATTTTGAAATACATTTTTTTACCGCTATTTTTTTGACTTTGTAATATTTTCTTCGTTATATGGCACTATTTACATTTGTAAATATATTACTACTAAGTATATGTTATTTGCATCAAATTCATTTCAATTTATTACATTTTTACAGACTTTATAATTAAAAAGAAGAGTTCAAAAATGTATACATTGACTGCACTTTGCTGTGTTCAATACAAAGAGGCTTTTTACATTGGCCGAATATTTTCCAATTAGCACGTTTTCATTTATTTTCATCGAGTTAACATAGACAGCAAGCGCCTTTTACATTTGAATGTCTTCATTCATCTTCATCTGGGGCGAAATTCTCTGTGGTGCATTCTTTTAGTCGATAGGAACTCCCATTATGCATTCGATTTCACTCTTTGTCGAAAAATATGCTAAATTTCTTATCCATAAATAGTAATATACATACATACATAACTGGCCTTTACAACCCTGTGTCAGGATTACGGCCTAGATTCTCGCAGCACTCATGTTGTATGTGTCAATTTTTATCCATGAGTACCGGGACCAACAGTTTAATGTCGACTCCGAACGACAGACTTGAGAAGCTTGTTCATGGAAATTAGTTACTCTCAGAGCTTTTGCCAGAAGACTGCTGAGAGGTAGTCGCCGAAAGAAATATTTTTTTTCATATTTCTTTTTTGAAGATGTCAGAGCCTGGAGTCGAACCCAGGGCTCATGCCTTAGTAAGCCAACACACTAACCACTAGACAACGGCGACTACGATATACATACTTTATTTAATTTCGATAAAGAATAAAAATAGCCATGATGAATTCTTGAATGACTTGTTTGGATTATCCCTGTATTATTTCAATCGTACCAATTTCAATTTACTTTATGAATTGATCATTAATACGCGTTGGAATGAAATTTTATCCACACTTATTTAAATTTGTACAAGATTGTCTACTCGTTTTTCGAAATTTGTGTTCCGAGAAAGTCTACTTATCCTTTGGTTGGTCCACCATGGAATTCAAAGCAGTTATCAAGACTGAAAAATCTTAAGAACAAATATTATAAAAAATATAAACGATCTGGTTCGATTATTGATTATGGTTATAAGTTATTCTGTCAGCCGTTCCGAATATAACATACTGAATCATGAATTATATAAAAATTATTTAGTCAAAATAAAAAATAATTTCTTTAAAAACCCAAGGTCATTTACAACTTTGTTAACTCAAAAAGAAACTCTACTGGATTTCCATCAGTTATGAAATTTCGTAATCAAGAATCTTGTAATAATAATGCTATACGAGTATGTGATATGTTTGCAGATTTCTTCGCCATCACTTATTCTAATGCTGTTTACAATGATACAAATATTATTGCCTTGCTTTCAATCAATTAATATCTTTTCCTCTTAATGATGGTGATATTTTGGTGTATTTGAAGAAACTTAAGACGTCTTTTAGGTCTGGTACTGATAGTATTAGAGCTGCAAAACAATCGATAGTATCGATAGTTTTATTTTTGGCCGACTATCGATGGATTCACCATCGGTAGCGATACTATCGGAAAATTTTAAAAGTAAACTTTTTCAACTCAGGTTTTTTGCCGCCGGTAAATTTTTGTATGTATGTATGTTCTAATTTTTCAATAAAAATAATATATTTGCACTTATTTAATGTAAAATGAAATAGTCAATATTTCAAAAAAGTGTTATCCTATTAAACTTCTTAGGGTATTTAATTCAGTGTCTTAGTTTTTCTTACTCTCTTCGTGAATATTACAACCAGGGTTGCTTAATTCCACAAAAATTCTGGCAAACAGCTTCTTAAAATATACCAAAACTATCTGTATCGTTAATTCTTATTATATTAGTTTTAAATTAAATGTATTGTACTTTATTAACAAATATCACTTTTAGAATTCCTGGAAACCAGTTTTTGTTTTATTTTCCTATGAAAAACTTAATTAATTATAAAAAAATTTGAAATGCTAAACATCTTTCATAAAAAGAAATCCATACGCTTTGTTTTCATCATGCTAAACGACAACCACAATTATTACAAAAACATGTGTGTGAGACAAAAATTTCGTATGTGTTTATGTTTTATAAGTTTTCAAGAGAGCTAAATTTGTTTGTCAGACACTGAGAAGTTATGATAATAAACAACATAAACTTATTAATGTTTATATTTCTTTTAATTACATTTCAATTTGTTTATAGCATTTACAAACAATTTATTTTATGAATAATTTTAATAAATTAATTAAAATTTTAAAATTAAAGGTTTTTAATACGAAAATGTTCACTAATTTCATTCAAGTTATTAAAAACAGCACAAATGAAGAATCCAATCTCATCTCTCAGTGTATTTTTGTGTGACTCTCTTTGTGAAGACCACTGATTTAATTTTATTTAAACTTAGTTATTTTTATTCAGCGGCAACGGCTACCTTAATATAACGACAGCTGCGAATTATTGACGGCAACATAACTGGCTTCTTTTTCCTTTTATACAAGACGTTGCAATTTATAGAAGTGCATAAACACAAAAATAATACAGTAGTAGTATTTCTGAAAGAATAAAGAATATTTAAATAAAAAACAGTTTTAAAAAATTGAGAGGTTCCTACAATTTTCAGAAAGTAAGTCTTTAGATCATATAAAGGCAAATTTGAGGACACTTGAAGGGCAACAGGCTTGTACTTTTCTTATAGAAAAAATGAAAAAAATACTTTTTATACATATATGAAGAAAGAACTGCAACAAGCCTGGAAACTTTATTAGATCCACGTTTAAAAAAGAAGGCTTTCTATCAGCAAAAAATGTTGATAATGGTGCCGAAATTTAAAAAAATTAATTACGATTCATAAGCCAAGAAAGTACCACTCTTGTACAAAATATGGAACCTTAAACTTCAAAGTCAATTCCAAAGTCTGTGCCACAGCTGTCCTTACTAAAATTCGTTGGAAACAAGATAGCAAGCAAAGTAAGATCTCACCAAGTGGACGCTATTATATCTTTTCGACAATACTTGGAAATTGAAAACTTTCCAATGGATGGTGAACCATTGTAATATTGGAAGTTGAGAATTATATTAAAGTAGTAACAACAAATAATAAGTCTTATTCTTTACAGAATGTTGGAACTAATATGTCGCTAGTCAAAAACTGCGCCTTAAGGTATTTATGTATTCCAGCAACTTCTTCAGAATCTGAAAGAATGTTCAGTAAAACTGGACCGTAGAAGCAGTCTAAAACAGTGGTCTTCACAAAGAGAGTCACACAAAAATACACTGAGAGATGAGATTGGTTTCTTCATTTGTATTGTTTTTAACAACTTGAATGAAATTTGTGAAAAAAAAAATTTAAACTAATTTATTAAAATTATTCATGAAATAAATTGTTTGTAAATGCTATTAACAAATTGAAATGTAGTTATAAGAAATATAACCATTAATACGTTTATGTTGCTTATTATCATAACTTCTCAGTGTCTGACAAACAAATTTAGCTCTCTTGAAAACTAATAAAACATAAACACATACGCAATTTTTGTGTCCCACACATGTTTTTGTAATAATTGTGGTTGTCGTTTAACATGATGAAAACAAAGCGTATGGATTTCTTTTTATGAAAGATTTTTAACATTGCAAATTTTTTTATAATTAATTAAGTTTTTCATAGGAAAATAAAACAAAAACTGGTTTCCAGGAATTCTAAAAGTGATATCTGTTAATAAAGTACAATACATTAAATGTAAAACTAATATAATAAGAATTAACGATAAAGGTAGTTTTGGTATATTTCAAGAAGCTGTTTGCCAGAATTTTTGTGGAATTAAGCAACCCTGGTTGTAATATTCACGAAGAGAGTAAGAAAAACTACAAAAAATATCCGAACAATTTATTTACCTGAGTAATACTGGTGAAGACCACTGGTCTAAAACCAAAAACCGTCGATAAACTCTTGTTCATTAACAAAATGTATTGGGTAAACCTGGTATAACTTATAAATACCTAAATTTAACGCTTCCGTACCTAATTTTATTTATGAATTGTTTTTTATAATCCCTTTTAGTTTGATACTTACATAGTAGAATGTATGTTTTTCATTTTGAACGTTAAAGCCTTTTACGGTTAACGTTAATTTAAAAAAATGATCTCAAATTAACAGCTTTAATTAATTTTTTTTTGTTTGGCAAATAATTTGCGTTTTTTTGTTATTTTGTAATAAAATTGAAATTTTTGTTACAATAGTATACATATGTATGTCTTTTATTTAAATTAATACATTTATTATGAAAGGCAGTTGAAAGAGAATAATAACCCATATACATACAGTGGCCGACAAAAGTCTACATACGACCCCTTTTTTTGCGATTTTATCAGTCCAAGTGAATAAATGAAAAAAATAATGATGCAGTTTTGTTTCAAATCTATATTTATTAATATAAACCAAAATAATATTTATTCCGATATAAACTTAAAAAACTATTCAAGAAAAACTATAAAAAACATTCGACAAAAGTCTACGTACGACAAGAGTGTTCACAGAAAAACTTAGCGTAAATGTAAGAAATCATCACCTATTAATAAAATTAATATTTTGTCGGACCCCCACGGGCATCTATAACTGCCTGCAGTCGCCGAGGCATCGAGTTCACCATATTTTCTAATTCTAAGGGTCTTATGTTCTGCAATTCTTCTTGGAGTCTCTGTTTTAACATTTGGGCATTAGTGATTTGGTAGTTACGTATTTTTCGTTGTAATATCTTCCAAACGTGCTCAATAATATTTAAATCTGGGCTTTGAGGTGGAGTGTACAGCTGTCTGGGAGCATAGTATAGCAACCAATCTTTCACAATTTGAACAGTGTGAGTGTGAACAGCATATCGACGGAGGGTTTTAGATTCTGTTCTAGAATGGAATTGTAAAGGTGCCGATCCAGAAGCAGCCATGGCACCCTGTTGAGATTTATATAGTTTGTTTTATAATTACTCAATCCTTTTACTTGCTATATTATTACTTGTTATATTTAAATAATGTAGGCATTGAAATAATTGAATATTGTATTTTGTTTTTCAAAAATAAATTTTTCATTCTTCTATCACAATCCATATTAAAACAACGTGTAATATTTACTCTGCTAACAGGTTATGGGCCCAGCTCCATAACTTTGGATAATAAATTAACTAGAAATTCTTAACACGCAAATCAAGAAGCTTTACAAATGGAGGATATCAAGATTACTAAATTGGAAAGTTCGGAAGGGTGGACTTTGTGGAAATTCCAAATAAAGGTTGTTTTACGTGCAAGCGGCCTTTGGGATATTGTAAATGGGATTGCAAAGAAGCCTGAACAAAATAATGTTGAGATAAGTAATTGGATTTCCTCAGATGCTAAAGCACAGAAGATCTTAGTTGTGTCTATGGGTGAAGAGCCGATGCTTCATATTATGAACTGCAATTCTGCAGCAGAGATGTGGTCGCAATTGGAGAATGTATATGAACATAAATCGGAAACGTCAATTCATTTGTTGCAGCAGCAATTTTTTCAATATGAAAAAGATGCCGATGATACAATTTCTATACACATTTCCAAATTAAAAAAAATTGGCTAAGCAACTAGAGGATCTTGGTGAAAAGATTACAGATAACATGTTGATTACGAAGATTTTAATGACGCTACCTAATGATTTTAAGCATTTCTTTTCTTCGTGGGAAGCAACTGTCAAGGAAGAGCGAACCTTAAAGAATTTAACTTCGAGGTTGCGTATGGAAGAATCGAGACTTGGCATACAAGTATGTAAGTCAGAAGCCTTTGTTGCCAAGGGTAATAGCAAGAAGTTTTTTAATAAAAAGGAAGCATTAATTAAACAAAATTCAAAGGGCAAATGCTTTATCTGTAAGAAATTTGGGCACTGGAAGCGAGATTGTCCAAATAAAAGAAATAACGGCGAAGCATTTATGGGTGAGCAGTTATTAGTTGGAGAATATAATGAAGACTCCTGGTTTGCCGACTCCGGCGCAAGTGAACATATGACTAGCAAGAGAGAATGGTTTTCGAATTATGTTAAGTTTCAGAATCCGAAAAATATTCGAATTGGAAATGGACACATTATTCCAGCTATTGGTTCAGGTGACATTAATATTAAAGCTTATGATGGTAAGGTCTGGAATTCTAAATTTCTATCAAATGTACTTCATGTACCAGATATCAAACTAAATCTTTTTTCCACTAATTCATGTTTGGATAAGGGATACACTTTAGAAGCAAATGGCGATAAGTGTGTTTTCAAACGAGATGGGAAAATATATCTTGTGGGAAAGAGACAGAACTCTAAACTATTTAATTTAATGATACAAGTGAAAGGCAATTTTGAAAATGCTAATCTTTCATCTGAAGCCACTTCCCTAAAAACTTGGCATAAAAGAATGTGTCATCAAAGCAAAGATCATATTAAAAACGTATTAGCATCTAAAAATATAGCATATATCAACAATGATTTCTTTTGCGAAGGTTGCATAATGGGTAAGCAGCACAGAACTCCCTTTAAAAGAACTTATAACAGAGCAAAGGAAGTTGGAAGTTTGGTCCATACAGATCTTTGTGGTCCTATGCAAGTAAAATCGTTTGGTGGTTCTCGTTTTATGGTAGTTTTTCGTGATGACTATTCAAACTACAGATATATATATTGCGTAAAAGCAAAGTCTGAGGTTCCTCTGATAATTTCAAGATATTTGGATCAAGTGGAAGCAGATACTGGAAAGAAAGTGAAAACATTACGATCAGATAATGGGTCAGAATATGTAAATAAACAAGTAAGTGAAATTTTGCGTAAATATAAAGTAATACACCAGAGATCAACACCATACGCTCCTGAACACAATGGTAGAGCAGAACGAGATATGAGAACTATAGTAGAGGCTGCACGGTCAATGATACATAGCAAAAATTTAAGTCTAACCTATTGGGCAGAGGCCGTGAATGCAGTAGTTTTTACGTTGAATAGAACAGGGAAAAGTCCTCAGGAAAATAAAACCCCTTTTGAGTTATGGTTCGGTAAAGAGCCTGATATTTCAATATTACGTATTTTTGGATCCGAAGCATATGTTCATATTCCCCAAGAAAAGCGTAGAAAATTAGATTCGAAATCAATAAAAGGTATTTTTGTGGGATATCAGGAAAACTGTAAAGGTTATCGAATATTGCTCCCTAGCCTGAAACGAGTAGATATTACTCGAAATGTTTTAATTAGGGAAACAGAACAGAGCATAATTAAAGAGACACTTGTTGATTTTATAAATCATGATATTGAAGGGGAAGATGTATCGGTTCTAAATAAAGAACCAGTGGAAGCTTCAACTGAATCAAACGATGAATTTCATGATGCAGAAAATGACCAAATAGAACATACAAGAAGTTCTAGCAACAAAGATCAAGATTTATCTAAAATTAGATACAATTTAAGGTCACGAAAGCAACAAGTGGAAAACGAAATAAATTTTGCTTTAACGGCAGATTTAGAAGAACCATCAAGTTTTGAAGAGGCAATGAATAGTAACCTTAAAATGCAGTGGAAGGAAGCAATGTATGAAGAATATGAATCTCTTATTAAAAACCTTACATGGGATCTTGTTGAAATACCACATAATAGACATATTTTATCAAACAAGTGGATATACAAAATAAAAAGAAACAAGGATGGAAATATAGAACGGTTTAAGGCACGACTAGTTGTTTGTGGATTTACTCAAAAGAAAGGTATAGACTACGTTGAAACTTTTAGTCCAGTTGCAAAATTTACATCAATAAGAACAATTTTAGCTACTAGTGCATCCTTAAACCTTTGTATAACTCAATTTGATATTAAGACAGCTTTTTTGTATGGTACCTTAGAGAAAGAAATATAAATGAATCAACCCATTGGATATTCTGACGGTACTGGTAGAGTTTGCAAACTAAAGAAAAGTCTTTACGGGTTAAAGAAGGCATCCAGGTGTTGGAACAAGAAATTTACTGATATTTTAAAGAAATTTTCTTTTAAAGTTTCATCTGCTGATTCTTGTGTGTTCATTGGAAAAGTAAACAACAGTAAAATAATTTTGGCCTTATACATTGATGATGGTATAATTGCTTGCGAATCCAGGGAAGCTGGAATTCAATTTATTGCATACTTAAGAGAGCAATTTGATGTTAAAGTGTTCAACTCGTTATTTTATCTTGGAATGGAGATAACACAAAATCCTTTGCAAATAATTGTACGACAAACACATTACACAAATAAAATTTTAAAGAAGTTTAACATGCAAGATGCTAGGCCAGTAAACACTCCAAGCGAGCAGTATCAAGAAACAGAATTGCCAGCAAGACAAGTCAATTTTCCTTATAAGGAGGCAGTTGGGTCCTTAATGTATCTGGCTATAGCTACAAGGCCAGATATATCCTATGCGGTGTCATATGCAAGTCGCTTTATGGATTTTTTTAATGAGACACACATAGTTGGGATAAAACGAATATTTAAATATTTACGCGGAACGATTAACTATGGTATTACATACAGTAAAACTAATAATTTTGTTCTTTCTTGCTATTCAGATTCAGATTATGCCGGTGATACCACTACAAGGCACTCAACAAGTGGTTATGTTTTAATGTTGTCAAATGGTCCAATTTCATGGTCTTCAAGAAAGCAGCAAACAGTAGCGCTCTCGACTACAGAGGCAGAATACATGGCTGCATGTGAATGCGTTAAAGAAATTATTTGGGAACAAAGATTGATAAACGACATTTTATGTGATGGCTTAGAAACTCCTATTTTATATTTGGATAACCAAAGTGCTGTTAAGCTTATAAAGAATCCACAGTTTCATAGACGTACTAAGCACATTGAGGTCAAATACCATTTCATACGTGAAGTATTTGAAAGAAAAGGATTTCTATTGGAATACATACCATCTTCACATCAACTAGTTGATATATTTACAAAACCGCTTTTGAAACAACGATTTGATAGTTTAATAAAATTACTCAATATTCATAATACTAATGATTAATTAATTATGAAACAAAAGTGGAAGTGTTGAGATTTATATAGTTTGTTTTATAATTACTCAATCCTTTTACTTGTTATATTTAAATAATGTAGGCACTGAAATAATTGAATATTGTATTTTGTTTTTCAAAAATAAATTTTTCATTCTTCTATCACAATCCATATTAAAACAACGTATAATATTTACTCTGCTAACACACCCCAAACCATTACACAACCCCCACATGCTTAACAGTAAAAATTAAGTATTTAGGAGCCAGTATTTCTTTTTCACCACACCTTAGATCTACCGTCACTACCAAAAATGTTATTTAGATTCATCAGTAAACAAGACCCGCTTCCAAAATTCAAAACCTTTGTCAGTATGCTTTTGGGCAAATTCTATACGAAATTTGCGGTTTTTTCACTTATTAATGGCTTTTTTCGAGCAGTTCTGCTAAAATAACCATTTCCATTCAATGTTCTTTGAATAGTACGGGGATTTACAATCACTTCTAATCTTGTTGCAAGCTCTTCGGCCAATTTTTTGTATTAATTTTAGGGTTTTTGTCCATTTCTTTTAAAATAAAGCTTACATCTCTGCGTGTAAGTACTTTTGGGCGTCCACTACGACGCTTATTTTCAACAGTTCCACTATTTTTATAATTCTTAAATATTGTCTGAACTGTAGATTTACTTAAATTTAATAGTTTTGCTATTTCTCCAAAGGATTTCTCTTCAGATCTGTACTTAACCAATAAATTTCGGATATCAATTGAAATTTCTTTACGAGAAGACATTATTTTACTTAAAGATACACCGATGAAGACTAAATTACAACTTAAAGCTGTTTAAAACAATCTATAAACTTAACAAAAAAAATTTTGTAATAAATAACGGCGCTATCTCGTTATTTAATAGCAACAAACGCCTGGGTATGCTGTTCGTATGTACACTTTTGTCAATGCATTTTAAATGTTTTTCTTGAGTAATTTTTCCTATGTTTATTGAAAAAACGTATATTTTGGTCTGCTTTAATAAAAATGTATTTGAAACAAAACTGCATCATTACTTTTTTATTTAAGTATCTTGGGCTCCTAAAATCGCAAAAATATAGGTCGTATGTAGACTTTTGTCGGCCACTGTACATGGTACTTGCTATATTTTAATAGAGTTTTACTTACTGGACTTCCGATACAAATTGAGGTCTACTTCTCCACTAGATTTTAGAAGAACCTAGTAAAAATATATAAAAAAATTCGTATTGCGATTCTAATTTTCTCGGAAAAATTGAAAACCGATAGTATCGATAGTTTTTTTAAACTATCGATGGGGCCGACTATCGATAGTTTTGCAGCTTTAGATAGCATTCCAAGTAGTATATTAAATCGTTCGTAAATCGGTTTCTTTTAAAAAAATTAGATTTGTTGGGAGTAATTCAAAGAAACTTAAGCTGGCTAAGTTCGTATTTGACTGGTAGAAAGCAGTCTGTACGGGTGAATAATAGTTTATCTAAATACATTTAAGTTCCATCTGGTGTACCTCAAGGTATCATTAGATTTACCAAGATTGCTACCACACAATCTCCAATTAATAAGGCGCAAAGAAAATCGTTAGGAATTTGTGGCGTGAATTTAGAGTATCCAATTTTCTCACATGGACAGTTGTATATAGCCTGTTCCCGTGTTGGTAAACCAACTCTTTTGTACATTTATGCCGAAAGTGCAAAAACTAAAAAGATTCTGTTATACAAAGCATTACAATCAAAGCTATTTATAATAAAAACTTATATTATTAAACCTAATTAAATATATTTCATTTAAAATAATACTTTGTTTTTACTTCCTTACTTTATAATATGACAGAATAAAAAATATAGCATATCGTCGGTTGACAAGTAAAACTCACTAAGTGCTATGTGATCTGACTACACTTAGTGAGTTTTATAAATCTTTACGCTGCCTTTTTGTGCCTTTTAGAAGCTATGCATTGTTTAATGCAAGTGTTGCAGCAGTCAAATAGCTAAAAATCTCATTGATCTCGAGACTGCTGCTGTTTTTGTGTGTTGTGTTTTGTTGTTTTGTTTTTTTTTTCATGTTACTTTTTTCCTACTGATCGAAAGACCTGTACATGTAGTCAATTTAAGATTTGGCTTTTCCATTCTTCATGGCTGGATTCAATTTTTTGAATGTCGTTTGCACGTGGCATATAAAATAGGAAGTTGCAGCCTCGTAATGACAAGGCACACTTGAGCACGCATGGCGGCCCGTTGTGATTGGCATATAAAATACCTTTACCAAAGTGGCAGGCTAGAACTGATTCTGAAAAAAAAAAACAGTAGCTGAAACAAAAAAAGAAATTCAGAAGAAATTTAAAGAGGATATGGGATTAATAGTTGACCAACCCAAACCTGGTTTTGGAAACACGAATGATGGAAATACGGCAAGACGTTTTTTTCAAAACGTTGAAAAATCTGCCGAAATAACAAAAATAGATGTTAATTTAATAAAAAAATGCACGTGTTGCTTATTGCTGTATCCAGTGAACATGAAATTAATAACGAAAAATTTAAAATATTTGCACTCAATATAGGACGACTTTTTGTTGAAACGTATCCTTGGTACAATATGCCTCCCACTTTGCACAAGTATTTTATTCACGGACCCGAAATTGTGTCAAATGCCATTTTACCTATTGGGCAGTTATCAGAAGAAGCGCAAGAAGCTCGAAATAAAGATTTTAAAAAATATAGGGAGTTTCATTCACGAAAGTGTAGTCACGAAAAATCAAACCAAGACATTTTTAATATGCTTTTGATAACCTCTGACCCAATAATTTCAAGCATGCAAAAATTTCCTATAAAGCCTGGTATTGAGTTCAACATTTCGTACGAAAAGCTGTCAAATTCCATATAAAAATGTTTCGTACGAAATGTTTGTGAAAAAATGTTTCAATATTAGTACTCTGTTTTTGCTGCGAAAAACATGTGAAATCTACATATCAACATTTTTTCTAACTGCAACAAGTTTCTGTCAACATTTTGATTCATGTACGGAACAACATAGTCAACATTTCTTTCGAACGAAATAAAATAAATTTACACCAGCCTACAATAATTTTTTGTTTATTATAATGAACAGGATTTTATAATAGAGTGTTTACTGTTGACGTAGCTTTGGTGTTGGGTTATTTAGAGTTATATTGGATATTCGAATTAAAATAGGTGGTCTTTTGCAATTTCTGTATATAAAATGCATGATATCTCATTATAATTTCAACTCACTGCAAAGCAGTTGGACTGTTAAAGATTGCATAAAAAGTGCAGGTCTTAAAAAGAAAAACTGAAAAACTAAAATACATGTAGATTCTGAGCCCCAAACGAAAGTTTAATTAGTTCTTGTCAAAAGCAACAAAAAAAATTATTTTGTTGAACTGTGCTATTTGTTGTGTATAAAGGTGATGCATGCTTTTAGGGATATATGTTGCATGCCAAATTTTTCGAATGGAAAAATAAATGTAGCTAAACTTTTTTCAGAAAATTGAACTCAATACCAGGCTTAAAGAAGGTTCAAAGCTTGCCAGAAGAGGCAATTGATTTAATTGTATCTGCAGCTCCGAACAAGAACTATTTCATGTTGTTTTTGAATTTGCTGATGCTGCTGATGATGATGATAACGATGATGATAACGATGGTGATGATGATGGTGATGATGATGTTGATGATTAACTGTAAGGCCCAGTTTTTAACTTCATATTTAAATGGCATTTAAATTTAAATTTAAATGCCATTTAAATGCAACTTTGAGTTTTTCAGCACAAAGTTAAATGAAACTTAAATGCCATTTAAATGACCAACCTTGTTCATTTAAGTTTCATTTAAATGACAAACCTTGTTCATTTAAGTTTTACATATCAACACATGTTCTCGCCATCTTGTTTTTAGTTTTTGCAAATAAAAATGAAACAATCAACAATGTTTTTAATTTTTTTATAAAAAATGGACATATTATGAATAAAACTCGTCTTTAAATAATAAAATTAATATATATTAATTACGTTTATTGCTATTAATTGATGTTTATCAATAGTATTTTTATTTTATTTCTGGTGTTTTATTTTGTTGCAGCCAATCACAGCTGTTTCTGCGAAAAATTCTGCAAAGTTTATTTACATTTGGTGATGCTACCGTACTTTTATCGCAATTAAATACAAACTTAAATTTATGACTGAAAAACTGAAACTGTATTTAAAAGCCATTTAAGTTTAAATTAAAATTAACTAATTTCACATTTAAATATGAAGTTAAAAACTGGGCCTAAGATGTATAAAATGTAATTTTTAAGTTCTCATACTGTACTCCTTGCACTATATACCTACACTGATATATGGCATTATTTAATAAAATTATACTCAAATATACTAAGAAAACATTTTGTTTTACTTATTTAAATGGTATTAACTGAAAAATAAAGAAAAATTATCCGAACATAGCTTCCCTGATTTGATCCAAGAAAACATGCTATTCTAACCCACTGTGCGACGATATGTTAAAAGCTGTTGTATCATGGAAGTGATAGTGTGTTGGTTCAACTTAAGCCTGGTACTGAGTTCAACATTTCGTACGAAAAGCTGTCAAATTTCATATAAAAATGTTTCGTACGAAATGTTTCTGAAAAAATGTTTCAATAGTAGTACTCTGTTCTTGCTGCGAAAAACATGTGAAATCTACATATCAACATTTTTTCTAACTGCAACAAGTTTCTGTCAACATTTTGATTCATGTACGGAACTACATGGTCAACATTTCTTTCGAACGAAATAAAATAAATTTACACCAGCCTACAATAATTTTTTTTTATTATAATGAGCAAGATTTTAGAATAGAGTTTTTACTGTTGATATAGCTTTGGTGTTGGGTTATTTAGAGTTATATTGGATATTCGAATTATTATAGGTGGTCTTTTGCAATTTCTGTATATAAAATGCATGATATATCATTATAATTTCAACTCACTGCACAGCAGTTGGACTGTTAAGGATTGCATAAAAAGTGTAGGTCTTAAAAAGAAAAACTGAAAAACTAAAATACATGTAGATTTTGAGCCCCAAACGAAAGTTTAATTAGTTCTTGTCAAAAGCAACAAAAAAAAATTATTTTGTTGAACTGTGTCATTGTTTGTTGGGTATAAAGGTGATGCATGCTTTTAGGGATATATGTTGCATGTCAAATTGTTCGAATGGAAAAATAAATGTAGCTAAACTTTTTTCACAAAATTGAACTCAATACCAGGCTTTAGGTGAAAAGTGTGTATTTTATCATTACAGTGTCATTGAAGATCACGTGTTTGTGTGAAATGGAATAAAATGTAAGTGGACCAGTTCAGAATGCTTCAAATTGCATTATTCAATTTTTTGTATATATTGAAGAAAATAATTTTATGTGCTGGAGACCCGAAGTTCGAGCCCCAAGAAGTGTGAACAATTTTTTTATTTAATGAATTTTTGTTTCGTCAGATTTTAATTCGTTTTTTGCAGCACAAAAACATTGAAAATTCTTCGGATACTATTTGTATAATTTGAAAATATTGTGAATTTATTCGGTGTTTGAATACAAATGCGGGGATGATTTGTATTTTAATTTGAAATCTCTCTGAATTAATTAGAGATCTCTTTTATAATTACTCAAGTAAAGTCATTATAAGGGTAGAGTTTAGGGAATAAATTAATTAATTTTATTAATATTTTACACAAATTCCAATTATGAACTTGTTGTACAACAAACAATTAACTAATAGTGCATTTACACCAAACTCAAATTAAGTAAATTTAATTTGAAATCTCTTTTAAAATCTATAGTGTTTACAACGAAATTTTTTGACAATTAGCACGATTTTATTTTCATTAAAATAACACCCAATTAAGAAATAAATATATAAAACAATTTGTTTTCTTATTTTTCTACATTCAATGAAAAATAATTCAAAAGTCTTGAATTTATTTTCGTTTTAGTTTTATGAGGCACTTTTCCATTGTCAGTTTATTAGTCGGAATTTACAATGTAGAAATTTAAAGACAGACAGGCAAACGAAATTTGTAGAAATAGTGATGAAAATGCGAAGAATGTAGTACACGAATGTTTGTACAGGACATTGTCGGTTTACTTTTCCACTTTTTGTTGTTTTTCTTCTTCTGTTTGTCTTCTAAGTTCTATATGCTAAAAGTTTTAGGCAGGAGTAAAAAAGAATTGAAAAATATCTGCTTTCAATTTCCACATTGTAAATCCCCACTTACAGTAGTTTTGTATTTTTTAGTACAACTTAAAAAAAATACAGAGTTGCATCGGAAAGATTACTAGATTTTAACAAGATTTTGTCGAAATCTAGTAACGAAGTAGATTTTGTTTTATATGGGAAATCAAGTAAAGAACGACTAGATTTCAATTGAAATCTGGTAATTAGTTGATTTGAGTTTGGTGTAAATGCCCTATGTTCGGTAAGGAGTTTTTCCAACCGCTGGCTATACAGAACATATATTTATTCATTTTTCTGTATGCCAATGAAATAATTTGAGGGCAACAATAACTATGCACTCACTATATATGCGACAAACAAAACGTATTTAAAAAAGGGTTGTTGCTCTTCGGTTTTCAATGTTACAATGATTTTTATTTTCAACTTAAAAGATCTTAAGCCTAACAATTATACATGTTCATACACATGAGTATGTAAAGTTTTTTAGGCTGTTGTTGTTCTGCAAATGCTCTATATTAATTCAATTTGTTGTTGTAGTTTTATTTGTCTCTCACTTCAATGTACCATTTCAACTTATTCCTATATGTATGCACAGACATACATATATTATGCAAGCAAACTGCATTGCATTTTTGTTAACACTAACAACAATATGTATAAATTTCAGAGAGACACAAATAATCAAAACTAACGGTTAATTGTTAAAATATAATACAGTGGTTCGTTTGCGCAAAATTACTATGAAATTACAGTGGGATCAAATTACAAAATATTAAAATGGAATTTATATTAAATAATACAATTATTATGTAAAATAAGGTGAACCAAAGTAAATTAATTAATTAAATGTAATAAATGTAGAATTATCAAAGACAAATATAAACCAAAAATAATAAGAGATAAAGAAAATTTTATAAGTCTTATGCGGTGACCTAACACCCTATAAGATCAATAATTTTGAAATTCAACAAATAGATAGTGAACTATTTATTTTCCAATTATGTATGTATGTATTAAGATCTCAAAGGTTGAAAACGAAGTGAGTTTAAGTTTTTCTTAAAATTTTAAATTATGGTGGATACATTAAATTTATCCATTTAATATACTTTTAATTTCACAGTTATTCCGAAAGTTGAAGAGCAAATTAATGTTACTTCTATTTTTTTTTTTTTTTTTTTTTTCAATTCATAAATTTACAATAGTTATAAGTACTTAACTTGTTAATGCCACAAAAGCCGTTAAATTCAATTTTAAATTTAAACAAATTCAAATAATTACAAAAATAAAATTAATAAAGATGATGTGCAACTTTCTTTTATGTATGTATATAAAACTAGTGTCCAATTCGGACAATGTTAAAGAATGAATTTAATTCAAGTAAAAATTTAGAAATCATGAAAATAACATGTTACTTCGTTTTTGTATCTTTATTGGTTTACAAGTTATGAACGTAAGTGTCTACTTTTACAATACCCAAAAGTCATGATTTCTGGCATGACCGTTTACACCATGACTTAGGGTCTTTCACGCTAGAGCCACGACATTTCAGGCATGATTGGTCACACTAGAGTCCTGACTTTTCACACCATGCTGTTGATCAAATGAACTCTTGATTGAAGTCCTCATCTTTGTGGAGGTTCGTTAAGATGCTGAAACTTTCCACCAACATTCGCGTTCTGTTGGAAAATGGTTCATCTGCTGAAAAGTTCTCCAAACAGTTACTGAGTATTGGAAATGGGGTAATACTAGCTGATGCCTCTGGATTGACAATATTGCCAAATGATTTCTGCCATTTTGTGCAGTCAAAAGATGAACTGATTGAAAATATTTTCCCTAATATTGCACAAATGCATAAGTCCCTTTCATGGTTATGTTATAGAGCAGGGATGGCGAACCTTTTTTTGACTGCGTGCCAATAAATATTATTTTTATAAAATTAAAATACATGCGTGCCAATAAAAATTATTTTTAATGAAAATAAATGCATTTTAAAAATTATGTATAGATTCATTTCTATAATACGCTGACATATATTTTAATGGGATTTTTGTTGGTGAATATTCTCGATAATGTATCAATATCCGGATCATAGTTTGACAATTTTAATGAAATACAAGCCTCCCCACATTCATCGGTAAGTCTGTTTCGTACATCAGATTTTATATTATTCATAATCGAAAATAGAATTTCACAGCTATACGCTGATGAAAATATTGTTAGAATAGCTTAAAACAATTTCTTCATCGCATTAAATGTTTCTGGGAGCGAATACAGTGTCTTCAACAACATATTATTCATGTTTTCGTATTCTTCTTCATTTACGCCCGCTTTCACAATCTTCTGTTAAATCTTTATTAACAAAAGATTTTGATAAAAAGTGTGGCAATACAGTCGCTTTGTTGACATAAAAGAAAATAATTAAAAAAAATTGTGTAATATAAATTTAGGTAAGAAAACATTGGTATATGCATATGAACATGTATGCAGGCATATAGACATAAAAATTTATGTATTTATATGTATTTTGTTTTCAGTATGTTTTCAGACGATGAAACATTTTATTTAATCGTTGTAGTCGCCGTGGTCTAGTGGTAAGTGTGTTGGCTTACTAAGACATGAGGCCTGGGTTCGACACCCAGCTCCGACATCTTAAAAAAAAAGAAATATGAAAAAAATATTTCTTTCGGCGACTACCTCTCAGCAGTCCATGAACAAGCTTCTCAAGTCTGTCGTTCGGAGTCGACATTAAACTGTAGGTCCCGGTACTCATGGATAAAAATTTACACACACAACATGAGTCCTGCGAGAAGCTAGGCCGTAATCCTGATACAAGGCTGTAAAGGCCAGTTATGTATGTATGTACAAGATTGATAACAAAAAGTGTTGCAGACTTTGATAATCTTTATCCCTGTCTGAATTCTTCATCAGATAAATTGAAGTCGTTTCGGCCATCTGGAACATTTTTTTTTGCGATATGCATTTTTTAAATAAAAAATATTAAAAAATGTAAATATTGGTTCATATTCCTATCCATTTTTTTGTTTACTTTTCCGATTAGTATGCTTAACCACCAGATTTTATTCGGTTAAATTTAACACTTACTTTTTGGTTAAATTCTGTCAATTAAGAGTTAATCATATATTGTGTAATAGAATTTTCCCAAACTTTCGGTTAAAGTTGTAGTTATTTTTTAATCGAACATGGTGAAAACGGGCGTTAATCTTTTTTTTTCACTATTTTCTATTTCTTGCCTCAACCCTATAAATTTCTGCTTCCAAATAGAACTTGATTGAAACTTTGCCAACTGCATTTCTAAATTCGCCAGCTTTAACCATTCTAATTGATCTATTTTAGCAGTTTCCAAATCGAACTTGTCTGGATATTTAATAAAGTTAATTAAGGGTCGAAATTTTTTGAAATCTTGAAATTTCGTAACAAAATTGTCTTGTATGTCACTTCCCAGCAGAAATTAGTGCTTACCTGTAAGTTATTTTATAAGGGAGAAATTGTACAAAATCACTTACTCGTGCGCATCAATAATGCATGATTTTTATATGAAATGAACCGCTAAAATGCAATAGAAATGCAAATTTATTGCAACCAGTAACATATAGTAAAAATAATCAAAAATAGTCCTTATTCTGTAGCATATTTGAAAGCTTTAATGTATAAAAAAAAATATAATGCTTCCATTATTGCTTACAATTTTATTTATTGCTTACAAATCTTAAAAATTTTCTGCTGGGTTATAACTTGGCTTAAAAATTTATATTAATTTCATTAATTTCAATTTCCATAAATAGAAAATTTTTGAAGGTGATCTTTCAACAAAGGAAAATACTTAAAATTATTATTGTAAATATCGCGTTTAAATATTACGAATTTGGACTCAAAACCTTCAATAATATCGAAAATTACATCAATTGATTTTCCGGGACTTTGAAATTTAATATTTAATTCATTTAAATGGTTGGAAATATCCGTTAAAAACATTAATTTTAATAAAATTAAATCTATCTTTTGTTCTATTGTGCGTTGATTTAATATACTCATGAGCTTGATTAATGTGAATGCGAATAGAGGTTTTATATATTTTGCCATTTCTCCCATATAACTAGAAAGTAAAATTATCTTGACAGATTAATCAAAGTATATATATTACATTATATTGCAAAAAAAAACAAATAATTATTATTGATTTAACATAATTTTCTTAATTATTTCTATTAGAATTAGGACTTAAAAATTTGGTAAGATTTTTGCTAAAATTTGGTTACAAAAATTTAAAAGTCGTGGCAACACTGTTTTCCATTAACTACTAAAAAGAAATGCAGTTGTCACACCATGAAGAGTACAATATTTTTATTGTACTCTGAACCAACTGTATTTTAAAATGTTGTACAATGGCTTTTGTGTGCTGTTGTTTTTTGTTATCTGTTTTTGCATTACTCCTATTTATATTTGCAACTACAATCAGTATTTGTTCATGAGAAAAATACAATTCTGCACAATTTTAGCTTCTTGTGCTCACCCAGAGAACCAAATCGTTCACTCACTTTTCACTTATGAGTGGACGTGTGCATTTAGTTTTTATATTTTTTTTCTCCTCACACATGTTTGAAAAAACAGAAAATATTTTGCTTTGCTCTTTTTCATGTATGAAAAAACAGAAAATATTTTGCTTTGCTCTTTTTCATGTGTGAATATTACTTTTTTTTCTTTTTTGACGCATATTCATTTATGAAAAATTACAATTTTGACAAATACTCTTTTATGAGCATATTCATTGATGAAAAATTATAATTTTGACAAATACTCTTTTATTAGCATGAATATTTTTTTCACACACTTACTCGCTCATGTATACTCGCTTTGCTTTTCAAGTGACAAATTCAAACTTACAATTGTACGTATGTATGTATATACAACAACAATACTCTTCTATTTGGGATTTTTTTATGTAATTGTTGTATTGCGTGTTCGCGACAGGCAGGCGTCAAAAATTCAAAAAATTTATGAATGCATTACAACAACAATGTCATGAAACAATTTTGCTTAGAAAAATATGAACGTTCGCGTGTGCTCATTTATGTGCATGAAGAAAATAAAAAAATTTCTTTACTCTTCATATATGGATGCTTAGAAAAAAAAATGAATGCACACGTTCGCGTGTGATTTTAAGAAAATAAATTTGTGCTGCTCATTTATGTGCATGAAGAAAATAAAAAAATTTCTTTACTCTTCATATATGGACGCTTAAAAAAATGAATGCACACGTTCGCGTGTGATTTTAAGAAAATAAATTTTGCTGCTCGTTCATGTGCGTGAAGAAAAATACAAATTTTTAAAAATCGCATTCTTGATAATATTCATAAATGTTAGTTTTTCAGTATTCATAAATGGAAAAATTTGAACTCTGTGCTCACCTCTACCACATACGCAAATAATATAATTATATTTTAACGTTATGAATAAAGGCGCCAGTAATCTGGAAGTTTGTTTTTAAATATCATAATTTATGCATTAAATTTGATTTGAGTTCACAATTTTTTCGATATCAAAAATGCATTTTGATTAGTCAGTACTAGGGTTGCCATTCATACTGTTTTAAACAGTACATGTACTGTTTTTTTTGTAAAATGTACTGTTTTATTCACTACACCTGTAACGACACGTTTCCGCTCAAGGCTGGGGTAGTTCAGCGGTGTCTAGGATCGGTACATAAAATAAAACACAGGGGAATTCGTTGCGTAAGGTTGTTTACAATTTTCCTCTTTATTTAGGCTATTATTCAAATAAAAGGATTTTATAATTTTTACAATATGAAAATATTCTTACAATCTCCGACCGGTCTTTCTTATCTCACTAAATCAACAATCTAACCACCAGTGTTGATGGTGCAATTAGGTAACCAAAAGAACTACCTAACGAGGATTCGTCCTAGCTGTACTGTCAATGTCTGCGTGATGGTCTGATCAGGAAACTGAGATCGATATAATTAAGGATGGGACCTCTTAATTACATTGATCTCTAAGGCAACCTATTGGAATTGTTAAGTATGGTCACCATTAACAACACCAATTAGATGACTGTGTCCTTAGCGACCGGTAGCGGACAAATTAAGCAGATCAAGATTGTTAAGGATGGCACCCCTTAACAACAAAGATTCTTAAGGTATTTAATTGGTATTGCTAAGTATGGTCACCATTAACAACACCAGTCAAATGCCTGTGCCCGTAGCGTCTGGTAGTGTCCAATAAATTCAGGTCGGTATTGTCAAGGATGAGACCATTTACAAAACAGATCCTTAAGGTATTTAATTGGTATTGCTAAGTATGGTCACCATTAACAAAACCAATCAAATGCCTGTGTCAGTAGTGGCTGATAACTTCGACTTAAAAATAAAATCAATATTGGTAAAATCGTACGTTCTTAACAATATTGATCCTTACCGTCTTGCAGCTCGTCAACCACTAACTTCTGATATGTATGTTCTGTCCTTTCAAACCAAAGAAAGTGATGAGCATAATAAAAAAATAAACTCACCACATGGTAATTATAAAAGAACATGTAAAGTAAAGCTACATATCAGAGAGTAAAGCTAAAGTAATATAAAATGATATTATTACAATAAAAATAAATACTGTCGCAACAGTTATGTCTAAAAATAACACAGCGTCAACGGTGGTATACAAAAATAATATTTACTTCAAATATATGTATGTTATACATGTATGTATATAGTATATTAAATCACAATTCATTTAATAAGAAAAGAAGAAAGAAAGAAGAGAACATTATTTGTAATTCACATACATACTTACATTCTATTTATAAAATATATATTAAGTGTATGTACATATGTATATTATTTTAGCTTACTATTTTAGAGAAAAAAAATCAAGGGTACAATAACAATTCAGGTTTATTTAACATTAAAAAAAAAAATGAAAAGAAAGAGAATATTTAAGGCAAAAGAAGGTAGTGTACTCTTAAATACAATAATTGTGGGGCCCCCGGAATGGTCCACCTTCCTGTCTGTTTACTCGGCGACTGAAACCCGCACAGTGTTGTCCCTGTATATGGTTATACGATATCGTATACCCTCGACTTCCTTCGTGAAACGTGTCCGTTTGCCCTTGTATTTAATCTTTTTCTGGGTTATCACTTGTTGTAATTCGGTTGGAAACTGGTCGCACGTTAGCGTTTCTTCCGCAGATCTGCCAGCATCGACGCCGAATTGCCAATCTCTGCCATGGTCTGTTGGCCTTTCTGGTGTCCGGATTCTATTTCGATCGGCTCGTACTACCGGGGTTGTGTCTGGTACCTTAGCTATACTTAGGTGCCTGTGTTACCTTGCCTCTGGGCACCAGAACTCGTGCTCGCCAATTGCGTTCATAGCATTGCATCCCCAACTATTCGTATTGCCTATCCTGGACATCAAAAGTACCAAAATCCCTTCGTCGCGGTGGTGTGGGCGGTCGGAAATTGTCATTTTCCGAGTCCAAGGAGGAGAAAGAGTATGGCGGTGATGGATACCTTGGAGGTGGGACATCAACCGATGTATCCTCCGCTCCACAGAAGGTTCTCGCGAATTCGAGGATGAGCGGATCGGTCAAACCCTCGAGTTCAATACTGAGGTCATAGAGGGATAAAGCATCTTCCTCAAGTATCGGTGATATGCACTCGACCTCTTCGCTCATCTCCATTCTGGGCAATTCTTCTTCCATTATTAGCGACGGTGGAGGAGGCACTATTTCCTCATCACTGGCATAATATAATTCGTGGGCCCATTCCTGTGAGATTGTTGATTCGTGGCGGACTGGTTTTCGGTCTGACCGTGTTAAAGGCGGTGGTGGTGGAGGAATTTCGTTGGTATCTTCGCCATTTACTGAGGCTGACCCTTCCGGTAGTGAAAAAGGAGGTGGGTGTGGGGGAATTTCATGACTATCGGTTTCGGCAGGTATGGTAGCTGGGTTGTGGTAAACGGGTTCATTTGCATAACTTTCGGGTGTTTTAGTTGTCATTCGCGAGAGGCGGGCTGGGTTTATTTTCGTGGCATGGGTGGTTGATGGAGTACAGAGGGAAGTTTTTGCTGATCGTGACATTTTTTTATTTTTGGTGTGGTTTTGTGCAGTGTTTGGCAACTCGTCGTCTTCTAAAAATATAGTTTGCCTTCGTTTTTCCTGCTCCCGTCTTATATTTTTTTGGAACTTCTTTCTGGTTCTTTCGAATCGTTGTTCGTTCGTCTCTATCTTTCCATTGGTTTGCTTCGGCATTTTGTTTCTAGGAGACCTACAGAAGGTGAGAGAGAAAAGTTGGTTAGTGGGGTTGTATGACTTCAGTTCGCTTAAATGTGCAGTGCGTTTGTCCCTAGTTTCTAAGTCCCTAAGTTCGACGATGACAGGCGAGACGTATCCCGTGACAACGTATGGTCCCTTAAATTTAGGTGCCAACTTTGTCGCGAAATTGTCAATAGCCTTCGAGAGTGGATGTTGGCGTGCTAGGACTTGGTCACCAATTACCGGCTTCCAGCTACGGCGCCGTAAATTATAGTGCTGTTTTTGTTTGCGACGTCTTTTCTAAATTGTACCTCACAATTTTCAAAATCTCTTTGAGTTCGTTTGCTCGTTCTTCGGGACCTATACAGCGGGCTCCTGGGCTTTATCGTAGAGCGCATTAAGAAGTCGGGGGCTTTTTCCCTGGGTTAAAAATGCAGGGGTGTACCCTGTTGATTCCGACTCGCTTGTGTTGATAGCTAACATGATTTCCGGTATCAATTCATCCCACCGGTTATGACCTTGTCCCGAAAACTGTGCGATAATCGTTTTTATCGTCCTGTTAACCCTTTCTGTCGGATTTTCCTGTGGGGTATACGGTGCTGTAAATTGCTGCTGAACACCGATGTCCTTGAGGTACTTTTTTAAAATGTTTGACGTGAAATGGGTACCATTGTCGGTGATAATGTCCCTTGGAACTCCGTATCTAGCTATTATTCGTTCTCGTAAAGCTTTCACAACACCTTCTCCTGTGGCCTTTCTCACTGGAATCAACTCCACCCATTTAGAAAAACTGTCGAAGAGAACTAGCAGCATCGTATTTCAATGTTTAGTTCTGGGTAGTGGACCGACGAAGTCAGCTCCAATCAACGACCATGGTTCACTTTGGATACGCGTTAACATTTGCCAGCAGGTTGTTGCTGTGAGACTTTATATTCCTGGCAAACTTTGCACTGTCGCACGTATCGACTTATATCTCGAGCCATTCCTGGCCAGTAGTAGCGGCCTGCGGCCTTACTGAGTGTTTTCCGAACACCGAGATGACCACCAATAGCCCTGTCGTGAATTTCTTGCAACACTTGTCGTCGTTGGGAAGTGGGTACACATAGTTTCCATGGGGTGGAATCTTCATCATTAATTTTCCGTTCAAAATGGCGGTACAGAAGATTATTTATAACGGCATAGTCAGAGTAATGCTCACGACTTTTCTGGACCGCTTCTAGTTTTCCCTCGTACCAAGGACATGGATCTGCCTGTTGCGCCTGCGCCAGATTTATCTCCGCTATGGGTTGTCGAGAGAGAGCGTCTGCAACCACATTCTGTTTTCCTTTCCGGTAACAGATTTCGAATTAGTACTGCTGCAATTCTAACGCCCATCGTGCTAATCGCCCTATTGGATTGTCAGTGGAATTCAGCCATTTTAGAAGCAAATGGTCCGTTATGAAGCGAAATACGTAACCTTCGAGGTAGGGTCTCATTTTCCGGATTCTCCATACTATCGCTAGACACTCCTTCTCCGTAGCTGAGTAGTTCTTTTCGGCTCCGTTCAAGTGTCTACTGGCATAAGCGATCACGTGTTCTTCGCCGTCACTCTCCTGGGTGAGTACTGCTCCTAATCTGCTGTCACTGGCATCCGTTTGGAGAGAAAATGGTTTGGAAAAATCAGGGCAGGCCAACACTGGAGATTTCGTGAGGCAATCTTTAAGCTCCTCGAATGCAGCCTGTTGTTCCGATCCCCATTTCCAGTGTTTACCCTTTTTCAATAGCTGTGTAAGCGGTTGGGATATATTAGCGAAATTTGGGACGAAGCGTCGATACCATGATGTAATGCCTAGAAATCTGCGAACCCCTTTTGTATCTTGGGGTTGGGGAAGTTGTATAATTGCTGCAATCTTATCCGGATCCGTTTTAATAACTTCACTGGTAATAATGTGACCTAAATATCGGGTCTCAGATTTGAAAAACTCACATTTATCCACATTGATCTTCAAGTTTGCCGCCCGTAGTCGTCGAAACACCTCTTTCAAGTTGGCCATGTGCTCCTCAAATGTTTTACCGATTACAATTATGTCGTCGAGGTACGCGAATGCAAATGGTTCCATATCAGGTCCAATGACACTGTATAGGGCTCGTTGAAAAGTAGCTGGTGCGGAATGAAGACCAAAAGGCATGACACGCCACTGATATAATCCTCGACCAGTGACTGCAAATGCGGTATATTGTTTGCTGCCTTCTTCCATTGGAATTTGCAAATATCCGTCCTTGAGATCTAAGCTACTGATGAACTTGGCATTGTGGAGGCGATCAAGAATGGTGTTGATCCGGGGTAGCGGTTAGGCATCCAGTATTGAACGGGCGTTAAGTTGTCGGAAATCCATACAAGTTCCCACGTTTCATTCTTTTTCTTTACTAAAGTAATAGGGAATGAGTATGGACTGCGTGAAAGTTCAATGCAACCCCGTTCGAGTAAAGAACTTACTTCATCGTCAATGATTGCCTGCATAGCTGGATTACGTGGGGTATATCTAATTTTGATCGGTCTGTGATCCTTCATGACGATACGGTGTGTAGCCGCTGTAGAGAGTCCTTGTATTTGGTGAAATTTTTTGAGTTCATCATCCAAGAATTTATGGATTCGTTGTTCCAGCATGTCATCATTCTTTTTACAAACTAAACTAGGGCTTCGAGCACAACTTATCAGCTTTCTTACCTGTTTAAGGGGACCAGCTCTCTCGCGTCCTAAGCTGTCTGTCGGTCCCCAACTAGCGCTTAAACCGGCGCACTGGACCGATGTGTTAAATTCTCGAAGGAAGTCTACTCCAAGAATAATCGGTTCCGTAGCCTCCTCCATTATGAGAAATTCATGGGTCTTGTCCACGTTGCCAAAAATGATAGGGACCTTGACGGCCTTCGTAATTTGTTTTCTCATACCATCAGCTAGAACCACTTCTACATTCGTGTCGAAGTATTTCAACTTGGGTTGGAACCGGTTGGTAAAAGAAGGCATCACAAAACTGCGCGTGGCTCCGGTGTCCACAATTGCGGTGCTTGGTTGTTGGTTAAATAATATGTTAGCCCGTAGTTTTTCTCCTTCCCAAGCAAGGTATGTCGCTGGAGTTCCTTTTTCTGAGGTATGAGATCGCTGGGAGCGAGACCTTGATGGTGGGTCTGTAAGCATACGGTGCTGTTCATTACGTCCTGCGTGGTTTGGGGAGGGTATACTTTCTAAGTCCGCAGCTAGTGTCAGGGGTCATCTAGGTTCGCGAAATCTTTTCTTCGTATATACCATTGGTAATCTGGTAGCGAATTTCGGAAAATTATTTCAAGCTGCTCCTTGGCATTCAATCGGGAATGATACATTAGATCTTGCATGCTTAACAGATAGTCTTTGAAGCTTTCACGTTGTCGTTGGGCACGCCGGCGGATTTCGTCTTCCAACTTCTCGAAATATCGCGGCGGAAGGAAGAAGTCAAGGAAGTCCCGTTTAAACTGTTGCCAGAGTGCCCACGGTTTCTGGTTACTCCTGAACCAAACTAATGCTTTGCCTCTTAACAGCTCAAACATCACGGGAATAACATCACTTGGATCAATACCATACATGCCGGATAACTCCTCCAGACGATCGACGAAATTCAGCACGTCTTTACCTCCGTCATATTTTAAACTCCACTTTCTTATCACTTCGATCGTAGCCACTCGGTCGTCACACTTACGGCCTCTGTCATTGTCTTTAAGTTTGGGCTCGGTACCAACATTTGGTAAATTTTCCTCGCAAGACAGCGTTTTTTCGTCATCGTGCTCATCTACGGGTGCTGTGAGGTGTACCTTGGGGGAACTGGCATCACTCTGCTCATGATGTCTTTGCCACGTGAGTAGTTTCTCACTCAACTTTTCATCGTGGTCGGTATTCACAAATTTGGCCAGTCGCCGCCGCATCTCTTCCACGGTCCCAGAGGTATCTTGTGCGCATTGTAATAGGTAACTTACTAAATCATCTTTTCTTAGGGAGTAAACCCACGATGTTTTTAGCGCTTCACGTGAATTCATCCTTATAACAAAATTTTCCAGGATAGACTTTAGCTTTTGATAAATAAAAAACTTGGTGTAGATATACGGATGGTGGCAGTTCAGTATCTGCTTTGAATTGGACAATATTGTCCCTACTCGGGCGCCAATGTAACGACACGTTTCCGCTCAAAGCTGGGGTAGTTCAGTGGTGTCCAGGGTCGGTACATAAAATAAAACACGGGGGAATTCGTTGAGTAAGGTTGTTTAAAATTTTCCTCTTTATTTAGGCTATTATTCAAATAAAAGGATTTTATAATTTTTACAATATGAAAATTTTCTTACAATCTACGACCGGTCTTTCTTATCTCACTAAAGCAACAATCTAACCACCAGTGTTGATGGTGCAATTAGGTAACCAAAAGAACTACCTAACGAGGATTCGTCCTAGCTGTACTGTCAATGTCTGCGTGATGGTCTGATCAGGAAACTGAGATCGATATAATTAAGGATGGGACCTCTTAATTACATTGATCTCTAAGGCAACCTATTGGAATTGTTAAGTATGGTCACCATTAACAACACGAATTAGATGACTGTGTCCTTAGCGACCGGTAGCGGACAAATTAAGCAGATCAATATTGTTAAGGATCGCACCCCTTAACAACAAAGATCCTTAAGGTATTTAATTGGTATTGCTAAGTATGGTCACCATTAACAACACCAGTCAAATGCCTGTGCCCGTAGCGTCTGGTAGTGTCCAATAAATTCAGATCGGTAAGGTAAAGTAAAGCTACATATCAGAGAGTAAAGCTAAAGTAATATAAAATGATATTATTACAATAAAAATAAATACTGTCGCAACAGTTATGTCTAAAACAGTGGTCTTCACAAAGAGAGTCACACAAAAATACACTGAGAGATGAGATTGATTTCTTCATTTGTATTGTTTTTAACAACTTGAATGAAATTTGTAAAAATTTTCGTTTTAAAAACCTTTAATTTTAAAATTTATACTAATATATTAAAATTATTCATGAAATAAATTGTTTGTAAATGCTATTAACAAATTGAAATGTAGTTAAAAGAAATATAAACATTAATAAGTTTATGTTGCTTATTATCATAACTTCTCAGTGTCTGACCAACCAATTTAGCTCTCTTGAAAACTAAAAAAACATAAACACATACGCAATTTTTGTCTCACACACATGTTTTTGTAATAATTGTGGTTGTCGTTTAACATGATGAAAACAAAGCGTATGGATTTCTTTTTATGAAAGATTTTTAACATTGCAAATTTTTTTATAATTAATTAAGTTTTTCATAGGAAAATAAAACAGAAACTGGTTTCCAGGAATTCTAAAAGTGATATTTGTTAATAAAGTACATTACATTTAATTTTAAACTAATATAATAAGAATTAACGATACGGGTAGTTTTGGTATATTTTAAGAAGCTGTTTGCCAGAATTTTTGTGGAATTAAGCAACCCTGGTTGTAATATTCACGAAGAGAGTAAGAAAAACTAAAAAAATATCCGAACAATTTATTTACCTGAGTAATACTGGTGAAGACCACTGGTCTAAAAATAACACAGCGTCAACGGTGGTATACAAAAATAATATTTACTTCAAATATATGTATGTTATACATGTATATATATATAGTATATTAAATCACAATTCATTTAATAAGAAAAGAAGAAAGAAAGAAAAGAACATTATTTGTAATTCACATACATACTTACATTCTATTTATAAAATATATATTAAGTGTATGTACATATGTATATTATTTTAGCTTACTATTTTAGAGAAAAAAATCAAGGGTACAATAACAATTCAGGTTTATTTAACATTACAAAAAAAAAATGAAAAGAAAGAGAATATTTAAGGCAAAAGAAGGTAGTGTACTCTTAAATACAATAATTGTGGGGCCTAAAACAAGGTGTCCGACTTTTGTCGTCACACACCTAAAACAGTACGAAAGAGTACTGTTTCTTTTTAATTTGTACTGTTTTTGTACTGATTTTTGTGTATTTTACATGTTTTTATATAAAAAAAATTGTTTGCCTGTACAAAGAATATATCTTTTTTATACATAATTTTTTTCGTGTGTATGCTATTTATGTATAAAAGAAAAATATCAATTGTATTTGACAAATTATTAATTTTAAAGCAGGCTTTTACTTTATTACCCATAGAAGTTGTTATTTTCTAAAAAAATAAATTTCAAAAAATGTAATAAAAATAAAATTATAGTCGACTTTAACAAAAAAATATTTTTTTGTTGGGCCCAATTGTGGACTTTAATATTATTTTTCATAAATTTTTTGAAATTGATTTTTTTAGAAAATAACAACTTCTATGGGTAATAAAGTAAAAGCCTGCTTTAAAATTAATAATTTGTCAAATACAGTTTATATTTTTTAAGTTATAAATAATATTCCAAAAGCATAAATTAAATGTTATTGTAATTTTAAGAAAAATTGCCTAAAAATCGATTGAATTTACATACATAATATAGATAATTTTAAAATTCAATTACCAATTTCGAAATCCTATTCATAATTTTTGAAGTTTAATTAATAACTTTTGAAATTTATTAGAACATTCAAAAACAACATTTAATTTTTGTTTTAATCACGTTAGTAACTTAAGATACTATTTATAGTTCGACTAGATCTATATATGTATTGCTTTTTGAAACAAATGCAATATTTTTCGTTACGTTTTCATAGTTTTTAATGTATGTTTTATGTTTTTATTAATTATTTTTAAAAAATATGTAATGTATTGAAGTAAAAGTTATGTTATCAATAAATAAAATATGTACTCTTTTTTTTAAGTACTGTTTTTTTTTGTTAATGTACTTTTTTCACTTTTCAAATATGGCAAACCTGGTCAGTACATATGTATGAAAATGAAAAATATTATACGTGCCAGCGAAAATTTATCTGCGTGCCACTTTGGGCACGCCATCCTTGTGATAGAGCATTTTTAGCAGCTAAGAATGAATGAAACAAACATGACTATACAATCCAAGATTGCTGGCAACTTTGTTTCGTACAAGTCTGTGGATACTGTTACCAGTGACGAATATATTTTGAATTACCCGACGGAGTTTTTGAATTCTTTAAATTTACCTGGATTGCCTCCACATAATGTTGCAGTCACCATAATTCTGCTTTGCAATATTAATCAACCAAGTTTGTGCAATAGTACAAGATTTGCTATCAAAAGATTGATGTCATATGTAATCCACTATTTGAAGTGGAAAATTCAAAGGAAATGATGTATTAATTCCACGCATCCCACTGACTAATAACGACATGTCATTTGAATTTGAACGACTTCAATTTCCAGTCCGCCTTGAATTTGTAGTGAGTAATAACAAGGCGCAAGGACAGTTGTTAAGAGTTCGTGGAGTCAATTTGGAGTATCCGGTTTTCTTATATAGGCAGTTATATGTAGTGTGTTGTGTACCAGAGTAATATTTGTAATCACTAATTTTAAAGACATTATAAAACACATAATAGCTATATTTTTTTTTAAATATAATAATACGAAAATAGATAATATAATATAATAGCATTATTACTAAATAAATGCGTAATAATACTTTTTAATTTTTTTTTTTTTAGTTTCGAACTGGACGAAGTATTGATTTGTCGGCATCGCACGCTCTTATTCCCGATGCTCGGCTTTCAAAAAATGTGCTACCTTCAGGTTATGAAATAAATTTACGTCCAAATATATTGAATAGTAACTTTTTTGGAGACATTAAAATGAACTTGAGCTGGAGTGAGCCGATTAGAAAAATTTCGCTTCACGCACATTTTGATTTGCAAATTATAGAAAAGTCAATAAGATTGTCAAAAATTTCTTGGATGTCCGGGTAACGTTTTTTATGATTTTATTTATTTAGTTGTTTTACCTTTTTACTACCTGTTCATATGCAGTACATTGGATCGTCATATTGAAAACATACCCATTATTCGTGGCGCCAGAATGCCTAAGAAGACAGTATATGAAATACATCTAAAAGAAAAAGTAAATGAATGTCTCCATTGTGAACTTGAAATGAATTTTGAAGGGTATATTTGGGAAACAACAGAGGGCCTTTTCAAAGGCTCTTATACAAATGCAAACGACACTGACAAAAAAATTTATTTGGCAACATATATGAGACCAAATAATGCGCGTCGTGTCTTTCCTTGTTTTGATGAACCAGGTTTTAAGGTAAAAGGTTTATTTCTGCTCGTATCTGTAAGTATATTTACAAAAACTAAACAAAAATATTAAAATATTTTAAGGTACCCTTTTCTGTGTCTATATCACGGCCAAAGAACTATGTTACATTATTCAATACACCATTGCTAAGAACTGAGAAATTGTAAGTATTTCATTTTTTTTTTTTTTTCACTATCTTATTTTATTTAACATTATTAAAGATCACCGAAAGAAAATGAAGATTATGTTGTAGACTACTTTGAAACTACACCGCCAATGTCAACTTTTACTTTTGGTTTTGTTTCCTCACAATTAGAAAAATATGTTCCACGGCAGAGTGAATCAGACTTTGAACCGAAAATATTTATATGGGCAACACAGGATTTACATTCCGAACTAGAGGTACATTTAAGGCTTTATAAAATAAAATCAAAATAATTATATATTTCCAGGTAGTTCACACTAAACTAGTTACTATTTTTAATTTGTTAAAAAAATATTTCAATATTTCAATACCATTGTCAAAAATTGATGTGCTAGCAATACCAGAATTGTCGTCAGTGCGACCAGCAGATAATTGGGGACTACTCATGTTTAAGTAAGTTAAAAGTAAAAAATTATCTTAATGTAATATATGTATAATATATACAAGCATTTATGCATAATTGTATTCGATGCCTTTTTGTTATTTGATTTGGTTTGCTACGTTTACTTGACTTGCAAGGACGTTTTCAGCGGTTAGATTTGTCAATAAATATTACATTTTTCCAATACTCAAAGTCGTTATTTTTGTGAAGTTTCAACCATTTCATGGGTTTTTTAATATATTCTTACATGTAGAGTGCTTTTTTTAATACCATTGTGAAAACATTTCGGATAGTTGCTGGATGTAAAACAATTTGTTCAAAAGTTTCAATGTATTCTGCGGTATTTCATTACTTACTTAGATGGCCATAACAACCCGTTAACGAGTTTCGGCCTGCCTTAACACTAGTCACTAGGCGTCTCTGCTAAACGCACGCCTTTTACAGTTGGTCACACCAATTGACGACAGGGCTTCATCAACTTGGTCTTTCCAACGTGAACACGGTCGTCCTCTACGCCGATGTCCTTCGCTTCGAAACTCTCTATAACGAATTCCAAGGGACTAGAAATTTACTTCGCTATAAAGAAAATTCGCTATATGGAAAAGAAAAACAATATTGTTTCTCTTAACATTTTTTATTTGTAGTAGCAAAGAATATAAATCATATAGAATGTGCATCACGTACAAGTAAAATTTCTTATGGCGGGTCGTAATGTTGGAACCCGCAAAAAGAATTGTTACTCTCTTACTTAGCAAAGAGAATTCGTTTATTCTCTTACTTTGCACACACAACATCACAGTGTATAAGACGATAGCCACAACAAAATTTTTACTTCGTGTTTTTTTTTTTTTGCTTAAGTACAGAACGGTTTCATGCTAACAACAATATTCACATACAATACAATTTATGTGTTTGTTTTTCTTATTCATTTTGGGCTGTTTTCGTTTTTTAAATTTTAAAACTTAGAGAATAATGTTGTTAGTTCAAATATTTTTGTGTATTAAAGAATACAGTGCTCCGATACGACTATGTAAGCTAGTGTAGGGCAAAGCATATGTAATTTGTAGTTGCGCGACGGAAAATACATTCATCTACATCGAATATATAGCGCCCTATTTAATATCGTTATAAAAGTGTAGTTAAGAATATGTTTTATTATTATTATTATTTATTTAAGATCAACAAGTATTCTTATGTTTATTTGAAATAAAAGGTTAACTAAACCAAAAAATGTAATTCCAAAAATATTAAAAAAAAAACAAATATATATTCATTAATGACAAATTTTCGAATGATAAATTGATGATTTTTCAATTATAAGAAAATTGAAAAACTTTTATTTTTAATTTATGTATGTTTAAAATATATAACTGTATGTATATATTCATTTTTAGAAGAAAAGACACTTTAATTTTTTTATGTTAAAAATAAATAATAAATAAATAATAATCAAGATTAAAATTATTTCTTACTTTATACTTCAAAGCATCAAAAAGTATGTATATTTTGAGGATTTTCTTCTCCATAAAAAGGCTAATAAAGTTAATTTTTTTTAAAGATTATTTATTGGATAAAATATCTAATTTTCTTTTTTTGGAACTTCCTTTTTCTGTAGTCCAAGAGCAATGTTTCCGAAGGAGAACCAATAATAGAAAGTCCAATACCTCTATTCTGTGTTGAGAACAAGTGTCGGCAAACCACTCTGGGGTCATTCGTTTACATGACTCAATAATTAAAGATTTTGTACCAATTTTTCGCAGTTCAGATTTAAAGACAGAAAAAGTGTTCTAATTTGTCTTGATTGAGGGACTTTGTCATTAAGAAATATAAATCACCACCTTCCCTTAAAATTTCATTTGTTAACATAAGAATTGAATTTAGGGTGAGTTTCATTTTATTTGAAAAGAAAATACGCTTGTTTTGATCTACAAACTCCACCTTTTTTAAATATTCTAAAAAGAACTGCAAAAGTCAACCTTGATAAGAGCAATCAATGTCTGCGTTACTTATAATTTTAATAAATGATTATCCGCCATTTTCTGTACTTCAGTTTGATAGTTGGCTATAAGGAGAAATATCCTCTGTATTGTCCCCTCTAAGTACCACTTAATAAAAACAAACCTCAACCATATGTGTTCTACGGTACACAGATATATATTATCTAAAAATTTCATCAACGTCTGTACGTTATTTAGGTGAGGCATAAATTTCCCCTTGGGGCGGGTACCTTTACATTTAGGGGTATAAAAAATAGGTGTGAAAATTTACATTTGTTAATCTAAAGTTTTGTAATTTAATAATAAATAAAATTTAATCAAAATTAGTTTGTTGGTTGGGGATAGGAAAAAGTAGCCCTTGCACCGCCCCCTCTGAGTATTTAAAAAAAACGTAAATCATATATGCTGATCAATCTAGATGATCTATCTAGCTTAAAATTTCAACGAAGTCAGTACGTTATTTAGGTGAGGCATAAATTTTCCCTTGGGGCGGGTCAGTTTAGCATTTACGGGTATGAAAAATAGATGTTAGCCGAATCTCAGACCTACCCGATATGCACACAAAATTTCATGAAAATCGGTCGAGTAACTTAGGAGGAGTTTGGCAACAAACACCGCGACATGAGAATTTTATATATTAGAAGATATATATAATTCATACATACATATATAAATTAAAAATAATAATAGAATTTTCTTATAAATAATTGAAAAATCATCAATTTATCATTCGAAAATTTGTCATTAATGAATATATACTTGTCTTTTTATATTTTTGGAATTACATTTTTTGGTTTAGTTAACCTTTTATTTCAAATAAATATAAAATCAATTGTTGAGCTTAAATAAATAATAATAATAAAATATATTTCTAACTACACTTTTATTACGATATTAAATAGGGCGCTATATATTTGATGTAGATTAATGTATTTTCCTTCGCGCAACTACAAATTAAATATGCTTTGCCCTACACTAGCTTACATAGTCGTATCGGAGCACTGTATTCTTTAATACACAAAAATATTTGAACCAACAACATTATTCTCTAAGTTTTAAAATTTAAAAAACGAAAACAGCTCACAATGAATAAGAAACACAAACACATAAATTGTATTGTATGTGAATATTGTTGTTAGCATGATACCGTTTCTGTACTTAAGCAAAAAAAAAAAACACGAAGTAAAAAATTTTATTGTGGCTATCGTCTTATACACTGTGATGTTGTGTGTGCAAAAATTTTGTTGTGGCTATCTTGCTGTGTGATGTTCTTGTTATAGTTGTTGGAGTTTCGTCACTGTATGTACTGTGGCTGAACGAAAAAACCTAAACAACAATGCAAAAGAAATAAAACACACATTAGCACAGTGCATACACTGTGACATTAGTTTCTCTTTGGTTTCTCTTGTTTTGTTACGCTCTTTTCTTTTGTTTTGCCTTTTGCCCTTCCTTCCCGCGTCAGAAAAAATGTTGACAAAATATTTGGATAAGTGTTGAGATGCGCATTCTATATGATTTATATTCTTTGGTTTTACCTAATTCGTTATATGTAGATTGAAAACGCGTCAATCTTGAAGTTACGGTCGCAAAAATACTTCGTTATAAGGAAATATTCGCTATATGGAATATCGTTATATGGAGATTATAATACACTCAAAGTAGACCCAAAACACAGTGTTCTTATAATTGCTTCGCAATAAAGAAAACTTCGTTATACAGGAGTTCGTTATAGAGAGTTTCGACTGTATGTATGTATATTTATTTTACATTTTTTTATTTTTTCATATTAAATTCTTTTGCCAATTCTTATTTTTATGTATGTATAGGTATGTACATGGTGAAATTACTTACAAGGTGGTGGCAGGTGAATATAGTACAAAAACAACAGGGAATTTGTTTTTGTTTTTTCAGCTCTTTAATGTCAAAAGCAGGTATGGTGAATTAAAAAAGCACATGTCAGAAGTGTGTGTGTGTATTTTTAACAACATACATGTCTCTACACCAAAACAAAAACACGAATCCACACAAAGCAAAATGTAAACAAAACATAAATACAAACAAAACTTTTGACAGGAGCAGTATGACAAAAAAAAAAACCCAGCTGGGTTGGCAACACCACCTTGTAAGTAATTCCACCATGGTCTGTACCCAATTGTTTGGTTAAATTATTTTTGTTTGTATATGAAAGCATACATATGTATCTCTAAATAGTGTTTTGTGAATATAGTGCTTTAATAAACAAATATCTTTTTTAATGTCATTATCACTTGTGAAGATTGTTGATTTTATTTAACAATCTTCGTAACAAAATTGCTTTCAGAGGCCGATATGCTTATATACTTTACAAATAAAAAAAAATAATTTTTGATTATTATTCATTCGGAAGAAACAATAGAAAGAACACAATTTTGTGTCATAAAGAGATATACTAGATATGTATATCTGTGTAATACTTTTGGTTAAAAAAATAAAAAATAAGTAACTATTTTTTTTTATAAAAAAAAATTAAATTTACAAGAGAAGAAAAAAAAAAGTTAATTAAATAAGAAGGAGAAATAAGTGAATGAACTCTTCTACGCAAATTTTGGATTTTCTATAATTTGGGAAGATTGCTACAATTTAGAAACACGAAGCAGAAGCCAAGATCAAAATTTTGAAAAGGATATCAAAAATTTATCAGGACGTTTGTAGAATTTTTTATAAAATATACCCAAGAATATTTTTCAAAGAGGTAAAAACTTCATAAGAAAAATAAAGAGGAAAAAACTTGATAAGAAAAATAAAGAGAAAAATAGAAATGAGGCAAGAAAGGTAAAAAGGTAAAAAGGTGATTTGTGACAAATAAATTTTGGAAATTTTGAGTCTAGTATCATGCGAAATATGCAAAATTTATTGTATTAAAAAAATAAAGATTAATAATTGATTATATAAAAAAGAAGTAAAAGAAAAACTTATTAAAACAAAAAAAAAAAAAAAAGGAAAGAAGAATAAATTTTAAAATTATAAAAAAAAGATATGTGCAATATATAAATAAAATAATTGTTCATTAATTAAAAATTTTGCTATATAATGTTCGAACTTTTATATATTTACAATTTTATAAAATTTGAGTGATTGCAATTTGTAATTTCATTAATTATTCTTTATTATTTATATATGTATGTATGCCTTTAATAATTTATTTGAATTTGTATTGTATTAGAAGAATTTCAATTTACAAAACCATTATCGTCATCGAGCGCTTGAGGACCTAATGCTGTTGCAGTAAAATTGAAAACGTAAGTTTTATATCATTTATAATACAATATCTTATTTACATATGTTAAATGTTTAGATACATGTCTTTTTATTGGAAATACATTAACTTCCTTTAGCACTATTTTTTTTTATTTTTGTTATTCTGTCAATCCTTTTCTTAACTTATTTTTTTTAATAAGTATATGTTAACTTTCTTTCTTTTAAATGCAAATAATTTTAATAAATTAATTTGATTGTTTTGTAATATGAATTGCTAAATTGTTTGAATTCATTTCGTGAAAAGATTAGAAGAGGAAGGTAGACCAATGTACTTATATAAGTCAAAGTTCACTAGGTTATTAACAAAATACAGAATATGTATGTATTAGCTATCCTAATAAATTTTACTTTTATGTTCGAATTTCATTTACTTGTCTCTCTTGGAAAAAGAATCCGGCCCCAGACTGAGCACAGCCGGCTGATAGGGTAGCTTCTGTTTCCGAGAGAGCAAGACCACAGGGTGGAATCGTTACATAAATTTAATGGCGCCCAACGTGGGGCCCTCAGCATACATTACTGTGCAATGAAAGCACAATTTAAAATATAAAACATAATTAATATCTCAATGCTGAGGTCTCCTTTTTTATCTTATTTGTTATTTGTGTATGTGAAAATATTAAAAATTCAGCACAACTCTATTTTGATTTTTGGTAAATTACAATTGTGAATTCCATACAATAGAGATTTGCTATATTTTAGCAGATACTAATATCATTGAGACTTTTGGTGAATGGATAATTTCATTACCATACTCTTTGATTATATCTTCATTGTTTTGATTTTTCTTTTTTATTATTAAATATTGAGATTTTTGTTTCTTACCAATGAGTGGGATTCAAACTCAAAACTTGATATGGCATACTTATATATACATATATATATAGATATTTATTTGTCTAATCAATGTTGAATATTTTGGGAAGGACTTTGTATTATTGGTTAAAATACCGAAAAACAACCCCTTTATATCGAACATTTGATCAGTTTAATTTGGTGATGTGGAATAATAATATTAGTTGGTCTGCCTTCATTTCTTTTCTGAGTAGCGAAATGTTTACACTTAACTACAGTGAAAGCTCCACTGGCGGACAGCTCTAATAGGCGCACATATCCGATAGACGGACGATTTTATAAGTTCCGTCAATTAGATTGTATTTTAACGAAATATCCCCTGGACGGACATCTCCCGTAGGCGGACAGAAATGCTTCGACGGTCGGTGTCCGCCTATGGGAGCTTTCACTGTATTTATCTTTAAAACATTCAATAAATTTTGTACATACTTTCGAATTCTTTTTATATACTGCGTTACTTTTAATACTGTTTTACCATGCCTCTTACGCGAAGTAGAGAAGATCTTTCAAGATTGGAACCTAGAGAATCCTCAAACGCATTATTTGTTGATATGGAAGGAAATGCAAATAATTCGAATATTGGACCTGTTACGCGGTCAATGAGCAGGTCAAATAGAGCCCCTATGATTAATAGTGAGAGACTAGAACCTCACCAAGATTATGCCTCTGCTGAGGAAAATAGATCTTCTTCGACATCGGTAGATGAAGATAGAATTCGACAAATGATAACCAATTCTCTCACCAATTTTCGAAGCGAATTAATAACAGAGATAGGTGTTATTTTTAATAACAATAATTCTAATAGTAGTTTGGATAACAGGGGTCGAATGGCTTCAGGCTATCAAAATCAATCTGGTTCTAACGATATTCCGAATGCCAATGAAAATCCGGAAAAAGTTTTAAATATTATCCGAAATTGGCGAATAAAGTTTAATGGTCATTTTGGTGACATAGATGTCGATGAATTTATTTATAGAATCAATATTTTAACTTCTAATACGCTAAATGGAAATTTTTCTTTGTTGTGTAGTCATGCCTATAGCATTTTTGAAGGCAAGGCATTAGATTGGTTTTGGAAATACCACCAAAGAAATGAAAATATAGAATGGATTTCATTGACTAGTGCGCTCAGAAGACAGTACAAATCCATTTATTCCGATTTTGATATAAGAGATGATATTAGGCGGTATAAACAAAAACAAAATGAACCATTCGACGAATATTTAGATGCAGTTATTGCTATAGCAGATAAACTTAAAACACCTATGTCTGAATTAGAACTCTGTGAAAGCGTTTTACGTAATCTTAAACCGGAAATTAGACATGAATTGCTGCATGTTAATATTATCCAAATTTCTCAATTACGATACGAAGTTCATAAACATGAAAAATTTATGAATGAAATTAAAATGAATAACTCGTTTAAAAATATAAATATCAGACGCCAGGTTGCTGAAATCGAATTTGAGTCCCATCACTTTGGCAAAGGAATAGTGAATGAAGATGCTGAGATATGCGCTGTTAATAAAACACTTGTTTGCTGGAATTGTGATGGACAAGGACACATGTATAAAGACTGTACTAAAGAAAAACGAATATTTTGTTATGGATGTGGTTTGAAGGAAACATATAAACCCAATTGTTTAAAATGCAAGCAGCAGGGAAACTTGAAAAAGGATGTCCTTCAACAAAAGAAAGGACGTCCAAATTTAAATCGAAAATAAATACTTGTAATGATATTTCTAAGACTGCTAAAATTACTAAAGACAAAACAAAATTAAGAAAAGAAAAGAAGAATTTACGAAGTGCAAATAGAATGCGAAATTATTGGTATAGATTAAAAAAATTAAAGAAGTATACAATTGCTTCAATTTTAAGGAAGGAAACTGATTCAAGACCATTTATTAACCTTACCATTTGTGATAAATTATATTTTGCCCTACTTGATAGTGGTGCAAATAAAAGTGTTTTTGGAGGAGACCTTGCAAAGGTAATTCAATCACATTCTGAATTTATAAAATGTCATGGCAATGTTAAAACAGCAGATGGGCAGAAACAAAAAATTGTGGGAACTATATTACTAGACGTTACATTTCTTAAACGTAATGAAAAATTTGAATTTTTAGTAATACCATCAATATCACAAGATATAATTTGTGGAATCGATTTTTGGCAAAAATTTGGCTTAAATATTTCAACTAATAATGTAATAAATGAAATAAGTGAATTAGATTCAAATCAAATTCCCCTAAATGAACTTCAGAGAAGAAAATTAAATATGATAATAGATATGTTTCCAAATTCCGAACGTGATGGTCTTGGTAGTACAACATTAATAGAACACCATATAGATACGGGAAATGCAACTCCAATTAAACAACGATATTATCCAATATCTCCAGCTAGAGAAAAGTTATTATGTAAGGAGATAGATAGGATGTTGGATTTAGGTGTCATAGAGGAATGTCAAAATTCGCCTTGGTCATCACCAGGTGTATTAATTGTTAAACCTGAGAAGGTACGTTTTTGTGTGGACAGTCGTAAATTAAATTCAGTGACAATTAAGGACGCATACCCAATACCGAATATTGACGGAATAATTTCTAGACTTCCTCCAGTTTATTTTATTTCAAAAGTTGATTTAAAACACGCCTTTTGGCAAATTAAACTGGACGAATCTTCAAGACCAAAGACAGCTTTTACCATCCCTAATCGGCCATTGTATCAATTTACAAGAATGCCGTTTGGATTGTGCAATGCACCACAAACTATGTGTAGACTTATGGACATTGTCATTCCGTATAATTTAAAATCAAACGTATATATATACCTTGATGATTTACTTATTGTTTCTAAAGACTTTGATGAACACTTAGAACATTTGCATAAAGTTTCAGTTCAATTGAATAATGCGGGTTTAACAATTAATGTTCGAAAAAGTAGCTTTGCCATTACAGAGGATCAATATTTAGGATACATTGTTGGAGGAGGATCAATGAAAGTTGATTCCAGTAAAATAAAAGCCATATCGGAGTTTCCAGTACCAAAGTCTATACGTCAACTTAGACAATTTTTAGGGATGGCTGGTTGGTACAGAAGATTTATAAATGATTATGCAACAGTGTCTTTTCATTTAACGGAATTACTTTCAAAAAAGAAAACATTTCGCTGGACGGAGGATGCTCAAAAAGCTTTTGATAAACTTAAGTTGAAGTTAACAACAGCTCCTGTATTGGTACATGCAGATTTTGAAAAACCATTTATTGTTCAGTGTGATGTTAGTACATTTGGAATAGGTGCAGTTTTGGCTCAACTAGATTCAGAAGGTAATCAGAAACCGATTGCTTTTATGTCTCAGAAACTTAACAAAGCCCAACGAAATTATTCAATAACAGAGCTGGAATGTTTTGCTGTTATTCTTGCAATTAAAAAGTTTAGAGCTTACATCGAGGGGCATGAATTTAAGGTAATAACAGATCATGCAAGCCTAAAATGGTTAATGCGACAAAAGGATTTATCTGGAAGATTGGCTAGATGGGCACTTAAGCTTCAAGGATTCAATTTTACCATTGAACACAGAAAAGGAAAAGATAACGTTGTTCCTGATGCCTTGTCAAGAGTATTTGAGGGTGAAACGGAAAATCAGGCTGCTGAATTAGAGCTAGAAGTTTTGCCATATGTTGATTTGGAGTCGAAAGCTTTCGAAGGATTAGAATATAGTAAATGGAGAGAGGAATATGAGAAATTAAAATCTCCTGACTTCAAAATCGTTGGAAAATGTATTTATAAAAGAACTTCTTTTGATACAGAATCTACTGATGATAAGGAAATTTGGAAATTATTAGTTCCAAGTATTTTGAGAAAAGATATCTTGTATTCAGCTCATAATATTCCTACATCTGCGCATTTTGGTATAGCTAAAACAATAGAACGCATACGAAGGTATTTTTATTGGCCAGGTCTAGTAGCTGATGTGAAAAACTATATAGGAAATTGTGATAGTTGCAAAACTTCAAAAACCCCCACTATGTTGCTTAAACCTCCAATGGGACAAATGGTAGAAACACAAAGGCCATTTCAAAGGCTATATATTGATTTTATAGGTCCATTACCGCGTACAAAGAAAGGAAATATTGACATATTTATAATTTTAGACCATTTTTCAAAATTCACATTTTTAAAATCATTACGAAAGTTTACATCGAAAAATATTATTGACTACCTTAAGGTGAATATTTTTGATTGCTATGGAGTGCCGGAGGTTATTGTTTCAGACAATGGATCACAGTTTCGATGCAAAGATTTTAAAATATTTTTAATCAAACATGGAGTAAAACATATGACAACAGCATTGTATAGTCCTCAATCCAATGCTAGTGAACGGGTGAATAGGTCAATAAATGAAGCATTACGTTCATATGTAAAAGAGAATCATCAAAATTGGGACGTATATATTAGCAGTGTAAATTGTGCTCTAAGGAATAGCGTTCATCAAACAATAGATAGAACTCCATATGAAATTGTTTTTGGTCAGACAATGGTTATTCATGGAGAAGATTATCGCTTGTTAAAGAATCTTAATTTACTTAGAGAAACAGATAATTGCTTATTACGACATGATAAAACCTATATTTTAAGAGAATCAATTCAAGCAAAAATTAAGAAAGCTTTCAGTAAAAATGAAAGAAGATATAATCTTCGTTCAAAGAAAAGAGAGTTTGAAATAGGTGAAGAAGTAATAAGAAGAAATTTCGCACAGAGTTCTTTCTCTAAAAAGTTTTGTACAAAACTAGCTCCTAAGGGTGTGAAAGCAAAAGTAATTAGGAAATTAGGTCAGTTTTATTACGAATTAGAAGATTGCTTAAGTAAAAATATTGCGGTGTATCATACAAAAGATATTTGGAAATAATAATAATTTTTTTTTTTTTTTTTTGGTAGTCTGTGTGTGAAGATTGTTGATTTTATTTAACAATCTTCGTAACAAAATTGCTTTCAGAGGCCGATATGCTTATATACTTTACAAATAAAAAAAATAAAAAAATAAATTTTTTTTTAACAAGAAAACCTTAGAAAATTTTTTAGTAGGAAAAAAAAATAATTTTTGATTATTATTCATTCGGAAGAAACAATAGAAAGAACACAATTTTATGTCATAAAGAGATATACTAGATATGTATATCTGTGTAATACTTTTGGTTAAAAAAATAAAAAATAAGTAACTATTTTTTTTTATAAAAAAAAAATTAAATTTACAAGAGAAGAAAAAAAAAAGTTAATTAAATAAGAAGGAGAAATAAGTGAATGAACTCTTCTACGCAAATTTTGGATTTTCTTATAATTTGGGAAGATTGCTACAATTTAGAAACACGAAGCAGAAGCCAAGATCAAAATTTTGAAAAGGATATCAAAAATTTATCAGGACGTTTGTAGAATTTTTTATAAAATATACCCAAGAATATTTTTCAAAGAGGTAAAAACTTCATAAGAAAAATAAAGAGGAAAAAACTTGATAAGAAAAATAAAGAGAAAAATAGAAATGAGGCAAGAAAGGTAAAAAGGTGATTTGTGACAAATAAATTTTGGAAATTTTGAGTCTAGTATCATGCGAAATATGCAAAATTTATTGTATTAAAAAAATAAAGATTAATAATTGATTATATAAAAAAGAAGTAAAAGAAAAACTTATTAAAACAAAAAAAAAAAAAAAAAGGAAAGAAGAATAAATTTTAAAATTATAAAAAAAAGATTTGTGCAATATATAAATAAAATAATTGTTCATTAATTAAAAATTTTGCTATATAATGTTCGAACTTTTATATATTTACAATTTTATAAAATTTGAGTGATTGCAATTTGTAATTTCATTAATTATTCTTTATTATTTATATATGTATGTATGCCTTTAATAATTTATTTGAATTTGTATTGTATTAGAAGAATTTCAATTTACAAAACCATTATCGTCATCGAGCGCTTGAGGACCTAATGCTGTTGCAGTAAAATTGAAAACGTAAGTTTTATATCATTTATAATACAATATCTTATTTACATATGTTAAATGTTTAGATACATGTCTTTTTATTGGAAATACATTAACTTCCTTTAGCACTATTGTCAATCCTTTTCTTAACTTATTTTTTTTAATAAGTATATGTTAACTTTCTTTCTTTTAAATGCAAATAATTTTAATAAATTAATTTGATTGTTTTGTAATATGATAATATTTCTCCTTCTTATTTAATTAACTTTTTTTTTCTTCTCTTGTAAATTTAATTTTTTTTATAAAAAAAAAATAGTTACTTATTTTTTATTTTTTTAACCAAAAGTTCTTATACAGATATACATACATATATATCTTTTTTTAGACACAAAATTATGTTCTCTCAATTGTTTCCCCCGAATGAATAATAATCAAAAATTATTTTTTTTTTCTACTAAAAAATTTTCTAAGGTTTTCTTGTTAAAAAAAATTAATTTTTTTATTTTTTTTTATTTGTAAAGTATATAAGCATATCGGCCTCTGAAAGCAATTTTGTTACGAAGATTGTTAAATAAAATCAACAATCTTCACACACTAAATATATCCATTATTTTTAATTATTTTATGAAAAACAATTTTTTTTTTTAATAAAACAAATTTTAAGAGCAAACAAATCAATGACAATGAATTTTTTCTGATCGTCTATTTTTGACATTTCATATTGTGTAAGACAATTACTTTTGTTATACAGAAACCAATTTACACACAGAAAAATTTACAGTCTTACGTTGTTTGTGTAAAACAATTACGTTTGTCTTATAGAACCCCAAAATGATTATTGTTTGTTGTTTTGACAATTTAGAAACAATAATTGTCTCCTGGAAACATGCTGTAAAATGTTGTACAATGGCTTTTGTGTGCTGTTGTTTTTTGTTCTCTGTTTTTGCTGTACCCTTTTATTTTATTTGCAACTACAATCAGTATTTGCTCATGAGAAAAATACAATACTGTAAAATTTTAGCGTCTTGTGCTCACCTCTAGTATATATTGTTATACCAACTTAACGCACTGACTTTTTGATATGAACTGTTGCTTTTCTTTTTTATTTGTTTTGCTTTTAAGTTAGAGATGTTTTATGTGAAATTCAATGGAGAGTTTTGTCATTGATGGTAGCTTTTGTTCACGATGTGGATAACTTCTTCACTTCTATGTATCTATGTATATCTATATATTCAATATTCCAATACAATGCACTGCATTTAGTAGGGGTTTACTCCTGAGTATTGGTCTTAAATAAAAAAAAAAAAAAAAAAAAAAAAAATGCAGTACATACATATTTTGTTTTGATACGAGAAAAATAAGTGAATGAAGGAAAAATAAAAAATTTTACAATTTGGTAATACAGTCGAAAGCATGGTGGAATTACTTACAAGGTGGTGTTGCCAATCCAGCTGGGTTTTTTTTTTGGTCATACCGCTCCTGTCAAAAGTTTTGTTTGTATTTATGTTTTGTTTACATTTTGCTTTGTGTGTATTCGTGTTTTTGTTTTGGTGTAGAGACATGTATGTTGTTAACAATACACACACACACTTCTCACATGTGCTTTTTTAATTCACCATACCTGCTTTTGACATTAAAGAGCTGAAAAAACAAAAACAAATTCCCTGTTGTTTTTGTACTATATTCACCTGCCACCACCTTGTAAGTAATTTCACCATGGTCATACCGCTAATGTCAAAAGTTTTGTTTATATTTATGTTTTGTTTACATTTTGCTTTGTGTGTATTCTTGTTTTTTGTTTTGGTGTAGAGACATATATGTTGTTAACAATACACATACACACTTGTGACATGTGCTTTTTAAATTCACCATACCTGCTTTTGACATTAAAGAGCTGAAAAAACAAAAACAAATTCCCTGTTGTTTTTGTACTATATTCACCTGCCACCACCTTGTAAGTAATTTCACCATGGTCGAAAGTGTATGTCCACACTCGGCGAGGCGAGTCGGCAACTTTTGTAGTTTGTAGACGATTACGGTGAGGGGAACAAAAGAAGAAAAATACTTGCCCGTTCTCGGCGATTCTTTATATTCCCTCATTCGTTTATTTCTTTGTAGTTGATTATTTGACATTTCCTTTCATATTTTTTTTTCGCTTTTTGGTGTACACGTCTTTTTCGTACAATCGCAGCGTTCGTTTTTCTTATGTTTTTTCTTTTTAATAAGTGCAGCGTTGCCAGTTTATGTGTAATTACACAAAAATGGAAGAGAACACTTTTTCTTTAAATATTTTGAAATCATAAATTTTTATATAACTTTGTCTCATCATTATTTCAATTAAATTATTTATAATAAATTAATTCAATTCTTAATGTTTTTAAGCAGCCCATAATATTGGTCACCATACAATTTCATTTCATAGAAATCAAAGATTATTCAATACCACAAACAATATGAATCTTATGATAGCAAGATGTCGGTTAGAAACTACGAAGCAACGCGTTCAATATATGGATAGTATGAAATTTAATAATCTCCTTTAAGATATTAAAAATATAAAAAGAATTTCAATTTTCAAGAAAAGGGTAAAGGAATATTTGCTTCAAGACTTAGAAACTCTTTTCATATGATTTACAGCAATCGTATACAATATCCTATAAATTAATAATTAAACTTTGTGTGTATATATTACTATTTTTTTACTTCTTTTATTTCTTTCCTTTCTTTTGTAAATTATATAAATATATAGAATTAAATATCTTAAAATAAAATATTTGGGGTATTCAAATGCTCGTTTTAAAGTCATATATCATGCATAACTGGCCTTTACAACCCTGTGTCAGGATTACGGCCTAGCTTCTCGCCGTATTATATATCATAAAACGAAAAAATATGATTGCTGTAAACAACCCGTCATAGTTTAGTATAATATTTTTAATTTTATTATTTTGTTATTTTTTATTTTTCAATTTATGACAAAATGGTAAACATAGGTTGAAAAGTATTATTGTTTTATGACTTTTTTATTCAAAGACCAACAACAAATTTTTTAAACTATTTTAAAATTGTATGGTATTATGACAATATGACTTGATAGGACCCCGTTTGAATATCCCAATTATATATTGTACATGTGTAATTCAAAGCTGTAAATATTTTACCGGCTCGCCTCAATAATGACTATGTGATGCTGAGGCAATCAAAATTTGATATGCTAATAATATAAAGGAATGAATAATAATAAAAACAAAAACAAAAAAATTCTTTACGCATTAATAGTAAAACATTTAAATATTTTCAAGCTGACTATCAAAATTTATACCAATTTTAAAATATGTCCACTGGTGAGCTAAAGCAAACATTTTAGGAAATTATTAACTTATTGTTTACAGCAATCATATTTTTTCGTTTTATTGTTTTATGATATGTATATGACTTTAAAACGACAATTTGAATCCCCCAAATATTTTATTTAAAGATATTTAATTCTATATATTTATATAATTTACAAAAGAAAGGAAAGAAATAAAAGAAGTAAAAAAATAGTAGTTTCCAACAAGTAGGAGGTACATTTTCTTCTCCTAGTAAAACGACATCATCTTTTTGCAGGTTCATATTCTTTGTTTACCACCTCGTTCTAGGCTGAAGAGATAGAAGATAGTCATTTGACCAACGGGACCAAAACTACTGCGTTAATTCGTTAATTAAGAAATGGCCAGGACTAGGAAAGGGAAAATTATCAGAGTCAGCTTGTACCAATGGCCTAGAGTTAAGAAGGGCTTCAATTCTGGTTAACAGTGTGGTTAATTCCTCATAGTTAAGTACGGCTTGTGGATTCATCAAGTTTATTCCTGCATGGAGATTACTTAAGTGACAGACATGAACAATTTTCAAAGTAATACGACATTCCTTAAATAGAATTAATTGATGTTGAGTATCATACGGTATATCTGTTTTGGAAAGTCTACCTCCCACACGTAATACACCACGCTCATCTAAAAATTGTGAAATTTTCTCTACTTTTTGTTAGCTATAGGAGCATTTTTCTTTATATTTTTATGACTTCAGCAAACTAAGTAAATGCGGATTTTACTCATTGATGGAATTAGTTGAAGTTTTAGGTTAGATGACGTAATTGAAATATCAAATACATTTTGTTATTTGATAGTCGGTACGTCAGCTGTCAATCAGTAAAAAAAAATTTTTGATCGGTTGCGTGGTGTTTGTTTAGCGTCTGTTGAAAAATGGAAAATCAAAAGGAAAATTTTCGTCATATTTTGCTTTTTTATTTCCGGAAAGGAAAAAACGCTTCGCAAGCTCATCAAAAGTTATGTGCTGTTTATGGTGACGAAGCCTTAAAAGAACGGCAGTGTCAAAATTGGTTTGCCAAATTTCGTTCTGGTGATTTTTCACTTAAAGATGAAAAACACTCCGGTCGTCCAGTTGAAGTGGACGACGACCAAATCAAAGCAATAATTGATTCAGATCTTCACAGTACAACACGTGAGATTGCAAGAAAGCTTCGTGTATCACATACATGCATTGAAAATCTCGTAAAGCAACTTGGCTATGTACGAAAACTTGATGTATGTATGATGATGAACTGAAAGAAATTCATTTAACACAACGCATTCACATCTGCGATTTGTTAACTAAACGAAATGAAAACGATCCATTTTTAAAACGATTGATAACTGGTGATGAAAAATGGGTTCTTTACAACAATGTCAATCGGAAAAGATCGTGAAGCAAGCCAGGTGAACCAGCGCAAACAACATCAAAAGTTGATATTCATCAAAAGAAAGTTCTGTTATCAGTTTGGTGTGATTACAAAGGAATTGTCTACTTCGAACTTTTACCACCCAATCGAACGATAAATTCAGATGTCTGCATTGAACAACTAACAAAATTGAACAATGCAGTTGAAGAAAAGCGGCCCGAATTGGCAAATCGTAAAGGTGTTGTATCCATCATGACAATTCAAGGCCACACACATCTTTGGCCACTCGGCAAAAATTATTGGAGCTTGGTTGGGATGTTTTACCACATCCACCATATAGTCCAGACCTTGCACCATCTGATTACTTTTCATTTCGATCTTTGCAAAACTCCTTGAATGGTAAAAATTTCAATAATGATGATGATGTCAAATCGTACCTTGTTCAGTTTTTTTCTCGTAAAAACCAGAAGTTTTATGAACGTGGAGTTATGATGCTGCCTGAAAGATGGCAAGAGGTCATTGCTCAAAATGGGCAATACATTACATAATAAAGTTATTTCGTTCCTCGAAAAAATTTACTTTTATTTTCTAAAAAAAATCCGCAATTACGTAGTTGCCAACCCAATAAATTATATTCTGTGAAGAGCAATTCATCAACGTGCAGTGGTAAATTATCTCTAGGCTTAGATTAAAATAATTGTATTGTTCTATAACAGTATGCTAGGACTCGTATTATTCGTCTAAAATTAGATATTCGCTCATTTAAATTAGTAAATACGCGTGGAAACATGTTTTTTTAAATATGTAATGCAAATAATTTACTCACTTGTAACTCCTCGTCAGTGTGAACATCTTTAAGTGAATATGGCCAGTCATTGGAATTTTGTATTAAGAAAGGGGGGCCTTTAAACCATAGGTGATTTTCAACAAGATGACTAGAACTAACGCCTCTACTTGCTCTATCAGCAGGATTGCATTTAGTAGGTACATACCTCCATCTGACATCAGGAAGTACTTCTATATAAAATCCAGTTCGATGAGCTACAAAAGCCTTCCATTTACTAGGGTGAGATGACAGCAAAGCCAACACAGTTTTACTATCTGACCAACAAGTAATATATTTTGTCTTTATATTTAGAAAAAGGTATTAAATACTCAAAGAATTTGGTCACTTTTAGATTAAAGTTTCGTTGTAATAACCAAAAGCAATTTGTCTGTCCGATAACATCCTACCTTTAACTAAAGGCAAAGACCCCGCCAAGAAGTCCATATACAAGAAACCGCTCCCTGACATTTCCAATCTATTCCACTAGAAACCAATGATCAGGAGTACAGCGTCACCTTCTGAGAAGATAACAACTAATCTACTAAAGACGCTCACCATTCACATTCAACATCCACCGAGAGATAAGGCAATTGCTGTTTGACCATTCAAGTGTGAAGGTATAACACTGGCCCTTGAGTGGTCAAATTGACAGCAACTTGTCCAATCAACAAACAGGCGCATAATATACAAATATCTATAAAAAAAAAAAACAAAAAAAATTTCTATCTATCAACCATCTTCGCATTCCAATACAATGAACTACATGAGTAGGGGTTTATCCCTGAGTATTGGTCTTAAAAAAAATGGGCCTTAAAGGTGCAACTTTAGTTTTAGCCATCACAAGGTTTGTAGAAACTATACCATCTGATGACATTCAGTTTCTATAGAAAATATAATTCGCGGAATATTAATATTATTAAGCAAATGAAATTCGGAAAACAATTGTTCAGGTACAGATCTAATATCTATACAATATTTAGACTTTTTTCAGTTTTTAATTTATTGCATTTTTTTCTCTTTTCAAAACTTTTCCGAAAAATTAAAGCATCCAGTGTGGTTTATAAGGATTGATCGGACTTAATTACCAATATATATGCCACAAAAGAAAAACAATATTCAAAGTCAACGTTGTTGAAAGAGTTGTCAACAATTTGTTGTATGCTGTTTTTCCAAACAGCGAGAAGTAATTCCACTCTACTCTCTATCTTAACCTAAAACTAACATTTTTATTTCGTTATCAATATTTGCCTACATTCCATTATTAGGTTTGCCTGGGCTTTTGCATCTTTCTATCACTTTAAACAATTTATTATTTAGGGATAGATATGAGTAATATGTCGTCATCTAAGGACGAATCGAATCTATAGTTTTTAAAATGATTTTGTAAATGATCTTTGCATGATATTTAAAACTAAAATTTTTATGTCATCTTTTATAAAAAATTTAAATTAAAAATTTGGTATACATTTATTTACTGGATTTTGGGATCCCGCAATAAAATTCGCGGGATTCGGGATCTGGCAAATCCCGGGATTGGCATCCCTAGTTAGGGTTAACATGTTCGTTTATGACCCACACAACTCTTATACCAAGTCTAAATAGATCATATGCCCAAAATAATGTTGGGAAGGGAACCTCAGGTGCGTAAAGAATTAGGATAATATTGTCCTATAAGGCGTCATTATATCTCATTTTACGCTTCTCGGTTAGTAATACTCGGACCATGGGATTGACGTACATATATACTGGAGTATCTATCTTCACCTTTACTTTAGTTTAAGTAATGAATTTAGAAATCTGATTGTACTTACTTTTGCATCAGTTCAAATGTATTTACACTATAGAATTTGGTTATCTGGTTTAGATCAAAGTTTTAATAAAGTTCAAGAAGTTCTATAAAGTGTGTTGTAAAAAAATAAATAAATAAATCTTAAGTGAAGTATGTAGTCCATATACAAAAATATTATAAAAGCTATCTAGCATCAATTAGGCTTACAACTATTAGGAACGGAAAAATTTATCTAAACAAAATAAACATTAGCTATATTGGTGTCATTGATTTCTGGATTCTGCTTACCTACGATAGTAAGTTAGATTTCATAATAAAAGCCCACCTAACCAGATATTAACTTCCAATGTAACTGTAGTGTTTCTATTAAAACAACGCAAACTTGGATTTATTGTAAAGTGTGTGTGTTCCATAATTTTTCTTTTATGGATTACTTTTCAGAATATGTAAGTTTAAAAAAATATTTCCTTATTTCCTATTACCCAATTCACAAAATTTTATAGTTGTCGTAGATCGGTAGAAACTATAACAAACTACAACTATTGTACATTAGGGTGGGTCAATTTTTTTGCCTACTAAGCGTATAGCAAAATCGTAATCTACGAGAAATTCTAAGAACTTTTTCCAAAGAAACCATGGTTCTAAAATCAAAATCGAGCTTCCGGTTTTTTACGAGAAAATTTGGTGTTCAGGTCATCCGAAAATAATGCTATTTTTTTGGAAGTATTCATTGCAATTGGTGAATAGTTGACCTGTAATGCTGGAAGAGGGCTTATTTTAAAGGAAATTATCTCAGCTTTCTATATCTGTCCTCATTTTTAGAAAATTATTTACCCAAATAATGGTTTTGGAGGTTCATGTCACAATAATAATAGTTTTAGGTTTTTAACAGTTTTACTATTAGTATTTTGACATAAACCTCCAAAACCATTATTTGGGTAAATAATTTTCTAAAAATGAGGACAGATATAGAAAGCTGAGATAATTTCCTTTAAAATAAGCCCTCTTCCAGCGTTACAGGTCAACTATTCACCAATTGCAATGAATACTTCCAAAAAAATAGCATTATTTTCGGATGACCTGAACACCAAATTTTCTCGTAAAAAACCGGAAGCTCGATTTTAATTTTAGAACCATGGTTTCTTTGGGAAAAGTTCTTAGAATTTCTCGTAGATTACGACCTTGCTATACGCTTTGTCATGTTTTTCGGTCCCGAACAAATAGACCCACCCTATTGTACATAATGTTGTTGGTAATTTCCATGTTAAAAACTACTACAACATGTACGACAATTTTTCCTATGTTTCCGAAATGTCGTATCAATACACCAGAGTTGGAAAACTTGGTTCCATTTTACTAGTTTTATTTTTCAAATGTATTTTAAAAATTGTTTGAATAAATTATTAGCTAAAATAATAAAATATGGCTAATTATGCAAATTAGTAAAAATTAATTCAAGATTTACAAAGTTAAATAAATTGTTAAACTAAGCTATTAAAAACTGAAAAAAAAAATTAAAAGTTCTTTCTCTGTGTTTGTGCTAATAAATATCAGTTCATAGTGAATGTCATTTATAAAATATTTAAATTTATAAAATTCTTTATAAAACTTTAAAATATGGCTACAAATAAAGACATTGAGGTAAATTTTTTATACAAAACGTAATGCCAACAATGTTAATTCACATGTACGTACATATGTATATTTTATAGAACAAATGCAAGTGCGCCCGTATGTCTCCACAAAAAAAGTGGACTGTTGCTGAGGAAGAGTCACTACTTGAATTTCTCATGGAGAACAGAGATATCGAGGTATGTGTAGTTACTTATATCAATCTCCCTGTATATTAATAAATATGTATGTTTTATATTTTTCAAAAACCTACCGCTCAGGTATATTACAGAAGATTCGATAACGAAATGAATATACAGGTGGAATGGAAGCAAGTCCGATCAAAAGTACGGAATCTTCGAGTTTCGTACAATAAAGCCAAAGCATGGGAAGGCTCGACTGGTGCTGGAAGCATGGACGGCGAGACGATAAAATGTAAGACCAGTACTCCAGCATAGAATGGAAGGAATATTATGTTCCCACAGTCCTCATTTACAATTTTTTTTTTTAAATTGTACTTGTTTGATTTATTTATTTTTGTTTATGTAGACACATTGAAAACATTTGACGAGCTGGATGAAATATTTGGGAGTCGAGTGGTACAATTTGCCATAATAGAGGAAAGCTTAGGGTCGATTGAAAATCTTTTTAACTTAACCGTTGAAGATACAATAGCATCAGACACATCTATGGTGGAAAATATCCCCTCAACTAGTAAGAAGGGTATACATATATTCTCGGAGTGCTGTATCTGACATTATGACTGTAGAGGCGGAAATTATGAAAATTAAAAGAAAAAAGTTTAAACATGAAAAACTAATTAGAGAAAAAGATATAAGTATGAAAGAAAAAGAAATAAAGCTGAAAGAAAGAGAAATGAGAAGCAAAGGAAATCGAGAACCAAAAAGAATTAAAAATTTTGGAGCTGCAAATGAAAGAAAGATTGGCAATGGAGGAATTAAAACTTAAATACAAAAATTAATTTTGGGTACAATCAACCGTTTTTTATTGAATATGGCGGTTATAAACCTGTTTTAATTTAATATGAGCAGGCTGTTTATTAAAACCAAATTAAGAATGCATCATTTGTTTTATTTTTGTTTTGAAAAATTATATAGTATATCCCATGAAGGCATACACATCAGGATCTTCTTGTTTGTATAAAATGTAGCAAACTATCTCTGTTATTTACTATAAAATCATATACTTCTGAGTCAGACTGAACATATTCGGTAATTTTGGGGGGACTATTAAAATTAATTAAAATGTTATGAATGGTACTACACACCATAATCCAGTCATTACAGTCCTTTTTATTCTTATCACCAAGCATTCTGAATCTCAATTCTTTTAGGCTCCCAAATTTTTCCTTTAATGACCCAAAACAATTCTCTATTCGCACACGATATTTTGAAAGGTATTTATTAAATTGTTCTCTGGCTTCTGCCGTATACTCAGAGCTATTTCTTTTAAATGGTGTTATCAAAAAGTCTTTTAGTGGATATGTACTGTCCTCCGCCAGCCATTGAGAATTACAAAAATGTCGCTCAGGGTAGTTTGCCAGCGGACAATTCAAAAATATTTTTGCATCGTGCACACTTCCAGGATATCCTATTGTCACTTGTCTTATAGCCCAATTGGAGTCACATACAGCTTGGATTTTAATAGAATATTGGCGTTTTCTGGAATACAAAAGTTGATGATTTACATGTGGTGCTTCTACCAACTTCATTTCACAACCATCTATATAGCCAATACATCCTGGCATTTCATACTTTGTTCCAGAAACAATTGCGGCACGTTCATTTCCACTTGGCCAATACAGAAATTTGCTTTTTAATCTTAAAATAGCTTGAAAAACTCGTCTTGTTATATTTTAGATTGTGCCGCCATCACCAATTCCAAATAACGATGCTCCATTGCCAGAAACACCAAGTCGAAAAACACAATTTTTAGCTGAAGTTTGACTAGAAATTGTGCCAGTATGCCTTTTGTTTGAAAAACTTCATCGTGTTTGACTAAGTTGAATAGATATTCAAATTCCCGTGGTTGTAAGCAAACCATTTGGCTAAAGCGATTGTCGTCGAAGTTTATCAAAACTTTTCGATTCCAAGTTGTAGATTTTAGCAAGCCTAGACGAACACTTCTACGATTTGTCATTAAGATAAGCATGTTGAGCCTAAAATTTTCCTGTATCTCTCATCTTCATCACCTGAAAAGGTGTCTATTTTATTAAGCTTATAAAAATATTTGGTATTATGTACTCACTTGAGTCAGCTAGTAAAGTTTCTGCATTATATATTTCGCATAAAGCAGTAATTAATTTATTTTTTTCACTTTTACTCATTTTTTTAACTTAAAATATTTTTCTTATCTTCTTCTTTTCAAATTTTTTATTCAAGAAATTTGATTACACTGGATAACATCTACAACAATATTTACACCAAGGTGTTCACAAAATGAAATGCCATTTAACTATAATCTACAACAATATAACATTTTGTGAATTGGGTATATATATTTAAAGTTTTTAATTATGTATAATAAAAGCGTTGTGTGCTCTATTTACCTAAAGGTCTCTTATGCCTCTTAAATTCGTACATATATAAAGGCATTTAGCAGATTAAAGGAACCATCTTAATATTAATCAATTAATCATGTATTGTGTAAATATACATTTGGGGTATTCACAATGTCTGCTATAAGTTTATTTATTTTTTTATTACAATAAGTTACAATGGCACAGTACATACATACATATGTGAATATTCCAATTGTTAGTGTAACTTGTGACAATAAAAAAATTATTTTAAAAGCTATGTACATACTTATATTTAAGAATATTTAAACAAATTTTGAGTGGAAATTTTACTTTAATACAGGGACAGAGAACTTGTAAAACGAGGATATTATGGACTTGCACAGGAGATGATATATCAGTGGCTGGGTTCATGGGTTACACCCTATTGGTGGAGTGACGCACATGTAAATAAAGCCTTAGTTAGTTTTTTGGCTGCCAAAATAGTTCTAGAGGTAATACAAGAAATTTTTTAGTTTGTAACTTTATTTACAAGCATACGACTAAATCATCACATATATAAAATATAATAAAAATAGTTTTAAAACTTAACATAAAATATTCTATATAAGTGGTAGTTTTTTCGAACCGAATATAAATATTCCGGTGTGGTGTCATAAAGCCATAATGGCTTTATATCTCAATTCAAACGGACATAAAGCCATAATTTTGATATGGCCTTAAGTCTCATATCAATTTTAGTAGAATAGGACATAAAGCCATTAAGATTTTATGTCTTTGATGTTTTGATGTTTGATGTTTTGCGTTATAAATGCTTTCACTTAATATGCCTATTTATCTATGAAATTAATGACTTAAAAAAATTCTAAATTTGTAGGCTCCAGGAATTAAAGCTGCAAACAGTTTGTAGAAAGAGAAATTAATAGTTTTCCACTATTATTTTCCCATTTCCAGAATGTTTACTTCTGTAAAATAAAATATAAAGAGCAATATACTTAAGCTTTAAGATTATATAATTAAGATTATAATAAGTAATGTGTCCGCAAAATTTAATTCAATTATAGTGTCTATATAAAATTGTTTTCCAGCATCATATCTAGACATTCCAAATTCTTTATAATTTTTGGATTTTTGAAAAATTCAATAATTTCTTTTGAATTTGAGATGAATTTTGACAAAAGTCGTTTATATGACTGAGGTGATGACTGACGAATTGAAGTCTTTGTGGTCGGATGCGATAGCGGCTTACGGTGAATGCTTGGATGACCTTGAATCATCATCGACAGTGAAGCCCGAGTTAGTGGAGATGGCTAAAGGGAAGTATCAAAGTACCTTAGCTGCGTATGCCAGTTGTCTAAGGACCATGCGTTTGAAGAGTGATAATTTGCTTGCAAAGACCAAATCAAATATTGCATCTGAGGAGGAAGAGGACATGTCAAGTGGTCACAACCTACCTTTACCGCAGTGTGATATTGAGCGATTATTTATCATGGCCTAGGTTTAGGGACCTTTTTACTGTATTCAACGGCTTCCAGTACAGACGGTAGCTTTGTGGGTACAAAGTATAAAAGATAAGGCAGCTCTATCTTTATGGAAGGATTTGGATTTCTTTTTGACAGAACGAATTCAAACCCTAGATTGTATACGCGATCTAACACATGTTGAGGATGTAAGGAAGAGCGGCGAAAAAAGGGTGAATGTTTCGATTCTAACACAAATTCGGACGGGAAATGTATTTTATGCCCTAAACACAGTCATATGCTGAGGTTATGCACTAAATTTAAGAGAGCGTTTTTCTATTAAAAAGCAACGTTGTTGTGTTATTTGTTTAGCGAGGTCACATTAGGTCAAGAATTGTAGAAGTGAAAACCATTGTTTTATTTGCAATCAACGGCATCATAGTAGCCCTACGGCTGTTAATTCGGCTTAGTCGAATAAGGGCTCTAATTCGAGAACCACTGATTATGGTACGGAGGTGTACAGGTGTCCAATATCATTTAGGGAGACTGGTAGACTAAGTGGTGGTAAATTGGCTCTTATTCTTTGTGTTTCCGAAGAAGTTGTGGTGTCAAAGTCCCAGGGTTGATTCTACCATGATGAGTATCAAGCAGCAGATTTATAATAGATAAATGTGTTTTATGCAGATTCGATGACACCGCTAACAACTGTGCACAAACTGTCAACATTTTGTCATATTAGGAATTAGTAGCTAGTTTTCCTTTTGCATTATCCAGCACATCGGGTTTATTCTTTATTTTTGACTGATTATGTTTCATAATATTCAAAGCGGCATCAATTAAAGATGTTTGATTTTTAAGATGTTGTTCGTTGAACTTTGATCGTAGCAGTCATGTGGTCAGCGTAATTAGAGTCTACGACTCCAAATAACGAGTTAGATACATTTCCCACAATATTGATTGCACCTCTCTTGATGCGACTGGGAAGTAGAGTTGCCATTTTTGAAATTATAAAAATCAGTACATCGTACGAAAAACACCAGTACATTCGAGAAAAAAAAAACTACACAAATTTTGAACCAAAATTTTATTGAATTCATAAGTTTTAAACAATTATTAACACAAAAAGGAAATTATACATTAAAAATAACTAATTTTTCTATTTTTCAAGGCAAGAACTTAACTAAATACATATATATAACAAAAACATTACATCAAATTATAAAAAAAAGTAATGTCGTTGAAATTTAAAATTTATACAAACTATTGTCAATATAATAAGAGTATTCACAAGGTCTCCTATCAAGCCATAAGTTATATTTTAATACCCCTTACAATTTTTGTTTTTGAAATTCAAAAGAAAGCAAAAACAGCATTTTCTTTTGAAAAGCACTAATGGCACTTCTATTTATTTGAATAAAAAGTATATGGTAAGTTAAGAGTAAACAAAAATAAAACGCAAGACTGAATTTTAACTGTGTGATTCATAACAAATCAAAAGTAATAAGTTAAGTAAACCAATTTTAAACAAGTAAAATTATTTCTAGGAAAAATTTAAAAAAACAGTACATTTGAGTACTGATTTGGGTGTTATGCATAAACCAGTACATTGAATAAAAATCAGTACGAATGGCAACCCTACTGGGAAGGAACTTAAAACCGGAGTCAATTTCATTTTATAATAATTATAATGAGTTATAAGTATGCGTTACATTTGATGTATTACATAAATCCTCCAATGTCGAAATCCATTCATGCATAATTTTTGACTCGCTGTAAAATGGTTGGCGATCAATGTAAACCAATAATTTTCAGTTAGAAACAATCCTTTTCGTAGTTCCGATATTTGCAAAGTGTAGACCTGGGCTGCTTCTAACCGGTATGAATCTTGTATGGTTGTCTGTTGTAATTGGTACACTCTAAACCACTTTTGCTGAAAATTAGGTCGATAATAGTAGGCAACACTTTACAGACTGTTTTCGACCTAAAATTAGGCATCTAGTTTTTTAGACATTTGGTTAATTTTTAAGCAAAATATGTCTAAAATTAAACAAAAAATGTTTAAATATTTTAGGCAATTTGTGTCTAATTTTCCCCCCTTTGATATATTTATTTTTAACACTCCTTAAATGAAAATTCCTAAAATATATATTTTCAATAAATTTATTTAATTTATTATAAATTATATATCTTACAAACTATCTTTATATACTTATAAATAGATATAAAATACATATATATACATTTGTCCACTACTTTTTTATTTTTTAACAAGTTACATTATATTGCATATACTTTACATACATATTGTCGTGTTTTTGTGAAAAAGTGTCACAAGTGTACATGTGCATAAAAAAATTTAATTAAAAAGCATAAAATCCAAAATATAAATTTAAAACGTAAATATAATATTTATTTAAATTTATAAAAGTATCAAAAACCTAATTACTAACAAAGCAAGTGTTGAAATAGATCCAGTATATTGAAATCCTTCTCTTTTGACATTTACTCCTTTTCAAACTAAATGTATGCAGTAGATTTGCAACTTTCCTCTGTTGACGTTTCTGTAAATACAAAAACGTTTAAATAAAAAAATAATTAAAATTAAAAGAGTTCTTACCAACTATTAATATCTATGGAGTTACTTCTTCTTCTAAATTAAATCTTATCTTATCAAGAGTGGTACCAAACTGTAAATTAAATAAACATTTATAAGGACATATTTCAGAATAGTTGTGAAGAAATTAAAATATTACCTCGTATTCTTTGAAAATAATCTCATCATTTTCCTTCAAATATTTGCAAATAGCCATTAATATCATTGGCCAATAGTTCAAAATGTCTTCCAATAAAATTTCGACTTTAAGTAAAGTGACTCCGTGTAATATAAACTGCATAGGAATTATAATTTGTAAATATTCTACCGCATTTTGAATACAAACATTTAAACACATTGCATTTTTCTTCTTTATGTACGTACGTTCAAATGTAGATGATAAACTTTTAAACTTTGACACTTTTTTCTGCAAATTTTGCAACAAACACTTTTTTGTAAATAATTAATACACACTTTAATATATTTTATAAACTACTTAGTTATAAATTACAATAACCACCACCAGCTGAATACAAAACACTTTTTTTTAATATATAAATGCTGCAGCCACTGCAAATTTAATTTTTAAAGAAATTTCAGAATACGACGCGACTCTTTTGAAGTTTTTATTGCAAATAAATGCTTCTTCTCTTTTTCGTCCCTTTGTTACAACGTGTTCCAACTTTTTTTACTTAAATGTTCTCAATATTACACATTTGTAGCTGTTTTTAGGCAAAAGTGCTTAATATTAGAAATTTTGTACTGATTTTAAGCAAATGTGCTTAATATTAAACATTATTTCGTAAATTTAAACATAATTTGTTTAAACATAAAAAATTTTGATAGCAAATTTATATTTTTGTGTAAATTTTTTACTTTTCTTAAAATTAAGAATGAAATTTATATAATTTTAGACAACAACAAAATTTCAACACCAATTTAGACATAATATGAACCTAAATTTTGGGAAAAATTTTAGAGTGTAGCAATAGAGTAAGTAGAAGCAGACATTTGACTGCGCCTACCAGACGGCGTCTTTTAGATGGTTGTAGATCGTTTTCTTTGGTGATAGGTTTAAACTCCTCCGCTGACCTGTTCTTTTTTCTTCGCCTTTATTTTCGGGAGAAGGAGGGGAAATCGGTTAATGGGGCGCTTAAAAATGCCATTTGCCGTTTTGGCATCGGCCACTCTTACTATTCCGTCCTCACCTTTATAAGTTTTGGTGATTCGTCCCAATCAGTGTTGCCACAGCCTTCAATATTTAATAACTAAATTTCGACAAAAAAGTAACCAAATTGATCAAAAAGTAATCAAAAATATTAAAATCATTCGTATCCAAATTTTTTGCTTATTTTCAGTTAAACGTCTTTATTGAAATTTACAAAAATCACATAGTTTTGCTAGAATATGTAAAAAAATTACTTTAAAAAATAAGACTACACGTTATACATTTTTAAGTCTAAATTAAATTTATTTATCGTAGAGGAATATTTTTTGTAGGGACTGTTTCAATGTTTTTAAGAATTGAGCTGAAGTTCAGTTTATCATTAAAGAGCCATTCCAAAATATGTATCAAGAACTATTTATGGCTGACAGCGCTTCTCGAGAAAATATGCTGATTGAGAAATGTTGATAAATGTTATGGTGACAACCATTTCATATTGTATGTACTTACATATATAGTATATGTATATCGTCAATGGAATTAAAGAGCGCTGTAACTGACAAAAAATCGAAAATACGTTTTTTGCATAATTTTTTATCAAAAAAAAAAAAAAAAAAAAAAATACGCGTTGATTGGTCCCGGTCCCAGATTTCTACGATGAAAATAAATTCACTTACGCCGTCTGCGAAATGAAAAATACCAGTGTATTTGTTCTACTTTCATACATTGGTTTTTAACATAAAATCAGTATGTATCAAGTATGAATATTTCCTTTTGAACTTCAGTTATCACCGGGCCCAAATTTGTACATTAGATATTAAATTTCACCGACTTGTACACACCAAAAATAACTTCGTGATTCCAAGTTTTATATTTTTCTTTAATGAGTGAGAAATCCAGAAATCAAAATCTGTAGTTCTAATTTTAAAGTATCCAATACATTGAAATGGCATGTTATAACTTCTCGACGGTTCGAATTTGTAAGATTCTACTGTATTACATCTCTAAGCAGTTTTCCTTTCATTACTCGATTATACCGATAGAATTCTAGTCAAAAAACTATCGCAAAACTGTACATATTAACATATGTATGTATGTATGAAGTATGTATATTGAATCTTTAATCAGTAAATAATCACAGTTTTACATCTGCTTCATTTTCTACTTTTATAATTGTTTCTAATTTTACGTAACCATAAATCCTAATAATAATAAAATAAAAGAAATAAATATTTTTGTTGGATAGTATTTATATTTATTAATATACATAATATATGAAATGTATTGCTTTGGGGATAAGCATGTCTCTATCTCGTCTCTGTTTAAGAGACTCGTCAGGAGACTTTTTCCCAAAGGTGGTAAGCAAAAATACAAATACTTATATTCAAATAGTTATAAACTAAATGCGAATCACATTTAGTATATAAAAACCAAACAAAAGTATTTACAAAGCAATACATTTCTGTTTTTAAAAAACGAAATTCTATTTTATTTATTTCTCGAAATATTTTATTAATTTCCTTGAGACAAAAAGTAACCAAAATGAGAAAAAAGTCCACATGTACACATTGAAGAAAAAAGTAACCAATTTTGGTTAAAAATAACCAAAACGGCAACACTGGTCTCAATGGCCAATGTAGAACCGGTGAGTTATCCTCTTTTATGATAACCATTGTATCGGGTTTTATATCAGTAATTGGCTCCTTCCATCGATGCCTTATTTGAAGTTCACTTAGATATTCTTTTGTCAACCTATCCCAAAATTGATTTTTTAATTGGAATGCTATTTTCCAAGGGTCTCGTAATGAATGTTGGACGGGTTTTGCAAGTGTGCCAATTGGGGAAGTTAAAGGTTCTCCAATGATAAAGTGACCAGGAGTAAATGCCGTCAAATAGTTGGGATTTGATGACATAGGAGTTAACGGTCGGGAATTCAGAATTGCCCCCACCTCGGCTATAAAAGTTTCTAATTCCTTATATGTCAGTGATGCTGTTGATGTACTTCTGATTAATAGGTGCTTGGCTGACTTAACTGCAGCTTCCCATAGACCGCAAAAATGTAGACTTTTTGGTGGAATAAATTTAAATGTACTTAATATCTCTCATGTTACATGAGTTTATGATGAATGATGTTGTTTTTCTGAGAATATTACTTCATTGAGTTCAGTCAATTGATTTTTTGCCCCCAGAAAATTTGTTGTAAATTACTTTTGTGAACGTCTTCCATAATTAGCTTTGCATTTGGATCGTTATACGGCAGTAACATTGGATGTTTTGCATCATATAGCAATGATGATGATTCTATTCTGCCACCTACACGAATGACTCCATTTTCATCCAAGCAAGTTGATAATGAGATTAGGAAGTGTGAATTCGAGATGGACCTTTTATCTTTTAGAGTCTTTATAACATCTTGGAAGCCTGATTGCTGGATTTGCTTAATGATAAAATTTAAAGCTGTGTTAGGCTCCACTGGAGAAAGTATCGTTGATTGATTTTTAATATGTTTCGAATTTTTACAATTGTTGATAAATCGCAATACATAACATAGGACGTGTTGTAGTGTTTGCAAATTATTTCTTGAGTTAATGTTATATATTAAAGATGGTGTTTGAGTCGTACTAACAACGACTGAAACGTGATTTTTATGTTCGCTGCTGTCGATAACATTTAACTCTGTTCTGAATGGGGAGAACCAATAGCTTCCTTCGTTATGCAGAAATAGTGGCCCAAAAGACCATATGTGACATGTAGTTAATTTTTTAGGTGATAATCCTCTTGAGAGCACATCTGCTGGATTGTTTGCCGTAGGTACATGTCTCCACTGATCAATCCAGAAAGCTTTTGTGTTTTGGATACTCGATTTGCGAATCTGTTCAATAGTACGATGGCTTATCATAATAGTTCAAATCCTGTTTTACGCAACCCGTTAATTCTGCTGCCAGCAATGCTTCACACAATTCTAGTCCTGGTATTGTTGCCATTTTAATTGGTGCAACTCGTGATTTGGAACAAAGCAATCTCACTATTATGCTCTCGTCTAACAGTTTTGATATAGGCCTTTTCTGATGCATCTGCAAATGCGTGTAGTTGTATTGATGTTTTGTCTTGATGATTAAATACATGTTCTTGTGTTATCTAAATTTGCTAATTCTTCCTTAAATGATATCCATTGAGTCTTAAAGTTGTCAGGGACGCTTTCATCCCATTGTAGTTGAAGTTGCCACAGTTGCTGGATATATATTTTTACTGTTACTTCAACTGGCCCTACAAGTCCTAGAGGATAAATGATGCGTGCAAGCTCGGAAAGAACAATTTTTTTGGTTACCTTTTGTTCTGAAGCAATGTGAGCCTTAATGCACAGTTCGTCACTTTTTAGCAGACAAATTTTAACACTATCGTTGTTAAGGTCTAGACTTATTTCGGGTTATTGGAACACCATTTTCTTAGGTTGATTTTTGCAGAACCTACAATCTTGATTAACTGATTCTTTATTTCAATTGTCTCAGTAAGGAATTATTTTGTTGTGAATCGGTTCTGACTATTAATGTCAGATGTTGATACAATGCTCCTAATAAGGGTTGTGTCTCCAATTGCCGGTTGCAATAATCATCAATCATCCTCTCCGTGTATATTTTGCCAAATTATATCATTGTTAGCCTTTAGTTGATTTAAATAGCTATCAATAAATTCAACCTTTAAGCGATAGTACGATTCGGAATGTATGTCGTTAATTTCTGTCTAAACGCTTTCAATATTACGTAATAAAGCGCAACCGAAAAGCCTTCTGTTGGCGGACAATCGGCCTAGTGTCCTCTGCTGGCTGTGTTATTCGCAACTTTGACTGAGTTGCAGTCTGCTCATCTTCGAGCGTTTGTGTGTCCTCTATGAATTGGTTCATATATCTGTCAATTCATTTATTTGTTTGAAGTACTGATTTTCGATGTACTCATGACCTGTAGCTTCTTCATACATGAGTATCTTTTTGTGATTGAGATCTAATTGTTTCCTTAGATCTCCCAATTCACGACTCCTTCTTTCATAGTAAGAAAGCGCCTTCGAGTCCTTTTTAAAATTGGAAATAAGTTCTCAGCCTCATTTCCCAGATATTTTTGCTCCTTAACTATAAATAAAACCATTAAACTTTGTATTAACTCACTAAATCAATTACAAGATAAACACAAACACTTTTTCTGTTAAAGATCTATATTTGTTTTATTACTTTTTGGTTTTTCTATATTTACATATTCGAGATTACAATACTGATAGAGATGATATACATAACACCGATAGCAATCAGTGTTGCCGCAGTAACAGTTAAGATCAGCGTTGCCACATTCCTTCTACCTTTTTTAGTTTCAATTTTAACGGTCCTTGATCGGGAATCGACAACTCGAGAGCATCACACTTTCCGCTATCCGAGGAATCGAAGGCTGTTGATGAAGGTTGACTGTTGATGGTGACTAAAGGTGGTTCCGGGTAAAGATGCTGGGAAGAGGTGTCCTCTGAGGACTTAACTTCTGGAATCTTTTTGACCATGCTTATGTTTCTGGTATACGTTCGTCCTCCTCCAGCAATTTTAACTTCACTCCCATTCCTCTCAACAATCTCGTAAGTTGTTTTATCAAAATTTGGAGTGAGTTTGTTTGGAAAAGTAACATTTTTCAGTAACACCTTGTCACCTACCACAATTTCGGATTCCTTGGCACCCCTCCTTGAGTCAGCCTTTTCTTTTCCTTTTTGCTTGTTAATTAAGTCGTTATGTCTAGCGGACGAATCAATTACCTCTTCTGTTATCTCCTCAATGCCTGGGATCTTATCACGAATATGTCTGTTGAACATTAATTCACTTGGTGGCGAACCTGTTGTGCCATGAGGAGTAACGTTGTACATTAGGAGGAACTTCTGGATTTCCTCTTTATAATCACTGTTATTTGCTGCAGCTATTTTTAGTCGTTTTACCAAAGACCTGTTCATGTTCTCCACTTCGCCATTTGCCTGGGGCCAGTAAGGCGGTGTTCTTATTATCATTATGTTATTTTCGGTGCAAAAACACTTGAGTTCATAGCTGACGTATTGCCTCCCATTATCGGTTCTTATCGTTTTAGGTAATCCAAGTCTAGAGGAAATCTGCCTCATAGCCTTGATTATAACTTCGGAGGAAATTCACTTCAAAAAAACAACTTCCAGGTATCGCGAGTAATAATCAATGATCTCTAAAATATACTCTCCATTAGGTAGTGGTCCTAGTAGATCAGTTGCTAAAAACTGCCAAGGCCCATTCGGGAATGGGTGTCTATGCATTGGAGTCGGGTTTGACGGTTGTGATACCAAGAGGCAATCACGACACGCTCTAACAAAGTTTTCGGCATCCCTGTCTATTTGTGGCCACCAGACTTTAGAACGAAGACGACGTTTCATTGCCGACTCACCAGGGTGGCCTTCATGAGCCAACTCTAGTACCATTGACCTTAAATATTTTGGTATTACTATACGGTTTCTCCGAAGCAAAATCGATCCAATTGCCGATAACTCAAAACGAAAAACATAGTACGGGTTAGAAGCGCTCGACTCCCAACAATCATTCTCCATACTAGAAATCGCATCCCGAATGTCCACGTCTTTACCACTTTCTTTGCTAATACGCGAAATGGTCAATGTTGCAGGAACAGTGTTTTTCAGTACATGAAAAATTGACTCTTCGCAAGTTCTATCAAAAGAGTCCTCATCAGAAATTTTACAGAGTCTAGATATTGAGTCCGCGATGTTATCTTGTCCAGAGCGATATATCACCTTGAATTTGAACGCCTGTAATCTAAGAAGCCATATTTCAATTCTAGCTGGAGGTCTTGAAGTCGGCTTAAAAATGGCTTCTAGTGGTTTATGGTCAGTCACAAGTTCGAAATCTAACCCAGCCAGGTAATAATAAAACCTTTCTACCGACCATATCAAGGCCAAACTCTCTTTCTCAGTTTGAGAATATCTCTTCTCAACGGCAGATAAACTTTTGCTTGCAAAAGAAATATTTCGGGGCTCACCAGCAGAGTTGAGTTGTAACAAGACGGCTCCTAAAGCCACAGGACTTGCATTGGCTATTACACGCGTTCTTAGTTTGGGATCAAAGTATGAAAGGTTCGGAATTTTGGATAGCATAGTTTTCAATTTGCAAAAAGCCTCTTCCTGTCTGCGACTCCATACAAAATTTGTATCCTTTGTCAGCAGTGATCTAAGCGGATCGGTGCTATCTGCTAAGTCCGGCAGGAATTTTCCGATATAAGTGACCAATCCCAAAAAACTGCGTACTTCGTCTTTCGATTTAGGAGCCCGGAACTGTTGTATAACTCTTAGTTTTTCAGGATCTTCGGTAAAACCGTCTGGCGAAAGTATATGTCCAAGAAACATAAGTTTATGTAGTTTATGAGTCACGACTTGACTCATCCAATTCTATTTGATGGTATGCCGACTTAAGATCCAGTCTAGAAAAGATTTTAGCCGACTTCAGTCTGCTCATAAATGATTCGAAAGTAGGTAGGGGGTAATTTTCGCGAAGAATGGCACGATTCGCACACCTCATATCAACACATATACGGATGTCATCATTTCCTTTGAACGCAATAACTATCGGGGAAATCCATTTACTGGGGCCAACAACAGGTTCTATAATGTCAAGTTGTAGTGCCTCATCTAATTTATTTGCCACCTTATCCTCCAATGCGATAGGAACACGGCGTACTGGTTGTTGAACTGGCTTAATTGAATGATCTATAGATAAGGACACTTTAGTACCGTGTATCTTTGGGAATTGTTGGAGTTTTTTTTCCTGAATATAATTGACATCTAGCCCCAGTTTTAATACAGTAAGTTAGAGAGCTGTTTCCCTTCCCAAGAGAGACTGGTTTCCATTTTTGATTACATAGAATGAAGATATTATTCCTTTTCGATTGCCTACACTTATAGGTGCATCAAAAACCATGATAATTTCCAATGGATATGTGGCAGCATATGCTTTAAATTTGTTCACGGAATGTGAGCGTTTATTCCATACTACTGCTTCCGATTTCTGTAATAAATTCCAATCATCTTCGCTAATAAGATTGAACCGACAACCAGAGTGAATAACCATAGGAATATTTTTTCCTCCTACGGTGCAGCATATATTTTCATCATTGTGTTCGTCATTCAGAATTTTAAAACATCCAAACTCTCGAAGTTCAGAACTCGAATTATCTTCATCTGCAATACATCGAACATTATTTGAAATCCGCTGCCTTTTGTGAGATCCGTTGTTGTTATCAATCTTCCTTTTCTTTGTTCTGCATTTTACAGCAAAATGACCAGTCAGCGAACATTTATTGCATTTTGCGTTTCTGGCTGGGCACTCAAAAGAATTTGACATGTGCCCCTTCTTTCCACACCGGCTACACTCAATTGATGTATTTGAATATGTGATGATTTTAGAGGAAACTTTATTTACTTGCTCGCTGTCATTACATTGCAACATTCTACGAGAAGTTTTGTAAATTTGCTCGTACACTTGACACGCGTCTATTATATCTAAGAGACTCTGCTCTTTCTCTAGTAATCTTTTTTTCAACTCAAGAGGTGCCCAAGAATCAATTATTTTGTCTTTTATGGAAATTTTTTCAATTTCCTCTTTAGTATTGCCAAATGAACACTTTGCCACCTGTTGGCGGAGTCGAAGCAAGAATTTATTAAAATTTTCACCTTCAATAGGAGTTATATTTCTAAACAAATGCCTCTCAAAAGTTGTATTTCTCTTTGGAGAATTTTGATACCAATACATCGTAAATTTCACCCGGTTTATTATCCAGTAGAGCTCCAGGGGGTCAATTCTTGTTCTGTGAAACGGTGAAATGAAAAGTTTTTTCACTGTTACACAGCGTTTTTGATTCTTGTTTTGTGCAAAAATTAAAAGCTACATATCATTTTTTCATGTAACAATAAGTGGAATGAAACAAAATATTTTCACAGTTTCACAAGAGTGCTGATTCGTGTTTTGTGTAACTGTTAAATTAACTGTCAAAATTGTTTCATATGTGTAACAAGTTTGCACAGAAAATGTTTATGTGAAAAAATTACATAGAGGCTTAAAACCATGAAAAAACCAACAAAAGGAAAGCGTGCTAGCAAAAATAAAAAAGAATATTTAATAAAGTCGAATAAAATAATTGCAACCGTCATATTTTTATTTTAATATAATATTTAATACTCGTGTATTTATTTCAAAAACCAAAACAAATATGGCGTCACATTGGTGTTTTGTTTGTACTAGAATACAGAGCCAAATAAAAATAGTTGACGGCGGTAGCGGCGAAACCGGCAGCACAAAAAATCAATCGGCGATAGTTGCAATTATTTTTAATATTAATTTTGTATCCAGCAAAAATCTGATTAATTTTTTTTTAACAGAAAAAACAGTACAAAACATATCTTGTTAATTTATATTTATGATAACAATTAGAAATTTTCCATTAGTTGAAATGTATGCAATTGCGGTTGTTAAAATATACATATGTATATGTACATACATACACATTTCATATTGAAAAAGATTTACATACCTACAACTTTTTCAAAAAAAAAAAATTGGTTTCAAAACGAAATTAAGTAGGTACATACATATGTAGAGGGTGTCCGCCAGTTCATATTTCTCCATAATAAATTTGCCACGTCTCTACTTCACGATTGCCAAATATGAACTGTTAAGACTAATGTTTACCAAAATGGCGGCAAAACAAAGTCGTATACCTTCCCGGCGGACGCCCTGTATGTATGTTTATGCAACACAAAGTCATTTTAATTTTTCTTATATGTACGTATATTTATACATTTAGGTAATTTTTAAATACTTTGAATACCACGAGCGAATAGCAACAATTATCAAAACCTTTTTTATGTATATGCTCTTACTGTACGATCATACTTTTAGGTACATGCATTAAAATCAACCATTAATTTATCATCATTTCTTGTACGCTAACAAACTAGTGAATCCAAAAATTTCTATATTACAAGCCGGTGTTGATTTAATTTATTTTTCGATTTGAAAGTGATATACATACATAAATGTATTTGTGAACGCGTAAAACTGAAATACATATTTGTATGTTATAATACCATAATTTTATTAATATCTAAAAACAGTATCAGTAAAAGTCGAAGCAGTTAAAAAAAGTATATGGCGGCTAAGCCGCTTCCTTCAGCCGGTTGGCTTCGTACTCTTGTTTTGACATTTTGACATAAAATTTTAGTAATATACAAGCAAAAGTTTCACGACTACGGTTGGAATGAAACAATTTTTTCATAACATGCACCAGAATCGCAAATTGTGTAATTGTGATATGATAATGCGTAAAGTGCTCATGAAAACGATAATGATAAAAAACTTTACGTTTCACTGTTTCACAGAACCAGAATTGACCCCCAGGAATGTTAAATACTACTTCTCGCATCTGCGGGCCACCTAGATGCAAAAGTTTATTTTTTTTTCTTGACATCATCAGTGATTTCCTCAGCGGCCAAATACAGAGAAAACGATCTTAACCACTTTTCCCATTCATGGCGCAGTAAGGACTTCTCTATTGCATCACAAAGAAAAGGTCTTATAACATCAGCCATATCGCCTCACAAAGTAACTGACTTGCCACAAACTTCATATATCAAGTTACACTAAAACGTACAAGAAATAAAACAAATTTAATTTAATTGTGGTAATATTTTTCCTGTTGTTTTCAAAATTAGGTCATTGATAAAAAAAAATAAAGACATACAATGTAAGTGCGCTGAACTGCACTTTTTTATTATTTCCGTATTTAATTATATGTGAATTATATGTGTGAACACGACCAATAACCCAATTAATCGCTTTTATTATTATTATTTATTAAAAAAAGTCAATGGAATAAATCCTTACAGACTATTTACAAATTAACGATATATAAAAATTAACACAACAAAATTACAATTAGTTACATATTTAGAAATACAATTATTTTACGTTTAATAATTCTAGAATTTAAAGAAAAATCAATTAATTCTGACAAGTAATTATATTGGCTGCATAATCTATTAAAAGGATCAGCCATATTATAGTTAAATCTACAAAATTGAACAAAAAGAGGATTATAAAATCGAGAATTACGACAAGGAATATTAAATTTAACAGATTTTAAAAGAGATTCACAACAAATATTTCCATTAATCAGATTAATCATAAAAGATACATTTAACATTATACGACGACTTTTAAGCGTTGGTAGTTTAATTAACGCTAATCTGGAAGTATATGAAGGCAAATCAGTATAGTTTCAACCAAGGCCACGTAAACAGAATTACAAAAACTGCTTCTGCACAGATTCAATACGATCACTATGAACATGAACAAGAATTGGTCTCACAAGTGACACATAGAGTTGTTTCGTAATATAAGGATCGGTGAACTCCTTAGCCCATCTCTTTATGAATCCCAGGACACATTTAGCTTTGTTTACAGTAAAAGTAATGTGCTCATTAAAATTCAATCTCATGTCAAGAAGAATGCCAAGATCGAAAATTGTTTCAACCATCTCCAATAGATTACCTCCAAGTGAATAATTAACATTAATAATATTCCTACGTGAGAAACTCATGTATTTGCATTTTTTGACATTCAATTCCATCATGTTGTATTAACACCATAAAAAAAAGTTGTTAAGGTCACTTTGAAACAAAACATGCTCAGTAATATTTTCATACGATAGAAACATCTTCACATCATCAGCATACATTAAGATATGGGCAAAGTTAATAACATTTGGAAGATCATTAACAAACAATGAAAATAAAAGTGGACCAAGATGACTGCCTTGGGGAACACCGGAGCGAACATAAATAAACTTAGAAACGTTATTATGCACTCGTACTGTTTGTTTCCTACCCATCAAATATGACCTCATCCAATTTAAGCCAATCTGAGTAACTCCCAGCAAATCAAGTTTATTCAGAAGTAGTCTATGGTTTACCTTATCAAATGCTTTACTGAAATCAGTATAAATCACATCAGTTTGCTTTCCTTCAGTAAAATCAGCACTAACTACAGTTGTTAATTGTAGAACATTAGTTATTGTTGAACAGCCTTTTCTAAACCCATGTTGATAAGGTGATAATAACGATGAGGTATGATGACGAAGAAAATCAGCAATTAATTTCTCAAATAGTTTTGGAATAGAACTCAGTTTAGCAATGCCTTTATAATTTGTAATATTAGATCTATTACCAGATTTAAAAAGCGGTACAATATACGAATAATTCCAACACGCAGGAAAATAACCATATTTCATAGAGGCATTAAACAACAAAGATAACGGTGTGACAAATGACTCAGCACATCGACTTAAAATACAATTTGGAACACCATCAGGACCGGGACTAAAGGACATCTTCAGCTTCTTTAAGGACAGCAAAATATCACTTTCATGTAAAGTAGGAAGAGATATTACTTGATTTGATGGAATCGAATAAGGATATATATTTTTATCATTATAAACTGCATCGGAATAAGTACTGGCAAAGAAATCGGCAAACATATCACATATGTCATCAATATCACTAGATTTACGATCGTTAAATTTCATTACATTTGGATAACCAACAGCCTTTCTTTTAGAATTGACGAATGTATAAAATGATCTAGGGTTACGGATGAAGTTTTTCTTTACTCTAATTAAATACTTTTTATACAAAAGACGGTTGAGCATAATATATTCAGACCGTGCAACAGAGTACTTTGAATAATCAATAATAGAGCCAGATTTCTTATAATTTTTATAGCATTTATTTTTAAGATTCTTCAATCGAGACAGTTGAACAGAATTCCATGGTGGACCAACTTCTACATTATAATTCATTTTGGGAACACAAATTTCAAAAAAAGAATAAATTAACTTGTAAAAATTTGTTACGCTGCAGTCAATGTCAGTATTGCTATTAAAAGAAATAGGTATAATGTCATTCCAGCAAATATTTCCCATCAATGCATTAAATAAATTATAGTTAGTTTGATTGAAGCAAAAAATCTTGCATTCTTTACTATGCTTTAATTTAGATTCAGATGGAGTACACAAAATAATATTTATAGTAGGATGATATAGATCTTCCGGTAAAGTAACAGGTTCTGCACGTATAACTGAGCAAGCATTGAGATCATTCACGAACACTAAGTCCAGTAATTTTCCAAAATTATTTAATACTGAATTCATCTGATAAAGGGATAGACCCAAAATTTCATTTAAAAATTCTTCATGACAGTTTCTATTTTTCACTGGTATTAAATATGGTACATCAGATGTAAATTTCCATTCAACTGAAGAAAGATTAAAATCACCAACAATAAAAACAGTATCACATTTGTCAGCAAGAGAAGAAACAGACTTGATAACATCAGCATGATTGGCATAAATAGAATAGTCAGAATTTGGAGGAACATATGAGCAGGTAAAATAAACTTTCGATCTTTTTAATTTCACTACAACAGCAACAATTTCAATATCAGAACGTTGAGTTACAATTTCTTCAGATGGAAATAAACAAAAAACAGTGATTAGAACACCACCACCTTTACGTAAACTGCGATCATATCTATATAACTTATAATTATTACAAAGAATTTCCGAGTTGAAAATATTGCTATTTAGCCAAGTTTCAGTAAATATAACAACATCATAAGTAAACTCGTAACTATCAACTAGAAGAGTAGCTAATTTGGTATTTAATCCACGAACATTCTGATATATAATATTCAAAAAATTATCAGAAGTATTATCACAGTTAAATAGTTTTTTGAGATTCCTGACTGTAAACGAGCGATATTACTATCATAATTAGTCCTCGTTCTCTCTCTATAAGTATATTCATGGACTAATGTATTTGCAGGCCAGAAGTTAGGATCAACAATATTATCAAAAATATCCGGAGGGGTGGAAATTTTAAATGATGCAATGGACCTTGGAGTGGAAAATTTAAATTTTTGAATTATAACCTTTACATCTCGTCTAAATTTAGATTTGATGTAATAGTCAACATCATCCAATGAAGTTTCACTTGCTCACCGTGAAACAAAAACAGTCTTCATGGGTGGAACGGCAAGAAGCGGCTTAGGCATAATCGTATCATTCCCTGCCCGTCTATTTACGTCAGCGTTAACTGGTAAAGATTTTACATTAGAACTAGATCTAGTATCAATTGCAGGAGAAGTTAACTGACCAGAATAAACATCATTTGAGATAGTGGATGGCGTAGAATATGTTTCACCAACAGCATCGGGAAGAATAATAGTCGTTACAGGTGAATTGACTGACGAAGGAATTGAAAGTAAGTTGTCAGATTTTAGCTTTTCGCTAGAACCTTTATCAACAGCACCAAAATTATCCAAGCTGGGAAAATTATTATATAAGTCCTCAAACTTTGCAAGTTGGGATTGTAAAGACAAAAAGTCTTTATTAAGTTTATTAAATTGATCCTTATAGCTCTTGAAAAATCTATAAAATTCCATGTTAATTTTTTTACACGAAGCGCAAGTCCAGTGTAATGATTTCACAGGATCTAAAAGCGCATCCGCATCTCTTGCCTTCAGTGCAGTACATTTTAGGTGATAATTACCCATACAAAGCCAGCAGGTTACCATACGATCATTACCAGAAGAAGCACAATTAGTATTTAGGCAATTCATTTTTGTTCAATAAAATATATGTGTATGTAATAATTTAGTTATTTTCTTTTTTTCAAATTTAAGGATACGTTACAATAATTCAAAAGTAGATGTCGCCACAACCAGTTAGCAAATACACAAACCAATATATAATAATAGTATATTTATGACGAAAAGTTTGTATTTATCCAAAACATTTGAATGACTCTTTATAATCACTTTTAGTTCAATTCACCATAATTCATATGGAGTCCAAGCCGTTAAATACAATTGCCGACCTTTTCGACAATGGCCTGTCTGATTACGATAAGGCGATGGAAGCCAGTGATCCCGTTGCTGTCGATCCCACGGTGTCGCGTGTTTCGCCAATTGCGTTCCATATATAGAAACTGTAGAGATGGCTTGCCCTGTACCAGCTCCACCTTCCTTGGAACCTGTGGAAACATCTCGACACATACCAGCTGAGTCCTCCCATGCAGTTGATTTATTAACGATGCACACAGGGTCAGAATAGCCTGTTTTCTTGGATTAATTAAAAAAAAAAAATTTAAGTATCGTCAAAATTTTTTGTACCCGGTTAGAGTATACAAAATTCTACATCACTTGTCGTTAAAATAAATGTAAAAAGTGCTCTGGTGTTTTTCTAGTGAAACTTCAAAGTCAAACTTTATAAACATTTTTGTGCAAAAAAAGTGAAAACTTTCCCGTTGAAAATTTTATTTATTTTTAAGAGTATTGCAAAAGTTAACAATTTTTCAATAGAACCATCAAGTTCAGGTAATTTGGAAATACTTCGTTAGCACTTGTGTATCAAATTGTGTGTGGAAGTGTTTTAGATTTAGTTATTTATATTAGCATTTTTATATTTTAAATGGACATATGTGCCCATAATTATGAAAGTGGTCTAAGTCAATATTTAAAAAAAAATTAGTTTATTAGTTATTTCATACCACATTATTTTAAACTAAATTTATTCAATGTAATTTTTACGAAATTGTCAAAAATTATCCATTAGATAGCAGGAACCGTAATCATTATGAGTTTTATAATAAAAATTACACAATAATGATTATATTGTGAGATTTAAAGATTTTCTTCAATGGTAATGATTATTTTTGAGTAATATTAATAAAAATCAGCCATAATCATTATTTTTGAGCAAAAGAAATAAAAATCAAAAATAATCATTATTTATGATTTTTATTTTTTTCGCTCAAAATAAAACTCATTTTCAATTTATGACTTAATAAACATTAAAAAATTTGGTCAGAACTAGTAAAAGAAAAAAATGTAAGAAATGCTTGTTCATTTTGTTATATAAAATATCATTTTCTTGCACAAAAATTATATCATTAATTTTTTTTATACATCATATATAAAGTCGTAAATTAAAAATGAGTTTTATTTTGAGCGAAAAAAATAAAAATCATAAATAATGATTATTTTTGATTTTTATTTCTTTTGCTCAAAAATAATGATTATGGCTACGGTGACCATATTCTTTAAACCAAAATACAGAACAAGAAAATATCTGACCAATAACAACTATAAAATGCAAACAATCAACCTACCTAGGCATGAACTTATTGTATTTATTATTTAAATGCAAAATTGAAAAAGAAAACAAATTAAATTAAATTAACCCTATTGTTAAGTTTGGACCATTTTGGTCAATTTTTGTTTTGTTTTTGCCTTGACTAAGAAATGGAGCAACATACGAACATAAAACGTTTGCTATTGGGGAATTTTTATATTTTATTACTCCTGGAAAACTTTCAACCATAAATAATAAAATGGTTTAAGACCATTGTGGTCCGTTATTGTTTTTTTATTAAATCTTCTTACTATATGATGAGCAAATGATATTTCGTTGCAATTTACATATAACTTTGTCGCATATAGTGCATTTGCTATCGCACAGATTTGCAACAGCTGCAGATTTCACGGTTTCTAGTTGTTGTAATTTTGGTAAACCGCTTGTAGATACTGTACAATCAGAAGCTAATGTTCTTATTTCGGTAAAAAGTTCAGCTGAACATTTATTTGTAGGGAGCTTAGATCTTTCTGTCATGTAGTCTTGAGTTAAAGATAAAGCTAATTGCCGCAAAAATTCTGCCTTCTTTCGATTTTTGTCCACTGGCGCCCAGGAATCATCAATTTCAGAAAACAATATATCAATCATATTGGAAAACACAATATTTGGCCATCGATTTGTTTTTCGTTTTACACTGTAGTATCCAATCATTTGATCGACGGTATCAACACCTCTTGAAAAAGAAATTATCAAAGTTTTACATCTCATATCAATGCAGTCTAATCGTCGATTTTACATTGTTTTATCAAAGGCAACAAATCAGACACTGAAGTTAACTACCGCAAATGATATGTAAATTTACAAAGGGGAATCCCAGAAATAAAGGTAACTTATTAAAACACTTCAAAGTCAAACTGGGTGCAGCACATACATATATATTTTATTTCGACATTATAACAGGCAACTATTACAAAAACAGAATATTATGTACCAAAATGGTCCTATACCTAAGATTCGTAAGTTTTTCTTGACCTAACAGAAGGGTTAACCAAAAATTCAAAAATAACTAACGTTTCGTGAGATCACTAAATAAGTACATAGCTTGCATACATACTATGTATGTATGTACATACTTTTTAAAATATTTTTTAAACTCTATACAATTCATATTATAATTTAATTTAGTGACCAAAATGGATTCGATGGTTCCCGTTTTCATTTGAGTTTTTTCATTGGTCCATATATTTCTGTTGGAGCATTTGAATCAGGTAAACACAAACTAAACTCGGCAACCGTCAAAATATTTTTAAAATGTATGTTTCTTTCTCTAAAATGTACATACATAAATATGTACATACATATATGAAATGTATTGCTTATGAGGAGAAGGATGTCTCTGCTTAAGACACTTTTCTTAACCCAAAGGTGTTAACCAAAACTACAAATACTACTCTGAGGCATGAAAATACAGAACAAATACTGAACATTAAATGAAATACAGAACATTTTTATGTTTTTCCCTAATGAATAATTTATACAGAATATGGGTTTCAAATACAGAACTGTTCTGTATAATACAGAACGGATGGTCACCGTAATTATGGCCGATTTTTATTAATATTACTCAAAAATAATCGTTACCATTGAAGAAAACTTTAAAAATCAAAAATTTAAAAATCATGACGGATATGCAAAGATTGTTAAAAAATAATAATAATGGTGCAAACAATTTTTGCTTATGTCTGTTCTAAGTGATAGATTTTTTGATTTAAAAAAACGAACAATAATCATTATTTACGGTCCCTGTTAGATAGTGTTTCTAATTTCAACATTATATGAAATTTATTTAGTGTTAATTATGAAAGTGGTCTAAGTCAAAAATTAGACCACAAATTTTTGGTATCGGATCATTCCTTTCTGCCGAATGACCGTGATTTTGGCTTAATAGAAATGAAAATAAAAAAGCAAATTCCTTATACAACCCTGAGCTTTATTATAAATTGATAGAAAAGTGCAGAAGAAGAAATAAGTTTTCGATAAAGCGAATTTCTCAGCCGGATTTTATTTCAACGATATCAGAATCAATAAGAAGAGTAAAAAATATTGCGGGTGAATTTGTCTCTTAGCTACAAATTCAATGGATGAGATTCTTGAAAAATGAACCTTATAAAATGTTTTATACAACTTCTTTAGATGATTCTAAATATCACGTTTTGGATCTTTCTCCTATAAGAGGACGACCAAAAACATACGGAAATATTAAATTACTTCCATTATACAGCATCATTAGACCAGTATCGGAAAAAAAACATAAAGATATTTTGAGTTTACTACCGTACATCTTTCCAGTTTTTCAGGAACATTTTAAGAAGCTTAAATACTCGCAATATTGATAAAAATGGATTACTGTTGAAAAATAATTAACAAATGTTCAGTTAAATTATTGTTTTAAATAAAACTCAAGTTCTTTATTGCTTTAAGTCATTTATAGGACATTCAGTTAATTTACAAAATGGTCTAAGTCAATTCAAACTTTGAAAACAATATTATCGAATTAAATTCACACAAAATTTCATATTCGTAATAAATTTCCATTAATTAAGACTAATAAAATTATTAATTAAAATGTCATATAATGTAAAAACATTTTTTAATTTATTCAAATGTAAATCATTAAATATCTCTAAACATGAAATATATGACTTAGACCACTTTCATAATTATGAGCACATATAGTTATTATTCTATTATATTGCAAAATTTTACGCTGCCTTTTTGTGCCTTTTAGAAGTTATACATTGTTTAATGCAAGTGTTGCAGCAGTCAAATAGCTACAAATCACATTGCTCTCGCGACTACTGCTGTTGTTGTGTGTTGTGTTTTGTTGTTTTTCATGTAACTTTTTTCTTTCTGATCGAAAGACCTGCACATGTAGACAATTTAAGATTTGGCCTTTCCATTCTTCATGGCTGGATTCGATTTTTTAAATGTCTTTTGTACGTCTTATGCACGCAATACAGGACGACTTTTTGTTGAAACGTATCCTTGGTACAATATGCCTTACACTTTGTACAAGTATTTTATTCACGGACCCGAAATTGTGTCAAATGCCATTTTACCTATTAGGCAGTTATCAGAAGAAACGCAAGAAGCTCGAAATAAAGATTTTAAAAAATATAGGGAAAGTTCGTTCACGAAAGTGCAGTCGTGAAAAATCAAACCAAGACATTTTTAATATGTTTTATTTCAAGCATGCAAAAATTGCCTACGAAGAAGGTGTAAAGCTTGCCTGAAGAGAAAATTGATTTAATTGATCCTGCAGCTCCGAACAAGAACTATTTCAGTGATGTTGAAGTTGCTGATGATGATGCTGCTGATGACGATGATGATGATAACGATGATGATGATTATGATGATGATGATGATGATGATGTTGATGATTAACTTTAAGATGTATAAAATGTAATGTTTATGTTCTCATAGTGTACTCCTTGCGCTATATACCTACACTGATATTTGGCATTATTTAATAAAATTATACTAAAATATACTAAGAAAACATTTTTTTTTAATTATTTAAATGGTATTAACTGAAAAATAAAGAAAAATTATCCGAACATAGCTTTCCTGATTTGATCCAAGAAAACATGCTATTCTAACCCACTATGCGATGGTGCCATATAACTCAGACAAAGATATGAAAGAGCCCAAATCGCCTTTGATGAGGCGCAAATGTCCTTAAAATGTCCTATTTGTGGTAAGAACCACCCTCTCACCGTAGGCTTCGGATGGTACCCTTGCCTTCGTGGTACCCTTGCCCGAAAATCGCGTATACAAAAACATCAACCTTCTACTTCGAGGGCTATACACATTCCCAATCGCCAGTCGGTGGCATTTTCCCCTACTCTGCGGCTCCACATTTGGCAGACTAGTTTTAAAGTCCCTGTCCGCGCCGTGCTTGATGCTTGTTGTCAGGGAAATTATATCTGCTAGACATTGGTTTCGCAACTTCGGTTGCCTACTCATCGAGTCGACGACGGGAAATTCTGTAGGGTTCAAATCGAATCCATTCATGATTCAAAGCAGCACATACTCGTAACGGCACGAGTCCGGGAAATGCAACGCATTAAATTGCCACTAGTGTCAATTTCCGACTCCATATTGGAGTAGTATCAGATGCTGCAGTTAGCAGACCCCAATTTCAACCACTCTGGAACGGTGGCATTGGTTTTAGGACCGGAAGTTTTACCCCTTCTGTTAAAGGGTAGAATACAGGCGATATACCTTTAAATAAATTTATTTTTTTTTTTTTTATTTATTTTGTTTAACATGTCAATTCATGTTCATCAGGGGTCCTTCATGACCCACCGTCGTAAATACTTAAATATTTAAGTATAATAACTCCAAATCTAATAATTGATAATAAAAATCTATCAATTTTTGGAATTGTCAAAGCGTTTCCAAATTTTGTAAATAAGGAAGAAGTACAAATGTTGGATTCGGAATTCAGGGAAATCCAATTATTAGATTTGAAAAACCTATGCAATAAAAATTAAACAAACTTAATAAATTTTTGGAAACAAGTTTGCGAATTGAAACGAAATGACTCTAGTTACATATTTCCAACTTTAAAAAAATTTATTAAAAATATTTTAATTTTACCACATTCTTCTGCTAATGTGGAAAGAATATTTAGCAAAGTAAACATTAACAAAACAAAATTGAGAAATCAGTTTTAAAAAGATACACTTGAGGGTATTTGATATACTAAAGATTATTTGAAATTAAAGAAGTCAAATTGTTTTGATACTCCTATTAAACCCGATTTATTAAAAATGTTTAATAATGATTAGGGCAACCAAAAATATGCATTAGCGTCTTTTTTTTCTGAATATTACTGACAAAACAACCAAAATATTAATTCATTTTAGGAGCAACTACGACGTTTACCCCTATTTGTTACGGCATATTTTTGCATATTTCGTCATAAATGCATACTTTTGGATTTTTATAATTTTTTCAAATTTATATGGCATATTTTACAAATTTTTACATATGTTACAAGAATTTACGTGTATTAGCAAATTTTATTTTTTTAAATAATGACCATATACTGACACATTACTTAAGTATAATCTATTAAATAATAAGGGTACTCATGAAAACGCTTAACGCTTAGTTAATGCCAATTTAACAAAAATGTCAAAGAAAAAAACAAATTTTACATACATTTATGGGAATTAGCGTTTAAAAAAATTGCTTAATAATGAATTCTCAATTAAAAATTACGTATTTTTCAACGTTGTACCTATTTGAGAAAAATTTTCATAATTGCATGATATAAAAAATTAAATTAAAAGTTGATTTTTAAATTAATTAAATTTTCGTAAGAATATGCAGGAATCAAGCAATCCGTGCCAAATAGACTAAATAATATATTAGCGAATACCGAGATTTTAAAACTAATAGGAATATTCTGTTTTGTAAAGTATGCAATAAGCCAGTGTCAGCAAAGAAAATATTTACCATAAAACAACACCTCGGAAGTCAAAACCATATTAAGCTCAACGCAAGAAATTATGCTAGGAAACGTTTGCTTTCAAATTTGCATCAATTACTTCCGTTGATCTGCATTAATAACTCAAAAAATCTATTTTTTGAAGTTATGTTATTCCTTTCGCAAATGAGCGAAATGTAAAAATAAAGGAAATTTATTTTATCTGGTTGGTGGCTAATTGTTACTCATGTTTTAAAATTTTTGAAAAAAAAAATATATTCCTAATTTTACGTCAACATACTTATGTATTATGAGTTTTATAGAGCATATTTTTAACGCTTAAAACTGTTTTTTTAATGCATATTTTAGGCTCTTAAAAATAATTTAATAGAGCATATTTTTGGTTGCCCTAATAATGATATATATTTGTGAAATATATTTATAAATAAACTTACGTATATTCTCAAATATAATTTTAAAAAATTTCAAGGACCTAATAATATCTCAATATTATATTTTTACTTTTATTAGTTATTATTTTTCAAAGCACAATTAAAAATTATTTCAACCGTTTTTGGTTAAGCTACGGTCACATTAGAAAAATATTTGATGAAAAAAGCGTAACCACTATTTTTTAGAAAAATTTATTTTTATTATTATCTTATAACTCAGATTTAATTAATAAAAAACTTGATTATTATATCCTCATATATCCTGTTTTTAAAAATAGTTTAAAAAACTTTGGTAAAGGACAACATTTTTGAACAAAAAAAATTCCATAAAATAGCGGTTACGCTTTTTTCATCAAATATTTTTCTAATGTGACCATAGCTTTAGTTTTTTGTTTGTTTTACTTTTATATACAAAACAAAACTATATTCTGAAGTGCACGTGTATATCTGTTTGTTTTTTGCTAATAAAACCTTAAAAGGAACAACTTTTTTGTGTTTCGACGATTTTTTTTAATTTTTTGACGATTTTTTAAAACATGATAACGATTTTGACGACTTCTTTTTTAATAATTAACGAGTTTATGCCCAAAGTACCTTGCAACTATGCATACAAGAAATGTAAAAAAAATAAAGGAAAGTTCGTGAAGTTGCGGCCGTCGTTTTAATTTTGGGCGTGTTTTCTCTGAGATTCGTTTTTGCCTGAATTCGTATTCTGTTTAATCAACAATAATAAATAAGCATAAGCTACCCAGCGGGAAGTGGTAATCAATGAGAATCAAGTAGGTAATACAAGGAATGTATATTCTGTTGATTCCGAAAACTATTACCTCTAACACAGATCATGCCCTACGAAAGTAATAAATTCTTTTAATGCCCCTCCGTAAAAAGTATTAGAATTCATTATTTGTAATGCAAAAAGTTATTATTTATTAATAATTTGAAGGAATAAATTCTATGATGCATTATTTTTAATGCATTATATTATTAATGTATTTATAATATATTAAATTATGCATTAAATTATTACTAATAAATTAATTTCTCCCATTATAAATAAAATAATAGTAGCTACTTGGGAATATTTGTTTCACTATTTACCATGTTCATATTAAAAACATTGTGCAAACAATTAAGTTTTAAAATAAATACAAAAAAGATACGAAAAGCTATACTTAGGTAACAAAAGAGTGAACGGTCAAACAAGTGTTCTCGAATAGCTACTAATATAGATATCATAACTTCCACTTCTTTGTTTCTTAAGTGACTCGAACATTTCAGCGATTGTGGAGCATAAATTTTCATGGGTATTCAATTCTTTTTCAATAAGTTCGGCAGTTGTTAATTTTGCCTGTGGCTCAATTATTCTTCTTTTAATGGAGGAAGCGTTTTTATTACTGGACTCTTCTCTTTTTGTAGTGGCTAATGGCGATGGTATTAAAAGTTTTGAGCATATGGGTGCCTCGGAGCTTATTTTATCATCAGGAGCACGTAAAGATGTTGTTTCATTTTTTTGGCTTTCATTAACGTCTTTTCGTAAACCAAAGGTGAAAGAGTTTTCTAAGCCCTCTACCAACTCTTTCATTCCTACCAATTCGTAAATACACTGCTCACTGGGTGACAAACCTTTGGTTCGGTTTGGTCCACCTCCCCGTTTCTCGTTGTTTTTTTAAATTAGCGACTGCTTTTGACCGCACATACCTTTTTTGGTCTGTCCACACCTATTGCAACTTATATACATATGTACATATGTATGCATGTTAAAAAATGCAAAATATTTAAAAGATGAATACATACATAAGTGAAGTAGCAGCCTTAGTGAACAGACGTGTTTTTTAAGCTCTCAAAGATATCGTCAAAAATCTTAAATAATTCTCGGAATAATCAGTATACAGCAATAATATTATATAAAGTGTTTTGCATCAGTGACAATAAATAAACAAAAACAAAGAATAAATCTTAAATTAAATTTTATAAATAGTGTTATATACAATAACAATTTTAATATCTGCATTTTTTTTCTTACTTAAGATTGTTGACTTCAAAAATAAAACGATATAATTATCAAAACAAATCATAATTTAAAATAAAGTGGAATAACAGTTTACAACAACAATTAAGTGTTTCAAATCAATAACAACAAATAAACAAAAACGAAACATAATAATCAAGTTCATAAAAATTAAAGCTCATTATTTTTGAATATAATAAAAAGCTTTCGTTTTTACAAAATTTAAAAGTTTCTTTGATAATCATTCTTGCCTTCAACCATTCTTGATTTGACCATCATAGACTTGAACCAATATTTTGTGCTTTATCCTATTGCACAATGGCCTGTGTGAGGAAAAATTGTAATATTGCTACCGATGAACGTATGGTGTCATGCTGGTTGTGCTTGGGTCTTTGCCACCTTAAATGCAGCGGTCTTCGTGCACGTGATGCAGATGCGCTTGGCGATGCGTCCAAATGTTTACAATGGACCTGCCCAGCTTGTCGACCTATTGGCATAGAGTTTTATAAGTTTTTTAAAAGCTATAAATCAGAATTTGACGAAATAAAAACTGATTTTATGTTATTAAAATGCAAACTTGAAAAATATGGTGAAATCTTTTCTAACTTTTCAAATTTGGACGCTTTTTCACCTATACCAAAGAGAAGTATTTCATCTAAAAAGTCGGCTTCATCACCTGGTAATATTATATCATCAAATAATGTGATAGTTTCGGATAATTCTGCCTCCGTAAGTGATTTGAATAACGACTCACAAAAATAAACGACCACATAATTGTGCTGTATCTTCTCTAAAATCTGCAGACCCTTCACAAATTAATCAAACGTCAATACTCAATAACATGGCTGCTTCTTCTAAAAAATCGCCTAACGTACCTTTACAGCTTGGAATTGATTCTGTACCTGATTCAGTTTATATATCATCAGTTAACCAGCCCTCCGAGTTAATAGTACTTTCTCCACTTCCATCTTCTAATGCTGAGCCGAACATAAATGCTGAGCTGAATATTAAATCTTCATCTCATCAATATCCGTCTATTACTGAGCCTAAACCACTTAGGGTGATACCACCGATGAAGACTATTTTTGCTACACGTTTTGCTCCTGACACATCAGTATTGGATGTTGAATTTTATATTAAAAATAATATAACGCAAGGCCTGTGTAACAATATGAAGATATTTAAAATACATGCCCGTAATAGAGCCTCATTCAAAATAATAGTTCCCGAAGATCTTTTTGAAACTCTGGTTAACCCAAAATTTTGGCCGAAAAATACTATTATTAAACAATTTGTTTATAAAAATAATGATAACGTTATTCTTCCTACTAATGAATCCCTTCCAAAAAACTAAGTGTCAATCATATTCCAATTAATTCTAATAATTCCAATTCTACAAACATTTCGATTGTTTATCAAAATGTCAGAGGATTGAACTCAAAGCTTTCATCATTATACTGCAATAGTGCTGGTTTTACAAATCATATAATAGTTCTAACTGAAACTTGGCTTAGTGCGAAAATCCATAATTGTGAAATTTTTTGTCCAAATTATAATGTTTTTAGACGTGACAGAGATAGTCAAATTATAATGTTGCTACAGGATCATGTTCGATTGGTAAAAAGACTGGTGGCGGAATTCTAATTGCTATATTGGACACTTTTTCTTGCGAGGAATTTATTTTGAATGATTTTTTACACATAGAAATTTTATGTGTCTTGGCAAAATTGGATAACAAACGTATTTACATAATATGCTCATATACTCCACCAGATTCGCCCCTTTCTGTTTATATTACTCATAATTCAGCTGTTAATCAAGTACTCAAATGTCTTAAACCTTCTGATTTGGTTCTATATATGGGAGATTTTAATACATAATACTATCTGATACTATCTCGCTCCTCTGGTTCTTCTATTGAATTCATACATGATCTATTGTCAAATGGTCTTTTTCAAATTAACTCTATAACAAATGATTATAATAAAATTCTCGTTTTGATATTCGTCAATAAACCAACGAATTTTTCTGTAGAGCGTCATACTCCAATATCTAATCCTGAGGACATCTACCACCCTACTATTGAGATAAATTGCTCCAGTTTCCATTCTCCCTTACATGGAAAAAAACAACTAAAAAACAAAAGGTCGTATAGTTTTAAACGTACTAATTATGAAGTATTAGAACAACATATTTCATGCATTGATTGGATAAAGGAATTATCTACTTTTGATGACCTTGATCAATGTTTATCATCTTTTTATTTTCATCTAAATGAATGTTTTTCAGCATCTACACCTTTGAAATTTCGAAATGATGTATTTGGCCCACCTTGGAATTTAAGATATCTTTCTCGCTTAAAAAATAACTTATTTAAAAAGTACAAACAATCCCATACATCTATTAACTACGTAAATAAATTACTCAATAGCTAGATCATCGTACAACATCGTGAATCAAAATGCATATAAAAATTACTTATTACAAGTTAAGAACAGCATAAAACGTGATCCTAAATCATTTTTCAAATTCGTTAATTCTAAGAGACGTACAGCTAACTATCCATCCGTAATGAAGTATGGGGATTATGAGTCATCTGATGAATTGAATATTAGCAACATGTTTGCTGATTTTTTTAATTCTACTTATTCATCGCAGTTATTTAATTCTAATCAGTACCCTTATGCAATTCATGAATCACCAGGTATTAACATACCATTTATTGACGGACAAGATGTGCTTAACTTTTTAAATGGGCTTAATTGGTCTTATGCTGCTGGTCCTGATGGTGTTCCCAGTTGTATTCTAAAACAGTGCTCACACTTGCTTTATATTCCTTTGACATTTATTTTTAACAAATCGCTTCAATTGGGTTATTTTCCATCTTTCTGGAAGGAATCATTTATTATTCCGCTATTTAAATCTGGTTCTAGATTGAATGTTACCAACTATAGAGGAATAGCGAAATTAAGTACCATACCGAAATTATTTGACAAAATTATTTATGATCATCTATCACATCAAGCATCATGTATTTTATCTTCTAATCAACATGGCTTCCGAAATTCCTGCTCAACTGTCACTAATCTATTAGAACTTACTACATATGTTAATGAGGGCTTTGTAAATAAAAAACAAACTGACGTAATTTATACTGATTTTAGCAAAGCGTTTGACCAGGTTAATCACAAACTTTTGTTGTATAAATTAAATGAAATTGGCTTCAGTTTTTCCTTCCTTAAATGGATTGGATCATATCTACACAATAGAAGGCAGTGTGTTAAATTCAAAAATTCGTTTTCCAAATATATTGATGTTATATCTGGTGTACCACAAGGCAGTCATCTTGGACCTCTCTTATTCACTTTATTTATAAATGATCTTCCTTCCGTAATTGTGCACTCTCGTATTTTAATGTATGCGGACGATGTGAAAATCTTTCTTTCGCTTAATAATCCCAACGATCAAACACTTTTACAAAATGATATTAATCGATTTACTTCCTGGTGCAAAATAAACTTAATGAATCTTAATATAAAAAAATGCAAATATATGACTAGACTAGTTCCTATTAATGGTCACTATGTCATGAATGATATAACATTAGAGTTAGTGGATTCATTTAATGACCTTGGCATTCATTTGGACAGAAAGTTGGATTTTAGATCACATATCCATTTAACAATTAATAAAGCTACTGGTGTGCTGGGATTCATCAAACGGTGGAGTAAAGAGTTTTCGGATCCATATACAACCAAATAATTATTTATATCACTGGTTAGACCGATTCTTGAATATGGCTCTGTAGTTTGGGACCCGCAATATCTGGTTCATTCAGATTCTATTGAATCCGTTCAAAAACAATTTTTGTTATTTTGTCTTCGTGGATTGGGCTGGAGTTCAGATCTTAATCTACCTTCTTATCAACATCGCCTTGCACTTATTAAGTTACCTACATTAAAGAGCCGTAGGCAAATGCTAAATGTGTCGTTTCTATTTAAATTATTGAGTGGAAGTTTATATTCTCCATATCTTCTTAGTAAAGTACATTTTAATATACCAATTCGTCGTTCAAGAAACTTTGAAATTCTGAGCATTAAATCATCTAACTTTGCAAACTTTGATCCATTTCGTAGAATATGCAATGAGTTTAATTTATTATCTGAATATATTGATTTTAATAAAAGTTTGAGAATTATAAAGAGAGATATTATCTTATATTTAAATACAAGAAATTGTTAATCATTTTTATAATTGTTGTAAATATTTTTTGTATTTTGTTATTGTCTGCAAGGATTTATTCCATAGACATAAATAAATAAATAAATAAATAAATAAATACCTTTTTCCATTCATTAACTTTTTTAATAAGAGGGCCAGCACTATTTAGTTCTTCTGAAAGCGAATTCCAAAATTCGGCCAATACATCTTTAGAAACCTTCACAAAACCACATGCAATAGGCCGGTTATTCGGCATCATATGGAGAAGCATATCATGTTGAACATTATTTATTGATTTAGATCTAAAAATAGTTTTTAGTTAATTTATATATCCATTAAAGTGTAACAACTACTAGTTGTAATCCCCAAAGAAAATAAAATGAACAAATTGACACAAAAAATGGGAAAAATGTCTTTGAAAAATCCATTTACGGTAAGGCGAAATTTTTAATCGGTACATTTTTTTGTGCATGTCATTCACCGGTGAATGACATATTACAAAATGGGAACAAATTGTATGGGAAAAGTTATTCATGATCCCACTTTTGGGAAATGGGAAACAATTTTAGGGGAACAATTATTCAGGATAGGGGTGATTAAAAAGGCGACGAGAAACATCGAATTTTTTTAATAAAATGTAGAAGATGTGAGAATACACATGGTAATCAATATTTATTTCTGTGCCACATGAAATTACCTTCTCGATTCCAAAAGTAATAAATTCTGAAGTAATATATTATTTTAAGTGTTGAAGGCTCTGGGTTCGAGCCCCAGGAAAGGTGTGATCAATTTAATTTTAATTTTTGTTTCAGAAACGCTTTAATAAGACCAAAGTTAACTGCAATGAGTATTTTTTGGTAATTAAAGAAGAAATGATGTCCGTGAAGGAATAGTACACTAGCCAAACTGAAAAATTGTTTTCGACTCCAGCTACGGTAGTCTCATCAGAGTTCTTTGTGTCCTGTGCATATTCAAGACCAAACATCAACTATTTAACTCACACTTTTTTGGAAATCGCATACTGAAATTATTACTGTATGTACATACATTTGTATGAGTTAGTCGAAGTAAAGTCACACAACAGTTTCTATCATATTCCCCTTTTCTTACCATCATTGCTGTTCTTGTAATTGTCATATTATTTGGATGAAACAGATGAAATGAAAATTAAAAGTTTCCGATGAAAATTGTCCACTATATTATTTAACGCCATATTAATACTTCTATTCGCCAAGCTTTTGTCGTCAAAAATTATCTTAACATTTTTTGTCAAATTGTTTAAAAATCTCGGTATTATACCCGTTTTTCTGCATCTTATCAGAAATGTAATGGTAGACATAGTGTTAATTTGTTGTATCATCAGTGCTTTTTGTCTGTTTATGTTACCCTTCAGGTAACTATTATTCTGTTTAATGTTGTTGTAAACCATAAACATTTACAAAATATTCAGAAAGTGATAGAAATTTTAAAGAAAAATGACTTGACTTGACATTGACAGACTAAAGGCCTGGTTAGCCAAACGTTGATGTCGTAAAAACGGTACGTACGTTAATGTACGTACGTATGTGCAGTTATACAAACGTGTCATCTGTCAAGAGAAGATCTAAATAAAAACAAAACAAACCAAAAAATTATAAAGGCATTCATTTGCCTGTACCACTAATATTAATTTTTCGTCGTCCACTAAAAACAAAATATAATAATGTTTTATTTTATTAATATTGATAATATAATTTATTATATTTTTCTACTTATTTTTCACAAAACACAGCACAAATAAAAAATTTTAATTTTTAAATGGCAATATGAAGTCAGCTGTTTAGAGCAGTGATGAATGTTGTTAAATTAACACAAAGTTAAAAAAGGTACCAGAAGTACCAAAATAAGAGCACATTATAATTACTTCTTGTATTTTATGCTTCCTAAAAATTTATTCTTATACTTCTACTGAATACTCAATTTTTGGTTTAAAGCCATTATTCATTGAATCGGATCCATTGGTCCATTGTGGACCGGAAACGAAAAAAGTTAATTTTTAAGTAGAACTTTTTAAATAAAATTGTAATTATCTCGGTAACTAGCTAGCACGTAAATCAATCATGCATCCCATATGCTTCTTTTTAGATAATCGAAAAATTTTTCATTTGGTATGTATATAACTCGTCTGTCGAAGATATGTTAAGTAAAACATGGGACTTTGAAATGAAAAAAAAAATTAAAAACAAACTTTATATTCACATAAAAATTTAAATTATTCACATAAATATCATTATATGTATCTAAAGACTTCAAAAATTAAAGTCTTTTTGCACACATAAGTATAAAAGAAAATGATTTGCAAATAAGCATGAAAGTACCAAAAAGGGCATTTGGGCCACATTGTCATTTAACATACAATAGTCCCATCACTCGCTTTGAAATGTAACGTAAAAACGTTGAGAAATTCTATTTTATACAGATTCTTCCGTCCCGTCAACGTGACATTTATTTTGGATAATCATTTGCATTGTTTTCATATGCTAGAAACCAACGTACGTTGCGTTACGTTACATCAACGTTCGGCTAATTCTACCTTTATAGCTAAATTTAGAGGAAATAAAGGACGACTGGTAGAAAAAAAAATATAAATCGGTGATATATGTTCCTGGATTTTCGGAAAGATTGAGGAATACGAATATTTTAAACAAGAATAGATTTAAAATTGCTCAAGCATCAAATAACACTCTCAGACGACTATTTACCGACACTAAATCAAAACTGGAGAGAATGGATAAATATAACGTAATATATAGAATAAATTGTCTGGGAGATGGTAAAACCAAATGCAATCGAATGTATGTCTGTACAACGAAAAATAAACTAAGAACCAGAATGGCAGGACATAAATCGGATTTTAAAAATAGAGAAAAATTAAGTACACAAAAAACAGCACTTGCGAACCACTTTGCAGATAATAATCATACACCAGATTTGGAGAAGGTGCAAATATTACAGAGAGTTTTCTCTATAAAAAAGGGTTTACTTTGGCGATGTTACATATAATAAATACACCAAAGGAGAGGAGAATAAACTACAAAATAGACACCGAGAATTGTGCTCATAGTTATAGATTTATAATAAACAGGGGAAATATTAGCAATAATTAGTATAATATGTAATGTGACAACGTCGGTGCAGTGATACACATTGTATAAGTTAATTTATTTCTAAACTATTCTCTTGATATTTTTCTCCAAATTAAACAATTGTTTTTTTTATCTTTTTGTGGATATTATTTATATTTTAGTTTATTATATTGATTTCATATTAAAACGAATTTATATAATCAAATGGAATGCGATCTTGATTCTAGTCAATATAACAATGAATATATTTTTTAAAAAATTTTGAAATATCATTATACAAATTTTCAATGAAACAATAATTATAAAAAGTTTTTAAACAAAGTAAATTACAGTAAACAATAAAAGTATTCTGTGTTCTATGAAACATTAAATCTTTATAATTTTCCTACTATGTAGGCTTGAATCTGTTTCTGAAACAATAACTAAAGACTCCAAGAAGTTCACATTATTATCCCGTTAACTACTCCCCCCTTTAAAATTCAGACGTCCACGTCTGTTTTATAAAAATAAGAAAGGGAAACAAAGATCATATGCCTTATAGCATTGTAGTATAAGAATAATAAATGAAGTTCTTGATTTCCTTTTACAATAAAATTTAACCAGATGTACAATAAGTGTAAAAAAATATTAATTAAAATAAGGTTTCTGTAAAAAGCAAAGTATTTTTCGATTAACTGAATATAACAAACTTAATTATAGAGGGCTTTTGAAGAAAGTGTGAAATCATATTTTAAACAAATGAATTCTAGTCATCTATTGCTGTAGTCACATGTAGTAAAAATATGTCTTAGTACTCCGTAATACTATTATCTAATATTATCTTTATGAACTATTTTACCGTCAATTTTGAGTGTGGATCCCAAATCTTCTTCAACTATTTTTTCAACAAAAACTTTGCTAAATTTATTACCTAAACGTCTGTTAACTTTAACATAGACTTTATCACCAGGATTATATTTTTTTACAACAGTATTTCTGTTATGGTATCTCATGTCAGATTTTTGTTTCATCTCAATTTTAAAACAAATTTTCTTTTCCAGCTCTTTGGGAATAGCCTTAATAATATCTATTGGTCTCAGTCCAGTAGTCGAATGAATTGTCCTGTTATATTTCGTTGTAGCAAGTAGTATAAGGTCTATTGATTCTGTTGATATGCCATCCAGTTTGAGACATCTTGCGATTTCTGTCAGAGTGCTGTGAAAACGTTCCACTTGTCCGTTGGATGAACTATGAAGAGGTGGAATTGCATGAATATCAGCTCCAAAAAAATTCTTTACAAGTGTCTTTATTGTTTCTGAGTTAAGAGATTTTTCATTGTCGCATATTATTACTTTTGTACTTCCAAAAAAATTTAATATTTCAAGAAGAGCTGGTTTAATATCAATAATAGCCCTTGAAGCTATAGGTTTAATGACAGCAAATTTCGAAAATTTGTCCAAACATGTTAAAAAGAATTGTTTGTTTGTATTATAAATGTCCACATGAAGTATTTCTCCTATAGAAGATGGTATTGGAGTTTCCAATATTTGATGATTGCGAGGATGTCTTGAATATTTTGCTTCTTGACATGTTTTACATGTGGATATAATATTTCTCAATTGTTTTCTCATATCAGGAAAGTAGTAGTCTTGAAGAATTTGTTGTACGTTCTCCTTTAGGGATCGATGAGCTCTATTGTGCTCATTGTTGAGTATCTCTAATTGGTCATTTGGGTTAAAAATATCTGTTACATACTGCTTAGTGTAACGGAACTTTATATTTGGATAGTTAGAAATTAAAAAATGTTGAATTTGGGCCAAAATATGTATGTCACAATGAATTGCATTAACAACTCTAGGATTTATAGCGGATTTAATTAAATTAATTATATCTTCGACAGATTTATAAGTTATTTTATGACGATTACGGGTTTTAAAAATTATCTTTGTTATTCTTCCAACACGGTATCCAGGGACAAGGATAATTTGATTTCTGAAGCAATTAATGGGATTAACGACGCTTGGAATAGCTTCAGTGGAAGAAAGTTCGCTTGCGCAGACTTGAAGAGAAGTTGATGACGTTGAATCTGTAGCTAAGTTTAAAAATTGCCTCGACAATGCATCCGCAACGACGTTATCTTTACCAGGCTTATAGAAAAACGTTGGTGAATATTCCTCTATAAAAGCTTTCCAACGCTTTATTTTCGAATTAGAGTTTCTCTCAGAAACAGAGAAATGTTAGTGGCTGATGATCTGTGATAATATTAAGATTTCTTACTCCATAGAGATAATGCCTGAGAGACTTCAGTGCCCAAACGATAGCCAATAATTCCCGCTCATTAGTAGCATAATTTTCTTCTGCAGGTGACAATGTCCGTGAAATCATAGTTATGGGACGGCTCCGATAGCATGGGAGGATGCATCTGTTGTAAGATCGAATGGTTTCTCGAAGTCAGGATATAATAAAAGAACATCCTCGGACGCAAGTAATTTTTTTAACTTCACGAAAGCGGCCAATGCTGCGTCATCTAATTCTATTTTTACTAGCTTAGACTGTCGAGTGCCTATATGACCATTTTCTCCCCGTAAGTACCTAGTTAATGGTTTGGCAATAGATGCATAGTCTCTTACGAATCTCCTGTAGTAGCCAGAGAGTCCTAAAAACGATATAAGGCCTCTGAGGGTGGAAGGTATCTTATAATCCACTATAGCTTTGACTTTATCTGGGCAAGTTTTAATGCCTTTAGTTGAGACAATAAAACCCAAATACTCCACAGATGTTTTAAAAAACTTAGACTTTTCTAATGAAACCCTCATGTTCGCGTTAAGCAACTTTCTTAAAATTCTGTCTATATCATTAATATGATTCTGTTCTGAGTCGGAAAATATAATAATATCGTCAATATAGACATGACAACTTTTTCCTATTTCTTCTCGCAAAACGTCATCTATAGCACGTTGAAAAATACTTGGAGCATTTTTCAATCCAAATGGTAGACGGCAGAATTCATATTTACCATTATTTACACTAAATGCTGTTTTTTCTCGATCACGCTCAATTAGTTTAATTTGATGGAAGCCGCTCTTCAAAACCAGGGTTGTAAAAAACTTTGCCTTTCCAAGGTTTGATAAAATAATAGATGGATCCGGAATGGGGTATTTATCACAAATAGTTTTTGAATTTAATTTTTTTAAATCGATTACAAGACGCTTATTAGGTTTGCCATGTTCATCTGTACCCTTCTTATCCACTACCCAAACTGGGCTATTATAGGGTGAACGCGAAGGTCTAATGATACCGTCTTTCAAAAGTTCTTTTACTTGTTCGTTCACAAACTCGATCATTGAGATAGGATATGCCTGGTATCTGGAATATACGGGATCTTCATCTTTTGTTCTGATTGTTGCTGAGATGTTTGTATTATACGGTAGCGCTTGATTTGGAGTGGCGAAGACTTCTGCATTTTTACTTATTATATCATAAAATTCTTTACTAATATTGCTTGGAATGGATTCAAATGTTAAACTGGTAAATGTGTTCAAATTAAGGTATTTCAGTCGCTCATGTCCACCATCGAAAATCAACATATCTTTACCTGCTTCGATTATACCATTAATTTGTTTTAAAAAATTAAAGCCCAAAATTCCGTCAAACACTGGTAGATTTTGAAGCAAGAAAAAGATCTCTGTTTTACCAAATAAGTTTACAAGTGTAGCTCGATCGATTTTACTTGCACCATGAATAGATTTCACAAAAAAAGATTTAGATAATTTCTTAACACCCTTTAAATTTTTGATATTCTTCATATAACTTTTAGTTGATCCAGTATCAACTAGAAGTCTTATATTTTCCTCTCCTATTGTTCTTTCGATGTAGGGGAGAACTGAGCTTCCCCTAAAAAATTGATTTCATCTTCAAAGGATACGCCTTGCAAAGTTTGATCTTGATCATAATTAGTGGTAATGTTAGGGTTTTCATCCCATTCATACGGTTGTTTGATTTCATGACTTAGGTGGTTTAATTCTTCCATTTTCTTTATATTTTGTCTTCTAAATTCATTGGACCCTTGAAAATTGTTAGATCTAGCTGTACGCATACTAACATCTGAATCTAGTGTTAATGAACGAGGTTGAAATCCAATATTTTGTTTATTTGCTTGAGAATGTTGATGAGACTGCGGAAGGTACAATTGTCTTTGATTAAATGGTTGTTGTATCTGATTATTAGAAGATACATTTCTGGGGAATTTTCTCATATAGTCACCAGATGACTGATTATTATTGGTTGAAGTATTGAAGGTGGTAGTTCTTTGGTGAGTTTGAGCGAATTGATTTTGCTGAAGTCTGCTGAGTCCATTACTATAAATCGTTGCAAAGTGAAATCTATTTTGGTTTGTCTCTAGTTCTTGTGCCAATCCCAAAGCGGTGGGTAAATCAGTTGGTTTGCAAGAGAATAAAGTATCACAAAGAGGTTTTTGAAGTCCAGATATAAACACTCGTAATGCGTCCATTCTATATTTTTGATTAAGTGATTGGATTAATGCATCATCGCCTTCAAGAGACATTATGACTTTATTAATGATAGAAGTCAATTTACTCTCAACATCATTATAAAAATAAATTACTGGCCTGTGGCCCTGTTTTAACGTTGAAAGTTCTTGCTCCAACGCAAATATAGATTTTTTATCCGCATATGCAAAATCCAACCTAGCAATAATGGCGTGAAAATTTAGGACTGTGTTGTAAGTGCTTAAGACTGAGTCAGCTCTTTCTACAACTTTATTCCGAAGTATGGCGACCGCCTGGTAATATCTAGAACTACCCTCATATCGCTCAAATAACTTGTGGGCTGTGACAGCTGCTTGACGCCATGAGACATATCTAGAAGTCTCACCTCTAAATTCTGGAACAGATTTAACGATATCGAGTGACTCATCACAGACAACACCATCAACAATCTCAATATCCCTATACTCTTTTACTGTCGATATGGGCTGAAGTCCCGTAATTTTTCTATTCAGCTCGTCAATTATGCCCTGAAATTCTGTTCTCGTCTGTTCAGTCGCCTGCTTAACAGCTGTATTTAAAAGAATTTGTAGAGTCTCCTCATCCATACTTTGACGTCTTTTTTTGTAGTCACTAATGCTAAGATTTTTAAAAAGTTTTAAAGTTTCGTCTATTTCCTCAAAAGTTCTCTTTACAGAGTTCATAAATTATTATGCAAAAACAATGAATTTTAATATTAAAAAAAAAAATTTATATAAAAAAAAATAACTAACTAGAATTATATAGGGTATAGGCATACAATAAAAAATTATTTTCGCACACAACTTTTTTAAATCCACGAACAAACAAAAGTTTTTATTAATCCACAAATACTTATCTTCATAGAATTATTTAAGCCAAACAAGCTGCCAAGACACGTTCCTGATTGGTTTTGAATCGTTTAACGAATATAATTTTTATTTAGCTTCGGTTCTCCAACCCCTTGTTTAAATTTCAGTTTTCACAAATTTGAATTCTTGATGAATTTTGAACCTCCAATTCGTTTTTTGATTGTCCTTTTTTTTCTTCACGTTTTATAAAAAATTTTAGCGTAGGTTTCTTGGTGTTGGGCGCCAGTTAATTTATTTCTAAACTATTCTCTTGATATTTTTCTCCAAATTAAACAATTGTTTTTTTTATCTTTTTGTGGATATTATTTATATTTTAGTTTATTATATTGATTTCATATTAAAACGAATTTATATAATCAAATGGAATGCGATCTTGATTCTAGTCAATATAACAATGAATATATTTTTTAAAAAATTTTGAAATATCATTATACAAATTTTCAATGAAACAATAATTATAAAAAGTTTTTAAACAAAGTAAATTACAGTAAACAATAAAAGTATTCTGTGTTCTATGAAACATTAAATCTTTATAATTTTCCTACTATGTAGGCTTGAATCTGTTTCTGAAATAATAACTAAAGACTCCAAGGAGTTCACATTATTATCCCGTTAACTTATATTAATTTTAATTTTGTTGTTTTCATATAATTTTTGTAAGTTCTGTTTGGTTTATATTTTTATCCTATGGGAATTGTTGTTTTATTTTTATTACTGATGTTGTGAGTTTGTTTACATTTTGTAGATTGTTATATGATCGGTATTTTTATATTTGTTTTTGTAACTGATATGTTCTTATTGGAGCAGTGGTTTCAGTGTTTTTATCTGTTTACATTTATTATTATTTTTAGAAATCCTGAAGATGATATCCGAAGGATATCGAAATATTGATTATTAAATTGAAAATAAACTTGACCTTGAGCTTGAGAAGGAAAAAAAAGGGTTTGCTTAGTATTTGGATAATTTGGAAACAGGTCGAACAATTGTATCATTTTTCTGATTTGAAATGTAAGAAAAAAACTTATTTTGAATATCATTACTGTTAACAATGTAAATGTACCTAAACGTTCCTTTAAATGCAATTAATTTGTAAGATGGTTTTAATAATCCAATTGTGTTCCTAGCATTAGTTGGTGGCTAACTGCGGTCAGCGGTCTAGATTACATCACTGGTAGTGGAGTTTTATACATCAGTGCTGGGATCTACCAAAACCACCTCTATAGACAAGCCTCACGTGGTAGACGATTGCCTGTTGGTAGCCGGTATTTAGGGTGACTATTGATACATCGTCAATACTGACTGCTAGAGGGATATGATCGGGATCACATCACTGGTGGTGGAATCTTATACATACCAGTGTTGGGATCCACCAAAACCACTCCGACGGACAGAAAGTACGTGGGAGACGATTGCTTGTATGTAACCGGTATTGAGGGTGGCGATTAATACATCATCAATACTGACAACTATACATATACAATCCGGATCACATCGGGATCCACCAGAACTACTCCCATAGACGGGACACACGTGGTAGACGATTGATTGTAGTGGCCACTATTGAGGGTGGTGATTGATACACCGTAGATACGGACTGCCACATCAATCTGATCGGGATCACATGACTGGTGGTGGGATATTATACGCGCCACCGTTGGGGTAAAAGTTATGCCATTCTTCTCGCAAACGAACAATATAATGAAATTTAAAATAGTAAAAAATTTAAAAGTAAGAACATGTTTTATTAATAAATATCTTTATTCTCTACATAATATTATATTTTCAGTGATGAAAACAAGCCGATGTGCCGGCTTAAAATTTTTATTAAGAGCTAATACTGAAATTATTATATTAACGGTACTCACGATTGAATCTGTGCAAACTAAAATAAAGCAAATTTGCTGTGCAAATGGCTATAGATAGTGAGCGTCCGTTTATAATTAATTGTATTTTTTTTAAGTAAGTTAACCGACTAAAAAAATGTCCATCTCTTCCCTAAAATGTCAAAAAAACTGCCTATTAAAAAAATTATAAATATATTACAAATAAAGATGCCTAAAAGCAGCGAAAAGAAAAAATAATTAATTTTCTAATAAATAAAGACAATAACGAAAGAGAAAAGCACGTGTTTTGTATATTTGAAATTTTAACGTGTCCGCGTTTTTTGCGTAACTATATGGCGATAGAACTGTCAAAAGTTTTTAAGCAAAAATACACAGCCAATTTACTTACTTAGTCTATGTCCACACTCGGCGAGAAGAGTCGGGCAATTCTTCATCAATTCTCTTTTAAACTTGTCTTCGTGTCCACACTCGGAGATTTTAGTTGCCCAACTTTTTGTTGTTGTTCAGCAATATTTGTGTTTTCTTTTATTTGCTTTTTCTTACAATTTGACATTTATGCCGTGTTGCCACAGAAATACTCACAAATTACACAAAATTTTATAGATTGCCCAAAATATATTTCATACATAGAATATAATGCTTTTTATTTTTGTAATTATTTTAATATATGAATAAATATTTGTGTATTTATAAATTTCCCTGTAGAAGACAAAGCCTTAAAGTTATTACTAGAGCTATTGGAACAGCCCAAACAATATTAAAGTATTTATAGTTGAATACTAGTGCTAATGAGGACTAGTACTTGAAGTAGTTCGGGAGCACCGCTTAAATTTTGAAGAAGTTTATAAGATAAGACATATTTTATCCTAAAATTAAGGTATGTTAGATACAAAATAAGCTGCAAATAATGAAAATCGGTTGATATAAACAAAATATTTTCTTTTAATGTAATACCGTTATGCTACACAATTAAATTTTCTATCAATGAAAAATAAAAATGTTTCTCTTCCCTTGTCTTTTAACAGCTAGATTATGTATTCACGTATTATGTGTCGATTAGACATTCAGCAGTTTAACGGTCATATACAAAATAACAAAGTAAATTTGCTGTCTTTATTTTCCATTTTAATTTTAAATTAAAATCTATTTTAATTTTTTTGCATACGGGCATAAGAATTTACATTTCATTATGATTCTTAAAATTTAAAAAGCATGTTGTCCCCACTGAAAGGCAATTTACTTATAGTTTAATAAATTCCAAAAATGCTTGCTTTAGCTCACCAGTGCACATATTTTAAAATTGGTATAAATTTTGAAAAAGTCACCTTGAAAATATTCAAATGTTTTACTATTAATGCGTAAAGAATTTTTTTGTTTTTTTTTTTTTATTATTATTTATTCCTTTATATAATTAGCATATCAAATTAAGATTGTCTCAGCATCACTTAGTCATTATTGAGGCGAGCTGGTAAAATATTTACAGCTTTGAATTACACATGTACAATATATAATTGGGGTATTCAAACGGGGTCCTATCAAGTCATATTGTCATAATATCATACAATTTTAAAATAGTTTAAAAATTTTGTTGTTGGTCTTTGAATAAAAAAGTCATAAAACAATAAAGCTACGGTCACACTGAGAAAATATTTGACGAAAAAAACGTAACCACTATTTTATTAAAATATTTATGTTTTAATTTTTCATTTCTTAAAGTTTAGTTAATTATATATCCAAATATTTTTTCTTATAAAATCTCGATTTTAAAAAATTTTTGAAGAAATGTTTACATAAAAAGAAATATTTTCATAATATATTTAAAAAAAATTGTGGTTACGTTTTTTTCGTCAAATATTTGCCTAATGTGACCGTAGCTTAAGACTTTTCAACCTATGTTTACCATTTTGTCATAAATTGAAAAATAAAAAATAAAAAAAATTAAAAATAATATACTAAACTATGACGGGCTGTTTACAGCAATCATATTTTTTCGTTTTATTGTTTTATGATATATGACTTTAAAACGACCATTTGAATCCCTCAAATATTTTATTTTAAGATATTCACCTAAAGGTTTAATTCTATATATGTATATAATTTACAAAGAAAGAAAAGAAATAAAAGTAAAAAATATTAATATATACACATAAAATTTAATTATTAATTTATAGGATATTGTATACGATTGCTGTAAATCATATGAGAAGAGTTTCTAAGTCGTGAAGCAAATATTCCTTTATTCTTTTCGTGAAAATTTAAATTCTTTGTATATAAATCAAATCAAAAAAAAATGATATAATTGTTCGACCTGTTTCCAAATTATCCAAATAATAAGCAAATACTTTTTTCAAGCTCAAGGTCAAGTTTATTTTCAATTTAATCATCAATATTTCGATATCCTTCGGATATCATCTTCAGGATTTCTAAAAATAATAACAAATTAAACAAATAAAAATACACTGAAACCACTGTTCTGCCGGATGCTGTTGGCTTTTGATACCAATCAATTTTTAGTATTCCCTTGTCTCTTATAACCAGCGCATCAAGATAGGGCAATTTTCCATCAATCTCGTCCTCCATGGTCAATTTTATATTTTTATTATACTATATTATACTAAATAGTATACTAAATAGTTTTAATAAAAATATAAAATTGACCATGGAGGACGAGATTGATGGAAAATTGCCCTATCTTGATGCGCTGGTTATAAGAGACAAGGGAATACTAAAAATTGATTGGTATCAAAAGCCAACAGCATCCGGCAGACTCATAAATTTTAATTCAAGCCAGCCTAAATATATGATTATGAATACTGCCATGAATTTTATCGAACGGGTGCTTTCTATCAGCGATGAAATATTCCATTTACAAAATATTCAAAAAGTGATAGAAATTTTAAAGAAAAATGACTTCCCTAAAAATACCATTGACAGACTTATAGCTAAATGTAGAGGAAATAAAGGACGACTGGTAGAACAGGAGAAAACTGAAAAAGTATATAAATCGGTGATATATGTTCCGGGATTTTCGGAAAGATTAAGGAATACAAATATTTTGGACAAGAATAGATTTAAAATTGCTCAAGCATCAAACAACACTCTTAGACGACTATTTACCGACACAAAATCAAAACTGGAGACAATGGATAAATATAACGTAATATATAGAATAAATTGTCTGGGAGATGGTAAAACCAAATGCAATCGAATGTATGTCGGTACAACGAAAAATAAACTAAGAACCAGAATGGCAGGACATAAATCGGATTTTAAAAATAGAGAAAAATTAAGTACACAAAAAACAGCACTTGCGAACCACTGTGCAGATAATAATCATTCACCAGATTTGGAGAAGGTGCAAATATTACAGAGAGAAAATATGTATAAAAAACGGTTTACTTTGGAGATGTTACATATAATAAATACACCAAAGGAGAGGAGAATAAACTACAAAACAGACACCGAGAATTGTGCTCATAGTTATAGATATATAATAAATAGGGGAAACATTAACAATAATTAGTATAATATGTAATGTAACAGCGTCAGTGCAGTGATACACATATATATCAATTTTAATTTTGTTGTTTTTATATAATTTTTGTAAGTTCGTTTTGGTTTATATTTTTATCCTATGGGAATTGTTGTTTTATTTTTATTACTGATGTTGTGAGTTTGTTTACATTTTGCATATTGTTATATGATCGGTATTTTTATATTTGTTTTTGTAACTGATATTTTCTTATTAGAACAGTGGTTTCAGTGTATTTTTATTTGTTTAATTTGTTATTATTTTTAGAAATCCTGAAGATGATATCCGAAGGATATCGAAATATTGATGATTAAATTGAAAATAAACTTGACCTTGAGCTTGAAAAAAGTATTTGCTTATTATTTGGATTCTTTGTATATTTTTAATCTCTTGAGGGAGATTATTAAATTCTATACTATCCGTATATTCAATCCGTTGCTTCGTAGTTTCTAACCGACATCTTGCTATCATAAGATTGATATTGTTTCTGTTATTGAATAATATTTGATTTCTATGAAATGAAATTGTATGGTGACCAATATTATGGGTTAACTTAAAAACATAAAGAATTGAATTAAATTTTGAAGAAGTTTAGAGGATAAGACATATTTTATATTTTTATAATTTATCCTAAAATTAAGGTATGTTACATATAAAATAAGCTGCAAATAATGAAAATCAGTTGATATAAACAAAATATTTTCTTTTAATGCAATGCTACACAATTAAATTTATTAATTTTAATTAATAATCTATTAATGAAAAATAATAATGTTTCTCTTCCCTTCTCTTATAATGATAGCATATTTTAACCAAATACCTTTTCAGATACAAAATGAATGTCTTTTAACAGTTTGATTATGTATTCACGTATTATGTGTCGATTAGACATTCAGCAGTTTAACAGTCATATACAAAATAACAAAGTAAATTTGCAGTCTTTATTTTCCATTAGAATTTTGAATTAAAATCTATTTTAATTTTTTTGCATACGGGCAGAAGAATTTACATTTAATTATGATTCTTAATATTTAAAAAACAATATTGTCCCCACTGAAAGACAATTTACTTATAGTTTAATAATTTCCTAAAATGTTTGCTTTAGCTCACCAGTGGACATATTTTAAAATTGGTATAAATTTTGATAGTCAGCTTGAAAATATTTAAATGTTTTACTATTAATGCGTAAAGAATTTTTTTGTTTTTGTTTTTTTTTTATTATTATTCATTCCTTTATATTATTAGCATATCAAATTTTGATTGCCTCAGCATCACATAGTCATTATTGAGGCGAGCCGGTAAAATATTTACAGGTTTGAATTACAGATGTACAATATATAATTGGGATATTCAAACGGGGTCCTATCAAGTCATATTGTCATAATACCATACAATCTTAAAATAGTTTAAAAAATTTGTTGTTGGTCTTTGAATAAAAATGTCATAAAACAATAATACTTTTCAACCTATGTTTACCACTTTGTCATAAATTGAAAAATAAAAAATAACAAAATAATAAAATTAAAAATAATATAATAAACTATGACGGGTTGTTTACAGCAATCATATTTTTTCGTTTTATGATATATGACTTTAAAACGAGCATTTGAATACCCCAAATATTTTATTTTAAGATATTTTATTCTATATATTTATATACTTAATTTACAAAAGAAAGGAAATAAATAAATAAAAGAAGTAAAAAAATAGTTATATATACAAACAAAATTTAATTATTAATTTATAGGATATTGTATACGATTGCTGTAAATCATATGAAAGGAGTTTCTAAGTCTTGAAGCAAATATTCCTTTATCCTTTTCTTGAAAATTGAAATTCTTTTTATATTTTTAATATCTTGAGGGAGATTATTAAATTTCATACTATCCATATATTGAACGCGTTGCTTCGTAGTTTCTAACCGACATCTTGCTATCATAAGATTCATATTGTTTCTGGTATTGAATAATCTTTGATTTCTATGAAATGAAATTGTATGGTGACCAATATTATGGGCTGCTTAAAAACATTAAGAATTGAATTAATTTATTATAAATAATTTAATTGAAATAATGATGAGACAAAGTTGTATAAAAAATTTGTGATCTTAAAATATTTAAAGAAAAAGTGTTCTCTTTCATTTTTGTGTAATTACACATAAACTGGCAACACTGCACTTATCAAAAAGAAAAAACATAAGAAAAACGAACGCTGCGATTGTACGAAAAAGACGTGTACACCAAAAAGCGAAAAAAAATATGAAAGGAAATGTCAAATAATCAACTACAAAGAAATAAACGAATGAGGGAATATAAAGAATCGCCGAGAAAGGGCAAGTATTTTTCTTCTTTTGTTCCCTTCACCGTAATCGTCCACAAACTACAAAAGTTGCCGACTCGCCTCGCCGAGTGTGGACATAGACTTAGTGAAGAAGAGTCGAGAAGAGTCGGGCAATTCTTCATCAATTCTCTTTTAAACTTGTCTTCGTGTCCACACTCGGAGTTGTTGTTCAGCAATTTTTGTGTTTTCTTTTGTTTGCTTTTTCTTACAATTTGACATTTATGCCGTGTTGCCACAGAAATACTCACAAATTACACAAAATTTTATAGATTGCCCAAAATATATTTCATACATAGAATATAATGCCTTTTATTTTTGTAATTATTTTAATATATCGTTGGTCTTAGGTAGAAAGGCCCTAACTCGCATTTTTTCAAAACTTCCTTTTTTTAGTGAATTCAATGCATTTTAGGAAATATGCCGCTCCTCGCAAAAAATGTTTACAATATTATTAATAATAACGGTATTACAAGCAATTGTACAGCATTTAATAAAAAGTTGTATATTAATAATTACATTATCTGTTGTATTTTTACATCCTACTGTAAATTTTAAATTATTTGAGTTAGGGCCTGAGACCCTTTCTACCTGAGACCAACGATATGAATAAATATTTGTGTATTTATAAATTTCCCTGTATAAGACAAAGCCTTAAAGTTATTACTAGAGCTATTGGAACAGCCCAAACAATATTAAAGTATTTATAGTTGAATACTAGTGCTAATGAGGACAAGTACTTGAAGTAGTTCGGGAGCACCGCTTAAATTTTGAAGAAGTTTATAAGATAAGACATATTTTATATTTTATTCTAAAATTAAGGTATGTTACATATAAAATAAGCTGCAAGTAATGAAAATCAGTTGATATAAACAAAATATTTTCTTTTAATGTAATATTCAATTAAATTTTCTATTAATGAAAAATAATAATGTTTCTTTTCTCTTCCCTTATAATGATAGCATCTTTTAAAGAATTTTTTTGTTTTTTATTAAATATTATTTATTCCTTTATATCATTAGCATATCAAATTAAGATTGTCTCAGCATCACTTAGTCATTATTGAGGCGAGCTGGTAAAATATTTACAGCTTTGAATTACACATGTACAATATATAATTGGGGTATTCAAACGGGGTCCTATCAAGTCATATTGTCATAATATCATACAAGTTTAAAATAGTTTAAAAAATTTGTTGTTGGTCTTTGAATAAAAAAGTCATAAAACAATAAGACTTTTCAACCAATGTTTACCATTTTATCATAAATTGAAAAATAAAAAAATAAAATTAAAAATAATATACCAAACTATGACGGGTTGTTTACAGCAATCATATTTTTTCGTTTTATTGTTTTATGATATATGACTTTAAAACGACCACTTGAATCACCCAAATATTTTATTTTAAGATATTCATCTAAAGGTTTAATTCTATATATTTATATAATTTACAAAAGAAAGGAAAGAAATAAAAGAAGTAAAAAAATAGTAATATATACACACAAAATTTAATTATTAATTTATAGGATATTGTATACGATTGCTGTAAATCATATGAAAAGAGTTTCTAAGTCTTGAAGCAAATATTCCTTATCCTTTTCTTGAAAAATGAAATTCGTTGTATATTTTTAATATCTTGAAGGAGATTATTAAATTCCATACTATCCATATATTCAATTCGAAGTTTCGTAGTTTCTAACCGACATCTTGCTATCATAAGGTTCATATTGTTTCTGGTATTGAATAATGTTTGATTTCTATGAAATGTAATTGTATGGTGACCAATAATATGGGTTGCTTAAAAACATGAATAATTGAATTAATTTATTATAAATAATTTAATTGAAGTAATGGTGAGACAAAATTATATAGAAAATGTATGGTCTAAAAATATTTAAAGAAAAAGTGTTCTCTTCCATTTTTGTGTAATTACACATAAACTGGCAACGCTGCACTTATTAAAAAGAAAAAAACATAAGAAAAACGAACGCTGCGATTGTACGAATAAGATGTGTACACAAAAAAGCGAAAAAAAATGTGAAAGGAAATGTCAAATAATCAACTACAAAGAAAAAAACGAATGAGGGAATATAAAGAATCGCCGAGAACGGGCAAGTATTTTTCTTCTTTTATTCCCCTCACCGTAATCGTCTACAAACTACAAAAGTTGCCGACTCGCCTCGCCGAGTGTGGACATAGACTAAGTATAGAAACGGTTTCGTGCTAACAACAATGCTCACATACAATACGATTCATGTGTTTGTGTTTCTTATTCATTGTGAGCTGTTTTCGTTTTTTAAATTTTAAAACTTAGAGAATGTTGTTGGTTCAAAGATTTTTGTGTAATAAAGAATACAGTGCTCCGATACGACTATATAAGCTAGTGTAGGGCAAAGCATATTTAATTTGTAATTGCGCGAAATAAAATACATTAATCTACATCGAATATATGGCGCCCTATTTAATATCGTAATAAAAGTGTAGTTAGAAATATATTTTATTATTATTATTTATTTAAGCTCAATAATTAATTTTATATTTATTTGAAATAAAAGGTTAACTAAACCCAAAAATTTAATTCCAAAAATATTAAAAAAAACAAGTATATATTCATTAATGACAAATTTTCGAATGATAAATTGATGATCTTTCAATTACAGGGTGGCCCAGAAAGACCGAAGTGGTGTGAATTCCTTATAACTTTTTTATTATACATAAGTAATTTTTTTTTTCTTTTCTTTTCGGTGTTTTGTAAAGAAGACTTGGAGAATTTATAATGGAGCAACACACAACTGAACAACGTGCCCAAATCGTTGAAATTTACTTTTCAAATCAACGGTCCATTGTGTTGAATCAGCGTGCATACCGTCGTCAATTTAATGTGCGGGTTGCATCCTCTCAGTCAACAATAAACCGTCTGGTCGCAAATTTTCGACAACAAGGAGCAGTAAGGAACCTTCCTGGTTCCGGCACACTACGAACTGTCCACACGTTTGGCAATATTCAAGTGGTACGGGAGAGTATCCGGGAGGATCCAGGAACATCAACCAGGAGACGTTCGACACAACTTGGCCTCTCAAGAGGGTCGCTGCTGCGAATTTTGCATACCCTAAGAATGTTCCCATACAAAATTCAACTTGTCCAAGAATTGAAACCGACAGATTACCAGCAACGACTTGACTATACAATTTATTTCCAGCAAAAAGCACAAGAGAATCCTAATTTTATTCATAACTTAGTTATGAGTGACGAAGCCCATTTAAAATTAAATGGGTTCGTTAACAAGCAAAACTGTAGGATATGGGCTACGGAAAACCCGAGAGTACTTCATCAACGACAATTACACCCAGTTAAGTGTACTGTTTGGTGCGGTGTTTCTTCAGAAAGGATCATTTGCCCATATTTTTTTGAAAATGAACGGGGTGTCGCCATTTCCATCAATGGTGATCGATATCGGGCCATGTTGGAAAATTTTGTAAGGCCAGCCGTGGAAAACCATCCGCAAAAATAGTTCCAACAGGATGGAGCCACAGCGCACACTGCGAGGGCCACAATGGCTCTTTTATGCGACATCTTTGGTGAAAGAATAATTTCGCGTAAAAGCAATTTTAATTGGCCTCCGTGTTCCCCGGATTTAACCGCTCCAAACTGTTTCCTTTGGGGTTATTTATAAGGGAAAGTTTATGTTAATAAGCCTAGGACTATTGAGGAATTAAAAACTAATATTCGAGACGAAATTAACAACACAACACCGGAAATTTGCGAAAGGTCATGGAAAATGTGTTGGAAAGAGCACATTTGTGCGAAGCAGAAAATGGCCACCACTTGCGCGATATCATTTTTAATAACTATTCTAAAAATATTCCCTATAAATTTACTGTATTTAAAAAACAAAAAATTAAAACAATATGTCTTAAATGAAAAGTTATAAGGAATTCATACCACTTCGGTCTTTCTGGGCCACCCTGTATAAGAAAATTGAAAAAAATTCTATTTTAATCCATCAGATAAACTAATGGATGTAAGCAAAAAACACATTTTAATATTTCATAATGTCTTCAAATCTGCACCGCAAAAAATAATTTGGTTTTTTTTAATTTTACATATCGATTACCATGTACATTCTCACATATATAGAAGAAAGAAGTTATTATTTCTGCGTATATTTGCTTGTGGATATTTTTTTTCTTTTTTATATTTATTTTAAAACTTAAATTGTTCTTTTTGACATGATAAAATTAGGAGTTTAATAACAAGATCGCAATTACAGGTGAAATAAAATGGAGAAACAAATATTCCTGAATTGCTATTATTCTTTAATTTATAATGGGGGAAATTAATTTATTATTAATAATTTAATGCATAATTTAATATATTATAAATACATTAATAATAATGCATGATAGAATTTATTCCTTTAAATTATTAATAAATAATTACTTTATGCATTACAAATAATGCATTCTAATACTTATTACGGGGGTACAGTAAAAGAATTTATTACTTTCGTAGAACATGATCTGTGAGTCGTTCGTATTTGCTTAAACAAATCCTCTGTAAGGCAGAAGAAAAACAGAATAAATCAAAGTAATTCTAATAAAAACATTTGTACCATATAATTTTATATTAATATTTGTTATGCCTATTTAAATATTTGCTAATTATTTCAGATTGACAATGGTGTTGAGTTTAATGGCAAATATCCTATGACTGTATTATATTCACTGTATTATGAGTTCAGCAAAAGATATCCACATTCACGTATTACGGGTATGAAACAGGAAACTACTTCTTATAAAACTGAACTTTTTATACGAATGCTTAATTTTACACTCGACGGCAAAACTTTTCAAGCTGGCATACGAAAGTTTATTGCAGATCGCCCCTATGGAACATTCTTTGGTGACGATTTGTGGGATGCTTTAACAAAACAATCAATACTTGATGATACTCTGCCGTCTAATTACAGCATTGCTGAAATAGCTGGTTCATGGATCACCAAAGACCGACTTCCAGTTGTTAGCATAGAGCGTGATTACGATAAGAAATTGGCATCTGTTACGCAGAATGTATATTTACGAGAAAGACCACACGATGTACCTGAACGTGACAAAATGCTATGGTGGATTCCACTGATTATTATTCGACAGGACAATTTAAATTTTTCAAACACAAAGCCTGAAGTTTGGATTGAAAAGAAAAGGACTCAAGTTTTAAAAAACTTACCAAGTGCTGATAAATTCATTATATTAAATCCTGAAGAAATTGGACCGTTTCCAGTAAATTACGATACAACTAATTGGAACTTACTTTCGAATTTTTTGCAAACAGAAGAAGGCTTAAACAGCATTCCCACCTATACAAGGTAACATTTTCATTATATTTATATATGGATGTACATATGTATGTATACAACTATGTATTAGGTCCTCATATGGCGCAAAAAATTTTTTTGTGAAAATTTGAAATCGATATCTTAATTTTAATATGTATGTGCCGCATTGAGGTTCAACCTATTGTACCTTACAACACATGCCTGCTTCTAGACATAAAATGTTTATAGCCCCGTAAGTGTCAATTACGAATAGATTTTTTTCTATATTTATAAATGTAGTAAATATCCGATGAACATTAATTAATTTTATTTTAATTTCGTTTAACAAGTTCTTTATTTATTTAAAATTATTTTATAAAATTTATTTTCTTTATCGAAAAAATATAGAAAAATCGAAGAATAAATTTTTTTTGAAGTTAATTTTTAGCAAATACTGTGTTGAACTCTTCTATCAATTTTATTTCCGTTTCTGCAGAGTCGTTTACGGCATTATAGAAAATGATATGTTTAAATCAGTGGTCTTCACCCATATTACTCAGGTAACAAAATTGTTCGGATATTTTTTTAGTTTTTCTTACTCTCTTCGTGAATACCCTGCAAATAATAATTGGTTACATGGTCCAATTTTTGTGAAATGGACTACTTACAAATATGGTCCAATGTAATGCAGACATGGACCATGTTATTGACAAACAACAGCTTATTGCTTTAACACAAGTGTTCGTGTTTAATATTTTCATACATAGTTGCCAGTAATCGTAATAAGTCTTTAATAAAATATTTTACTGTTATCCATATGTTTATTTTAGTAAGAAATTTTGTGTATATGATGCATGTATATATTAAAAGAATAAAAAAGCGTTAAAGTGAAAAAAATAAAGCGGCAAAATAAAATTTAAAAAATTATAATTTTAAAGGTATACAATTGGTAAAATTGTTAAATATAAGATAAGTTAAATATGCAGTGTAGTGCATGTCATAAAAGGCGGTTAGTAAAAGAAAAAAAGGAAAAATATTTAGAAAAATTAAATGATGTTAACGGTGCAATGTGATTAAATTGAATGTATAAGAAAAGAATTAATTAATAATCAATCTGCTAGGGTCGAAATTTCTGATCAGAAAAATGTAAGTGAAAAGCAGAACTTCAATGAAGAATATGCTCTTTGCAATCCAAGTACGCTTTTGGAAAAGACTACAACAGCTCCAAGCACTTCGGTTGTGCATCCCGGTCGGAATATGTATTTCGGAATAGAAAATAATATATTGAAGACGGCACATTTATTACAAAATTACATTGAAGTGCTCTGTGATATTAATATCGATGGCTTGCCTATTTTCAAAAGTTCTAAAACACAGCTTTGGCCGATTTTAATTAATATCAAAATTAGAATATAATATCAAAATAGAAAAGTATTTCCCGCTGGTGTATAGTGGGCAAGCAGAAACGTTATGACGTTACCCAATTTTTAGAACAATTTGTAAAAGAAGTTTCGCATTTGCAACAAAATGATACACAAATCGAAAGCAAAAAAATTATATATAAAATGAGTATATGATTTTTTATAAATAAAAATTTGAACCATAAATTTCGTTTCTGTACTGTTTTTTTTTCTTTTATCACGTAGTTTAAACTACCCCTGTGGAGTGCTCCATGGATTATTTTTAAAACTACTCCTCTAGTGTGCTCGATGGATTAGTTAACGAAGTAGTTTTTAAACTACTCCTCTATTGTGCTCCATGGGGTAGTTTTTGGGTTAGTCCGATGGGTTACATGGTCCAGCCCTAGGACATCGCAATGTTAAATGGACGATGTTTTTTTCATACATTTGGGTTAGTTTTGGACTAGTCCTACTCCTCTGTGGAGTACTCTTTACATGCATGTATGGAGTACTCGCATTATCTGCAGGGTATTACAACCAGGGTTGCTTAACTCAACAAAAATTCTGGCAAACAGCTTCTTAAAATGTGCCAAAACTACCTGTATCGTTAATTCTTATTATATAAGTTTAAATTTAAATGTATTGTACTTTATTAACAGATATCACTTTTAGAATTCCTGGAAACCAGTTTTTATTTTATTTTCCTATGAAAGACTTAATTAATTATAAACAAATTTGCAATGTTAAAAATCTTTCATAAAAAGAAATCCATACGCTTTGTTTTCATCATGCTAAGCGACAACCACAATTATTACAAAAACATGTGTGTGAGACAAAAATTGCGTATGTGTTTATGTTTTATTGTAGTCGCCGTGGTCTAGTGGTTAGTGTGTTGGCTTACTAAGACGATAGTGCCGGGTTCAAATCTCAGCACCGACATCTTGAAAAAAGAAATATGAAAAAAAAATATTTCTTTCGGCGACTACCTCCCAGCAGTCTTCTGGCAAATGCTCTGAGAGTAATTAATTGCCATGAACAAGCTTCTCAAGTCTGTCGTTCGGAGTCGACATTAAACTGTAGGTCCCGGTACTCATGGATGGAAATTTACACACACAACATGAGTGCTGCGAGAAGCTAGGCCGTAATCCTGACACAGGGTTGTAAAGGCCAGTTATGTATGTTTATGTTTTATTAGTTTTCAAGAGAGCTAAACTTGTTGGTCAGACACTGAGAACTTATGATAATAAGCAACATAAACTTATTAATGTTTATATTTCTTTTAACTACATTTCAATTTGTTTATAGCATTTACAAACAATTTATTTTATGAATAATTTTAATAGATTAGTTTAAATTTTAAAATTAAAGGTTTTTGAAACGAAAATTTTCACTAATTTCATATAAGTTGTGAAAAACAACACAAATGAAGAAACCAATCTCATCTCTCAGTGTATTTTTGTGTGACTCTCTTTGTGAAGACCACTGGTTTAAATACACGGTTCGTGTTTAAATAATAACTGAATTTTGCGTTAAATGTTTGTGGTAAATTTAAAACTATATCTTTGCTGGAAATTTATTCAACAAAGAGAACTGCTAACGGTGTTTGTTTTCCATCTTCGTATACTTCGTACATATATTAAACTATTATTATTCGATTATTACTCTTGAGAACCATTAAATACATACATAACTGGCCTTTACAATCCTGTGTCAGGATTACGGCCTAGCTTCTCGCAGCACTCATGTTGTGTGTGTCAATTTTTATCCATGAGTACCGGGACCTACAGTTTAATGTCGACTCCGAACGACAGACTTGAAAAGCTTGTTCATGGCAATTAGTTACTCTCAGAGCTTTTGCCAGAAGACTGCTGAGAGGTAGTCCCCGAAAGAAATATTTTTTTCATGTTTCTTTTTTTTGAAGATGTCAGAGCCTGGAGTCGAACCCAGGGCCCATGTCTTAGTAAGCCAACACACTAACGACTAGACCACGGCGAGAGAGAATCATTACATAGCTCAATAAAGTGTACTTACATAGTACGTTTAATCATGAAATATCAAAATCTACGTTTTGAATTTATTTCTGTTGCAACAAGGTAAATATTTTTGTTTATCTAAATATATAAAATTGAATGTGTGTTTGTTTATTTGTTTGTTTGTTTGTTTGTTTGTTTGTTTGTACCTTATAGGAGACCAAACCTTTGGACCGATCTTCCTGAAATTTTCACAGAATTTAACTGGGACTCTGGCATGATTAATAGGGTACTTTGTTTTCGACCACGCCCACTTTTACGCCCACTTTTTTAAAATTATATAATTGCTTCCATATAGTTTTTACCGGATTTACTTCAAATTGTATACACATTATACTCCAGGGGAGGTAGAAATAAAAGTTTCTTACGCCACGCCCCCTTTCACGCCCCTTTTACGTCAAATTTTATTTGAAAGTTTTAAACTTTTTGTTCTATCTACAAATTTGTTCCTTCCAACGAATTTTTTCTTATTTGGTAGTATATTGCTTTTAATACTTTTAACGTCGCAATATAACTATGAACCACGCCCTCTTCACCGCCCCCTTTTGTTTAATTCAGATAAAATAAAATAAAAAAATAAAATAGTGGGGTAGCCTCACCCTCTTTCTCCCACAACTGTCTGCAACATATATAAATACTTTTAATTTTATTATATAACGAGGGGGTAGCGAAGCACGCCGGGTTCAGCTAGTATTGAATAAAATAAGCAGGAGAATTTATTCTCCTATAGAATATATCGTCGATGGAATTAAAGAACGCTGTAACTGACAAAACCTTAAATGTTCACCAGAGCCAAAAAACTTTTATAAAAGTAGAACAAATACACTAATATTTTTTATTTCGCAGACGGCGTAAGTGAATTTATTTTCATCGTAGGAATCTGGGACCGGGACCAAGCGACGCGTATTTTTTTTCTGATAAAAATGATGCAAAAAACGTATTTTAATTTTTTTCAGTTACAGCGTTCTTTAATTCCATCGACGATATTAACTTATTGCCTTTGTTGTTGTTTTTTTTTGGGTTTGCATTGCACTTGGGAATTTCTAACGGATTTACGCCAAAACAGATATTTCTTACGGTGTGCTAGACTGCTAGTGCGAGAGTTGTGGGTTCGATTCTGGGACACTACACCGAGTCTTGGTCACTCTGCTCCTTATACACAGAAAAAAATATCACCAAAATTCAATCAACAAAGTGAGTTGTTAATATTAAATTTTATTTTTTTTTTATATACACTCCGGTTCACTTATTTAAAAGCACAAAAAATCCCATATTCAGGAGCCGGTATCTTTTGCAATTTTTAACCGATTCCAGAATTTTAAAATAGAAATGGAAGCTAGACATCTTGAGATATAAACAAAATCATGACAATGGTGGTTTCTTAACTAAGGAATCTTTTTTTCAGGAATTTATAAAAAAAAATAAAAATGTGGTATTTTTTTTGGTTCAGTTGAATAAACGCACTATATTTTTCTTATATTACAAATATTACGATTTATTTTCAACAAATTATGCCAATTAAAATTGTTGTTATTATTGTTATTATTATTAATTGGTTCAGACCCAGCACTAATGCAGAACACTGCGACCAATAAGATCTATTGTGTCCCCTTAGGTCTATTGTCTGTTCAACAGACCTACTGCCCTCCTAATGAATGCAAGCAGGTCCGAAGTCCGAGTGGTGGATATGTCCGCCAACGAGACCATATGTCTCCCTAGACACATCCATCTGAATCTATCAAGAGCCACACACTCACACAATATGTGCTCCGCTGTTTCCGATGCTCGTGAGCAAAGTCTACAAGTATCTACGTCTGTGATCGCCATCCTCATAAGATGCGCTCTCACACTACAGTGACCCGTAAGGAAGTCCGTAAGGATCTTCAGGTCCGGTCTTCTATGCCTTAGAACATCCGACTTACCCCCAAATCGCGGACGGATCGCAGCCTTGGCATGCCTCAGACCCGACTGGGCGTTCCAGTGTTCCAAACACTTGCCAACTTCCCATTCACCAATTAATTTGAGAATAGTAAAAAGCGGTGCCGCACAGCAGGGCTCCGGACCAATATAAGACGTCGCAGACCCCTCCCTAGCCAATGCATCCGCTTCCTCGTTCCCGTTTATGCCACAGTGTCCAGGTACCCAGAACAGCTGCACCCTGTTTCTAAGCGATAGTCTTTGCAACGTGTCGTAGCAATATTTGACAAGCCTAGATGTCACACGATGAGAGTCAAGCGCCTTTAAGGCAGCCTGACTGTCCAAGAATATATTAATTGTCTTGACCCTGAGCCCAATATCCAGGTTAATCTCAGCGCATACGGTTATGGCTAGGATTTCAGCCTGGAAAACACTCAGTGACTTCCCTAGTGGAATTGACAGGTTTCGATTGTGTCCATAGACCCCAGCTCCTACTCCACTGTCCATTTTGGAACCATCGGTGTACCAAATGCCCAGTAGACCAACGTTCCCGGTCTGGTACCTCAACCTTGAATCTCTTGCCAAAGCATAGTTCCGAAGGCATGGCATCCAAGACCGAAATTGGATTCCTGACTACCTTGTGAAGAATGGCCAGGTTCCTCGACTCATTTCGAGGTGCTCTTACGAGCATTTTTGCCGCCGAACACGCGGCCACCCTCATCACATAAATATGAAGTGGTGTTAATCCAATCAGGGCCTCTAAAGCCACTGTTGGACAAGTTCTCATTGCCCCGGTTACTCCAAGGCAGGCAAGCCGCTGTATCTTGCCCAATTTCCTTATGGTGGTAGACTCTTCAGTCTTTTTCCACCAAACTATTGCCGCATAAGTAATTATGGGCCGAACGATGGCGGTATAAATCCACAGTGTCATCCTTGGCGATAGACCCCAAGTCTTGCCGAAAGAAGAGCGACATGCCCAAAGTGCCTTTGTCGCCTTAGTCTGGACAGCACGAACGTGCGAATTCCAAGTAAGCCTTCTATCCAGAATGACACCTAGATATTTAACCTCCTTAGAGAACATAATAGCAGTACCCCTAAAAGAAATACAGTCGCACATCAGCTTATACCTCTTCGTAAAAGGTACGACTACAGTTTTCGAAGGATTCACTGAGAGTCCTTCCTGAGAACACCAGTCTGACACTTTCCTTAGAGATTCAGCCATAAGTTCACATAATGTGGTCTCAAATTTTCCACTAACTGTCAAAACAAGGTCATCAGCGTAACCAATCACACCGATTCCCCTTTGAGACAATGTGGCGAGTAAGTCATCAACTACAATCGTCCATAGCAATGGAGAAAGGACTCCACTCTGAGGGCATCCCTTCGACGCCAACACGGTCAATTCCTCTCCATCAAGGGTTCCGCTGATAACTCTGCCCCTAAGCATGGACCCAATTCAGGCTATAATTGGCTCCTCCACGCCTTTCCGCCTCAGCGAATCGGTAATGGAGTCGAAGCCCGTATTGTCGAAAGCACCCTGGATATCCAAGAAGGCACAAAGAGCAACTTCTCTGTCCGAATAAGCTTTCTCAATACTTTTAAGGAGAGATAATATTGCACCCTCAGTCGATCCGCCCTTCACATAAGCGAATTGATTTGGATGCAGGGGACGTTCCACAAGATACGTCTCCCTTATATAAACATCTATCAGCCTCCATAGTTTTTAGAAGAAAGGATGAGAGGCTAATAGGTCTATATGATTTTGGAAGGTCACTAGGCCTACCTGCCTTTGGTATAAAGATAACCGTAACCTCCCGCCAAGCTCGTGGTATGTAACCAAAACCGAAGCTAGCCTTGAAAATTACAATAAGTTTCGGCACTATTATGTCAGAGCTCCTCTGCAGGAGAGCTGGAAAAATCCCATCCCTACCTGGAGCCTTATAGGGTTTAAATGAGCCAATAGCCCACAAGACCCTGTCTGGAGTGAATATCCTACCCGCAAGACCTCTGATTCTCCTGGTAATACGAACAGGTGTGGGACTATCCCAACACCTCCGTACAGGAGTCACCACTTGGGAACCGGGGAAGTGCGTTCCGATCAAGAGATCCAAGGTCTGCCTCCTAGACTGAGTGTACCCTCCGGTACCCGTACTCAGGGACCCTATGCCGTTAGAGTGATCCACAGTGAGAGACTTTTGAAGCCGGGCCAAAGCCGGCAGCTCCTCAACGGACTGGCAAAATGCCCTCCACGTCTCCCTTTTGGATCTTCTAATCTCCCTATTGTACTCTGTGAGACTGGCCCTATAGACATGCCACTCGCCCGTGCGCTTGGCCCTATTGAAGTTTCTCCTCACTGTCTTCCTCATCTTTGCCAGAGTGTCGTTCCACCATGGCACTTTACGCGCAGCCGTATGGTCACTATGACGCACACTGCTGTCCAGTGAGGACCTTATTGTCGACTGTAATTGGTCTGCCGCCAGATCCAGTTCGTCCACTGACCATACAGAATCTGGCAGCAAGTCAACCTCTCTTGTCCAATTTATCCTCCTAGAAAATGTTGGCCTATCATTGAGCATAGCAGAACTAGCCAGGTCAAACCTAATATGCATATGGTCGGACAAGGATACCTCGTCCGATACATGCCAGTCCCTCACAAGACCAGACGTGAATGTATCACACAAAGTAATATCCAATACTTCCGACCTTATGGCATTAATGAAAGTGGGTCTGCTGCCTCTATTGGCAACAGCCACATTATTACTAATAAGAAAGTTGAGAAGGTACTCACCCCTATCGTTGTTATCCGTGCTACCCCACACCTCATGGTGTGCATTCGCATCACAGCCAATAATAAAATGGTGACCCTTCTCTCGGCAGAACCTGATGAAGTTTTGAACCTCCAAGGGTGGTATACATTCCAAATCCCTTGGGAAATAAGCAGAGGCGCATATCACCTCCCTTATACCAACATCAGTGCTTAGTTTGACGTTAACAGCCACCAGGTCCCTAGTGATGAACTCTGTAATGGGAAAGAAGGTGATTTTAGAATTTATCAAAATAACGGCCCGGGGCCTTTCCCCAGCCGCGTACACCAACTTACACGCCTTATTTTAAAGTCCTCTGATTCCCCCATTAAAAGCCCAGGGCTCTTGTACGAGCCCCAGGCTGATATCCTCAGTGGCAAATCTGCGGCTAAGAATGGCCGACGCACATTTAGCCCTGTGCAGATTTGCCTGGATTATTTTAAGGGCATCCCTCATCATTTGCGCTTTTTGGAAAGCGCCGCCGATGCAACTTTCTTCCTCGCTTGCCGCAAATTACCGGTAAGCTTGGTTGCCTCAGCCTTACGTGAGTAGCCTGGGGACTTCTTCGTACCTCCCACAGATCTACTCTTTCCTGCTTCAGTTTTCGGTGGGCTCTTCCTTGGCTGAACGACCGCGTCTTTTGAACAGCACGGCCTTTCAGCACTCAACCGAGTATCTTCAGCTGGTGTTTTCTGGGTCACATCTGACGCCTTCGGTTTTGTCGTCTTCACAGACTTTTCACCTCGTGAAAATAATAGATGGACGACTCCAAATCTATAGAAGACTTTACCCTCAATGGCTCGAAGCCGATTAAGGGCAGAGTCCCCTATTGCCATGACGAGATGGACGAGGTTATTCTCCGTCGTCCTTTGCAGTACTCGCCAAGTTGACGTGGGCAAATCTGCGTTCTGAGTCTCAATAGTCTCTAGAATCTTTTCCGTGCCCACATCGACGCTCTGAGGGAAGTAACCATGGATGATGTGCGGTCTTGGAAACTCTTCCGCTTTCACCACCTTCAACCCAATTTTACATTTCCCCTCGATTTTACTGCAATTCATCCTCAGCCACTCAGCAGTCGCTTCGTTAAAACAGGTGAACAGCAGCCATCCAGTCTTAAACTGGCAATTCAGGAACTGTGGCCTCGTTCCACTGTTCTTCTGTTCTATGGATATATCAATAATCGCCTCTTGTATCTGGGCCATTTGTCCAGACTCTAGGGGGGAATTATTGATATCCCGGGTTAGCAGGCCAATGCGTACGCTTCCAGCTACCATATTGTACGCCATCTTCTGCTCCGCATTTTGCGCGGGCTTGGCCTTCTTTAGCACAGCCCCCTGTGGACTGTCCTCTGACCGTTGGCGCTTGCAAATCTCCTTGGTATCTGACGGTTTCTCTTTCTTTCTAGCAAGGAGGGCTTCTCTGGCTATTTCCAGTGCCTCTTCCTTTGTCTTTCCGTCTTTCCGGGCCCTTTCGAAGCGACGTCTCTCGAAGGACGTAAGCTTCACAAACTTGCCCGTGTCTAGTGACAAGGACAAGTTGCTTACCGCAGCATTAATTTCTGTACAGCCAGATTTTTGACTGACAGGGATCTCCGTCAAGCACCTATTGCTATTCGCAGACTCATCGCTGCTTAATAAGAGTGACGACTCATCGTCACCATATAGCGTACCATAGACACCAATGTCACCCAATCTAGGAACTTTGTCCTTGATTGCTGGTACAATTGACGAGATAGTGATACTTGTATCGACTATCTCTTTTTCGTTTTCAGAGGACACTATTGTCCTCTTTTCATTTGATGCATTAGAGGCATCACTCTTTTCTTTTTGAATTTTCTCCATAGAGACATGTAATTATATGTCCGGATTAAGAGGTCACCTGCGGTATTGCCGGCCTGCCGCAGGAAGGCTAATTGAAACTGGAGGGCGCCTGGTATCCAGAGTCCGCATACGAGGAGTCAAGTACCCCTTGACCACACATCCCTTAGTGTATGCTGTTCCACCGTGGATTGGGGGGAACGGTTATAAGGAGCGTCCACTTCCCGCATGATCAAGTTTTCACTAGCGGTCACCAGAGACATGACCTAACTGACTGCTAGTTGCGGTTACCACCTTTCGGTGGTAAAGATCATACTTCTATATGAGTTTCCAGATATCAGGACTGTACTAAGTGAAAACCTAAGTAAACCCTTAGTAGAGTCCCCCGAAATCTCATATAGCAAACCGCAGACGTTGCTTACTTTAGCCATGGTCGAGAGTTGGCCCGAGTGGAAACGCTATTCCCGCTCAAAAGTAGGACACGCGAGACCAGCTCAGACCCGCACCGACCATGTTACCAGCGGTCACCACGTGGAGGTAGTAAGTCTTCTTGTGCAGTTGTCCATAAGGATCGTCTATTGACTTTGCCTTATGGATCTGCATAAGCGATATTTTAAAAAATAATAAGACTCATATAATATACTTAATTATAAAAAAAACAACAAAAAATGTGAAGTTTTTAAAGAAGTTTAACAAAAATATTTATTGAAAGTGTTGTAATTTTTCCAACAATTGGGTTGTTCACCACAATAATTGAAAAAAGATGGTACCGTTACATTTTTTTCTTTTTCTCAAAGTAAACTTTGACAAAAAAATAAAATTAATTATTACGGTACCATACATTTTCAATTAAATGGCTTGAATAAATTGTTTGTTGAATTCTACAAAACAACATTATTAAAATAAGAAGTGACGTGGTGTGGTGGTTAGAGCGCTTGCATACAACACATAACACCCCATGTTCAAATCCCAGCAAAAGAGAAATTGAAGAGGTTTTAATTAAAAAAAAAGATTGATAAAATAGTGAAAAACATTTACTGAAAGTCTTGTAATCTTTTCAACAATTAGTTTGTTAACCACAATAATTGAAAAAACATGGTACCGTTGCATTTTTTTTTTTCTTTTCTTAAGAAAACCTACAATTGTCGTGTTTGTATTTACTAAAACCGTTATTAGCGCAAAATTGAATAATATTTTAATTGTATATACAAAAAAAAAATTGTTGTATTTACAATCTAGTTTTTTCTGTGTACTTAGAATAGAATTTAAAATTGTATTGTAATTTAGTAAATAAAATATTGCTTTCCCTTTTTTGAAAACATCGTAATGAGACTGGTATATGATATATATATATATTTTCGTATTTTATTTCCTTTCGGAAGAGTTTTTCCCGAAAGTGTTACTAAGGCTACCAAACTTTCTCTGTAATCATAACGGGTCTGCTGACTATTGTTTAGTATTCTGTAACAGAATAAAACAGTTTTCAGCAACAATTTCCTTTAGTTTACTATTTGTGTCACAGTTTGACAAGTTTTAAGACTTAATATTTGGAAAAATGCACACAAATTAATTTGTTTAAATAATGGAATATCGGGGCCGCTTGTAGAATATATATTTATGGAAGAAATAGCCACTTAGAAAACTAATTCAAAAATATGATGGCGACATACATATTTTTGTTTCCAATTAATTGCTAGCAGTGTACAAGCTTTCATGTTTGGAGTGAAGATAGGGGGTAGGTATGTTCAAAAAAAAAAGTTGGAGGTAAAATATTAGTGAGGGTCGGTCTTACATTTTATCCCTCTAGGAGCTACTTCAGGGCAGTTGTGGAGCTTTTTGTAGATTTTTATTCCTTCAACCCAACTTTTGACCCCGATGAAGAGCCATTTGCCCCCATCCCACACCCCTCTTTTTTGACTAGTGTATTTTTTGTATAAACTTACAAATTAAGGGGTTCTAGCTAATCGAAATCGAAACATCGATCCCGCCACTATTAGACTAGTTTTAATCTCATTCTTTTGCGATTTGATTTTTATTTCTTGATCCAAAAAGACCACCACTCTGAAATTTTTCACAACTGTAGAGAAGGAAACTATCTTTGGCATATTTTTTTTTTTTTAATTTTTAAAAAGGTCGCTTTCGGAGATATAGGCTTCCGACTTATAGGTAAAGAAAATTAACCTTTGACTTTTTCAAAAAAAATATCATGTTATATATTAAATCAAAGGTAATTTAATACCCTTTCAAATGCTACTTTTACGAGATGCATACCTATAATACTTTTTAAAAAAATTACAATTAAGTAAGTATAACTTTGAGCATTTTTGAACTGTTTTCCGATTTTCAAGACCTCATATTTCCGGATCCAGATGTGTCAGTGCTCCCAAACTTTGTATTTAATTTAGTTCTATGATATATTATATTTCTACAAAAAATCATAAAAATCGGAAGAGGTGGGTTACACCCATTGGTTGATTTGACTTGAAATATCCCGTATATACTTATGTGGGTGTTAAAAAAATTAAATCTAGGTGGAAGCATTTGGTATGCGGCTCATGTTAAAATATGATATCGATTTCAAATTTTCACAGATATCTTTACTAAAGAGGTCATTTTAAGAGGCTCCCCTAATTTCGATTTTGAAAAATAAGGATCACTCTAACATCTACTCGTAAGTTAGTGTACTATTAGTTGTAAACATACTAAACCTAATGTATATATAAACGTAATATACATGCATATTTATATGGTAATTATGTATCTCATTATAGAGCAAAGCTATTGCATGATGCTTGGAATTTGGCATATGCTGGGGATTTAAGTTTTGCAATCGCTTTTAATATGACACTATTCATGAAATTTGAACGCAATCACATTGTTTGGAATCCAGTTTTTACTTTTATCGATCATATTGGTAGACATATTGACATGTCCGATGTTCATAAAAAATTTGAAGTAAGTATACTTATATTTTTCTCTAATATATAAAATTCTCGTGTCGCGGTGTTTGTTGCCAAACTCCTCCTATGTTCATGAAATTTTGTGTGTATATCCGGGTAGGTCTGAGAATCTGTCAACATCTACTTTTCATATTCTTAAATATTAAAATGATCTAAGAGACGACAACACATACAACATGAGTGCTGCGAGAAGCTAGGCCATAACCTTGACACAGGGTTGTAATGGCCAATTATGTATGTATGTGTGATCCAAAAGGCGATTTATTTATAAATAACGTACCGATTCCGAAGAAATTTTAAGCAGAGGGGCGGTACACGTGTTATTTTTCCCTATATCCAACTATCAAACTGAAGTAACGAAAACGGCGGATAATCATTCAGTATCAGTAAAGCGGATAATTGCCTTGAAAATTGTTGGTTTTCTGTTTACGTCCCTATTCACTTACGGTGAATTTGAGGTCTGGAGAAATGAAGTGTTGTATCATAGTTTTGGAAATGAAAATAGTACTGTTGGGAGAATTCAAGTTTAGTTTACCTTCACCTCTAGTACAGAATAAGAGCAAACCGATGATAATATAAAATAAAAATCATTTCAGGGACCGGTTGAGTCGGACGTACAACAAAGAAACGGAGTTTACCATAAAGGGAAACGAATCACAAGCGAAAAAGTAAAAGAGGAAATTGAAGTAAAACCAAACAAGAAAGGGTGTCCAACGATTTGCGCAAAGTAGGATTATTTTAGAAAAAACCTCTAAATGGGATTCCTTCAATCGAAGAGTTCTGTTGTGAACTCAACATTACTCAACTCAAAAGATAAAAGAATCAGTTGCATTATCGCATTCTGTAAAACAAGGCTTCGATTAATTTCCGAATGGTGACAAACTAACGCAACAGTAGGGTAAATTCAGATAATGCGAATTACCATTTAGAGTTTTATATTCCGAATACAATTCTTGAATGCGTATTCTAATTTAAAAGCTTTATGCCTATTATCTCTAAAATTTTTAATTTTATATATTCTAACGCCCAGCCTTTTTTAAAAACCAAAAATTTTAGTATTTTACCTTAAGAGAATTACAGAATAGGGCCCCTTTTGCCTAATATACTTGTAATCAAAAATGTTATACATATTTTGCATACGAAATTTTATTTCAAATAGTATTACAACAACGTGGCAAGTATTACGGACCAGTTTTTTATTGATGCCAGCACTCAGGGGATGACTGCTTATTCAGTTGCCAATGTTATACATTCACCACTAAATAATACAACAGCAATAAAGTTTATATTAAAGGAAGAATAAAATACAAAAATGTACTGCTAATGGTACCACAAAAGCCCCAAATGCCGCACTTCCAGTTGTGCCACGTTTTCATTTAACCTTTGACTACTGATATGGTGGTAAATTTTACCCCCTCCTTAAATTTTTTAATTTATTTTCTTCGGTTGAGCGCTGTTAAGTCCCTGTTTTGTTGTACTAAATCTTTGATTTTTTTATTTTTATAATCCTCTTTATATAAAAATGTATTTTCCTGTTCTTTTAAAAATAAATTACATATTAAAAAAAAATTTTTTGGCTATTTTTTTTGGTAAAACAAAAGGTGGTAAAATTTACCCCACGTCAATAATTATGACAAAATATTTCACCTCCGTAGTTAAAGGTTAAACGAACAGCCAATGGCTGCTGTTGTTGTAACCCTGATATTCATTTCTCTTGTTAGATGACAATGATATTGAATGTTGTTAGACGAATTTCAGTGTTCTTAATGGAACCCTTTTTATATATAATTATAATTTATAATTATATATATAAATAATTTATATACATACATATATCATATCTGATGTTAGTTTTTTTATTCGGCAAAACATGTGTTAAGTGAGTGTTGTCTTTATAGTATGCAAAAAAGGCCCTTAGTCCACATGAGACGCATACTCTACAACACCCGAATTTCCTATTCTTTGTGGATTCGTAGGTTAAGATGGAGGCAACAGACTAAATTGGATAACAAATAATCAAAATTAGCTTAGCACTGGACTATTAGAATTTCAAAACCATCGTGTAAACCTATATGAATTCCATTATCATTCATAGTAATTCCATGGAATATACAAAAAAATTATCAATATGCAATAACTACTGTTCGCAGTCGCAGTTGTTGTAGTCCAAAGTGGAATGAAACATAATTTTTATGCAAATACACGTAAGCCTTGTTGAAGCGGAACACACGGGTCATAAAAATGCAGTCTTAAGCCACACAACAAACTATGTATGGCAAAAAGGAAGGTTACATTCCACGATATGTAAAAAAGCCAAATGTATTAATTTTATGTTTTATTACCAATAAAGGACGGTTTCATCAGCTTGAAATACCTGGTCCTTTACAATATTATTCTTGTGGATACATATTGGTAGCTACAACGTCAAACTTCCCTGCATTTTGAAATTCGTCAGTCAGTCAGTTACATATCCCTGACTGATTCTACATATACGTTTACTCTATTTTACATTAAAATAACAATAATTCTAAAAAGTTTTAGTATTCCAAATTATGGAACACTTCCTGTTTAGTAAAAAGACAAGTTGGAAAAATCGAAAAATATGCCGCTTTATATTAAAGATGCAACACCTTACCTTAAAGGCAAGAAAGCTGCAAAAACACTTGGATTTCTTAAACATGACGCAAATATATATAAAGTGGAAAGCAAGGAATGCTACGGACAGTTGAGTTTTTATATTGTTAATAGCTTGTTGAATTCATTTGTATTGCATTGAAAGAAAAAAATTTAAGTAAGAAATGGTTGTACTATTCGTATTTCGTTAATTTATTATTAAATTCATTTGAATTTTACTTATTTTGGATCATAAAATTCACCTATCTGGAAAATACAAAGAACTTCATGATATTGTAAATGAAATATTTTGCTTTCTTTTCTTCCGAGCAGAATTTCTTGGCTGGAAAGGAGAGGGCTAATAGCTAATGTTAAGTAAAATGTTGTTGTACGCTTTTTTATAAATCTTAGGATCCTAAGACTTATATTCTTAGTCGGCATTTACAATGTAGAAATTGAAAGGCGGACATTTTAATATTTACAATCTAGAACTTAGAAAGCAAACATAATAAACAAAAATTACGAAAAGTAGGAAAGAAAAACGAAAAATTTTCGTGTACTACACTCTTCACAGTATGATCACTAGGGATGCCAATCGGGACTTGTTTTTACCAATCCCTGGATTCGGGATTTTGAAAATTCAAATCCCGGGATTTTTCGGGATATCGGGATTTTTTGAAAAATAAAAATTAAAACTTTTATTAATTTCTATATAAGTTTATTAAAATTTTTATTAAAGAAATACCTTTTAAAAAGGTACAAAACAAAAGCTTTGAATTTCATTAATATAAAAAGTAACCAAAATACAAAACAAATTGTCAAAAAAACAGAGTAGCAAATAAATTATTAAAGTAATCGGTATTTCAAAATTACCACCAATATTTAAAGTTTTAAAATGTACATACACATCGAATTTGATCTACAAGAAGGTATGACTCAAAATTTTTAAAATTTTAGTAGAGGCCAAATATTCTTTGTGGTTACATTTTTAAAGAATTCGAAAATCCGAATACATCATAGTAAGCATATTACACTTGCAAGTATGTTTACATTGTTTTTCCTTTAATGTTTTGCAATTTTTGCAAAAACAACTAATTTTTCGAGTTAATGATATATATAAAATACTGCGAATTTTTTTTTTATCTTATTGACAAAACTGAAATTGCAACCAAATTGAAATAAAGAAATTTGATTACTTTTTAACTTGAATAAAGACATAAATCAAAATAATACCTTTTAAGAAAATATACACATTTCTATTTCAACTATTGTTTTAATTTAAAATACTACCGTCTTTTTGATAAAAGGGTACTCAATACTTTATGACAGAAATGGTCTTTAATGTGGTTTCAAAGATGAAAGAGTAATCCGAATATATTGAAATTTTCATATCAATGATGTTATTTGATTTCTTGCAAAAAGTAAAATTTAAAATATTTTTCGTTAATTTCCTTATTGTTGATCAATATCGATATGGCTATATGTTCATGCGTATACATTTTTAAAGCTTTAAAGTAAATATCTATATAATATTTAGTCTTTTTTTTCAGTTTTCAATTTATTACATTTTGTCTTCTCTTAAAAACTGTTGAGAAAAATCATTTGAAAGGCTTGGATTTTATTGCCAATATATGCCACAAAAGAAAAACAACATTCAAAGTCAATGATGTTGAAAGAATTGTCAACAATCTGTTTCGAAATACTTCTCTCTATCTTAACCTAAAATAAACACTTTTATTTCGTTATTAATATATCCATTTCATCATTACAACCTTTTGCATTTTTTTATCACTTTAATCAATTCTTTTATTTAGGGATAGATATGAGTATTGTGTCATTATCTAAGGGCGGGGCGAATCGAATCTATAGTTTTCAAAAAGATTTTGTAAATGTTCTTTGCCATGAAATTTCAAAATAAACTTATTTAGTTCACCTTTTATAAAAAGTATAGAACTAAAAATTTTGCATATATTTATTTTCGGGATCCCGAAATAAAAATCCCGGTATTCGGGATTTAGCTAATCCCGTAAATCCCGGGATTTTTCGGGATCGGGATTGGCATCCCTAATATTCACCATTTCTACAAGTTTCATCTGCCTGTCTTCGACAAGAATGATAAAACTAAAGATTACGCTTTCCGAATAACATGCCGTTAGATGACGTAGTTGTTCCATTTCAAGTGTTACCAAATATATATTATATGTAAAACTTTTAATTTGTTGTAGGAAACACAAGCTTTAAGTGAAAGTTGGCAACCCTTGCAAATCAAATAACTATTGCAGTTCTACAAAAAATACACGAATACACATACATATATACAACAGTTTACCAGCTGTAAATTATTAACCAATAGAAACACAATTTGCGTGACGTCAGACAGTGTTGTCAGATTAGGGGATTTATCCCCAAAATGGGGATTTTTTTCTAAAATGGGGATGAAAAAACTCATTTGGGGATGGGGATTTTATTGGGGATGATCGACAAGTTTTCGGCGATTTTTAAAATTTGTTTGCTTGTTTAATTATATATTATAGACTTTTAACATTCGGATCACACGATGAAAGAATTTCAATTTTCAAGACTTACTTGTTTAAAACTCATAAAATAACGACCCGAAACGCACATTGATGCAAGCAAGAGGTTGGTTTAAGAACAATGGCCTCGATCTGCACAGTCTCCAAATTGAAATTTTACATATCAAATAAAACATATATACATATGTACATGAAATAATTATTGATGCAGTTTATGTGGGGATTTTTGGGGATGAGCGATTGTTGGTTTTGGGGATTTTTGGGGATATGAATTTCGAAATTGGGGATCAAAAACGAAAACTATCTGACAGCCCTGACGTCAGAGTTCCAACATGAAAATATGTTCTGCGCGATGTCGTAATCTTTAATTTTATCATTCTTGTGTCTTCCAATTTCCATATTATAAATTCCGACTTACTTATGAGAAAAGTAAATTGAATTTGAAAATTTCAACAAAAAGTTGAAAATAAAAATAACTAAACTCAACTAAACTAATTAGAATAACATTCGATAAAATTCAATTCCTGTAATATAATTTTAATAGATTGTGATTTAATTAGTAATTTAAGTAGTCGATTATTTTAGAAACTTGAAAAACATTAATGTTGAAATAATTTATATATTTTACTGGCAGACATACGTTCGATTCTTGTTAACTCCCCTTTATGAAGAACTTAGTGAACCGCATAACAATGAGACTTGGCAAGTAGATTTAAAATCAATTGCAGAAACATTTTTATGTAGAGCTGGATACAAACCCTGTATTGAAAAAGCTCAACTTGCATTTAAATTGTGGATGGACAGTCCTAATCCAGATGAAGAAACACTGTAGGTATTATTATGTTGTAATTAACTAATTTTTGTACTCATGATCTGTTTCTTTTAGTGTTCCAAATCAATTTATTTGTCCAGTTTTTAAATGGGGTACATTTAAGGAATGGGAGTTTGGCCTAGATCGTGTGATTAATTTCCCAATGACAAGAATTCAGAGTGAACGAACGTATCTTTTGAAAACATTGGCTGGATGTCCAGTTCAACCCGAAAAAATTAACCATCTTCTTAATATAACGATCTTAGAAAGCAATAAGAATTTTACAGAAAATGATATTTTTCTTATATTTAACATGTTGAGTGGTGGTTCAAGTGGTTATACAACTTTGTTTAATTTCCTATCTGACAATTGGAACACAATAAAGCAACGGTAAGCTTTGATTTCTGACTGTGAAAATCAAAAATTTTTTAATTCTTATTGCAGTGTTATGTTACATAAGTATATTCTAGGAGAAGTTTTATAGCAATTGATAATTTTTTTTTTGTTTGTTTTTTTTTTCCTTGTTTAAACGTAATTGAATGGTTTTCTGTATAAAAATTATTTCCTTAGTACAGATAAACGGGTACACCAGCAGTGATTAGAGTCTCATCTGTGGTGTTCACGAAAAATCTCTTGGTGGCCAATCAATCTATATACATATTTATATTGTGAAGTTAATACTTCTTCAATAAATCTAAGTGATTTTTTTAACCATAAAAGTGTAAACGCTAGCTAGGACTAGCTAGCAATAAACTGAAAAAGCTCTTTACCCCAAACAAGTCACATTTATAATTTTATATGTGTATTGCATTCGTGTTCACTAATTATTCCTTTTAACATCTGCCAAATGTTGCAGAGATTGCAGGCGCGTAACCCTTACCAACACTCGTTTCCAAAGAGAATTTGTTACACTACAAAAAAAAGTTTTTCAGTGACATTTTCATTCCATTCATAAGGTTGTTAATATTGATTAAAGGAAATTAAAACAAAAAACTTTTTTTTTATTTTTTTTTATATGTAGAAGATTAGATTTTAATAAAAAATATTACATATAATTTTCAATGAAAAATAAATTTATAAAGATGCTAATACTGCTACTAACATGTACAGCAGTGTAAATGATGACGCAGAACTGGAGTTTAAGGATTTTTTCCATACAAAAACGCTGCGGATCACGAAAACGTGGTCAAATACAATTAGCACAAGGTGCTGTTTTGAAATCATTGCAGGACCAAACTGAATTCATCCAAAATTAGAAAAGAGCTACAGCCAACCAGAGTGGCCTATAAAGTGGAGTAAAGCTTGGAGTCTAGATTCGCACATTGCGCCAATATATTGAAAAAAGACACCCCTGTAATTATTATCTGGTGTAGACCCAGCACAAATGCAAGACACTGCGACCTACAAGATCTATTTGTCCTTTTGAGTCTATTGTTTGTTTAACAGCCAACTGCCTTCGTCACGACCACCAACGGGTCCGAAACTTTAGTGGTGGATATATCCGCCAGTGAGACCATATGTCTCCCTAAATACATCCACCTAAATCTATCAAGAGCCGCACATTCACATTATAAGTGCTCTGATGTACCCTTTTTCTAAGCGATAATTTTTGCAATGTGTCGTAGCAATATTTGACAAGTCTAGATATCAAGCGCCTTTAATGCACTTACCCTTGAGCCCGATATTGTGTCATAAGTATTTAACATATGAAAAAAAAGATAACCAAAATAATTCTCAAATTAACCCGAAAGAAATTCATTAATTACAATTCTTTTCCATTTTCCTTTAATTATAACTACCCATTGCGAGTAATTATAATAAGAGATATCGTGTGTTAATTTAAGATCACATGCATAAACTCAACTCACGAGATTTCTAATTTAAATACAGTAACCCAATTGTATTCACGAGGTTAATCTTAGCACCTGCGGTCATGGCCAGAATTTCAGCCTGATAAACACTCAACGACTTCCGTAGTGGAATTGACAAGTTTCAATTGGGTCCATAGACGCCAGCCCCTACTCCACTGTCCATTTTCGAATCATCAATATACCAGTTTAGATCGGACTCACTCCGAGCCAAGCACCCAGTAGACCATCATTCTCGGTCCGATACCTTAACCTTAAATTTCCTGTCAAAGCAAAGTTCCAAAGGCATGGCATCCAAGACCGAAATTGGATTCATGACCACCTTGTGAAGAATGGCCAGGTTCCTCGACTCATTTTGAGGTGTTCATTCGAACATTTTTGCCGCCGATCACGCGGCCACCCTCATCACATAAATACGAAGTGGTGTTAATCCAATTAGGGCATCTAAAGGCACTGTTGGACATGTTCTCATTGCCCCGGTTACACCAAGGTAGGCAAGGCGTTGTATCTTGATCAATTTGATTAGTTTGCCGAACAATGGCGGTATAGATCCACAGTGTCATTCTTTGCTATAAACCCCAAGTCTTACCGCCTTAGTCTGGACAGCAGAAATGTGCGAGTTCCAAGAAAGCCTTCTATCCAGAATGACACCTAGATACTTAACCTCATTAGAAAACATAATAGTGGTACCTCTAAAAGAAATACAGTCACACGTCAGCTTATATCTCTTCGTAAAAGGTACAACACTGAGAGTCCTTCTTGAGTGCACCAATTCGACACATCCCTCACACAGTGTACTCTCAAATTTCCCACGGGCCGTTATAACAGGGTCATCAGCTTAACTAATTACGCTGACTCCTTTTTGAGCCAACATAGTAAGCAAGTCATCAACTACAAGGGTCCACAACAATGGAGATAGGACTCCACCCTGAGAGCATCCATTCGACGCCATCACGGTCAATTCCTCTCCATCAAGAGATGAGCTGATAATCCTGCCTTTAAACATGCAGCCGATCCAAGGTATAATTGGCCTTACCACTTATAAAAACAAAGAGCAACTTCCTTGTCAGAGAATACTTTCTCAATACTCCCAGTCGATCCGCCCTTCACATACGCGATTTGACTCGGGTGCAGGGCACGTTCCGCAAGACACGTCTCCCTTATATAAACACCCACCATTGTCTTCAGAAAAAAGGATGAGAGACTTATAGGTCTATACCAATTTGGAAAATCAATAGGCCTACCTGCCTTCGGTAGAAATATAACCGCAACCTCCCGCCAAGCTCGTGGTATATAACGAAAACCGAAGCTGGCCTTAAAAATTACAAGAAGTTTAGACACTACTATGTCAGAACTTCTTTGCAGGAGAGCCGGAAAAATTCCATCTGTGCCCGGAGCCTTATAGACCTTCTAATCTCCTTATTGTACTCAGTGAGACTAACCCTATAAATCCGCCAATCACCTGTGCGCTTGGCCCTATTAAAGTTCCTTCTTACGAATTTCCTCAGCTTTGACAAAGTGTTATTCCAAAACGGCTCCTTACGAACAATAGAATGGTCACTATGACGCACACTAACGTCCAAAGAGGATTTTAATGACGGCTGTAGCTGTTTTGCCGCCAGATCCAGTACATCAACCGACTCTATAGATGCTGGCAGCCTGTCAACTTCTTTAGCCACATTTTCTCTGTAGCAGGTCCAATTTACCTTTCTATAAACTATTGGCTTATCATCGGTCCTAGCAATGCTAACCAAATAAAATCTAATGTGCATATGATCGGATAAGGATACTTCGTCTGACATGCCAGTCCCTCACAAGACTAGATGTGAATGTACCACACAACGTAATATCCAACACATCCGACCTTATGGCGTTAACAAATGTAGGTCTGCTGCCCCTATTGGCCACAGCCATATTATTGCTAACCAGAACGTTGGGAAGGTAATCACCCCTATCGTTGTTGTCCGTGCTGCCCCGCGCCATATGATGAGCATTCGCATCAGATCCAACTATGAAGTGGTGGTTCTTCTCCCGACAGTACCAGAAGAATTTTGGACTTCCAAATGCGGTACACATTTCACATCTCCTGGGAAATAAGCAGAGGCGCATATTACCTCCCTTATACCAACATCAGTAATAAGTTTGACGCTTACAGTCACCAAGTCCCTAGTAATGAACCCAGGGCTCCTGTATGAGCCCTAGAGTACTATCTTCAGTGGCAAATCTGTGGCTAAAAATGCCCGACGCACCTTTGGCCCTATGCAGATTTGCCTGGAGCACTTTGAAAGTACCTTCCATCACTTGCGCTCATTGAAAAGCGCCTCTGATATAACTTTCTTTCTGCCTGGCTCAAATGCCTAGCAAGCTTTGTTGCCTCAGCCTTAAGTGAGACACCTGGGGATTTCCTTCTACCCCCCACAGGTTTGCTCTTTTCAGTACTGTACAGTACAGTTATCGGGGTAGTAACACTCGTGTCGACTACCCTTTTATGTTTGTGGAAGACACAATTGTCTTCCTTATAGTTGATGCATGAGAGGCATCGCTCTTTAAATTATCGTCAATATTTTCCATCAAAATATGCGATGCTCGTGTTAAAGAATCACCTGCGGCATTGCCCGGCTTGCCACTGGAAGCGCTAATTAAAACTAGAGGGCGCCTGGTATCCCGAGTCCGCATACGAGTAGCCAAGTACTCCTTGACCATACATCTCTCAGTGTATCCTGTTCCACCTTGGAGCGTCCACATCCCGCATGAATAAATGTTAACTAACAGTCAGCAGAGACATGACCTTACTGAACTGCGAGTTGCGGCTACCACCTATAGATGGTAAAGATCACATTTCTATATGAGTTTTCAGATAGCAGGACTGTACTAAGTGAAAACCAAATTTAACCCCTAGTAGAGTATAGCAAACCGCAGGCGTTGCTAACTTTAGCCATGGTCAAGAATTGGCCTGAGTGGAAACGCAATTCCCACACAAAAGTAGGACACGCGAGTCTCGCCCAGACCCGCACCGACCATGTTACCTGTGGCCGCCTCGTGGGGGCAGTAAGTCTTCTTGTGCACAGTCATGAGCCATATAAGCGGAAACCAAGAAAAACCACGGAGTCCTGAAGTTTCCACTCTAACAACCACTACATCGGGAGAGCTGGAATTAGACAACAAGAAGGCATTAAAAGTTCTTCTAACAAGAACACAGGCCTTAGGCTAACCTGCATGTTGCACATAAAACTGGTTGAAGGATCCAGACTGTAGATCTATAATATTAGACCGGCTGATCCATGGCTCTTGAATTAGGCAGATATCGATGTCTTCCTCACGGAGGAAGTCGCAAACTAAAATTAATCCCAATTAGGAATGTCCGAGACTCCGTCCATTCCAGACAGACGGACACCCTTGAAAATGCGTCCAATGTCACTCACGACATCCTCCATGTTGTCGTCCGGCACTATGGAGGCGGAGAATACTTTGACTTTGGCCAACCTGGGGCCAAAGCGCAATTTATATTTCCGGCTTTCGAGCGCCCCCAGGGACTCGTCGGAAATCAGTAATAATGCTGTTGGGCTATTAGCCTGAGGCTCCTCAATCTTGATGACAGACCAGTTAGCCATTGTATCCTCCGGGTTTTGGAGTCGATCTTCGAGCCATCCAATTTTATTTTGGGTAACCAAATGCGCGAGCTAGGTCTTCTTGGTATATCCAAAGCTGGAGTGAGCTTGACCGAAAGCCCATCCCAAGAGTTGCTGACCTTAGCAACACATTTCTCCAGAAATGTCATAGAGATATCATCCGCGCATTTGATGACCATACAGCCCCGACAAATCTCATCGGAGTAAAAACTGGTTGGCTAAGAAATGATCAACGACCATCACAGAAAGTCGTCCCTCAATGGCGTCCCAGAGAGCCAACACCCCCTTGCCACAGTTCGATTTGGTATTCACAAGGGCAATCTGCAGATGAACCCTAGGTACCTTGCTATTAGCTACCCTTGCCGATGCTTCCGCTGCCGCACTTGTACAAGGACCTTCGACAACCTGGTTCGAGGAATTCTTGCTTCTCTTGGCCTTGGGTTCTCTCTCTCGCCTCATGCACTTACTCTCGCTTTCATTCTTAGCTGTCATGGACGGAATGAATTAGGCTCTCTGGTAACGCACCCTGAGCAGTGTCCCGAATGATTTCCTGTTCATCCTCTTTTAGCCATACCGGTCAATTGTGAATTTTACAAACGTCAAACTGTCAACCTCTTTGGATGGTATGCACCCCCATACCATAACACCACCTCTTTCTTAGTTACCCGTTTGTTTTATATTTTTACTTGTTAGCAAACTAAATTCTTTTCTTTGGCTGATGTCCGATACACATACATACATACGTCTTCCTACGTGCTATTCGGCCATGATTCTTTTAATATTTTGCGAATGGTATCTTCATGAATATCTTTATTAAAAGATTCTTATACTTTTTCTCAATTTGAGCAGCAGTAACTCTTAGTTTTTGTTTTATCGATATCAAAATATTACGTTATTCCTTTTGGTCAATTGCAATGGGCGGCTTGTGGACAAAATAGAGCCGGTATATGTACACACCTACCATTACCATTTGTCCACATTCTTTGACTGATGATTTTTAGTGACTACGAAATAATTCAGGCCAAGTCTAGAAATATTAGCTGTAAACGATCTCAAGATATATGTATAGAAGTCAATAGTTATTTTATGTGGGAGGTACCACACCTACTTGCCCGCCCTTTTTCTACTGATAATTTTTATTAAATACGAAATTAATCACACTAACTTCAGGAACTTAACGTCAACAGTGTTTAATATGGGACATACCACATCCACTTGTTCAATTCTGCACTCTTTCTGATATATAATCATCAAAAAAATCTTCCTTGACCATGAATATTATATTTAGTTTGTATAGGAGGTGCCACGCCGCCTGTCCAATTTCGACAACTTTCTGACTGATGATTTGCCTTAGCTTCAAGTCATTCAGATCAAATTCGAAAACTTTAGCTTTAACCGTTTAAAAGAATTACAAAAATCAGTATTTAGTTTGTATGGGGAGTGCCACGCCTCCTTTCCAATCCCGCCCACCTTCTGGCTGATGATTCATCTTGACCGTGAAGTACCTCGGACCCAAATCCGAAACTTTTAGAGTTCTAAAGATATACAAAAATCAGTATTTAGCTTTTATGGGAAGTGCCACGCCCAGGACTAATTTTGAAAAAAAATATACCCTTTTGCACTTTCGGTAGTTAAGCCTATCTATGTTCCAAATTTTAACAAAATTGGTTTTGTCGTTTAGAAGTGATTGACGGACAAACAAACAGATTTACAAAGCCAATAAAGCCATTTATAATACATACATACATACATACATACATACATACATACATACATACATACATACATACATACATACATACATACATACATACATACATACATACATACATACATATGTATATGGATTTTAAAATACCTCAATTGTTCTGTATCAATCTGTAAAGTCTTTGTTTAGTTTTAAACTTTATTAGAGCAATATTTTTAATACTCGTAACAACTTAAAAAAAAAAACATGAAAATAATATGACATACAGAACTTATACATATACTATGTATCTATTTATATTTTAGGTTTGAAAATAAATCAAATCTTTGGAACAGTTTAATTGGAACAGCTACTGGAGTATTTACAACAAAGGAAGGGTATGGGATGGTGCAAAAACTATACGATGAACACAAGTCAGAATTTGGCAGTGCATTGCATATAATCGAGAAGTCATTAAGGAACATAAAAGAAGAGGCCAAATGGAGTGACGAAAATCTGCCAGTAATAGAGAGCTGGCTTGACAATTTTTTAGCAATGAATAAACCATCGGCAGAAAAATTTTTTGAATAGAAATATAATTCATTGTACGTATAATGGGGTGAGACAATTTGTATGGGGTCAAAAAATTTTAAAGTGCTCATTGCAGTTCTTATTCTATGGGTCATTCCAAGAAACTTTGCCAAAAAATCATAGGTCTAAAACGAATTTTGATCCTCCGGAATTTGCGTCAAAGTCTTGTTTGTGATTTGAAGCTTTTGAACGAAAAATTTCCTACATTTTTAATCCCAAATATAAAACTAACTGCAAGCTGTATTGGAAAGGTTGTACAGTCCTCCGATTTCGTGAAATCTCTAGAGTTTTAGTATCTTTAAACTTTTCCCTTTCAATTTATCATTGAGTTGATATTTTCTTCAAATCTACCTCTCTAAGCTGTTTTAAGTAACAAATAAAAGTTTTGATACTTTTTGGATTCTGCGAAGTGCCAGCAATACAAAGCAACCAGAAAACTTTGGTTGGAATAATCAGGTTAGATATGGGATTTAAAGTAATAAAAAGAAATTAACCGAAAATAATAAAAAATGGCATTTTACTTTGTTAAACCTCTTTAGAGGAAAATCAGCCACAGATTTTTAAAATATTCACAGCAGCAAAAGGACGAGACAATTTTCTTTCATACATTAAACTATAGGTCCCGGTACTCATGGATAAATGTTAACACACACAACATGAGTGCTGCGAGAAGTTAGACCGTAATTCTGACACAGGGTTGTAATGGCCAATTATGTATGTATGTATATACATATATTTTTATATATATTTACTGATGTTACTATTAAAAGCCATAGGAATGAGACATGCAACTTTTTTTTCTTTTTAAAAAATTTACCAAAATTTTGAACGGTACTTTTTGCATTTTTCTAAATATCAACTCCATGATAAATTGAAAGGATAACGTTTAAAGATACTAAAACTCTAGAGACTTCACGAAATCGGAGGACTATAAAACCTTTCCAATAATAATAATAATAAATAATAATATTGACCCACCCTAACGTACCCAACCTATGTACTAGTGTATGAAAACATAAATAAAATAAGTTCGTGTAGAGTACAAAAATTAAATATATTATGTATGTTATCCATGCTTCGATTTCAAAAGTAAATTTAAATAAAACACGCATAATGCTATGGTTTGTATACAACTTTTATTTTATTATTATGATTGGACCGTGCTATTTTGTACGCAATATAATGTCTATTCATATTTAAAGCAATATTCGACTACTTTTTCGCATAACTTGGGCGATATCTTGGCGATAACTTAACGAATTTTGGGTTTAAAATACTCCAATGTTAGGAATTCTCCGTACAGGGGCGGACGTCTACTCAGCTCTAAAAAAAATTCAACGGCATCAAACTGCAATATCTTGCTGAACAAACAGAAAAATTACTGCTTTGCTTGTCGTGTAATAAAGCCAAAATGTTTTGTTGGGTAACTTATGACAGCATCTTTTTGAAACCGTTCAGTTTACCCAGCAGAAATTAGTGCTTACCAATAAGCTATTTTGTAAGGGAGAAATTGTAAACAATCACTTACTCGTGGGCATCAATAATGCATGATTTTTTTATGAAATGAGCCGCTAAAATGCAATAGAAACGCAAATTTATTGCAACCAGTAAGCAAATAAGTATTATACAAAATCAAAAATAATACCTTATCTTATAGCATCTTTGTAGGCTTTAATGTATGCATAAACAATACAATGCTTCCATTATTGCTTACAATTTTATTTATTGCTTCCAAATTTGAAAAATTTTCTGCTGGGTTATATTCTTTAATTGCAGTCTAAAAAAATTGTTTATCACACAATTTTATCGCGCTGAATTAACGGTTAAGGCTTTTTCAGAATTCTAATTTTGAATCTAATTTTTTAGAACAGCAGTCCTTGTTGTTTAATTTTCATATCACTTATTTGAATCTCCAAGGATTAAATGACCCAGAGTAATACTTATATAACCCGGAACCAGTTTTTTATACTATTTTCTAATTGTTTTAAGGACTCTTTATAAAATTTAGAGTAGTGTGATATAACCTCCCCAACGACTAAAGCCAGGAATATTAACGGATCCCAACATTCTCAATAATTTTAATTAGTTTCAATAAAACTTCATTTTGACAATTAGGTAATCATTCTATAATATACACTTAGGATCTTGAAATCAAAGGCACATAGACAGCAAATTTAGAGAATTTGTACAGTCAGGTAAGAAAATGTGGTTTATCGGTTAGTAAAATATTTATGTGAAATATCTCACCTGACTAAGTTGCTAAGGGTGTATTTACCTAATTGTTGGTCCTGTGATTATAGATTTCATCGTATATTTAAATTTTTTTATATATTTTACATATAACTTTTTCGTATTTAAATATTTTTCTAGTTTCACGTAAATAACAGCATGCTGAAAATTTTCATGAAGCAAAACGTGTGCTCAGTTGTCGCATTGTCCCATTACTCATTTTCGCATAACTATTTCTAAGAGATTTTTGTTTGAGAAATTTTATTCGACAGAAATTAGAAGGTAAGACTATCCTTAAACTAAGATAATAACGAAAGCTCACATTGTACAAAGATTGAGCCTATAGAGTCCATAGTATTCGCCATATATTCCAACAATCTCTCCACCATCATAGTTTACTCTATGCCGAACAAATCGCTTAAGTAATATTTTTCTGCATTCGGAGTAATTGTCTGATTTGGATTAGGTATACCAATCGGGACTGTTTTCGCCAATCCCGGGATTCGGCATTTTGAAAATTCAAATCCCGGTATCCCGGGATTTTTTGGGATTTGGGTATTGGGATCGCTAATTTTAATAAGTTTAACGAGTTTTCAACGTGTTTGAAAGTTATAGTGTTTGTGAGCGAAACTTCACGAGGAAGAATCTGAAAGATTTCATTCATTCGTTCACATACTAAATTTTTAAGTTCTTCGACCTGAGGATCTATAGTCACGAATTTCATAGTGTTTGGCGATGCCAAACTTGCCAGTTCCCTACACCATATATAATAATGCCGGAAGTGCCTCTAAGTACTTTGCATCAATGCTGCACAAGTATCCAATATATGCTCTGGTGACGCATTGAGCAGAGTTGAGTTTATTGCATTAGATTTAATGTTCCAATAAATTTAGTGGTAGTGGAAATAATAGTGCATTATCGCCTCTTATATTTAGTGGTCGTGGGAATTGAATGCATTAAATAAAACGAATTTAGTGGTAGTGGAATTTTAGTGCATTAAATAAAATAAATTTAGTGGTAGTGTAAATTTAGTGCATTAAATAAAACGATTTTAGTGGTAGTGGAAATTTATTGCATTAAATATACAAATTTTAGTGGCAATGGAAAATTAGTGCATTAAATATATTGGTTTTAGTGGTAGTGGAAATTTAGTGCACTAATTTTGAATGATTAGTGTTAATGGAATATTACTTCATTCATTCATACTATAGTGGAATGGAAATTTAGTTCCACTAGCTCAGTTCCACTATCGTTTTAATATACTTTAATATATGGTATACAGTATTCCCCGGATAACTGCCCCACGCTTAATTGCCTTTCACGCTTATTTACCTCAATTTCTAAATCCCCATATTTTTTCTTACCATTTTCTAATGAAATTTCACGGATAATTAACTTACGCTTAACTGCGTTATTCGCTTAATTACCTCAAATATATTTTCCCCAAAGAGAAATTTCACTTAAAATTCCCCGCTTAATTACCCAACATAATTGTTTTCTAAAAAGTGCAGCTTAACTCAATTATATTTATATATGGCATAAATTGTCCGTTGAATTTACTTTCAAACTACTTTTTTGATACAACCTTCCAATTAAAGTCTACCAAATTTATGTATATGTATAATTATAAAATTACTTGCTTTTTATGTGTATTGATGACAGTGTATATAGACAATTAAGCATATTCGTTTAACTGCCTCAAAGAAGCACTTAACTGTATTCGTTTAAATGCCTTACACGCATAATTGCCCAAAAATGTTGACATTTTTGTCGAGGCAATTATCCGGGGAATACTGTAATATTATTGTAGTAAATGTTATTTCCTTAATTTACTGAGTCCGCCTGTATAAAGTAAATAATTGTTGTTATTGTTTTAATAAGAATTTCAGTACTTTCAAATGTGATAAATTGTTCAGTTCATCATAGGTAAGATTTTAATGGAGCGGAATGTTAATATTGCCAGCCGTTAATCATTCAGAAGAAATGCACTAAATTTCCACTACTACTAAATTTATTTTATTTAATGCACTAAATTTCCACTACCACAAAATTTGTTTTTTTTAATGCACTAAATTTCCACTACCACTAAATTTGTTTTATTTAATGCATTAAAATTCCACTACCACCAAATTCGTTTTATTTAATGCACTAAATTTTCACTACCACTAAAATGGTTTTATTTAGTGGTTAATTATTTCCATCTGCATTTAGTGGTGGCTGGAATATTGCTGCATTAATACTAAGTCATTTAGTGGTAGTGGAAGCGATAATGCATTATAAATTCAATGCAATAAACCCAACTATGCCAATGAGCATGCCGTTTCCGGTTAGAATGTAATACATGACGTCAATACTTTCCCTTAAAAAAAGTGCTTTTGCCCTATGGATGATTCCTTTTTGGCATATATATTTTTCTGTCATTTCATTCCCGTAAAATAATGTCATTGCACAGCCGGTTGAGTCCCATATGTTCAATCCTTAACCGAAAATTTCTAACATATGCATGTGCGCTGTAGATATACCGCCTCACCGTGGTGCACCCTGGGTATTGTTAAATGGTCTACACTTCTCTCTGGCACGACCCTCGTTCTGTCCATGGACTCCTTTGATTAACTAATCTGATGTTGTTGTCTTGTTGTTGCAGCTGTCTCCGTCTAGTTTAAACCTTGGCAGGCCTCTATGTACGTTCCTTGTCCGTAGGTTCTGTTGAGACTAACTCCCGATTAGCACTGGTCTGGCTCTGACCTTGCATGGCTTTAATCGCTTTAAATGAGAACATGGGAAGCCAATCCTCTCAGAGCTCCAAATTGAGGTATGTTTCCTATTCCGAGTTGGTTGGGGATATGTTCAAAGGGCTTATTATTCACTGCCCTTAAGAATGCTGTTTCGTCCTCTATTAAGATGGAATGGGGATATTGAGGACCTTCGTCGTCTGTGTGGTAGGCTCTTTAACAGAGCCAAGTCAACAAGCGAATGAGATTTGTACAAGTCAAAAATAAAGGAGTTGAAATATGCGATTAGACGCGCGAAAAGAGCTTTGTGAAGGAACTTCTGAGACAGTGTTGAATTCTCAGTGGAGGTCAGTCGTCTTTGCAAATTTTTCAGCTCCTCCAACGGACCTCTCGAAAGCATTCGGAGATCTGACGGTAGTAGGACTACCTCAACTGAAGAGATGCTGGGCATGCTTCTGGACACTCACTTTCCGGAAAGTATCTACGCTGCGGGCCAGACTGTCCCTCGCGGTGTCACGCCTTTTACGGAGCACTACTCTTTAATTCGGCACTGGGCCATAGGTTCCTTCAAACCATTCAAATCTCATGGTCTAGATGGCGTTTTTCCAGCGGCTCTGCAGAATGGGGAGGATCTCATTCCCCTGGCTTTTGGCTGTCTACAATGCCTGTCTGGATCTCATTTACATTCCTCTGAGCTGGAGCACCGCAAATGTGGTGTTCATACCCAAAGTCGGAAAAGCATCACACGTGCACCACGGGGAATTTAGACCAATTAGTTTATGTTTATTATTATTTATCGAGTTTCTTCTTAGGTCGCGTTTGATATTTGCCACAATTGGGACTACAAGGCGCCAGAGGGTAACTTCTAGGGGTACCTCACAAGGCGGTGTATTCTCTCCACTTCTCTGGAACCTTGCTATTAAAATTCTTCTCATCTAGCTGGAACGCTCTAGTAACAGAGTTGTTGCTTATGCTAATGACATTGCCATTGCGCCGTCTTGGATATGCCCACAGACATTGTCTGACAAGCTCAACCTCGCTCTGGACAATGCATCTAGGTGGTGCTGTGAATTTGGACTATGTGCTAACACTGGCAAGACGGAGTTGATGCTCTTTACAAGGCGGTACAAGGTACCTCATTTCACACTGCCCAGTTTTAACGGGGTTAGACTACACTTGAGTACCTCGGTTAAATGTCTTGGTCTCATTCTAGACCACAAGCTGAACTGGGGACCTAATCTGGCGTAGTTCGCTGGATTTTCTCAGCGATAATAGAACCCAATCTATCATACGGGGTGGTCTTTTGGTGAACCGCTCTTGACAAGGTCTGCAATGTTTGACACCTTGATAAGGTCAGGAGTTCTGCGGCAGTGCAGATTACTGGTGCATGACGGACCACCCCCACTAAGGCACTCTTTGTTATGCTGGGATGGGTTCCGTCTAGGATTCTTGCCAGGCAGCAGGCTAAACTGGTGGCGGTAAGACTCAATGCACTAACACGGTGGGATATTGTCCCCTTGGGGCACTCCCCTATCCTTTTGGAGGAAACTCGGATACGAGGCAATATTAATTACACCTCACCGAAGCGGATACTAAACAGAGACTTCGTCACGAAGACCCAAAGTAAGGAGCTGGGGGTTAATTCTGCTTCTGTGAAACAGTGAAACGAAAAGTTTTTTTATCATTTTCGTTTTCATGAGCAGTTTTCACATTATCATACCACCCTTTGCGATCCTGGTGCATGTTACGAAAAAAATGTGTCATTCCAACCGTAGTCGTGAAACTTTTGCTTGAATATTACTGAAATTTTATGTCAAAATGTCTCTTGCTTTGACAACCGATTGAAGGAAGCGGCTTACCCGCCATATATTTTTTTAACTGCTTCGGCTTTTACTGATACTGTTTTAAATATTAATAAAATGATAATAATATGTATTTCATTGATACCACTTTCAGTTTTACACATTCGCAAATACAATTATGTATATCACTTTCAAATCGAAAAATAAATTAAATCAACATCGACTTGTAATATGGACTTTTTTGCCTGCACGAATTTGTTAGTGTACAAGAAATGATGATAAATTAAGGGACGATTTTTATGTACCTAAAAGTATAGTCGCACACTAAGAATATGTTCATAAAAAAGGTTGCGATAATTATTGCTATTCGCTCGAATTAAAAATTATATTTGTTTTGAGTTAGAAAAAATAAATTTTTTAGACGCGATGCGTCCCTTCTTTATTAATCTATTTTCTAAAACTAACTACCATTTCTATGTTCCTTAACTTTATATACAAAGCATGAGGTTGGTATTTTTCCCCTTGTCTCATGTTTTGTTTACAATTTTCTTTCTTAGAGTCTAGGTTACTTAATTACTAAAGTATACATTCTTTGTCTAGGATACTTAATTACTAAAGTAGACATTCTTTGTCCAGGATACTTAATTACTAAAGTAGACATTCTTTGTCTAGGTTGCTTAATTACTAAAGTAGACATTCTTTGTCTAGGTTGCTTAATTACTAAAGTAGACATTCTTTGTCTAAGATATAATTCTTATCCCAATTCGTGGAATATTACATATTTAGAGTAATTATCTTATTTACCTAAATGTCTGTTGTCTTAATTACTAAACACATGTAATTACAGTATCCCTGTAGAACAAAGTGTTTACAAATTACCTAAATGTATAAGAAATGTATATACAAGAAATTTTAAATGACTTTATGTGTGGCGTCCGCCGGGAAGGTATACGACTTTGTTTTGCCGCCATTTTGGTAAACATTAGTCTTGAGAGTTCATATTTGGCAATCTTGAAATAGAGACGTGGTAAATTTATTATGGAGACATATGAACTGGCGGACACCTTGTACATATGTATGTACATACTTAATTTCATTTTGAAACCTATTTTTTCTTGGGAAAAATTTTTAGTTGTAGGTATGTAAATCCTTTTCAATATGAAATGTGTATGTATGTACATATACATACATACGTATATTTTAACAACCGCAATTCTTATTAAAGTACCTTATTTTGATTTTGAAAGCAGTGTCAATACACTAGATTATTATGCTCGGCTCTAATAGTTACAATTCCAGTGACTGTGTATACAACTTGTTAAGGGTTTTAGCAAAGCAGAAGGTTGGTCTTAATATAGTGCACATTAATGCACAAAGCTTGAATAAAAAGGTGGATGAATTTAGACATTTATTTGCTTCATCAGGTATTGATATCATATGTGTTACAGAGACATGGTTTTCGCTGGATATTCAGGACTCAGTTTTTAATTTGTGTGGCTATAAGCTTTTTCGTTCTGATAGAAGGAACCTAGTTAACGGCGCTATAACTAAAGCTAAAGGAGGTGGGGTAGCAGTATACGTCCGAAAGAGTATTCATTCTAGGATTAAACTTATAACTGAAATTGGTAGTAAAATTGAATATTTATTTCTTCATATCTCGACGGCCAATAATAAGAAATTTTTATTGGGTAGTGTTTATAGACCGAACAGTAACGTGGACTTCACTCCTTTTATATCCACTTTGGAGGAAATATCTATTTCATATAATGACATTGTTATTATTGGAGATTTTAATAACAACCTTCTTGTAGAAAACTCATTAAACGCCTTAATGTTGTCCCTTCACCTGCATCCTGTGAATACTTCTACTCCTACTCACTTTCTCTCTACATTCAGCAGTATAATCAACCTAGTTTTTGTGAATCAGAAGGCTAAAGTGTTACTGTATGATCAAATTTCAGCCTCATGCTTTTCTAACCACGATCTATTGTTTCTTGATTACGATATTTCTATATCTAATGAAGTGAAGTACTTATATATCATTCCGTGACTTCCGGAGTATTGATTACTCTCTCTTGAATAGTAATATTGGAAATATTTGTTGGGATCAGATCTATTATATGGACAGTGTGAATGATCAACTTTCTTTAATTCAGAAAAATGTTAGTCTATTGTATGATATGTGCGTCCCAATAAAGACTAAACTTATCAAAGCCAATCAGCAGCCTTGGTTTAATTCCGAAATTCAGCTCTTGATAAGAAGACGTGATGATGCATATCGTAGATGGAAGAGGTTTAGAACAGATGATTTAAAGGAAATTCATAAATCTGCTCGTAGGCTTATTACCACACGTATTAGACTCGCGAAAATTCTATATTACCGTGCAAAGTTCTCGTCTGCTGTGGACAATAGATCCAAATGGCGGGAGGTTCGTAAAATTGGAATAGGTGGAAAAAGCACTTTTACAGGTAATCTGGATGCTGATGTCAATGCTTTGAACGATCAGTTTATTAATATTAATGTAATGTCTCCACCTAGTAACCTATATGACGACATGTGTTACGTTTCTGTAGAAAATCCCTTCAGTTTTCGGCGTGTCCAGCAGCTTGAAGTTTTGGAGTGCTTATCTTTAGTAAAATCAAACGCAATCGGTTCTGATGGCTTAGATCCTAAATTTCTAAAAGCTCTAACACCTTTATTGTTGCCTCATTTATACTCATTTATTTAATACTATTCTCACCAAGTCAACTTTTCCATTAGAATGGAAGCTATCTAGAATTATACCCATTCCTAAAACTAAGAACGAATTCAGGCCAATTGCAATTCTTCCATTCTTATCCAAAGTCATGGAGAATCTGATTGCTAAACAGATAGATCAACACTTAAACAATAATAATTTTCTTTCTGATTCTCAATCTGGGTTTAGGAGAGCCAGAAGTTGTACAACTGCATTAGTACACGTAATCGAAGATCTGAGGTCGAAATTAGATGATAATTTTGTGGCTTTTTTAGTTTTATTGGACCACAGTAAGGCCTTTGACACAGTTGATCATACGATATTAATTAGTAAGCTGCAGAAAATTTATCACTTCTCAAGATCAGCTTGTGAACTTATAAATTCTTATCTAACTAATAGATCTCAACGGGTACACCTTAACAATAATATCTCCATGCCACTTATGGTAAAAAGAGGAGTTCTCCAGAGATCAATACTGGGGCCGCTTCTTTTATGCTTATATATTAATGATCTACCGGACGTCTTGGGTTACTGTAAACTTCATATGTATGAAGATGATGTACAGCTCTATGTAGGTTCTCGAATTGAAAATGTTGGCACTTGTGTGGATTCCATTAATAGTGACCTAAGCAAGATAAATGGCTGGGCTATGGCCAACGGACTGTGCATCAATCCCTCCAAATCTAAATGTTTGTTAATCTCTAAGTCGAATAGAGCTTTTGCAGTTCCTGAAATTAATATAAATGGGAGGAAGATTGAATTTGTCAAGTCTGCCTCTAACTTAGGTATTATCTTCAATGCTCGACTAACGTGATCCGATCATACAGAGTTTATGTATGGGCAGTTATAGAAATTTGTGGGCAGTTATAGATTCAACACCTTTTACCATTCGTATGCAACTTGCGAAAATATATTTCATACCTGTTCTTTTGTACGGATGTGAAATTTTTGCCAACTGCGACAGTGATGATAAACGGAAGCTAAATGTGGCATATAACAATATAGCAAGATATGTATTTCTTAAGGGGCGTAGAGACCATATTTCTCTTTATTCCTACCAGATTTTTCACTTAACATTTGAAAATGTCTTAAAAATTAAATGCTTAGTTTTTCTTCAAAAAATCATTGTGTCGAGACAACCTGAATATTTATTTAACAGATTACTATTTGCCAGATCTAACCGCGGTAGGAAGATTATTCAAATAAAATATAAGACCCTTTTATCACAACGTCAATTTCTTATATATACAACCAGTCTTTGGAATTCTCTACCAAACATTATTCAGAATATTGACAATGCAAACATGTTCAAAAGGGAGTTGTGTAGAATATTTTCATAATCACTATTATATTAGGTGTGTTCATTTACTTTACTTGCAAAAACTAGTAACGAGAGAGTAAAAAGAAATTTTGCTTAATTTCTCTCAAAAATTCTAAAAAGTAAATGAACACTTTACCAGTAAAAACTTGCAAGCAAAAAAAGTGTTGTAATACATAGGAATACGAGTACATGAGTACTTAATAACTACTGCTAGGAAAATTGTATACATTGCTATAAAAATAATACGATTTTACGCTTTTAAAGTTGTTTAGTTTTAATAAAGTTAATGAAGAATTTGATAAGAAACAGAAAAGCTTTTGAATATATAATAAAAGTATAAATTCCTTAAGATAAAAGTTCATACCACCACTTTGAACGTTAGAGGTTTGATAATTCTGTTAAAAAAAGTTGGAACAGTATATTTTCGTAAAGCGGGTTACACAAATAAAGTTTGCAACGCCTCTAAAGCGCAAAAACAAAATTTATTGAAAAGGTTAAAAAGATAAAATGTTGGATATTAAATTATTTTGAACGCTAGCCTCAAAAGTGTGGTGTGTAACTAGGGTTTTTAATGTGTTCCAAGTATCAAACGCCTACCGTTCAAGACGCGTGTTACGTACTTCTATCTTCATTCGTAAAAAGACTCTGATTCAAAAAAATTCTTCTGTTTTTTTAACAGAATTTAATACACAGTGTTAATTCAGAAATGTATTGGCAATAGAGTTAAAAAATTTAAATTTGTATAAGCTAACATTGTGTTGTAAGTAAAATTTTATTCAAGGTGCTAATTCAGAAATGTATTAAAAAAATATAAATTATATAAATCTACATCTACAAACAAATACTGATTTTCTATAGAATAAATACGTTATATCTGTTTAAAAATTTACATATATTTACAATTTCTAAATTTCATAAAATATTTCTTTATTTTCAGTTTTTTTTTTTCAATTGATTTGTAAACATAAACAGAAAACAGCTGTTTGAAAAATTCTTACAAGTAAAAATTTTACTAGTAACAATTTGCAAGAATTATTTTCTCTCTCAATTTCCTACTCTCTTTAGACGCTCTCTCGTTGCAAATTTTTGAAGTTAATGAACACTTTCCAGTAACAATTGTTACAAATTTGTAACAATTTTAACTTCTTGAACACACCTATTATGTATTATATTTTATATTTTTTATTTTTTTATTTTTTTTGCTTTCTTCTATATTTCCTCAACGGACATCCTAGGTTTATTATAAGTTATTAGTTTTTATTGTTTTAAATTTTTACTTTAAAATTTCATAGTTAAATATCTTGTGTTCATTTTTCTTTCTTTTATTACATAGATTATTAATTATTCTATATTTTCGAACTAAATTCGAATATTTTAATGGATCTTTATTATACTTATCGTATGAAATTTAATAGCCTAAGATCCTAATACTGGTTATTCTTATGAGAATTAACATCCGTTAAGGAATATGTACAAACACTAGCAGAACTGAACTAGTTTTCGACCCAGCTACGAAAGGTCTCATCAGAGTTCTTTGTGTTATACATATTCATATTTTAATACTTCTATTTAAAGCACAATCTATTGGAAATAGATTATGTGAATTATATTTGAATGTTATTCTCACCAGTACTGAACTGAAAATTCTTTCAAATTCAACTATTCAACTATTTGTTGAAATTTATTCAAATTCAACATATTTTTCAATGTAAGTGTTACCATATTCTAAGTAACCGGAATTACATATTTATTTTTCAATTTACCCTTTATTACCAATTTTTAATCAGTAATGGGTTATGTGCTGTGGCCAGCAAATTTATAATTATTCTATATTTTCGAACTAAATTCGAATATTTTAATGGATCTTTATTATACTTATCGTATGAAATTTAATAGCCTAAGATCCTAATACTGGTTATTCTTATGAGAATTAACATCCGTTAAGGAATATGTACAAACACTAGCAGAACTGAACTAGTTTTCGACCCAGCTACGAAAGGTCTCATCAGAGTTCTTTGTGTTATACATATTCATATTTTAATACTTCTATTTAAAGCACAATCTATTGAAAAATAAATATGTAATTCCGGTTACTTAGAATATGGTAACACTTACATTGAAAAATATGTTGAATTTGAATAAATTTCAACAAATAGTTGAATAGTTGAATTTGAAAGAATTTTCAGTTCAGTACTGGTGAGAATAACATTCAAATATAATTCACATAATCTATTTCCAATAGATTGTGCTTTAAATAGAAGTATTAAAATATGAATATGTATAACACAAAGAACTCTGATGAGACCTTTCATAGCTGGGTCGAAAACTACTTCAGTTCTGCTAGTGTTTGTACATATTCCTTAACGGATGTTAATTCTCATAAGAATAACCAGTATTAGGATCTTAGGCTATTAAATTTCATACGATAGATTATTAATTTTATTCAACATTTTTGTTTTTTAAATTAATATTTATTTATTTAATTTGTATTAAATATTTAGTTCCTCACATAGTACTTTCACTTATAAGGTTTACATCTTGTTGAGCTATGATACAATCTCTTCAATTAATAAATAATAAAATAATAAATTGTTTTTTTAATAATAATAATAATAATTGCATACATAGAATTTGTATATTTGCTCATTTAATGGATATTTTCTAATTGTTATCATAAATTTAAATTGATAAGATATGTTTTGTACTGTTTTTTCTGTTAAAAAAAATTAATCAGATTTTTGCTGGATACAAACTTAATATTAAAAATAATTATTAAAAATTGTGCTGCCGGTTTCGCCGCTATCGCCGTCAAAAATATTTATTTGGCTCTGTGTTCTAGTACAAACAAAACACGAATGTGACGTCTTTGAAATAAATATACGAGTATTAAATATTATATTAAAATAAAAATATGACGGGTGCAATTATTTCATTCGATTTTATTAAATTTATTAATTATTCTTTTTTGATTTTCGCTAGCCTGCTTTCCTCTTGTTGGTTCTGTGCAAACTTGTTACACATAAGAAAAAGTTTTGACAGTAAATTTCACAGTTACACAAAACACGAATTAGCACTCTTGTGAAACTGTGAAAATATTTTGTTGCATTCCACTTGTTGTTATATGAAAAAATGATATGTATCTTTTACTTTTGCACAAAACGAGAATCAAAAACGCTGTGTGACAGTGAAAAAACTTTTCATTTCACTGTTTCACAGAATAAGCCTCTTGCATCAGGGCTTTCTAACCTCATGTGGTACCACAATAGGCCGCTATGCGTGATCAAGTGTACCTTGTTAGTGCAAGGCTGCCACTTCCGCCTATCCTATCCTAATATATGCATTTGTTTAAACTTACATACATGCAAGGAATTAGTGCAACAACCTTAAATTGCCAATTTAATTTAAGCTATTCTTTTTTTAAATTATTTTTCTGAATTTGTACTTCAATCCCATTTAGGTTATTGTACTTTAATTTTTGCTGTATTTGAAGTCTTAACTTTCCGCAAAATTATAAAATTAATTTATTGGAAATTAGTAATAAAATAGTATATGTATAAGGTTTAAATTATATTTTAATAAAACAGAATTAATAAATCAAAGAAACAAAACGGTTGTTTTTTTCTTCAAATAAAATAACCAAGTTCAAGTGCTTGTATTATTACCAAACAAATTTAGGTGCTTGTTTGCATTACCTGACCTTCCTGGTGTATCACCTTAAAGAACCTTAAAATATTATCAAACAAATCTTCCTGACTCACGACCTGGAAGAGATCATTCAACGCAAAAGGAGCTTAAGCAAGCTATTTTAACCTAATTCACACAATTACAATTTACTTCAAATCAATATCATAGGAACCAAGTTCCAGAATATCAGATAATGTGGCTAAGTTATGCCCTTTGTACCTTAATCCAGGTTGAGATGAGCTGGCGGGTTTCCCCAGGGGCTCAGAATATTCCCTCCCAGGTATAAATATCCTGTACCGCTTTCAGTCTTCGAGCCATCCGTATACCAGCGCATAGTTTTCTCTTTAAAAGAGTACGCAGTCTCCAAACTGTACCATTCACTTTTATTACTCAATCTGAAGGATTTTAGATTTTGTGGAGTATTGAACTCTTCATCTCTTTTTATGACATTAAAGTGAATATCTGATGAAATCAAACTGATTACTCTTCTCAAGTTACTATATAAGAACGCTAATTGCCGCATTACGCATGAAGGGACACTAAGCCAGTCAAGGCGAATTTAATAAGGTGATGTTAAATTACCACCTGATTATTTTTTTTTATTCAATCGTGTGCGGGTTTAATGTCAAAGTTTTGTTTACGTTTATGTTTACTGTTTAAATTTAAATTTAAAAAATGGGGTTTACATTACCATTCTGTTTGAATTCTGTGCAATTTAAAGAAGTCAAATTGTGATATTTGTGTCAATAAATTAAAATTTTAGTGCTTAAATAATAATAAATTAATTAAAAATAATATTATTAAATTAAAAAAGTGTGCTTTTGTGTTATATAAACTAAAAGTTTTGTGATTAAATAATTCTTTTGCCCAACCGTAAGTTTTATACAAAATTTTGTTAGTTTTTTTTTAATTTTGGTTTCTTATATTTATAATTAGTTTTCGTGGTACATTTATATTTTTTTAAAATGCGAAAGTATAAGTTATGTGGAAAAAAACTTCAGCCAGGGAATGGTACATTTTTTATGGTACCTAAGGATGAGGAGAGAAGAAAAAAGTGGGGTGAAATATGCAATATGAATTTCACACCAAATGCTCATATTTGCATTGACCATTTTTCTTCATCTGATGTGGCATTCTGTAGAACAAAGAGAATTCTACTACCCAAGGCCGTCCCTATTGTTGATGAAGGCCCTCAGTCCTCATTTGCAAGGTAAAAAATTTTGTTCAGTTAAAGTGTATAATAAAATGTTAAATTAATTGTATGTATTTCAATAGCAACATTTACTCCAATACGTCTGGAAGTAAAAATACAATACCGTAAGTATATAAATTTGTTTTTTTTTTTTATTAGTAGAATTTAAATAATTTTTATTATATTTACATATTGTATTTGTCAGAATTTGAATTTGTCTAAAAAATATCGATTTGCTTTATTTTTAATTTAATAATAGTTTAGAAGTTCATTTAAATGAAATAATAATTCGTTTATCCACTTATAAGAAAGATAAATGCTGTTTTTTATATTTTCTTATAACCGAATTCAACTGTAATGGTATTCTTATAAGAAGTAGCATCCGGTAAGAAATACGAGTTCATATGTATAACACTAGAAGAACTGAGCTAGTTTTTGACCCCTGTACTAAAGATCTCATAAGGGTTGTTTATGTTATACATATGTATTCATATTTGCAACATATTTCATTCACAATGTATTGAAATTATATTATAGGAATTATATTTTTTCGAACGTTATTCTCACCAGTTTTTATTTTTTAATTTATAGATATAAAGTTCGAATACTGAACATACATATGTACATAAGTATTTATGCATTTTTCTACCATTTTTAAATTTAATGCCTTGAAATCATTAAATCCAATGATATCAACAAAAAATATAATAATACACTCATATTTAAGTATTTAAGAAAATTATCTTTTATCATTTATTTAAAAAAGTGCTTGTATAAAATTATGTAATAGTCTATGCGGTATTAAGTAATAGCTTATAGCTACTTTAATCTTAGAATGTATTCATAAGGTTAAATAGGTAAATAAATAAATAAAATTAAGTAAAAAAGAAATACAACCAAAAGTTTTTCTTTAGATACATTAGTTTTTTTCATGAATGTTAAAAGTTGTATTAAATGTAAAAAGTTACAAATACAATTTAAATGAGCATCCACAAATTATAATTATAAAACTGCTTTTAAAGCATTACCAACATTACAACGACAAGCAATACTTGATGTTTTTGCTGAAGCTATGGAAGCATCACATATTAGTACTACACGTACAAACACCATCCACATCAAAGGTATACTCACATTTTTAAGATCGAAATAGCTGTTGTTTATAGACTGTATCTAATTTAATAGGTAATACAGCCGGACAAGTGAGTCTTTTCATCACGTACTTGTTTTATAAACTGGTCTAAACAAAAAATGGTCCATTCTCCCTGTTAAACCAGTCTATTATTTAAGCACCCCATTTTTAAAGTTGGCTTTCAGTTTTTTTTTTAGCGTAACTTCTGGTTTAATATTCTCCATAGTATGGATAAACGTCTCAAAGCAAAACTTGTAGCTTTCAAAATATACCAAACAGAAAGTATTCAAAACTGAAAGCAAATAAAACTGCCTTGAGACTAAACTTTAAATTGTGTATATTAAGTAAAATTACTTACCCTTTAAACGGAATGGTAAAAAATCCTGATTAGTATGAATGTAGTAAGCCTTGGAACCCAAACCACCCATTTGTTGAGGAAACTGAACGTTCAAGCATAATTGCATACTAATGAAATAAATAAAAAAATGTACACTTTGTTTATAAGCATAAATGCATGCTTAAGAGGAAACATACCAAAACTGTGTTTTACCAGCTCCAGGAGCACCATAAAGCTCGATAATAATACTCAAACTTAGTCCGCCTCCTAAATAATCATCAAGGTCTTTTATTAATGTAATCAACTTGGGTAATTCCTCTTCTTTGCGCCAAACATCATTTGTAAGTATTATTTTTGAATTTTTATTATTTCAATTAAAACAAAACAAAAGTTTTTGATATTTTCGTTTAAAACACAATACTTTTATATACACCGTGGTTTACAATTTAAACGTCATTTCTCACATTTGTTTTGACATTATACCAGCACGAAAAAAAACCAACAAATGCCTGTTGTTTTTGTTAAAAAGTTAGTTGTTGTAATTTTGATACCACCTTATTAAATTCGCCTTGAAGCCAGTAAATGCTCTTTAATCGAAGTTAGACATAGATACTGTTATGAGTGGTCCATTAAAAAATTCAACCCTTGGGGATACGGTATCAAAAGACAAATAGATCTCCGGCAGCTCATGGTATAAGTTGTTTTAGATCCGTTTTCCAATCCCATAACATATAATGCATTCTTTTGCCAAAACAAATATATCTTTCGTCGACTACCTCTCAGCAGTCTTCTGGCAAAAGCTCTGAGAGTAATTAACTGCCATGAACAAGCTTCTCAAGTCTGTCGTTCGGAGCCAACATTAAACTGTAGGTCCCGGTACTCATGGATAAAAATTTACACACACAACATGAGTGCTACGAGAAGCTAGGCCGTAATCCTGACACAGGGTTGTAAAGGCCAGTTATGTATGTATTATAAAAGAAAATTATTAAAAAAGAAAGGAAAAAAACAATCTTATCGATAATGATCATTCTTAACCAGTGGTCTTCACCCATATTACTCACGTAACGATTTTGTTCTTATTATATTAGTGTTAAATTTAATTTTTCCTGCTGTATTAACAGATATCACTTTTAGAATTCCTGGAAACCTGTTTTTGTTTTATTTTCCTATTAAAAACTTAATTAATTATAAAAAAAAATTTGCAATATTAAAAATCTTTCATAAAAAGAAATCCATTCGTTTTGTTTTCATCATGCTAAACGACAACCACAATTATTACAAAAACATGTGTGTGAGACAAAAATTGCGTATGTGTTTATGTTTTATTAGTTTGCAAGCCCTGCAAATAATAATTCGTTACATGGTCCAATTTTTGTGAAATGGACTACTTACAAATATGGTCCAATGTAATGCAGACATGGACAATGTTATTATTATTCGTGTTTAATATTTTCATACATTGTTGCCAGTAATCGTAGTATTTATTTATTATCTGGTTTAGACCCAGCAAGACACTGCGACCTATAAGATCTATTGTGTCCCTTTGAGTCTACTGTTTCTTTAACAGACCAACTGCCTTCCTTACGAACACCAGCAGGTCCGAAACTTTAGTGGTGGATATATCCGTCAGTGAGACCATATGTCTCCCTAAATACATCCATCTAAATCTATCAAGAGCAACACATTCACACAATATGTGCTCTGCTGTCTCTGATGCTTGTGAGCATAGTCTACAAACATCTACATTTGTGATCGCCATTCTCATCAAATGCGCTCTCACACTACAGTGACCGTAAGAAAATCCGTTAAGATTTTCAGGTCCGGGCTTCTATACTTTAGAACATCAGACTTACCCCCAAATCGCGGACGAATCACAGTCTTGGCGTGCCTAAGACCCGACTGGGCATTCCAATTTTCCAAACATTTCCCAGTTTCCCATTCACTAATTTGACTGAGAATAGTAGAAAGAGGTGCTGCACAATAGGGCTCCGGGCCAATAGAAAGCGTCGCAGATCCCCTCCTAGCTAACGCATCCGCTTCCTCGTTCCCCCTTATACCACAGTGTCCAGGTACCCAGAACAGCTGCACCCTGTTTCCAATCGATAATTTTTGCAACGTGTCGTAGCAATGTTTGACAAGTCTAGATATCATACGATGAGAGTCAAGCGCCTTTATTAATTGTCTTGCCCTTGAGCCCGATATCCAGGTTAATCTCAGCACATGCGGTCATGGCCAGGATTTCAGCATGAAAACACTCAATGACTTCCTAGTGAAATTTCGATTGGGTCCATAAACGCCAGCCCCTACTCCACTGTATATTTTGGAACCCTCAGTATACCAGTTTAGATCAGACTCACTCCGAGCCAAACACCCAGTAGACCAACATTCCCGGTCCGATACGTCAACCTTAAATCTACTGCCAAAGCAAAGTTCCAAAGGCATGGCATCCAAGACCGAAATTGGATTCCTGACCACCTTGTGAAGAATGGCCAGGTTCTTCGACTCATTTTGAGGTGTTCATACGAACATTTTTGCCGCCGATCACGCGGCCACCGTCATCACATAAATACGAAGTGGTGTTAATCCAATCAGGGCCTCTAAAGCATGTTGGACATGTTCTCATTACCCCTGTTACACCAAGGCAGGCAAGCCGTTGTATCTTGCCCAATTTCCTTATTGTGGTAGACTCCTCAGTCTTTTTCCAACAAACTATTGCCGCATAAGTGATTATGGGCCGAACAGTGGCGGTATAAATTCACAATGTCATTCTTAGATAGATAGATAGACCCCAAGTCTTACCGAAAGAAGAGCGACATGCCCAAAGTGCCCTTGTCGCCTTAGCCTGGACAGCAGAAATGTGCGAGTTCCAAGTAAGTCTTCTATCCAGAATGACACCTAGATACTTAACCTCCTTAGAAAACATAATAGTGGTACCTCTAAAAGAAGTACAGTCGCACGTCAGCTTATATGAAACCGAAGCTGGCCTTAAAAAAACAAGAAGTTTAGACACTATTATGTCATCGTAGTAAGTCTTTTATAAAATATATTACTATGGCAACTCTGTTATCCATATGTTTATTTTAGTAGGAAATTTTGTGTATATGATGCATGCATATATTAAAAGAATAAAAAAGCGTTAAAGTGAAAAAAATAAAGCGGCAAAATAAAATTTAAAAAATTATAATTTTAAAGGTATACAATTGGTAAAATTGTTAAATATAAGAAAAGTTAAATATGCAGTGTAGTGCATGTCATAAAAGGCGGTTAGTAAAAGAAAAAAAGGAAAACTATTTAGAAAGATTAAACATCATTTAATCAATGCAATGTGATTAAATCGAATGTATAAGGGAAGAATTAATTAAAAATCAATCTGCTAGGGTCGAAATTTCTGATCAGGAAAATTTAAGTGAAAAGCAGAACTTCAATGAAGAATATGCTCTTGGCAATCCAAGTACGTTTTTGGAAAAGACTACAACAGCTCCAAGCACTTCGGTTGTGCATTTCGGAATAGAAAATAATTTATTGAAGGCGGCACATTTATTACAAAAATACAATGAAGTGCTCTGTGATATTAATATCGATGGCTTACCTATTTTCAAAAGTTCTAAAACACAGCTTTGGTCGATTTTAATTAAAGTCGTTAATATTAAAATTATAAAAGTATTTCCCGCTGGTGTATATGTGGGCAAGCAGAAACGTTATGACGTTACCCAATTTTTAGAACAATTTGTAAAAGAAGTTTCGCATTTGCAACAAAATGATACACAAATGGAAAGCAAAAAAAATATGTATATATAAAATGAGTATATGATTTCTTATAAATAAAAATTTAAGCCATAAATTTCGTTTCTGTACTGTTTTTTTTTTCTTTTATCACGTAGTTTAAACTACCAGTGTGGAGTGCTCCATGGATTATTTTTAAAACTAGTGTGCTCCATGGGGTAGTTTTTGGGTTAGTCCGATGGGTTACATGGTCCAGCCCTAGCACATTGCAATGTTAAATGGACCATGTTTTTTTCATACATTCATGTATGGAGTCTTCGCATTATCTGCAGGGAGAGAGCTTCTCAGACACTGAGAAGTTGTGATAATAAGCTAAATAAACGTATTAATGTTTATATTTCTGATAACAATATTTTAATTTGTTTATAGCATTTAAGAACAAATTAGTTTATGTATAACTTTAATAAATTAGTTTAAATTTTACAATTAACGGTTTTTGAAACAAAATTATTCACTAATTTCATTCAAGTTGTTAAAAACAACACAAATAAAAAATCAATCTCATCTGTCAGTGTATTTTTGTGCGACTCTTTTTGTGAAGACCACTGTTCTAAACTAAATATAATTAATATGCAATATTTAAACATAATTACGATAAGTATGCAAAACGAGAAGAAAAAATCTAAATGTAATATTCGGACAATGGAATCGGCCTGACTTATAGTAAAGAATATTACATAATTTATGAATTAAATAGCAAAACAGAAAAACAAATGAATGAAATTTATATGAGAATCATCACTTACTAAGTATAATTTTGTTGTTTTAATTTTATTGTTCTTTATTATTAGTTAAATTATTTGAGCTTAAGGTCGAATAAATATTTATATTATTTATTTTACGATATTTCGCTACTTCCTTGCGTAGCATCATCAGGAATATATATTTGTATGTGACAAAACAATAACAAAATTATAAAAAAAAATACATAAAAAATTATTTATTTTTATTTTATTTTCAAATAAAAACATAATGAACATTTAAAAAATTAATATAATAATTAATTAATATACAAAGAATTTCAATTTTAAAAAAAAGTATAAAGGAGTATTTGCTTCAAGACTTAGAAACTCTTCTCATATAATTTACAGTAATCGTATACAATATCATATAAGTTAATAATCAAATTTTGTGTGAATATATTATTATTTTTTTTTTTACTTCTTTTATTATGTAAATTGTACACATTATTAGATAGATATCTTAGAATTAAATTATTATATATTGTACATAAGTATGTAATTCAAAACTGTAAATATTTTACCAGCTCGCCTCAATAATGTCCAAGTGACGCTGAGGCAATTTTAATTTATTATATAATAATATAAAGAAATGAATAATAAATAAATAAATAAAAATAAATAAAAAAAAAAACCAACAAACAACATTAATAAAAATAATAACAAGTGTTTACAAAAATAATAAAAATAAAAGTAACAAAAATTATCTGGTATGTGATGAAAATCGACCTCGATTGAAACCAAAATCGAAAGAACTTCATATTACTATAACTTCCAATTCTTTTCAGACTTGGAATTTCTCTTATACTCATTACGTTAATGACTATTGTCATTACATCCTTTATTATTATTATTGGCACTATAGTGGAATGGAAATTTAGTCCCACTACCTCAGTTCCACTATCGTTTTAATATACTTTTATATATGGATATAATATTATTATATGCATACATAGCTTAAGTCAATGTCAAAATCAATTGTTGTGAATGTTATGCAATGGAGCTCATTAGAAAGACGATCGGAAAACGACCTGGCTGTCTCTTGTGATCGCAGCTTTTTGATGTCCAGCTTCCCTCGAAGACTAGAACGTGCCATATTCGCTGCGCGTATGCGCAGTCGAATCTTGGCTGCGACAAGATAATGGTCCGAGTCGACATTTGGACCTCTAAATCAGTGGTCTTCACAAAGAGAGTCACACAAAAATACACTGAGAGATGAGATTGGTTTCTTCATTTGTATTGTTTTTAACAACTTGAATGAAATTTTTGAAAATTTTCGTTTTAAAAACCTTTAATTTTAAAATTTAAACTAATTTATTAAAATTATTCATGAAATAAATTGTTTGTAAATGCTATAAACAAATTGAAATGTATTTAAAAGAAATATAAACATTAATAACTTTATGTTGCTTATTATCATAACTTCTCAGTGTCTGACAAACAAATTTAACTCTCTTGAAAACTAATAAAACATAAATACATACGCAATTTTTGTCTCACACACATGTTTTTGTAATAATTGTGGTTGTCGTTTAACATGATGAAAACAAAGCGTATGGATTTCTTTTTATGAAAGATTTTTAACATTGCAAATTTTTTAATAATTAATTAAGTTTTTGTTGGAAAAATAAAACAAAAACAGGTTTCCAGGAATTCTAAAATTGATCTGTTAATACAGTACATACATACATAACTGGCCTTTACAACCCTGTGTCAGGATTACGGCCTAGCTTCTCGCAGTACTCATGTTGTGTGTGTCAATTTTTATCCATGAGTACCGGGACCTACAGTTTAATGTCGACTCCGAACGACAGACTTGAGAAGCTTGTTCATGGCAATTAGTTACTCTCAGAGCTTTTGCCAGAAGACTGCTGAGAGGTAGTCTCCGAAAGAAATATTTTTTTCATATTTCTTTTTTTGAAGATGTCAGAGCCTGGAGTCGAACCCAGGGCCCATGTCTTAGTAAGCCAACACACTAACCACTAGACCACGGCGACTACAATAATACAGTACGATACATTTAATTTTAAAATAATATAATAATGTAGTCGCCGTGGTCTAGTGGTTAGTGTGTTGGCTTACTAAGACGATAGTGCCGGGTTCAAATCTCAGCTCTGACATCTTTAAAAATAAGAAATATGAAAAAAATATTTCTTTCGGCGACTACCTCTCAGCAGTCTTCTGGCAAAGCTCTGAGAGTAACTAACTGCCATGAACAAGCTTCTCAAGTCTGTCGTTCGGAGTCGACATTAAACTGTAGGTCCCGGTACTCATGGATAAAAATTGACACACACAACATGAGTGCTGCGAGAAGCTAGGCCGTAATCCTGACACAGGGTTGTAAAGGCCAGTTATGTTATGTATGTGTATAATATAATAAGAATTAACGATACGGGTAGTTTAGGTATATTTTAAGAAGCTGTTTGCCAGAATTTTTGTGGAATTAAGCAACCCTGGTTGTAATATTCACGAAGAGAGTAAGAAAAACTAAAAAAATATTCGAACAATTTATTTACCTGAGTAATACTGGTGAAGACCACTGCTCTAAATGTGCGCACGTCTAGTATACTGGATACATGCCTTCCATTAATTACAATGTGATCGATCTGGTTGGTAGTTGATCGATCGGGAGAGAGCCAGGTGGCCTTATGGATATCGAGATGCTGGAACCTGGTGCTACAAACTACCATGTTCGCGCCGCGGCGAAATCGATCAGTCTCATGCCGTTGAGTGAGGTGGAATTATGAAGACTGAACTGTCCGACAGTGGAGCCAAAGATACCTTCACTTCCAACTTTCGCATTGAAATCGCCGAGGACAATTTAGGCGTCATGTGCCGAACATCTATCGTATACATCCTCGAGCTTTGCGTAGAAAGCATCTTTGACCGCATCATCCTTCTCTTCCGTCGGGGCGTGCACGCAAATAAGGCTGATATTATAAAACTTTGCCTTCATTCGGATCGTAGCAATTCTTTCGTTCACGGGGGTGAACTCCGAGACAAGATGGCGAAGCCTCTTACTTACTACGAATCCGCAGCCAAATTCGCGTCTCTTCTCATGGCAGCTGTAGTAGATGTCACATCTTGCTTGCCTCGTACAACCTTGTCCATCCCAAGAAAAGTATACACTAAAGAAAATATTTTAGTAATAAGTTTAGTGAGTAATTCTTATTCGAAATTTGTAATTTTTAAAACTCATTGTGTTAGATTAATCTTATTCTAGTTTATAATTGAATAGTAGTGTAGTGTTAAATAACATATATGTATATACATTAGGGTGGGTCAATTTTTTTGCCTACTAAGCGTATAGCAAAATCGTAATCTACGGGAAATTCTAAGAACTTTTCCTAAAGAAACCATGGTTCTAAAATCAAAATCGAGCTTCCGGTTTTTTAAGAGAAAATTTGGTGTTTAGGTCATCCAAAAATAATGCTATTTTTTTGGAAGTATTCATTGCAATTGGTGAATAGTTGACCTGTAACGCTGGAAGAGGGCTTATTTTAAAGAAAATTATCTCACCTTTCTATATCTGTCCTCATTTATAGAAAATTATTTACCCAAATAATGGTTTTGGAGGTTTATGTCAAAATAATAATATTCAAACTGTTAAAAACCTAAAACTATTATTATTTTGACATAAACCTTCAAAACCAAATTGACCCACCCTAATATACATATATATATGTATATAGGTAGTGTATGCTAGCACATAATAGATTATTTAATTAAATTGGTTTTAAGTATAATTCTAATATATAAAATTCTCGTGTCGCGGCGTTTGTGGCCAAACTCCTCCGAATTTACTCGACCGATTTTCATGAATTTTTGTGTGCATATCGGGTAGGTCTGAGAATCGGCCCACATCTATTTTTCATACCCCTAAATAAAGTACTGACTTCGATGAAATTTTAAACTAGATAGATCAGCGTACCGTAGAGCATATATGCTTTACGTTTTTTTTAAGTACTCAGAGTGGGCGGTGTAAGGGCTACTTTTTCCTATCCCCAACTAACAAACTAATTTTGATTAAATTTTATTGGCGTCTTAACACAACTTTAGATTAACAAATATAAATTTTCACATCTGTTTTTTATACTCCTAAATGTAAAGGTACCCGCCCCAAGGGAAAATTTACCTAAAAAACGTACCGACGTCGATGAAATTTTAAGCTAGGTAATATATATCTGCGTACCGTAGAACACATATGGTTTTGGTTTTTTTTATTAAGTGGTACTCAGAGGGGCAATACAGGGAATATTTCTCCCTATAGCCAACTATCAAAATGAAGTACCGAAATTGGTGGATAATCATTTATTAAAGTTATTAGTAACGCAGACATTGATTGCTGATATCAGTTCGGTGAAGATTATCAAATATATTTGATATAAAAAAAAGTTTCCTAGAGCAAATTTATATGGCAAAACAACGTTTGCCGGTCAACTAGTATGATATATTTATATCATGAGTAGTGAGTTTGCAATATTTTTGTATGTACGTAATATTATAATTATTTTCATTCTTTATTTAACACAAAATTTTATTCATTATTCCGGAGTTTTTTCTTCGTTTTTCCTTTTCTGGCCAAATTTAGTAGTAAGTAGGGTAAATCGTAGTTCATAGTTTATAATTTTAATATAGTTTAGACATAATAGCCCAGCAGAAATTAGTGCTTACCAATAAGCTATTTTGTAAGGGAGAAATTGTAAACAATCACTTATTCGTGCGCATCAATAATGCATGATTTTTATATGAAATGAGCCGCTAAAATGCATTAGAAACGCAAATTTATTACAACCAGTAAGCAAATAGTATAAAAAATCAAAAATTATACCTTATCCTATAGCATCTTTGTAAGCTTTAAGTTATGCATAAACAGTATAATGCTTCCATTATTCCTTGCAATTTTATTTATTGCTTCCAAATTTGAAAAATTTTCTGCTGGGAGGGTTGTTGTTAGCAAAAATATATGTACCTAAATAGGTTACATTGATTTCCTCAACTTTCCTCTTTTTTCTTTACTTCTCTATGTGGTATTAAAAATGTTAGATCTAAGTATCCAATAAGTTCTTCAAGTTTAGATTTATGAAAAATTGATTAACGAAATTGACTCTCGAAAGACATAAATAACCCAACAATTCAAGGGCACTATTTGGACATGAAACACTGCTGTCCTTTTGACTGTATTGTAATAGACTGTACACGTGGGCTGTTGCGTCAGCCAAAAAAAAGTGAGTGACAAAAAGGCAAAATAGTCCTTCTTTGTTAAATAAATTTACACTATAAATACCATTAATTGAATAAAATACAATGCTTACCAAGATCCAGGGAATAAATTTTAACACTCCAAAAGAAAAGTTTTCCGTGTATATACATATAATTATATGTGTAACACAACTTTCAAAAGGAATATTGTTCCAAAATTAATTTATAAGATTTAATTTACACTTCAATATTTCCTTTAACAAATAAACTTTTTATTATTCACCGTTTCTTTTTTTTATTTAAACTTTAAAGCCCTTTTTGATAAAATAAACAATACTAGAAAGTCGAAATATTAACTGCGCAGTAATTTGTAACAGTAAAACAGTTATCAAAGCTCGCAATGGACATTAGTTGAAAAGAAACAATAAGTATGTATGTTTTTTTACTCTACATTGGGCGCCCACGGGATCCCAATTTTACCAAAAAGCGTTCCCGTACACAAAATTTGGGTAAATGAGAGAAGTTTTGAGAGAATAACATTCTTCTTCTTCATGCACGAAATAGCTCGTACTTTTTCTTCGGGCTAGTTTGTGCAAGTAAACAAATAATCAGCTGTTTAAAAAATAATAGAAAAATTAAAGGTTCAGAAAACTAAAAAAAAAATTCCAAAAGTTGAATTAATAAATATTTATAAACCTGCATTGAAAGGCTTATAGTAATATATTATAGTAATATATTATAGTAATATTAATATTTATATAAAAAAGTTTTTTTTGTCTTAGTTAACATGTATAAGTCGAATTATTGTCGTTTATTTTTTGCGAAAGTACATGTTCAGTATGTGTGTGTGTGACATAAAGCTGTGTTTTTTTCATATTTTTATGTGAATAGGTAAAATATTTGCTTTTTTGCGTTCCCGTACTTTTGGGTGAATTTGTCTCTTATTGAGAGAAATTATTGCTTACTCTCTATTTACCAAACTTTACCCAAAAAGTAAAGAAACACACCTAATATTACTCTCACAAGTATTGTACGACTTTCAAACGGTCATCAAATATCTAAGTTACAGCTTTTATAAATTATCTAGCATGCTAGAAAAAAACTAAGATGCATACAAAAGGCAAAATTACATTGAAACCATAAAAAAGTTTACAAATTAACTAGAACAATATACTGATGGAAGAAGAAAAAAAAATCGCAACAATACCCTCCACCGACCCTCTTATTTGATTAGACCGTTAATAAAGTGATGAAATATATCACTTAGAAAAGCGAGATATCAATGGACGAATAGAAAATCCAGACATTTAGTAATGCAACTGGAACTAGATGGGTTGATGTTTCAAAGCCCAGTAGATAAACACTACACTCTCACTATCTGTCAATGAATCTTTGAACGCTCCATTTCTAAATCCATTCTATAAGGGTGGCAATAATGGTGATGATTAATGTGATAGTATTTCTATAACTATTTGCTAGAAAGGTTTAGGAATAATATTAGAGCAAGGATGGCGAACCTATGGCACGCGTGCCCAAAGTGTCACGCAGATAAATTTTCACTGGCACGTATAATATTTTTCATTTTCATACATATCGACGATGGAATTAAAGAACGCTGTAACTGACAAAAAATCGAAAATACGTTTTTTGCATCATTTTTATCAGCAGAAAAATACGCGTCGATTGGTCCAGGTCCCAGATTTCTACGATAAAAATAAGTTCACTTACGCCGTCTGCGAAATGAAAAATACCAGTGTATTTGTTCTACATTTATGAAAGTTTTTTGGCTCTGGTGAACATATAAGGTTTTGTCAGTTACAGCGTTCTTTAATTCCATCGTCGATATGTACTGACCAGGTTTGCCATATTTGAAAAGTGAAAAAAAGTACATTAAGAAAAAAAAAAACAGTACTTAAAAAAAAGAATACATATTTTATTTATTGATAACATAACTTTTACTTCAATACATCACATATTTTTTAAAAATAATTAATAAAAACATAAAACATACATTAAAAACTATGAGAACGTAACGAAAAATATTGCATTTGTTTCAAAAAGCAATACATACTTATATAGATCTAGTCGAACTATAAATAGTATCTTAAGTTACTAACGTGATTAAAACAAAAATTAAATGTTGTTTTTGAATATTAGTTTGAATAAACGAATTACCAATGCTACACCATTTCTAACTGTATTTTAGAACTACCCATTATATTTTCAAAACAAATTTTGAAAATGTTCTAATAAATTTCAAAAGTTATTAATTAAACTTCAAAAATTATGAATAGGATTTCGAAATTGGTAATTGAATTTTAAAATTATCTGTATTATGTATGTAAATTCAATCGATTTTTAGGCAATTTTTCTTAAAATTACAATAACATTTAATTTATGCTTTTGGAATATTATTTATAACTTAAAAAATATAAACTGTATTTGACAAATTATTAATTTTAAAGCAGGCTTTTACTTTATTACCCATAGAAGCTGTTATTTTCTAAAAAAATCAATTTCAAAAAATTTATGAAAAATAATATTATAGTCCACAATTGGGCCCACAAAAAAATATTGTTTTGTTAAAGTCGACTATAATTTTATTTTTATTAAATTTTTTGAAATTTATTTTTTTAGAAAATAACAACTTCTATGGGTAATAAAGTAAAAGCCTGCTTTAAAATTAATAATTTGTCAAATACAACTGATATTTTTCTTTATACATAAATAGCATACACACGAAAAAAATTATGTATAAAAAAGATATATTCTTTGTACAGGCAAACAATTTTTTTATATAAAAAACATATAAAATACACACAAATCAGTACAAAAACAGTACAAATTAAAAAGAAACAGTACTTTTTCGTACTGTTTTAGGTGTTGTGAATAAAACAGTACATTTTACAAAAAACAGTACATGTACTGTTTAAAACAGTATGAATGGCAACCCTAGTACTGACTAATCCAAATGCATTTTTGATATCGAAAAAATTGTGAACTCAAATCAAATTTAATGCATAAATTTTGATATTTAAAAACAAACTTCCAGATTTCTGGCGCCTTTATTCATAACGTTAAAATATAATTATATTATTTGCGTATGTAGTAGAGGTGAGCACAGAGTTCAAATTTTTCCATTTATGAATACTCAAAAACTAACATTTATGAATATTATCAAGAATGCGATTTTTAAAAATTTTTATTTTTCTTCACGCACATGAACGAGCAGCAAAACTTATTTTCTTAAAATCACACGCGAACGTGTGCATTAATTTTTTTCTAAGCGTCCATATATGAAGAGTAAAGAAATTTTTTTATTTTCTTCATGCACATAAATGAGCAGCACAAATTTATTTTCTTTCTTTTTTTCTAAGCATCCATATATGAAGAGTAAAGAAATTTTTTTATTTTCTTCATGCACATAAATGAGCACACGCGAACCAAAGACTATATAATATAAAGATTGTGCACTCAGTACATTATTTTTTCCATAGCAAAAACCTGCATTGGATTTATCAAAAATCCTATATGAAAGAGAAAATCATTTATAGTCTCTCTGAAAGATAAAAAGGGAGACGAATTTTACGAAAAAGAGAATAAGCTATAACAAGCAGACGTACACATGCATATCGCACACCCAGTTCGTAAGTGACACAACTCAAAATTTGTATTTTTCGAGTTTATGTATTAATACGTGTAGTTTTAATGTTTGAGTTGTGTCACTGTTAAATTGGGTGTGCGATATGTTTGTATGCATATTTGTGTAGACTACTTATAAGTTCTTTTTGTGTTTTGTTTCTTTTTAATACTTTTTAAACCACATAATATTTGTAGTAAACAAGAAAATGAGATTTATAAAAGTTGATATTTATATAGGGTAAAGAATATGTGTTTTATTGGTGTAAAAAATAAAAATTAATCGACTCGCACCGAAATCTGATTTCTTATAAATAACATAAAAATTTTAACAAGCATTTATTATAATATAGAAATTTTTACAAAGAAATAAGGATAAATGCCCGTATTCATAAAAAATAAAATTGGTTTATAGAGTGCTTATTTGACATATTTCTATGGAGTAATTGTCAAATAAGCAATTAATAAAACTGTTTTATTATTATAAATACGGGCAAAAATGTTTTTACATTTGGACAGGTTACTTAAATTAATTTTTAATGAGTTAAAATTTTGACTTTCTCAGCACTCGATGATTTGTAGTTTTGAGTCTGCCATGAAGAATGCTTACGAAGTAATGTTAGCACAAGAAGATTCAGCATCTCTAATCTATGTTTATAGCATACGTCATTCTCCTCATACCAAAAGGAATATGTTGTATTTTTGATGCATTGTATGCATTGTTCGACAATAGTTTTCTTAATATTTCGTATGCTTTTGTCTTCTGTGAATATTTTTTCAAATACTTTTATTTGTATCTTGCATATTTCAAAAAACAAATCGGATGGTCCACAGAAACTTCCAAAATCTGATTCTTCATTGTAATTTTTCGCATGTACATTTCGGAGGGGTATATCAGTGTCCACCTTTTGCGCGAAGGTACGAAAATAGGTTCTCTAATGGATCTTGATTAAAGTGACTGGTTAAAATAAAAAGCATGTCATCTTCTTGAAACATTTCTTCTGATAGAGACATTATACCCTTGGTGGTTTGAATAAGTTCATTAATGGAAAAAATTTTACTGCCCAAATATAAAACTTGGCTTAAGTATGTAGCTTAAAAAATCCTACCTATTAAATAATTCTATAACATCTTCAGAGTTATTATATGTACAATTACGCCGGATAGATACTTCATCAAAAATTAGGATACATTGTTTTTCTGCATGCTGCATTTTAAGAATTGCTGCTTCCAGTGCATTATACATATGTATATGCATAAATTATTGCCAGGCTGCAAATTCTTAATATCGTTCCATCTGCTTAGGGAAGAAAGGGTTGGAAGGTTCAGTTTTAAAGTATTTCTTAAAAATAAATACGTAGAGGGGGATCTATAATAAATACTTTCAGTCAAGTTTCTCTCCTGATCTTCCCATCGAGCATTTGATTTTCTGTTTTGCTTTATGAACATTTTACAAAGCGTTTTTTCAAGTATGTTAATATGCAACTCATCAATTTCGCTTTCAATGGATTTCTTTAATTGTAACTTCTTTCCATAACCATAACTCTTTTCTTCTAAGACTAATTTTTTTACCTTAAATCACGAATAGTTAGCATTTTTGTATTAAGCTTTTTAATTATATTGTAGTATTTTTTTGGTAAAGTGCTTCATTTTTTACATTTTTTTCACAATTTTACATAAAAGTGAAGGCGATTTTGATCCTCTACGCGTTTGTGGCGAAGATCTAAAAAGTTGTAAATTATTTTCAGAATACACTTCGATTCCTTCTACACTCATGTCCTCGTTATTTTCAGTTAAGTATAAACTTGGCACGGCATTTCGCCTCAAAAATTTCTTCCCAATAAGCTCTAATGAGCAGAGTTGGGTTTATTGCATTGAATTTATAATGCATTATCGCTTCCACTACCACTAAACGACTAAGTATTAATGCAGCAATATTCCAGCCACCACTAAATGCTGATGGAAATAATTAACCACTAAATAAAACCATTTTAGTGGTAGTGGAAAATTAATGCATTAAATAAAATAAATTTAGTGGTAGTGGAAATTTAGTGCATTGAATAAAACAAATTTAGTGGTATTGGAAATTTAGTGCACTAAATTAATCGATTTTAGTGGTAATGGAAATTTAGTGCATTAAAAAAAACAAATTTAGTGGTAGTGGAAATTTATTGCATTAAAAAAAACAAATTTAGTGGTAGTGGAAATTTATTGCATTAAAAAAAAACAAATTTAGTGGTAATGGAAATTTAGTGCATTGAATAAAACAAATTTAGTGGCAGTGGAAATTTAGTGCACTAAATTAGTCGATTTCTAATTCTAAATGATTAGTGGCTGGCAATATTGACAGTCAGCGCCATTAAAATCTTACCTAGGGTGAATTGAATAATTTATTACATTTGAAAGTACTTTATACAGGCGGACTTAGTAAATTAAGAAAATAACATTCACTAGAATTTATTTTGGCATTGACTTAAGCTATGTATGCATATATTAATTTTATATCCATATATGAAGGTATATTAAAACGATAGTGGAACTGAGGTAGTGGAACTAAATTTCCATTCCACTATAGTGCCAAATGGAGTTATATTCCATTACCATTAATTATTCAAAATTAGTGCACTAAATTTCCACTACCACTAAAATCGATATATTTAATGCAATAAATTTCCACTACCACTAAATTTGTTTTTTTTAATGCAATAAATTTCCACTACCACTTGATTTGTTTTTTTTTAATGCAATAAATTTCCACTACCACAAACTTTATTTTATTCAATGCACTAAATTTCCACTACCACTAAATTCGTTTTATTTAATGCATTAAATTTCCACTATCACTAAATATAAAAGGCGATAATGCACTATTTTTACCACTACCACTAAATTTAGTGGAAAATTAAATCTAATGCAATAAACCCAACTCTGCTAATGAGAAGTGCTTATCACACAAAAACAATAAAGAAGAATTTGCAATAAATTGCACGTCAAAGTTGCATTTTTCTGCCCACTTTTTAAACAACGGTGAGGCCATATTTGGAAACGAAATTGCTTTACGTTAGGTGAACTTCTTTTAGATCTGCGGCAATGGGGCAGACTGCATTTTTTTCCAGCTTTCCGTGAGATGATGAATTTGAATCCTAGAGTACAAACAGTATATACATACATATACATATGTATACGAAACGTTTAATGTGCACATGTAATTAAAAATAATTTTCTTACCATTTTTTTATTAATATGAAATTATTATGACTTTGCACTATTAACTTAATAACACTTTAAATAATAAAGTTTTATTAAAAACTAAGTTAATTTGAATTTTTTATTTTAGTAAGAACTTCTTTTCTCTTTTGCAGAATACAAGTAAGTAAAATATAATATATTATTCATTTTTAACATTACTTGTAAACCTAATTTTCTACTACAAGAGAATTTTTTTAAAAATTTGGTATATAAATTTCATGCAATGGGCATCATAAATTCGTTGCGAATCAATTTAATTTCGTTTTCACAAAAACAAAACAAATATGATTTTCCCTACCTCACCTACGAAATCATCTTGTTTCTTTCTATTTTTCAATCTCAAATTTAATAGAAAGAACAATCACTCTTTTTAAAAAATAAACCAAATAAATAAACGAAAATAAACCATTGAAAAAAAAAAATAACATAAACAGTAAGAATAACAACAACAATAATATAAAATACTTTATCTTGCAAGAGAGCAAAATAAAAGTGCTTTCGCTCTCCCCCGTTATTTGTTATCTATAAAAAATTTATCTTTGCAAATAATTAGAAAAAGAGCAAATTTTTTCCCTTCCCTTGTCACTTGTCCCACACATCCTTATGCTGTGCAAAATTTGTGCTTAACCAAAATGTACTAAGTGCAACATCTTTATATTATATAGTCTTTGCGCGAACGTTCATATTTTTTCTAAGCAAAATTGTTTCATGACGTTGTTGTTGTAATGCATTCATAAATTTTTTGAATTTTTGACGTCTGCCTGTCGCGAACACGAAATACAACAATTACATTAAAAAAATCCCAAATAGAAGAGTATTGTTGTTGTATATACATACATACGTACAATTGTAAGTTTGAATTTGTCACTTGAAAAGCAAAGCGAGTATACATGAGCGAGTAAGTGTGTGAAAAAAATATTCATGCTCATAAAAGAGTATTTGTCAAAATTGTAATTTTTCATAAATAAATATGCGTCAAAAAAGAAAAAAAAGTAATATTCACACATAAAAAAGAGCAAAGCAAAATATTTTCTGTTTTTTCATACATGAAGAAGAGCAAAGCAAAATATTTTCTGTTTTTTCATACATGAAAAAGAGCAAAGCAAAATATTTTCTGTTTTTTTCAAACATTATTTAGAGTTACCGTTCTTTAACAACACCAGCGCTATGCTTTGGGTCATTGTCTTGTTGAAAGTACCAACCTTCTGTAGGACACAATTTATCCGTGGATTGCCTTGGATTATCTTTGAAAATATTCAAATATACCATGCGATCCATATTAATATCGATAAATGCTAAATTGCCCACTCCAGCCGCCGTCATGCACACCCATACCATACCGGAGCCTCGACCGTGTTTCACTGTAGGAAACAAGTTTTTGGGTAATATTGCTTCATTATTCCGACGCCATACTTTTTATTTTCAGTCTAAATCAAACAAGTTGAACTTGCTTTCGTCAGTAAATAAAACATTTGCCAAAAAACCTTCATCTTTATCAATGTATTTCTTAGCAAATTCGACAAGTTTTTGCATATTTATTTTACTTATAAAGGGTTTCTTTCGAGATACACGGTTATGAAGTCTATTAATTTTCAATAGATGTCTCACCGTTTCTGGATGCACTGAAGCAATATCCTGGCCTTCCAAAGTATTTGCAATATCTATTGCAGTAATTTTAGGGTTTTCTTTAACATATAACAAAATTTGGCGCCTTGCACGCAGAGTCAGTTTAGGTGGGCGACCACTTCTTGGTTTGGTTGCCTCATTTTTTGTTTGTTTATACTTTCGAATTATTGTCGGAATGCTTGATTTTAGATGCCCAACTAGTTTTCCAATCTCTTTTAATGACTTATTTTCTTTATGATACTTTACAGTAAGCTCACGTACTTGAACACAGATCTCTTTACCCATTTTGGTTAAATAAGAAAAAGTACAATGTTAACATCGAACACAAGAACTTCATTTCTACTAATAGTGCTTAGTAAAGACGCCTGAAGTGGTTAGTAGCACTGTTTGAGAACAGAGTTGTATTATATCTACTTTTCGACATAGCCGTATGCAGACTTTTCTGTGCTTAAAAATGAATTTTTTTAATTTTTGTTAATAAATGTTTTTGGCATAACATTTTTTTCTCAAAATTTTGTTATTCTTGTTAGTTTGAATTTGTTTGGAATGTATTTTACTGTTGCCTTGTTCGCAGATAAATCAAAACATCGTTTTTCAAGTGGGTATGCAGACTTTACTGTGCAACTGTACATATGTACATACACTTAATATATATTTTATAAATAGAATGTAAGTATGTATGTGAATTACAAATAATGTTCTTTTCTTTCTTTCTTCTTTTCTTATTAAATGAATTGTGATTTAATATACTATATATACATACATGTATAACATACATATATTTGAAGTAAATATTATTTTTGTATACCACCGTTGACGCTGTGTTATTTTTAGACATAACTGTTGCGACAGTATTTATTTTTATTGTAATAATATCATTTTATATTACTTTAGCTTTACTCTCTGATATGTAGCTTTACTTTACATGCTCTTTTATAATTACCATATGGTGAGTTTATTTTTTTATTATGCTCATCACTTTCTTTGGTTTGAAAGGACAGAACATACATATCAGAAGTTAGTGGTTGACGAGCTGCAAGACGGTAAGGATCAATATTGTTAAGAACGTACGATTTTACCAATATTGATTTTATTTTTAAGTCGAAGTTATCAGCCACGACTGACACAGGCATTTGATTGGTTTTGTTAATGGTGACCATACTTAGCAATACCAATTAAATACCTTAAGGATCTGTGTTGTAAATGGTCTCATCCTTGACAATACCGATCTGAATTTATTGGACACTACCAGACGCTACGGGCACAGGCATTTGACTGATATTGTTAATGGTGACCATACTTAGCAATACCAATTAAATACCTTAAGAATCTTTGTTGTTAAGGGGTGCCATCCTTAACAATCTTGATCTGCTTAATTTGTCCGCTACCGGTCGCTAAGGACACAGTCATCTAATTGGTGTTGTTAATGGTGACCATACTTAACAATTCCAATAGGTTGCCTTAGAGATCAATGTAATTAAGAGGTCCCATCCTTAATTATATCGATCTCAGTTTCCTGATCAGACCATCACGCAGACATTGACAGTACAGCTAGGACGAATCCTCGTTAGGTAGTTCTTTTGGTTACCTAATTGCACCATCAACACTGGTGGTTAGATTGTTGATTTAGTGAGATAAGAAAGACCGGTCGGAGATTGTAAGAATATTTTCATATTGTAAAAATTATAAAATCCTTTTATTTGAATAATAGCCTAAATAAAGAGAAAAATTGTAAACAACCTTACGCAACGAATTCCCCCGTGTTTTATTTTATGTACCGATCCTAGACACCGCTGAACTACCCCAGCCTTGAGCGGAAACGTGTCGTTACAGGTGTAGTGAATAAAACAGTACATTTTACAAAAAAAAACAGTACATGTACTGTTTAAAACAGTATGAATGGCAACCCTAGTACTGACTAATCCAAATGCATTTTTGACATCGAAAAAATTGTGAACTCAAATCAAATTTAATGCATAAATTATGATATTTAAAAACAAACTTCCAGATTACTGGCGCCTTTATTCATAACGTTAAAATATAATTATATTATTTGCGTATGTGGTAGAGGTGAGCACAGAGTTCAAATTTTTCCATTTATGAATACTGAAAAACTAACATTTATGAATATTATCAAGAATGCGATTTTTAAAAATTTGTATTTTTCTTCACGCACATGAACGAGCAGCAAAATTTATTTTCTTAAAATCACACGCGAACGTGTGCATTCATTTTTTTTAAGCGTCCATATATGAAGAGTAAAGAAATTTTTTTATTTTCTTCATGCACATAAATGAGCAGCACAAATTTATTTTCTTAAAATCACACCCGAACGTGTGCATTCATTTTTTTTTTCTAAGCATCCATATATGAAGAGTAAAGAAATTTTTTTATTTTCTTCATGCACATAAATGAGCACACGCGAACGTTCATATTTTTCTAAGCAAAATTGTTTCATGACGTTGTTGTTGTAATGCATTCATAAATTTTTTGAATTTTTGACGCCTGCCTGTCGCGAACACGCAATACAACAATTACATAAAAAAAATCCCAAATAGAAGAGTATTGTTGTACAATTGTACAATTGTAAGTTTGAATTTGTCACTTGAAAAGCAAAGCGAGTATACATGAGCGAGTAAGTGTGTGAAAAAAATATTCATGCTCATAAAAGAGTATTTGTCAAAATTGTAATTTTTCATCAATGAATATGCTCATAAAAGAGTATTTGTCAAAATTGTAATTTTTCAAATGAATATGCGTCAAAAAAGAAAAAAAAGTAATATTCACACATGAAAAAGCAAAAGCAAAGCAAAATATTTTCTGTTTTTTCATACATGAAGAAGAGCAAAGCAAAATATTTTCTGTTTTTTCATACATGAAAAAGAGCAAAGCAAAATATTTTCTGTTTTTTCAAACATGTGTGAGGAGAAAAAAAAATAAAAACTAAATGCACACGTCCACTCATAAGTGAAAAGTGAGTGAACGATTTGGTACTCTGGGTGAGCACAAGACGCTAAAATTGTGCAGTATTGTATTTTTCTCATGAACAAATACTGACTGTAGTTGCAAATATAAATAGGAGTAATGCAAAAACAGATAACAAAAAACAACAGCACACAAAAGCCATTGTAAAACATTTTAAAATACAGTTGGTTCAGAGTACAATAAAAATATTGTACTCTTCATGGTGTGACACCTGCATTTCTTTTTATTAGTTACTGGAAAACAGTGTTGCCACGACTTTTAAATTTTTGTAACCGAATTTCAGCAAAAATCTTACCAAATTTTTAAGTCCCAATTTTAATAGAAATAATTAAGAAAATTATGTTAAATCAATAATAATTATTTGTTTTTTTGCAATATAATGTAATATATATACTTTGATTAATCTGTCAAGATAATTTTACTTTCTGGTTATATGGGAGAAATGGCAAAATATATAAAACCTCTATTCGCATTCACATTAATCAAGCTCATGAGTATATTAAATCAACGCACAATAGAACAAAAGATAGATTTAATTTTATTAAAATTAATGTTTTTAACGGATATTTCCAACCATTTAAATGAATTAAATATTAAATTTCAAAGTCCCGGAAAATCAATTGATGTAATTTTCGATATTATTGAAGGTTTTGAGTCCAAATTCGTAATATTTAAACGCGATATTTACAATAATAATTTTAAGTATTTTCCTTTGTTGAAAGATCACCTTCAAAAATTTTCTATTTATGGAAATTGAAATTAATGAAATTAATATAAATTTTTAAGCCAAGTTATAACCCAGCAGAAAATTTTTAAGATTTGTAAGCAATAAATAAAATTGTAAGCAATAATGGAAGCATTATATTTTTTTTATACATTAAAGCTTTCAAATATGCTACAGAATAAGGACTATTTTTGATTATTTTTACTATATGTTACTGGTTGCAATAAATTTGCATTTCTATTGCATTTTAGCGGTTCATTTCATATAAAAATCATGCATTATTGATGCGCACGAGTAAGTGATTTTATACAATTTCTCCCTTATAAAATAACTTACAGGTAAGCACTAATTTCTGCTGGGAAGTGACATACAAGACAATTTTGTTACGAAATTTCAAGATTTCAAAAAATTTCGACCCTTAATTAACTTTATTAAATATCCAGACAAGTTCAATTTGGAAACTGCTAAAATAGATCAATTAGAATGGTTAAAGCTGGTGAATTTAGAAATGCAGTTGGCAAAGTTTCAATCAAGTTCTATTTGGAAGCAGAAATTTATAGGGTTGAGGCAAGAAATAGAAAATAGTAAAAAAAAAAGATTAACGCCCGTTTTCACCATGTTCGATTAAAAAATAACTACAACTTTAACCGAAAGTTTGGGAAAATTCTATTACACAATATATGATTAACTCTTAATTGACAGAATTTAACCAAAAAGTAAGTGTTAAATTTAACCGAATAAAATCTGGTGGTTAAGCATACTAATCGGAAAAGTAAACAAAAAAATGGATAGGAATATGAACCAATATTTACATTTTTTAATATTTTTTATTTAAAAAATGCATATCGCAAAAAAAAATGTTCCAGATGGCCGAAACGACTTCAATTTATCTGATGAAGAATTCAGACAGGGATATAGATTATCAAAGTCTGCAACACTTTTTGTTATCAATCTTGTACATACATACATAACTGGCCTTTACAACCTTGTATCAGGATTACGGCCTAGCTTCTCGCAGCACTCATGTTGTGTGTGTAAATTTTTATCCATGAGTACCGGGACCTACAGTTTAATGTCGACTCCGAACGAAAGACTTGAGAAGCTTGTTCATGGACTGCTGAGAGGTAGTCGCCGAAAGAAATATTTTTTTCATATTTCTTTTTTTTTTAAGATGTCGGAGCTGGGTGTCGAACCCAGGCCTCATGTCTTAGTAAGCCAACACACTTACCACTAGACCACGGCGACTACAACGATTAAATAAAATGTTTCATCGTCTGAAAACATACTGAAAACAAAATACATATAAATACATAAATTTTCATGTCTATATGCCTGCATTCATGTTCATATGCGTATACCAACGTTTTCTTACCTAAATTTATATTACACAATTTTTTTTTTAATTATTTTCTTTTATGTCAACAAAGCGACTGTATTGCCACACTTTTTATCAAAATCTTTTGTTAATAAAGATTTAACAGAAGATTGTGAAAGCGGACGTAAATGAAGAAGAATACGAAAACATGAATAATATGTTGTTGAAGACACTGTATTCGCTCCCAGAAACATTTAATACGATGAAGAAATTGTTTTAAGCTATTCTAACAATATTTTCATCAGCGTATAGCTGTGAAATTCTATTTTCGATTATGAATAATATAAAATCTGATGTACGAAACAGACTTACCGATGAATGTGGGGAGGCTTGTATTTCATTGAAATTGTCAAACTATGATCCGGATATTGATACATTATCGAGAATATTCACCAACAAAAATCCCAATAAAATATATATCAGCGTATTATAGAAATGAATCTATACATAATTTTTAAAATGCATTTATTTTCATTAAAAATAATTTTTATTGGCACGCATGTATTTTAATTTTATAAAAATAATATTTATTGGCATGCAGTCAAAAAAAGGTTCGCCATCCCTGTAACAGAGTATTACGCATAAAGTAAGACATATGCGAGAATGTAGGGCAATTTTTATAGCAAAGCTAAAAATTATCCGATTTTGTACCGCAACAAAGCGAGCAATGTTGACAGTGAACATAATACGTTCGTTAGCGACACAAACAACGGTTGCAAGCATGTACATAGTCGGGAGCAAACTTTTCAGAATTCTTCATTTTAAGTATAGTATCTATCTGTAAATTAAATTTTTGATAAAATCAAAAATCTTTAAATATTAAAATCTTAAATTAATATGTTTTAAAAAATCAAGTGTTCTAAAATTTTATTTCAAATAACATAAAAACATATTTGTAAACAAAAATTCATATCTCATTCAGAGTTAAAAGATTTGAGTTGAACATACATATTTAATATGTATATTCATATTCATTCATATTTATATTCATATTGAAATATGTATGCATATATGTTAATACGTAAACATTTTTAAAGTTTTTCTTCTCTTAAAAACTGTTGAGGAAAATTAAGGCATCCAGAGTATTATCTGAAGGGCTTATTTCGATTTTGTTGCTAATATATTACACAAAAGAAAAACAACATTCAAAGTCAACCTTGTTGAAAGAATTGTCAACAATTTGTTGTTTGCTGTTTCGAAATACTACTCTCTATCTCAACTTAAAATAAACACTTATACAGTAATCCCTCGAACGGCGCGGTTTCATATTACATTAAAATAAATAATACAACAATAATATTAATAATACTATTAATAATAATAAAATATAAAAATAAATTTTCATAAAAAATTTAAATTTGTAAAAAAAAATTATTTGAATTTTCTGTCATATTTCTGAACATTATTTTGTTGTCTCGAATAATTATTTGTTCAATTTTGCATTCATTTTTAAGCATTTTATTTTTTTAATTGGCAACTTTTTTCTCTAAAAACAAATTCTTTTTCAAAAAATATATTAATTGGTTTGACAAAATTTTTGTTTGCTTAGAACCGTAATATTCAATAAAACTTTTATCTACTTCTATTAAATTTTTTGTTTGATTCGTTTTTGTGACTCCAATAAAAATGTTTATTGAATATCGCAACATTTTTATTGAAAATATCGCAATTTTTTTTCAAACAAAAATTACAAATTTGTTGTTCGAATTCACAAATTTCTTTGTAGGACCGAAATTAAACAAAAAATTTATTAACTCAGTGAATTTCGTGTCTGAATCAAAAAAATAATTTTTTCTGTGTAGAGGTGAAATTTGCGTCTTCATCACGTTTAAGTAGACTAGACTGTCTCCATAATCTCAATGTCAGTTGTGCATCTGAAACCAAATTTCCATGTTCGTCTCTGCAGGAGGTTTCTCTGGATTTAAACCTAGTAGCAAGATCTCTTATATTTTGGTAAAAATTCGACCATCATTTATAGTACTGCACATTTCGTTCTCCTGCAGACAGGTACCTTCACGCTCAACTTTAGAATTGAAATCCATACTTCAGAGTTGTATTTCATCTTCAGATATTTTTTAATCAAAATTACAAGACTAGAAAATAAGTTCCTCTTACCTTTAGCCATACTATTTTAAATAAAGGAATTTGCAATATCGAGATGAAGAACTCTAAAAAAATTGGATCCACATCTTAGTTAAATACATATGTATATAGTATATGGTGCAAAGAAAAGACATTCTGAAATATCAGTTAGCCACACAATTAAGTTTTATATATACTTCTATAGTAGGTTAGACTCTTAGGGCCTGTTTCCATATTACAATTGATACACAATTTTCGTTTGTTTGTGTATAAAAATTTCATTTGGGTTTTTATAAAACAATTTTGAGTAAAAACGTAAGAGCTGTATACAAATTGTCTCTTTATGTGGTTTCTATATCACAATTTCGTTTGTTAGAAAAGTCAAAAACACACAATCAAAAAAATTTAATTGTGACGAACAAAATCATACAGGCCTGTTCTGAAAATCACTTGGTTTCAAATTACAAGTAAATAAATAATACGAGTATTTCATATTTTGGTGATATTTTACTTTTAAATTGTAAAATTATTTGTATTTTGATCCAAATAAGAAGTGAATACAAAGATCAATAACTTTGTTGGTACAATTGAGAGCAAATTAAAGTCCGAAAAACATAAAGAAAAATCATAAAGGCAAATACCACTTTCTTAAAAAAGACCTTTCATGTAATTGTCTCTTTTTTATGTTTAATATCATACATTTTATATATAAAAATCATTATTTCATAAATTTCGTAATTTTTTTACAAAAAGCGATTTTCAGAACAGGCCTGTAATGAAAAATTTATTAATAGGAAATATTTTTTTTTCTCTACAACAAAAATTATATTTTCTCTAATTGAATTTATTTTGTAAACAAAAAATAGGGTTGCCATTTTTATATGTAAAAATTATTTTTTTATATTAGAAAAATTGAGCAAAACTGAAAATTATATACCCTGGCAATCATAGAATTTGGGCTCAAAGAGAAAAATTGAGAAAATAACGTAAACAAACGTAAGTCAGACAATAGTGTTATAAAAACCCAATTTCTAACGTAATTGTTTGTGTATGGATTGTTTGTCTGTCGAACCGATTGTAATATAGAAACAGGCTATTAGTCATGCTGTGTGACGTTTTTTTGGGAAAGGATAGTTTTTTTTTTTTTTTTTGGTATTAAGCACCTTAGCAATGAGACAAGTTGCTGTCAAGTTGATCACTCAAAGGCTAGTGTGAAGGTATACCCTTGAATGATCAACAGCAATTGCCCCATCTGTTGTTGGATGTTGATTATGAAGCGGTGAGCGTCTTCACTAAGCAGGTAGCTGCTATCTTCTCAGCAGTTTGCGCTCTTCTCCTGATCATTCGTTTGTTTGATGCCAATGACAAAGATGGAATAGAGTAGAATGTCAGAAAGTGGTTTGGCGAACCTCTTATTTTTTTAAATTAAAATGTCTAAACACCGCAAATTTTTTTATTCTTCATTATTCTCTTTTGCTGAGATTTGATTTGGTCTGTTTGAATTTTTGTGCAAGCACTATACCACGACCTCCCTTACCATTTTTCCTTAAAACATGATTTTGTGAAGGCTTGTTGGAAACTCGACACTCTCTGATGGAAATCGAATCTACGATTCTCAACTAGTAACTTCCATATAATTCTTAAGTTTACAAAGACATCAATTGATTTTTTTCTCTGGTGCACCAATTCAAACCACATATCATTAATAACTATTAGTTATAAAACAGAATGTAAACACTCGATAATGTGCAATGTAATCGACTCTAATTGTCAAAGAAAGAACATTATACTTATACAAAACTAGGGTCTGAGACCTTTCATCCTCTACATTCTGTTAGCTTTTAAATTCCTAATACTATTTTCTAGAAATATTGAATTCATTGTAAGAATTTATAGGGCTTCTACTGCTGTTAATTGGTATAGAAATCGAAAACTGAAAAACGGTGATGTTCGTCACCATTTCTTTTTTAATTTCGTTTCAGTTAGAAACCATACGGCATGAAAAAAAATTGAAACGGAATTATTGTGTTAAATACAGCATACAATGTACATACAATATATTTTTTAGTGCAGACATGGGCCATGTCATTTTTAAACAAGTAGTAATTGCTTGGGCGAATATTGTTTGTTTATTTACGAATGCAGATTTTATGGCAACTCAAGAATAAAAAAAACAGTTAATACTCTATTCCATAGAGTATTAATATAAACTAGTTTTTATGTTACTCTTATGTAACGCACAGCTGAATTATGTAGTCGTCGCCTAGGACATTGCAACGTTAAATAGAACACGTTTTTTTCATTCATTTGGGGTATGTTTGGACTAGTCCTAGTCTTTTATGTACTACTCTTTACACGCCTGTACTGTACACACTTTGGAACAAGTTTACGGTACAAGTTTAGCATTAGTTTTTCATATTTAGATACAAACACACCAATAATTAAACCATAACTGAAACATTGTATTCTATATTTAAAATTAAAGTTTGTTGTTCTCCATAAATTAAACCAGTAAAAACAATACACAACAAGAAAATATCAAAATATTTTGATACTTTTTAAACCTAGAATGGAACATGCTTATGAAATAATAAACATGACCACACACTACACAAACAACAACGGAACATACCTGGTTTCTTAAACATGTTCTCAAGTTTGTGTCTAGCATTAGGCACGAAAATATATGGGTGTGTGCTCTAAAACGAAATCGAGTGAAATTGATATCGGCTTCAAATACCATTCGATTTTGATTTCACTCGATTACTGTTTTCATTACATATCCGATTGATGAAATACGAGCACTAAAAATACTGAAAAATTACATATACTTATAAAGTTAATGAAATTAACGAATAATATCAAATAATAAATGTCGCTACGATGTCAATTTAGTATGCATTAACAAAGAAACAACTTTGACTACAATAAACAAACTTTTTGAATTTCTGAATACAATACCAATTTTTGTTTTCAATTGCCGAATTCACAAAACCCTTGTATATATTTGTACGCTTGTAGTTGTTAATTTTCATATAAAAATTTGATACAACTCATACACTTTTTCATGTGTTTTTTAAAAGTGTCAACACAAAGAAATTATTTTTATTGTCAGCAGCAAATTGAATTAAAGAATATTTTAATTTTTGACGTTTAATATACAAAATACATTCATATACATACAAAAGTGTGAATTCGGTAAATATTTAAAATTAAAATATGTATGTACATAAAAAATTAATAAAACTATAAAAATACCGTGTTATTGTAACCTAAAAAAGTTAATATATATACATACGAGTATATTGTAGATATATTCGTAGTTTTTTGTTGCAGATCGTCACCCTTACGTTCCTAACTTTCGTGCCGATTTTTTTTATAGAGCTTTTTTTCAGAGCTATTTGGTTTCTGTTTTTGTATATGTATTTCTTCATGCTAATGTTCTACAAGATCTGTTCCTTTAGAATCTAAAGTTTAGATAGAATTATTATTATGTACATACATACATATGTTATAATTGTATACAAAAAAAAAAATAAAACTAAAAATACAGATTAACTTATGAATTCAGGTTAATTATGGGTAATAAATTTTTTATTTAACTACTAATTCATATTTGTTCATAAGTTTTAACAATAAAAGAAAAACAACCATAGAGTTATCGTATATACTTATGTAGGATAGAATACAAGTAATAATACGAGTAATTGTTCAAAATTTTTTTATGTTGAGAGTTTTTTGTTTATCAACGATCTCACAAAAACAAAAAAATCACTGTTTTGACAACACTGTAAAATACTTCAAATTCGGGTTGAATCATATAACAAACCTATAAATTAATTTCTTACTTGTGCATTGTAGCCTGTTTCTCTTACTACTTTCTAAAATATGTACATACATACACAGTAAGTGTTACAAACTTGGAGTATTTGACAATATTATTAGTGCTTTTTGATGCTTCGTCCTTAAGCGCTCTCAAGGCTAGCCAGGATTTAAGATATATGTATCTTTTGATAATCAAAACACATCGTCGTCCCGAAGTTATCTGGACGTATACCACAAAATCAAAAAAAAAAAAAAAAACAAAAAAATAAGTTGCGACTATTTTTGAGGTTTAAATTATTAGATATTTCGACTTGTTCAATCCCCAGGTCTTTATCTCTTAAATTTTCTGAGATATCTAAGAGCCATTTTGCTGTATATCCACGTTTGCTAAAAAAATTTTATGTTATAGGACGTACGCGCCACTTTCGTGGATATATGACAAAAAATTTATGGAATTTTCCAAATACAAAAATTTTGCGTTATCTTGACTTTTGTATATAAATGAATACATATTTTTAAAAGATTTTTCATAAGACAAAAAGGTAAAACGTAATAAAAAAAAAAAAAAACTAAAAAAGTAGATTTCTTTAAATTTACTTCATTGTTACGTTAAAATTAAAGGACTAAATTAATAAAAACTAATTTTTATATTATGAATCAAAAGTATGTTTTTTAAATACATCATATATAATTCAAGTATAAGTATTCGTTTCAAAAATCAACTTATGTAAATTGTTTTGAATAAAATTGAACATCATTATATGGAAGATATGAGTAAAGGCTTTTAATATAATTTTTTATCTTTAGCAAACAGCAAGTGACGCCTTTTGACATTTACATTCGCGTGCATTCGACATTGTGAAATTGGTTTTTGTATGAATACCATTAAAATTTTATTATCGTTTGTTTTCGCACACAATTCTGTTGTAGAGAAACCAAAATAAAATTTTTCCGCCCAGCAAGCGAAAGAGAGCACTTACTCTACATTCTGAAATAGGCTGTAAATCAATGTTGTCAGATTAGGAGACTTATCCCCAAAATCGGGATTTTTTTCTGAAATGGGGATAAAAAAAATTCATTTGGGGATTGATATTTTTTTGGGGATAAACGACAAGTTCTCAGCGATTTTTACAATTTTTTTTGCTTATTTAATATTATATTATAGGCTTCTTATAATAGAAATACACTATTTGAGAATTTCATATGAAAATATGAGTTTATAAGCAAGTTTTGCTTATAAACTTGTTTGAAACTCATACTTTCATATAAAATTTTAGAAGCGCGTCCTCTTGGTTTTAGTTTAGTTTATCTCCTCATAAATATAAAGACATTTCCATACCATTATGCTTCCGCCACTATTTTTAATGGTTTTTATTGCGGAGGAATTCACTATTAGAGGTTTTCTTACAGTTAAATTACTTCTTTCAGAGAGAAACAAAAAAATTTTAGTTTCGTCCGACTAAAAATTATTTCTCGACTTGTACTTTATGGTATTGGATATTTTTTTAAACTATGGCATACGACATCTTTTTAGAATTAAAGGTACCGTACACATCAATGGGTGTTTCAACAAGATTTTGGTTTTGGGGATTTTTGGGGATATGAATTTCGAAATCGGGGATAAAAATTAAAAACTATCAGACAACCCTGTTGTAAATTTCCAAAATTACACCAATGTGTATGGGCTATATTTGTTTTATTTTAAAATAAATATAAAGTATACGCCCTCTATTTTTTTATGTTAACATAATGTCTGCGGACTTTTGGCAAAAAAAAAACTAATTCACAACATTTAATTTGATAGGACTTTTAACTGGTTTTACGCATGAAATGTTGTAAATTTCAAAGTAAGTGGGGGTCGGTCATATATTTAGACTGGATTGGATTAAATCGATTAAAGTGGGTCTTTTCAAAATTTGACTTTTGGGTCAAAGTAAAGGCCATGACTGACTATCAGATTTAGTCGTTCGATATGTCAAAAATTGCATGTGTGTTCAGATTGTGTGATAGTGTGGACAAAAATTATATAAGTGTGACAGATTTTTTGACAAGTGTGTACGATTTTATCATCTTTTGAAATTTTTCATAAAATGAGAGTTTCTGTGAGATCAGAGTTGCTTTTTGTGGAATAGTTGTACAGAAAAAATGCAAATCATTAATTTATTTATATTGTATACGCGGCAAACATAAATATACATTTTTTACTTTCGAAATTGAAAACAATATTAATTTTTCTATTTCTTTGCATTGCTAAAGCATATGTTTTTGCATCTTTTTTGTATGACAGTGTGGAATCCAAACACACATTTTGTTGCGATTTTCTATTGTAGGACAGAAATTTATCAGATTTTTTTTGACATAATCGCACGACTTTGTAAGATAGTCAGTCATGGCCTTAAGAAACATCTGAATTCAAAATTCATTTTCTATTGCTATTATGGGAAAAGGGAAACTATTGTCCGGCTTAACTAAAACAAACCTTCTAAAATGTTTATTAGCTATTATAGTGGATAGTGTGTTGGCTTACTAAGGCATGGGCCCTGGGTTCGACTCCAGGCTCTGACATCTTCAAAAAAAGAAATATGAAAAAAAATATTTCTTTCGGCGACTACCTCTCAGCAGTCTTCTGGCAAAAGCTCTGAGAGTAACTAATTGCCATGAACAAGCTTCTCAAGTCTGTCGTTCGGAGTCGACATTAAACTGTAGGTCCCAGTACTCATGGATAAAAATTGACACACACAACATGAGTGCTGCGAGAAGCTACGCCGTAATCCTGACACAGGGTTGTAAAGGCCAGTTATGTGTGTATGTATGTATATTACTATTTATGGATAAGAATTTTTAATAGACGTTTTTTACTTTAAAGTGTTCATTAGCTAATATGTACATTAGAGCTAAGGTAAAATATTTTTTTAATCTAGCTGTTAAAATTAAAAAAATTTTTTTCATTAAATGTAAACATTTAGTTCCTAGTAAAAATACAGTTTTCCTAAATTGTACCTTTCTAATTGATTGGCTTCGACGAAAAAAATTTGTCTTTTAAACTTAATGTGATTTTTCTTTTATAAAAGTTGTCATCACTGTGTATGAGTACATTTAGAGTATATAAATACATATACATACATATGTATACACATGTAAGTACTTTTAACAATGAGCACGCCTGCGTCTTTTTACCTAAATTTGGGTATGATGAGACAATTCCGGCTTTGTCATACGGGGCGCTTTTAAAATATTGAAATTTGTTGTATGAAGCAGTTCGTCTAGAAAAGTTAATAATGAAATTTTACTTTAAGAAGCTATCCACACAAACTACATTTTGGAAATACCTTCAAGAGGCCTAAAATATTTGGCCTCTAGGAATTTAAAAAGTGAATTTTTTTTTTACAAAAGAAGCATTAAATAATTATTATTTTTGTGTTAATTTTACATTAGACCCTTTTCGGCTGTACTGTCGTGAGGTTGGTCCAATAGAGAGGGAGAGAAAAAAAAACAGATAAAGAGTGCCTATTAAAGAGCCTTTTAATTTTTGTTAACGATTAGTCGTAGTAATTAAAACATATGATAATGCAATCAATGCCTTGATCTCTTCAGAATGACGTATACCTAATATCTATTTTCAAATTTGCTTTGTATTCTTTAATGCAGAATTAATTAATAAATTAAAAATTAATTATTTGCGTTAGGTAGGGCAAGGCGAATTCATTATAAGATTCGGTTAGTTAATCAGCTGTCTAGTCGTTTATTGGTGTTTGAAACTGTCAAAATGTATTGTACTGTATTTATGTGGGAGCTCTCAAAATTCAATAATGAATATTGTGTTTGTTCTAAAACTGCCCACAACTTACAGTCGATTCGACCTGGTTTTCAATCTTCTGAATATATGAAATTTAGTAATACCTATAAACTTTCAGTTCGTTAAACACACATATGTTTAACTTCCCTGCGGGAGATAGTACCAGTACCTAACTAGTACTAAACTAGTACAAAAATCACCAGTACTAGTTCTCAACGTAAACTTTTCTATACCATCTTAATGCTCAAATTAGCATTGAGTGTGCTTGGAAAATTACTAGTACAATTGGTTCTAGTACACATGGACCCAATTTGGTTCTTTGGAACCAGTTTGTTATTAGTTCTTTTGTGATTGGAAAATCACTATTATTATTTGTTCTAGACGTGTACTAGTACACTGGACCCAATTGGGTGCTTTAGAACCAGTTTGTTACTAGTTTTTTTGCATAGAAAAATTTCCCATAATACGTCGATTTACTCTCTTGTTGCTCTAGTGAAAAGTACTATTACATCAAATTAGTGTTTTTGTTTGGTTTTATTTATTAAAATAAAGGAAATAACTTACAAATTAAATATTTTGCACACATCTTTTCAGGTTAGTAAGTTAACATAAAAATATCATCAGTTTGATAAACGTAAAAGAGTAACATTTGTAGTAATATTAAAATGTAGGGCTAGACCTTATGATAAAAAGCATAAAAAAAAATCTTGAATTATGTCGTGTCCCAAAATTTCATTTAGGTATCGCCCAACATTTCCTTTTAACAATGATTTCATTTGTCGTAACTGCGAAAAAGAAAACATTAATAATATATCTATTTTTTTTTATTTAACAGATGTACTTACATAGGGATCTGCCTGCGACTGGATTAAAACATTTATCTTCTGATTTGATAGGAAAGATTTGCATGATGTCGTCTAGAACGGTATTTTGGGAAACTAGTTTGGAAAGAAGCACTTTATGTTCCGCTAAAATTTCGATTATGCTGTTCTTTTGCCGGTCAATGGTATCTAATAAAAGACGTATATTTAAATAACTTCAAAAGAAAACATATATTAATAAAATAACCTTGTAGACTTTTACTGAGAGCTCTTCACAATGAATGCATTTTTTGTCGGCTAAAAATAATAATGTAGAGCATAACAACGGTTAGTATAACATTTGAATCAATTTAAGGAATTAAAAACCTACCTTTTGGATAATATTTCAATGTTGGCTTTGAAGGCTGTGGGCCTTGGTCGTTTGGCATGTCTATGGTAAGCAACTGTGTAAAAGAGGAAGAAGTATACAATTATTTACAAATGGGAGACAAATAAACTTGTATTCAATATCTCAAGTGAAAATCTTTCGATTCCACCTCTGTAATTCTAAATCTGTCTGATATAACCCGAGCTCTTCAAAAAAACTTTTAAACTTTTTCACGCACAAGCGACTTCAATAACAAAGCAAACTAAAATAAAAGGAAAATCCCTTGTACTACATCCAGTACTAGTACTCATATATAAAAACTGTAACGCCGTTTTCATTAGTACCTTTTGTTCTAGTAATTGTACTAGTAGCTTTAAGACAATTAACTTTCAATCTCCTGAAGGGTTATTTGTTGGCTTGTATTAGGGATGCCAATCCCGAAATTCCGATCTCGAAAAATCCCGAAAATAATTATAAGCTATATTTGTGGATTTATAGATTTTAAAAAATATGAACTAAAAAAGTTTTCTTTTGAAATTTCATTGCAAGGAACATTTATAAAATCTTTTTGAATACTATAGATTCGATTTATCCTTAAATAATGACACAATACTCTGTCCCTAAATAAAAAATTTATAGAAAGGTGTAAAACTGTCTAATAATGGAATGCAGACATATGTGTGTATGTTGAAAACGAAATACAGTAAACCCTCGAACTGCGCGGTAGATACGTTCTGAAAAAACAGCGCGCAATCCGAAATCGCGCACTGTGAACCCTATTTTGTATGAAATTAGGGGGATACGTTCCAAATCCTAAAATTATCCTAAAAATTTTAAATTTAAACCAAGTAGATAACTAAAAAAAGACTATTCAATATTAACATAAAGTTAAACATTAACATAAACAAAAAAAAAAATAAAAATTATAAATTCATTCATAAAAATTAAACAAAAAAAAATCTTAAAATCCGTTTATTGTACATAGTATGTATGTACATAATTAAAATGTAAATATATAATTAAAAAAATCTTTAACCCTAGAATACTAACATTATTTATTTATACGTTAATACTAACGCCACGTAAATTTTACGTGCTATGGAATTTTACCTTCAATTAATGTGGTTATTTCCGTAAATTTTTTTATTTTATTAGCTTTTGTTTATTAAATATTAAAAATTAAAGTAAAATTTATGTTAAGGTAAACAAAAACAATTTTGAAAGTAAAATAAAATTCATATTTGGGATTAAATTATAGGTGAAACAGAAAAAATTACCATATGTATGTATATACCATTGCATATATCAGTATCATATGTACATATGTGCCCAGCGCCCTTAGTTATCGTCGTACCTTGCCGGAAAAACACAATATTTCTTGAAGCGCATTTGCCGCCTTTAGTGCGCAATGGAAAGTTATTCTAAATGTAGCCGTTCTTGCCTAAAATTAACCTTTTTTAGCTACAGTTATTTCCTCTGTTTGGTTTGTTACTTTTTGGTAAATATGAAGTTTTCCGTGATATCTCAAAGACTTCTGTCAATTTTTTTTCGATATCATTTTTAACTGTTGCAGTGGGGTAGCAATTTTTAATCAGTTTAACTGTTGTTACTATTAAAATCCTCTTTTTCTTCCTCTTTATCAGTAACGTCGCTGATGTTACCAAAGTCACTGGAGTTTACCAATGCCTCAACATCTTCACAGTTGAGACCACGTTGATCGGCTTTTACTTTCCTTTTTCCGTCAATACAAATTCTACAAATTTATACTCTTAATACTAACTCTACGTATATTTTACTTACGTAAATTATACTCTTACCACTAACACCACGTAAACTTTACATATAGCCTTTTAATCTTCCCGTTCTAAAAGCAGTTTAATGACTACACAGAAAAAATTATTGCAGGAATATTTTCAAACAAACGCTTGTTCAATTTTTATTTCGTTTTCAAATAAAGTTTTGTTTGATTCTATTAATAATTTTGTTTAAATGTATTTTAAAAGTATCAATGTTGATAAAACATGATATAAAGAAAACAAAAAACAGAAATGTATTGCTTTGTAAATACTTTTGTTTGGTTTTATATATTAGATGGGATATGATTCGCATTTAGTCTATAACTATTTTAACATAAGTATTTATAGTTTTGAATAACACCTGTGGGAAAAAGTCTCTTGACGAGTCTCTTAAACAGAGACGAAATGGCCATAGAGACATGTTTATTCCCAAAAGAATACATTTCATATTACATTAAAATAAATAATACAATAATTATATTAATAATACTATTAATAATAATAAAATATAAAAATAAATTATCATAAAAAATTTAAATTTGTAAAAAAATTTTTTGAATTTTCTGTCAAATTTCTGAACATTATTTTGTTGTCTCTAATAATTATTTGTTCAATTTTGCATTCATTTTTAAACATTTTATTTTTTTAATTGGCAACTTTTTTCACTAAAAACAAATTTTTTTTCAAAAAATATATTAATTGGTTTGACAAAATTTTTGTTTGCTTAGAACCGTAATATTCAATAAAACTTTTATCTACTTCTATTAAATTTTTTGTTTGATTCGTTTTTGTGACTCCAATAAAAATGTTTATTGAATATCGCAACATTTTTATTGAAAATATCGCAATTTTTTTCAAACAAAAAATTACAAATTTGTTGTTCGAATTCACAAATTTCTTTGTAGGACCGAAATTAAACAAAAAATTTATTAACTCAGTGAATTTCGTGTCTGAATCAAAAAAATATTTTTTTCTGTGCAATTTCATTATGCCAATGTTGTATAGACCAATAACATTTCTTTGTAAATGTTTTTTTTGGTTTTTATATACTAAATGGGATATGATTCGCATGTCTATAACTATTTTAACATAAGTATTTATAGTTTTGAATACCACCTTTGGGAAAAAGTCTCCAGACGAGTCTCTTAAGCAGAGACGAAATGGCCATAGAGACATGCTTATCGCCAAAAAATATTATTATTTAATAATTTTTAATTTTGGAGTAGCGAAATATCGATTACTAAATAAAAGATTTTTATATCAAAATAGACCTTGAGATTAAATAAGTCTTTCCATTTATTATTATTAAATTGAATAGTTATGTTTTCGTTTAAAAAATGTACTGTTTTTCTCAAATGTACTGTTTTTTCAACATGTACTGTTTTTCAGGATTTCAAATTTGCCCACTCTAGTATTGTTGTAGATATCCAATGGATTGTATTAACAGGCCTTAGAGTTAAGACAAAATAGTTGGTTTTTCTTTACTTATGAATAAAAAGCTAAAAATACTAGTATTAATAAAATTTATTTGCCCCATTATGAGTGACTATTAAGATTTCAGCGTTTTAATAAAACTAAATAGTCGACAACATTTATAAATTGTTGCGCTACTAGTAAATGTTTAAAGCAGAGTAGGAAAATAAACAAAACTGAACGATTCGTCACATTTTGTTGTATTCTTTACAATGAGTAAAACAAAAATAAAACAGAAACAGTGAAAAAGATTGTCTAATTTAATTTTGTATATTGTTTTTGTTTTGAGTACTACAAATACACTAACTCAAATGTGCGTAGGTACAACAAAAAATGAATGAGAAGAAAAAGAATAGAAGAAGAGAAAAAGAAAAGAAGAAGAGAAAAAAACAACAAGAAAACAAAGCAAGCACAAGAGTGAAAAGCTAATTGTTTCATTTGCCCTCTTTCTCATTTAGAAAGTATTTGTTTTGGTATTGCTCATGTACAATACCATTAAAAAATTTTTGAAAAGTGTATGACTTTGTTGTAACTTTTGCGAAATGTTTTGTTTGTTTGCCCACTCTGGTTTAAAGTATGTTTGTGTATACTCGTAATACACTCTCTGTATATTCCCATTCATTTGTATTCTATTGTGTACATATTATTGTTCTTGTATTATTTGTATATAAAGCCGGCATTGTAAAGACACTGTGCTTAGTTAGTTTCCAGATTTGTTGCATTGCGGACGACATTTGGATATTCTTACTCTCGCAAAAAATATTTAATATTTTTAAAAGCAAGAACACACACACATTTATTAATCACTCATTTGAAAAAAAAAAGGATTGTTAGATTGCGTGCAATATATCCATTTAAAACAGTCATATATACCTATATAAGTATAAACTACATACTGTATATAATTTATCACAGGCAAGCCCAAAGTTCTCTTTTTTCCCAAAAAAATTAACGGTCTACGAGCAGAAGCAAAATGGTAAGTTAAAGTCAAAGAAATAAATATTTTTATTATTTTTTTATGTATGTTAGCAACTTTAAGCTTATGTCATGTATGCATACATATTTATACCTAGGTGTGTGTATGTGTGCATATGAAAACAAATTTTTAATTTAAATGTTTATTTATTGACATAGTCTGACAAAATACTATATAATTTATGGAAAAATCTGCAAAAAAACTAATCCCGCTCAGACAGATGTTGTACCTCACTCAGTATACATAATTATCATACACATATTGTATTTTAACAAAAATTATGTGAATTAAGGAACACATATACATGTACATACATATGTATGTATATATTTCATAGAACTAATTTCATTTAAATTCTAATTTTTAATTGTATTCTTTTATAGAGGGAGTGTTTTTATTTTCCCAATTAGTGTATACATATTAGAGTATCAAATAGAACAACGATTAATCGTAAAATTTGTTTGTCATTATTTGATCGAATAATGAAATTCACAATTTGCGATTAACAAATAACTCGAACAATTTGTGTCAATTAATCGAATAAATTCAAAATTGTGTGGGTTTATTTATTCAAAAGTTTCTTTACATTTATAAGTGGCAGATTACTTGTTTTCACAGGCAAAGAATATAAAGTTTATCTTTCTCTTTCTTTGCAATAAGTAATACATACATATTTTACGATCGAAGTACAGAGTACAGAATTTTGAAAAAAAAACAACTTTTTAAAACGATTACTTGCTTGTCTTAATATAAAAATAAATGAAAGACGAATTAAAGTTCTTACAACATTTATACTCTACCTTAATTCCACAGTGTTCTCCAATAGTGATAACTAAGGCAACGAATTTCATGCAACTGCATATTTCCAGTCGGTAGCTCAAAAACAGCTCTGACCAGATACTTTTCCGAATTGAAGAATTTGCAACAAAATATCATCGATTTGTTTTTGCATATTTTGCTTTTATGTGCATATTTTGTAATTTTCATTGCATATTCCTAATACTTCAAGAGAAAAAGGTATTTGGCAACTTTGTTGTTTATATGTACAAGACTGCACTAAAAAGAAATAAAAAAAAGAATTAAGAAAATTGTTAGTACATTTGATTTGAAATCAAATGAAGCAAATAAATTTAAAAAGGATTATTCACCAAATGAATTGGCTTCTTTTAAGTATTCTCCTATTACTTCAGTAGACCCCACTTCTATCGATAAAACAGACACTTTCGTATTTAAAAATTTGAAAAAAAAAATTATTTATGCAGATTTTATAACTCGATATTTAAAATAGGCTGAATTGTTATTTTTTTTAAGTATTTATATTTAAATATGTATGTAGGTACATTTAAATACATATTATAACTAATAAAATTTAAAAAATAAATAATCTTAATTGCATTTTTTTTATTATAAGTGCATATATTGAGTGCATATTATTCATTTTAGAGTGCATATTTTATGCGCATATTTGAGATTTTTTATTGCATGAAAGTCGCTGCCCTGGTGATAACTTTTTAAAATATATGTATTTATGTATGAATGTAACTCAGAAACTGAAACAAGCAAATTGTAGATTCGATTTATTAATATTGACCCTGATCACAATGTATCAGACGATGATATCTTAGAAGAAGAAGATGTGGTTCTAAACGAACACAATCTTCTAGGCGAGCCCAACAAAACAATACAAAGTATTGCAAATTTTTTGAGCTCTAGTACAAAAAGTTATGAATAATTAAAAAAAAATTTATTAATTTTTTAAAATTTACAAACCTTCTTTCTATTATTTGGTTAGTTTTCTATATAAAGTAGGATACTCGTATATAATAAAAATAAATTATTTTATTTTTATTTTTAACTTCACTTTTGGGTTGAACGTTTTTACGTTTTTAATAGTTCTCTCAAAACTGTTGCCTAAAAACCACAATAAAATTCGTTTGTTAATAAATTACATGGTTTAGGTAAGATCTTTGAAAGAAAATTAACAGGAATATTGTGTATCGATGTAAAAAGATTTGCTGTCAAACAAGTTTTGTATAAATATGGTGTATTTTTTATGGTCATCAGAATAGGATCATAGGCTATAAGCGAATTGGTTTTAAGATAATTTATTATTTTTTTTTCTCATTAGTTAGCCCTTTTTGGAAAATTTTTTAATTATTAGATTTATTCCAACAGTTTGAATACTTTTGCTCGATTAATCGAGAAATTTTAAAAGTTTAAAATCGATTAATTATTTACTCGAACAAAATTAAATCTAACCCGTGTGTACGCTGTAACTGACAAAACCTTAAATGTTCACCAGAGCCAAAAAACCTGTATGAAATTAGAACAAAGACACTGGTATTTTTCAAAACTCAGACGGCGTAAGTGAATTTATTTTCATCGTAGAAGTCTACGACCGGGATCAATCGACGCGTATTTTTTTCTGATCAAAATTATGCAAAAAACTTATTTTCGATTTTTTGTCAGTTACAGCGTTCTTTAAGTCTTACGACGACATGTACATGCATACTATTGTATATGTATGGATATATGTATGTATGTATGTATATAGGATTGATCAAAATCATTTATCTAATAAGAGAATTTCGAAGCCTTAATTTAAATACATATAAATAAAATCATAATACAAAATTATTAAAATCTTATTTTTAAATTCTATGTGTAAATACATAATTACATACAATTACAAACGTCTTTTTTATTTTATGGCAATTCATTAATTCAAACAATTATTAATAGTTACATACATGCATTTGTATGTACGACCCTAATGCCCTAAGGGCAAAACATTCTCGAAACAAAAACACACTTTAAGATCGGACTATAAATGCCTAAAATATAATGAAAAAACTTAAAAAGCGAAAAAAATATTTTTCGAAACCTCTTTGCAAAAATACTTTATATTAGAGGGGGTACGGAGTAAGAAAGAAAAAAAATAATTTTATTTATTTATTAATTAAGGAAAAAAATAATAATCTTATATACTTATACATACTTATATGAATTATTGGGCGTGTGTATAAATATAAAAAATAATAAGGATAGTAAAATATGTATATATGGACATACATATATTAATTAAAATACGAGTATCTAAGAACTTATACAGAAATATACATAAGTAAGTATATTCCTCTCCATAAATACTTAGTAATCGGTTTTTTTGAAATCTTCACTCTTCGAATATAGAATAAACCCTTATTTTGTCGTTTAATATCCGGTTTCTTTAATCTCTTTTTATATATAAAATCTACGAAAATATTTTCTAGAAAATATTGTATTACCTATTCAAATTAAAACGCGTTTTTAGCTCTAACCACATGTCTCATTTTCGTTTGATTGCTCTTTCAATGGGAAGCCAACTTTGGTGCTAAACAAAAATTATGAAAAAATAGTACGAAAATGTTGTATGTCGCGCTAAGACGAAAAAAACACTGTTTCATAGTCATACTGAGCTAAATTCGCAACGCCATGTTAGTATATTCATGTATGTATGTACATATGTATATGTATGTATGTATGTATATGCATTAGGGTGGGTCAATTTTTTTGCCTACTAAGCGTATAGCAAAATCGTAATCTACGAGAAATTCTAAGAACTTTTCCCAAAGAAACCATGGTTCTAAAATCAAAATCGAGCTTCCGGTTTTTTGAGAGAAAATTTGGTTATCAGTTCATCCGAAAATAAAGATATTTTTTGGAAGTATTCATTGCAATTCGTGAATAGTTGAACTGTAACGCTGGAAGAGGGCTTATTTTAAAGGAAATTTTCACAGCTTTCTATATCTATCCTCATTTATAGAAAATTGTTTACCCAAATAATGGTTTTGGAGGTTTATGTCAAAATAATAATAGTAAAACTGTTAAAAACCTAAAACTAATATTATTGTGACATAAACCACCAAAACCATTATTTTGGTAAACAATTTTCTATAAATGAGGACACTACCAATTATTAAACTTTTCTTTTTTGTAATTATTATTATTTTTTTTAATAAAAACGACATTATTCTTTGTAATTCATTAAACTTTTTCTATTGCCTTTCTAATTCATATTTAAAAAAAAATCTTAATGAACCGTTAAATGTTTTATGAATATTTTTCAACGCTTCAACATTACAGTGCTACACCAAAAATATGCAGGGGTTCTGAGATAGCAATTCTGTTTTGTAGAAGTCCTTAGAGTACTGCATATTTTTTTTCTTATCTTTTGTAGCATAGTGTTGTTATCGCATTTTTTTAATATTCATAAAATTCTTGACAATTCATATTAAAAGTATATTTCACTCTGATAATATCAGAAATAGTTTCTGGACTTAAATTATTTCTTGCTGGCGTCCGCTGTGCCTTTATTAAAGAAAACATACGTTCAGTATCATGTTATCAGTAATGTTGATTAAATCGAAGTTTTTTACATAATTTTGTAGAACAAGGAATTTATTAAATAAAAGTTATTTCTTTTTTAAATTCAACACACTTTTCAACATTGGTCCAATTGACATTAACAGCTTAAAATAGTACTATACTTAGATAAAAAAGGACTTTTTCTACAGTAAAATTATTACTACAAACATGATTCAATTATTAAAAAAGACGTTAAAGACTGGAAACAAGAATTTTTATGCGTCAGGGATACTACCGTATTTCGTACAACAAAAAAGTACTAAAAATTGGAAATATTCATCTCTGACTGAATGGTTTTAGCAACCAAAGTAAGTGATGCCAAGTCATTTCACATAACAACAACAAAAACAATTTTAAATTTTTAAGGCTGATTCACCCATAAGTTTCTGAAACATTTTTTGTGCAAGCGAAATTTTACAGCCAGGCCCACGATATCGAATCGTGTAGTTTTAAGCGACAAACAGCTGATTTGCGGCACACTAATTTTTGTGTTGCCAAAAATAAATGCGATTGGTAACACAAAATTTTTTACACACATATACATAAATAAACAAAATCGGAATAAGTTTGTTTACTACATTTCTGTCAAGTTAAACTAGCCCACGGTTACATTTTTTATTGTACAATTTAAGCATTTCAGCGCTTTTTTCGTGTATATTCGCGATTATTTTTTGATATGTTGATATGACAGCTTTGTTGTTTATTTGCATTACGTTGGTAACGTAAAGCAAAGCGCACGAAAAAGTGACAATTAGTGGGCCGCAGTTTAGATTGACAGTGAGTGACTGAGTTTCTTTCGCTTAAGTTTTCTTTCGATATCGTGGGCCTGGCTGTTAGTTTACTGAGAGTGTTATGCACCACGATTCTCACATTTCAGAAATTTTGTTCGTAAAATCAGTGCTGCCATATTCAATTGAAATTTTTTTTTGGCTTATGAGGTAGGGTTTAAAATGCCTTCGCACTTACAGCTGGTCATCACCAGCTGCTTCGAGTGGTGAATCTACTAAAACAATCCCTCCTCCTCCTCTGGTGAGAATACCTTCCCGGAACCTCTATCCGCATTACTTCGGGATGGCCCAGAGCAACGTCCTCATAAGGACCATTTTCACCCTCCCATGTCTGGGGACGCCAGAATTGGAGCCAGCATCAAGCCATCGGCTTCTGCTCTCATCTCATTTTGATGGAATATATCCAGATCCCTCTTCTTCCTTCGCAGTATGCGCTCGACGTAGTTCCGTATGGTGGTCCATAGGTGCTCGCATTCAAGCACCTTATTCACTATGTTGTTGGGATTGACATAGTGACTCGCTCTAGCAGCGCGTCTCTTTCATCCTGCCATTTGATGCAGTAAAAAAAGGTATGTTCAGCATCATCATCAAACGTCTCGCAGTAGATGCAAGAGGGTTTAGCCACCTTGCCCATTCGGTGCAAGAATTTCCGGAAATAACCATTGCTGTAAATGAATTGAGTCAAGAAGTAGTTAACCTCCATGAACTTCCTTCGGGTCCAACTCTCTATGCAGGGGATGAGTTTCGGCCGTCCATCTACCGGTCATCCCAGTGTTACACCTGTCCTGCCATCGCTGCATTGACTGGCTACTCAGCTCCTCGACACAAATGCTGGCGTTAGTTCGTCCTGCGTCGCAAGCTCTTTTCCGCTCACATGCCAGTAGATGCACTGGTATTTAGCTGCTTATCACAAGGACCTCCGCCCCCGGTATGCCGAGGCAACACTGCCTCCAGCACTTTGCATTTTGCCTTGCCCTCTAGGGCATTTCCCCAAATTTCGCTGCCATACAGCAGTATCGAGTTCGTGGCTGCCATAATAAGTCCCCTCTTACTCTGGGTTGGGCCACTTATATTCGCCATAAATCTGCTCAGCATGCCCGTCACCCTCGCCGCTTTTGTCGCAGCATGTTGTATCTGAGCCCAGTAGGTAGTCGAGATGCACTCCCAAGTATTTCAGCGACTTCTGGGTTACAAGGGATATTCAACCTGCATGTTAATCTCGAGTGGTATGTGAGCCCCCGTTATGAGAACAACCTCGGTATTTTCCCCCGCAAGCCATGTCCATGGTTCTCAAGCCATATGCGGGTCCTTATCATCATCTGGTTGAGATTCCTCCTGACGTCATCTACGTTCCGTGCCGATATTACCGCAACTATATCATCTGCATATCCAACGAGATGTGTTTCCTCAGGCATATTCAATTGAAAACTACATAAATACATATCGTCGTCCCGAAGTTATCTGGACGTATATCACAAAATCAAAAAAAATGAGTTACGACCATTTTTGAATCTTAAATTATTAGATCTTTCGATGTGTTCAATCACCAGGACTTTATCTCTTAAATTTTCTGAGATATTTAAGAGCCATTTTGCCGTATATCCACGTTTGGTAAAAAAATTTTATGTTATAATGACGTACGCGCCACTTTCGTGGATATACGGCAAAAAATGTATGGAATTTTTCAAATAAAAAAATTTTGCGTTATCTTGACGTACGTACATAAATGAATATATTTAAAAGATTTTTCATAAGAAAAAAAGATAAAACGTAATAAGAAATCATAAAGAATAGATTTCTTTAACTTCACTTTATTGCTGTTACATTAAAATTAAAGGAATAAATTAATAAAAAACTAATTTTAATTTTTTAGAGGTACATATGTATGTATATAAAATAAATTTTAAATCAAAATTTATTTCATAAAACTTTTATGAATCAAAAGTATGTTTTTTAAGTACATTATAGATAATTCTAGAATCAGTATCTTAATAATATCTTAATATGTTATAACTTATGTAAATAGTTTTGAATAAAACTGAACATCATTGTATAGAAGATATGGGAAAAGGCTTTTAATATCATTTCTTTTATATTCAGAAATATTTATTTTTGGACATATACTAAGTTCCTTTTCAAACATTTCATCTGATTTTGAAAAAACTCCTTTTCTCGCTTGTTTTTTTAAATTTGATGACTGAAATTCATCTTTACTTACAGATGCTTTATAGGATAAAGAAAATAAATTAAATTTATTATACTTAATTGCTTTAATTTTAGTAAATGGAACGTTCTGAAAATTTAGTTAATGCGCAATAACTGAATAAATTTTGAAATCTGTAGGTAACATTTCAATAATATTCAATTTAAACTTTTTGGAGTGGTAATTTTTTAATTTTATTATTAAATCTAAAGGACTGTGAATTTCTTTTAACTTTAGAAATCGATCTATTGCATTGTGGACAGAGTCAATTTCTTGAATTTGGGAATGTTCCGGCTCTGAAAATTTTTGAGTAATTGTTTTTAGATTATTATTTTTATATAAAATGCCAAAACTAGCAGACAAAAATATTTTATTTTTATTTTTTGGCACACAAGAGTCGCTCCAAAGAATGATATTCTCAATATGATTAAAATCCTTCAATATATTTTCCAAAATTTTTATTATAGAACTATCGATATCATTACCAGAGCGACCATTCTGTGCTTCGTTCCAAATGGCGCAGTAAGTAACATCTTTTTCGTTTGGATTCTGAGTACATACTCGTACTGTTGCTGTTATATTAAACACTGAAAGCTTTCTTTTATAATAAAAGATGGATGAAATTCCTTTATGCAGATTAAAAGTGCTTTGTTAATCGTAATTTATTTATTTAGTACTGTAGTAATAAATACTAAATGTAAGAATTTTGCTTACTTAAGTATGTCTCATATACGTCAAGATAATATCAGACAAAAAACAATCCAAAATTTCTATCGGTGTTATTTGGACGTATGTGCCAAAAATAAAGAAAATGTTCCCAAAAAGTGGCTTATACGGCAAACTGTTATTCTTTGTTTGGAGTTAAAAATGTTTAAAACTTAAACAATTTTCTCCATGACTTAAGAATTTTTTGTACTATTCGATAAAGAATTATTAGCACTACATCTGATAAAAATTTTGAGTCACCTTTTTCGACTAAATTTTTTTCTATAAACTGATAAAACTTTAAATTCAATTTCCCAAAAAAATATTTTTTGGAGTTACGTCAAGATAACTTCGGGACGACGATATGTATGTGCATAACGAAATAGAAAATTAATTATATTTATGTCAAATTAAGCAAATAAAAAGCCAAAAATTATTTGAACTTATAACTTAAGTAAACAAAGAATTAATAGTGTTTGTGGTGAATTATTTAGCAAGAATATAAAGATTTAGTTTTGTGATGAATGAAATAGATACAAATTATTTGTAACAGTTATACAGTAAATTTATTTAATACTACTACCTTATATTTTCTAATTTTAAATTTTTTTTATTTTTACCACCAATATTGCTCTTTTTCTAATACGTTTACTTTTTATTTGCTTTACGTTATTCACTTTACCATTCTAATTTTTAATACAAATGCGGTATGACCAAAAAAAACCCAGCTGGGTTGGCAACACCACCTTGTAAGTAATTTCACCATGGGTATGGCTCTTGCATAAATTTTGTATGATGTGGCAACTTTTTTTAATGTGGTTCGGACCAAATTTAAAATTAATTTAAATCAAGCTGAGAGTATGTACTTCGCGTAAAATCAGTTCTCTCGCTCTCTGAGAGAAATGTCAAACTACATACATATAAAAAATTTGGTCCGAACCAAAAATGTTTCAGAAACTCATGAGTGAATCCGCCTTTAAGGTAAAAAAAGAATTTATGAATAAACTATAAAAAGTAGAACAAACCCGGCCATTTGCAAAAAAAAAGAAAGGGGACTCCCCGGACGCCCTAAAAAAAGTGGTCAGTGTCCGGGGAAAGAGGGCGGATGGTAACCTTATCTGCATGTATACATTCCCGTAGCTTAACAGCTAGGCACCTACAGTAATTAGCAGCGATTTTCATTCATTAAAAAATCGAAAATATGCGCATAAAATATGCACTATAAAATGAAAAAGAAGCACTCAATATACCTTTAAAGAAAAATGCACTAAAAATAAAACAATTTAAATTAAAACTTAAGAGAATTAAATTGAAATTGTTTTATTTTTTTACATTTTATTTGTATAAATAAATATTATTGTTTTTAATTTTCAAATACAAAACTCTTTTTGCTCGATCGATAAAAGTTTTGTACCTGGAAAATGTGCGCTCTACTTCGAAAAAGAAAACAATTAATTTGGGAAATTCTCTTTTTTTATTTATTTTTTGTTGTTGTTGTCAACTTTGAAATTTTAAAACGCACCAAAATGGAGTAAAAATCAACCATTTAATAAAAATGGACAAAATATTTAGAGAACAACTGGAATCATACATGTAGCAACATAACTTGTTTTCAAAATATCAATCAGGGTTTAGAAAAAACTTTTCAAGCGAAAAAACAGTATACATATTACTTGATAAGCCAATGGAAATTTATAAGCAGATAGAAAAAGATAATGGCAATATCTTTAGATTTCAAAATAGCATTTAAAACAATTGACAGGGAAATACTTATTCAGAAACTAAATATGTATGGCATAAAGTAAAACGAACTTGAGTTATTTAGATCATATCTTACAAATAGGAAGAAAATGACAAAAGTAAATTGTACAAAATCCGACGAAATGGAAAACGAATTTGAAGTACCTCAAGGATCTATATTGGACGCATTGCTATTTAAATATAAATAAATTATTAAATAAATGATATGATTTAAATAAATAATATGCCACAAATACTAAAGAGATGCAAAAATTATAATTTTTGCAGACGACACCCTAATATATGCAGAAGGGGAAACAGATGAACAATGTGAGCGAGATCTACTATACGACATAAATAAAATAAACCATTGGCTTAAGATGAATAAACTAAAGCTTAATGAAATACACTAAAATGGATACACTAAAATGGTTAAGTATCCAACAGAGGCTACCTCTTAACATATTACAATTTATTCAAAAAATGAAACTGGGAAAGGCACCTACTTATAGAACAACTTGGATATGTAGGAGATGTTTAACCATACCATCCGCGAAACAACGGAAATTTTCGGTTACCAAGGGCAATACAGAAATCACTTTTTCAAGGGGCTTAAACTGTAAAACATGCTACCTGAATTTATCAAAACGGAAACAAACTTTAATATGTTTAAAATAAATATTGTTCAATTTGTAAGAAATAATGAAATAAATATCTAGTAAATAATTTTTCTTCTAATGATGTTTAAAGTATTATAAATACTCCTAAATTAAATAAATAAATAAAGGATGATACATTTTTGTATATTAATGGTGGCAGGTGAATATAATACAAAAACAATACGGAATTTGTTTTTTAACAGCAAATATTTTTCTACACTAAAACAAAAACCCGAATACTAACAAAACATAATATAAACAAAGCACAAATGTAAACAAATCTTTTGACAGGAGCGGTATGACCAAAAATAAAACCAGCTGCGCTGGTAACACAACCTTGTAAGTAATATCACCATGCCTTCGCCCTTGAATGACCAACAGGAATTGCCTCATCTGTCGGTGGATGTTGGATGTGAGTTGTGAGCGCCTTCTGTAGGTTAGCTGATATCTTCCCAGAAGTTGGCGCTATACTTCTGATCTTTTGTTTCTCGTGAAATAGACTAAAATTGTCAGGGAGTGGTTTCTTGGAGGGGAGGGGAGCTCTTATTTTTAAAATTGCAATTTAGAAAAACCGCAAATTTTTATTTTATATTTTTCGTCCTTCGCTGGGATTGAACTTCGGTCGTTCGAGTTACTACGCGATCGCTCTAACCACTATACGATATGAACAAGTTCACATCAAATGTTTACAAACACTACTCACATTTTCCTCTTCTTCACAATGTTTTCCCTAACACAAGTACAAGGTATTACATGAGTGAGGGTTATCCCCTGATTAGTGGTCTTGTAAAAAAAAATAAAAATACTATATAATATTCGACATTGGATTCAAATTGTAGTGCTTATGGCATGTTATCTTTTTTTCAATGGGTAAAACCTTTTTAACATTTAAAAAGTTTTTGTAAAATTTTAAAACAAGAAGGCAACCTAGCCCAAATCTCTTTAACTAATTTTGTTAGAAAATGTAGAATAAGTTTTTGGTATCTCCTTCCTTTGCTTCATTGCTTCTTCAAATTTTAAACCCAAATAAAAAATATCGGATGATGATATGAATTAATATCTATTAAAAATTAAATGAAAACTGTTTTACCTTATGAATATGATTTAATACGTCTTAAACAACATTATATGTTGTTCTTATGTAGTCTGTAAAATTGATTACATATAAAAATTTTGTTCTGTTAATGTAGTATTGAAACAGGTATCTTTTATTGTACAAAGATTTTTTTCTCACACTGAAACAAGAAGTTGTGTTGAATGTTTTTTGGTGCCACTAAAAATTAAAAAAAACGCATCGAAATTTAAAAAAAGGGCACCTAGCAATATATAAGAACTTTTTCTCACAAAAAATATAAAAAGCACCAAAAATGGTGCGAAACGCAACGAGTTGACAACACTGAGTGCAGTGTTGAATAAATAACAGAGTTGCCAAAAATTTTTTTTTTAAATTAGAATAAATTCTTCAAATACTAAATTTAAAAATTTGCAAAAATATACAATAAAGTGAAAAATATTCAATAGAATTCACAAAATATGCACGAAAATATGGACTTAAAAGCAAAATATGAAAATATGCGATTTTATAGTAAAATATGCAAAAACAAATCGATGCCATTTTGTTTCAAACTCAATTCGGAAAAGTATTTAGTTGAAAACTTTTTTTGCAAATATCCACTTGCATGAAAATCGCTGCCCTAATAATGAAAATACCTTAACAATTAACCACTTATAAAAGTACTGTCAATTTGGAAAATTATTTTACATTCACTGTTTCTCTGTAAAATTCAAGATGAAATTTCGTAAGTTAAATAAAATATATACATATATTCATATTTACTTGTTGCGGGGTATCTTGCACTTCACGTTGTTTTTGTAAATGTACCGAGTCGTTTTGTAGGTATATTGTTTTATATTATATTGTTTTATCCTTTGAGGCTTTGTATTTTCATCGTTTTTCCAATTTTAAGTATATACTATATTAAAAGAATAAAAAAGAAAAAGAAAGTTAATGCATTTTATTAATATTAAAACATATACATATAATTTATTTGGTTTTTAAATAAATTAGAACATACTGAAAATATTCGCAAGTAACATGAAAACAAATTTTAGAATTATTTAATAAGGTTTTGTTTAGACTTCTTACATCCAACAATTATTTGTGTTTTTTTTTTTTTTTTATTTAAAATCAAATTCTTTTAGCTGTAATCGTTATTTTGCACTGCAAAACAGAAAAATTACTTTCTGAAAGTGTCATTGACACAAATAATTTGTATGCCTCTATCGAAATTTTAATTAAAACTGCATTATTCTTTATCTTCCGGAAAAATTGCACCAACTTGTGCCCGTATTTCATCTTCGATTTGTGCAAATAATAAACTGTCATTATGTTTAACATGTTCATTTTGTAATTTTCCCTCTAAGATACATTTTGTAACAGTATTTCCGGGGTAGGTACAGTGGTTATCCAGGGGTCGACGAGAATTTATTTAGTTCACCAGATTAAATGAAAATAAGTACACCAGATTTCAGCAAACAGTATAATTCATAATGTTAATTTATTTTAAATTCAAAGTGTATCGATTGGAATATTTTACAATATTTATTTTAATTTAAAATATATTATTAGGTATAGAGGCGTTATTAGAACGGCATTAAAAAAAATGAAAAAAAAAGAAAGTATATAAAAAAAACAAGTGGCGCAGGTTACCCGTGTGACGATGTGCAGCGTTCGGCGGCCAGTCCAGAAGAGAGCTTTCAGTCCCAAAGCCAGACATTTTCATTGGTTTTCTTTGTGGGTGTTAGTGTATTAGTACCGGTACTACTAACTACACTACTACGCCTGGGATAAATGGCAGTAAGTACCAGTTTATTCCCTGTGCACTACTACTGTTGCCTGGGCCCTATGACCGTTTGTATCAGTAGGGACCCTCTGCACTACTACATTGAGCTGGGCTTGACTGTTTTCGTGACCGGCTGCGAGCAGAGCTGTAAAAACTCGTACCGGCTGTCCGATCACTACGACAGCCAAAGCCCAACTGAATATGTAGTAGAGCTTGTCACTACTAATACTTCGCAACAAAGTAGTCGTGCACAGAGAAGTTCAACTGTAGTGAGTTACTATCACTACAACGAGAAATCCATAAGCGTAGTTGTGTCGGTAAACTCAGAGAGCCAGAATTACCACACAAGAGAACCATTTATTTACATACAAAGGTAGTGGTAAATAAAACTGATATCAAGAGTCATATGAGACGTATTGAAAAATAAAGACTGAGTTAAGAGCAAATAAATGAGATAAGTTTTACACTCTTATTAACTGAGAATGCCGAACACACCATGATAATAATAAAATGAGTATAATATTAATTACAATTTAAGTTATCAAAGGGACATAATTAATAACATAATTATCATATCAAACTGAATTAAATGATATGTAGTGATTAAAGTAAGAGTTAATGATAATTACAGCAAAAGATAATTAATACCATAATTATGATAATAATTTGAATATGGTATGTTAAATGAAAACAATTTCGATAATAAAATATAGAATTAAATAATACAAAATAACTAATACAAATAATATTATAATAAAATTATATTATGTAACGAAAAACTTCGTTACAATTTTTGTACAGCTTCGGCCTCATAGCGCAAACCTTCTGAATTTACAAAATTAGTACAATATTTTCCTTTAGGTAAAACCCATTCTTTTTCCTGACCATCCATATCAATTATTTTAGTGGGGCACCAAAATTATTTCAAGTTGAAGGAAACAAATGTAGCTAAATAGAAGAAACAATAAACAAATACCGCCTCCCAAATCACGTTCTCTGTAATACAAAACGTACGTAGTATTTTAAGTTAGATCCATTATAAGTACGGTGACCATATTTGTTAAACCAAAATACAGAACAAGGAAATATTTGACCAATAACAACTGTAAAATGCAAACAAACTTTCATACGTACATAGGCATGTATTTCTTATATTAATTATTTAAATGCAAAATTAACAAAATTAAACAAAAAACTAAAATAAATTAAATTAACCAAAAATTCAAAAATAACTAAAACTTCGTGATATCATTGAATGAGTACATAACATATATACATATATATCGTCATGTTACATGCGAACGAATGCAACTCTACAAAATTTCGAAATTTAGTTTTTTATTAATTATGGTTCGTTTTATCAAAATATATACATGTTTGTGCAAAATTCCTACTATCAAAAATTGCGATTTTATTAACCAAATTTAAACTTGTAGTTACGAGTGCGTGTATTTCTAACTCCAAGAAGATATAACTACATACATATTTATATGAAAACTTACATTCAAACTCATTTGTTGTATATAGGGATGCCAATCCTTATATCTCGATCCTGAAAATTATGATTTTCAGTATTTACAAAATTTTTGATTTTAAAATTTTTTACTTCTCCTGTACAAAAACAAAAAGTGTAGTTATGTCCATACCCTGTGTCAGGATTATGGCCTAGCTTCTCGCAGCACTCATGTTGTGTGTGTCAATTTTTATCCATGAGTACTGAGACCTACAGTTTAATGTCGACTCCGAACGACAGACTTGAGAAGCATGTTCATGGCAATTAGTTACTCTCAGAGCTTTTGCCAGAAGACTGCTGAGAGGTAATCGCCGAAAGAAATATTTTTTCATATTTCATTTATTTTTAAGATGTCAGACCTGGGTATCGAACCCAGGGCACATGCCTTAGTAAGCCAACACACTAGACCACGGAGTTTGACTATATGTACATAATTTTTAAATACCATAAAATAAAAATTAGAAATTAAAAAACTATTAGTTTCAAATAGAAGTTAAAGTTAACTATAAAAAATTTTTAGTAGATCCACAGAAAGGTGCTTTGAAAGGGTAATACAAATTAAAACTAATTTTTGTATTTTTGTGATGAATAAATTTGTTTTATCAAGTTATCTTTTACCTTTAAATATTCTTTAAACTCTATAAAATCATAGTTTAACTAAGTCACCAAAATGGTTTTGATGGCTTCCATTTTCATTTGAGTTTTTTCATTGGTCCATATATTATTTAATACAGTAAATACCCTTTCTGTTGGAGCATTTGAACCAAGTAAACACAAACTGATATGTATATGAAATGTATTGCTGATGATAATAAGTATGTCTCTATAGCCAATTCGTCTCTAAGAGACTCGTCGGGAGACTTTTTTCCAAAGGTGTTTATCAAAACTACAAATACAGTGCGAGCTCGATTTTCGCAACCCCTGATTAACGCAACACCCCGATTAGCGCAACAGGCAAATTTTTTACATTACAGTCTTTATAAGTGCAACGATTTTCAAAAATGAGTCTCAATAAGTGCAACAGTATTTTTTTCTAAATATATTTGCAGTAATTTCTGTTTGTATTTCTTGTTCAGAAACGTGGTTTTATAAAAGTAATCATATTTAATCAAAGAATCCCATTTCAATAGCATTTCTCCCACGTTAGTGTTGTTCCAAACACGTTTAAAAACACAAATAGAAACGAATAAGTTTTCTGTTTTGCAGCATATGCAACATATTTGTATAATTTCACTTTTTAAGACAAAAAATTGCTGGCTACGCCAATGTTTCAACAAGAAGACTGTTTTTTAACAGTTAGTTTTTTGTTTTTTAATAAAAAATTGGTTTTTACAAATAATTTGTTTCTTTTTATTAAAAATGGGGTATTTTCAGGTACAATAAAAAGTGGTCGATAATTGCAACTTTTTCGGTAATTGCAACAGGCCAGATTTTTTCAAGTTGCGAAAATCGAGCTCGAACTGTACTACTTTGAGGCATGAAAATACAGAACAAATACTGAACAATAAATAAAATACAGAACATTTTTATGTTTTTCCCTAATGAATAATTTATACAGAACACGGGTTTCAAATACAGAACTGTTCTGTATAATACAGAACAGATGGTCACCGTAATTATAAGTTTAGTGTAAAATCTGTATAGGTAAACTAAACTTAATGCAAACGATCTACTTCATTAAGTTCAAAACCGAATTCAACATCCACTTCTTGAATTTCGCCCAATACTCCAGAATCTATTTGTTTACGTACATATTGGTAAGCAGGGAAAAATCTCGACGATACTGCCTACATTAAAAATATATTTTTCATTTCAGCATATTGTATAACCTTTTTAGCTTGCTTAAGATAAGATAAAGATATAAAGGTTTTTCACATAATACATGTTTACCATGCTTTAACATTAACATACAAATTTCATAATGTTGTGGGTTAAGAGATCCAATGTGGACGGCCTCTGAAGTACAGGATGTATATTTTTTTTTTTTGGTGTTTGTTTGAAGATTTGAAGTTCTTGAGAGCTGTGTTATTCGTATTGTTTTGCTATAAATGGGAATGACGGTACTGGCGTTGCCAACCATCATCGTCTATAAAGGAATGGTAGGGTTGAATGGATTAGTAGTTCGTGACGTCATAAAATAGTCAGAAATATGTTAGGACATATTTGTTTTTGTTAGGAATAACACAAACAATGACAGATTTGGCGGTTTGAATGTATCTATGTAATTGGCAAATGAAAATGTTTTGGCGGACAGAATTTTGTACATAGAAAATACTGGAAAATTACGAAGTATTAAATACTGGTGAAAACGAGCGATTGCGGCCTTTATTGAAAAGTCTGTGATTAAGTAAAGTGTTTGTGAAACAGAATCCCTAAGATAATAGTTAAAAGCTTGCTTCAATTTATTTTGTTGGTGATAATTGGAAAACAAGTAATTCTATCGAATCTTCCTGAAACAAGTGTTTGTCTAATTTTGTATAAAAAGGTCTAATTAAGGTTAGTAGATACAGAATTTAACAAAGATTATGAATAAATAAATTGTTCAAAGGGAAAAATGCTTAACGATTAATATGAAAATTATTAAGGTTTACTAGGAATAATCTGGTAAATGCTGGCAGTAGTGTGAGGTCATCCTGGAGTCACCTCGGAGCCGTCTTCAGAAAGAAAAACTGGTCGTAAGAAACCCTGTGTCTTCAAAAGTGCTCCAATCGAAAGTAGAGTGTTTAACTAGGAGACTATCCGAAAAGTGCACCACCAGAAAAAGAAGAATAAGATAAGTAACCTTAATTAAGACCTTGAAATTCAAAAACGTAGAAGGAAACATATTTTTTTATAATTTAAAACCGGGTTTAAAATACTAAAAGAAATCGTATAAATTATACCATAAAGGAAGTAGCCGTTATCGAAATAGAAGGAAACAGAAAAAAGGGAAACAAACACATACAAACCTTAGCTGATGAGTGTACTTTGTTAATAATTCTCTTAATAGTTTATTTTTGTAGTTAGTATAAATTTTAATAGTGATAGAGGAAAAGAAAATTATAGATAAAAAACCATAAGTGTATATACATAAATTTCTTTGTTAGTGCCTTTTATAAAAGTTTGAAAGGAAGTCATAAACCGGAAATAATAACTTTACGTATTACCAAACCACCAACCCTTTGATAGATTCTGTTTTATTTGGGACCGTATTAATCTACACTGATTACTAAGTAAATATAGTTTTTTTGCAAGACCCATAGGAAACCACCTAAGAGAGCTCCTTTAGGAAGTGTTTGAAAATTTGAAAGAAGAGGTCATTTAATTTTTCTTGTGCTCTTTGTAGGTGAAACAAACTGCAAATATACATATAGGGTAAATTTAGCGGTGTTAACGGTTTTTGTATTCTTTTTTTATACTGTTAAAATTTTGTTGTGTTGTTTTTTTTTAATGCGTGATAATATTACCTTTTATGAAGGCACCCGTTATTTGTAAAGTTTAATATTCAAATACCTAAGTACATACATATACCTATATTCATATACATACATATATATAATTTTTTTATTAAAATTTTTGATATTCAAATCTGAAACACTTTTCGTATAGTAAATTGTAATTTCACCAATTTTCTTTTATAACTTATAAATTTTAAATAAATATGTATGTTTAATATTGTCATTTGATAGCCAATATGGATGACTGCTAAATTTATTAATTTGGGCAAAACCAAGATGAGGTAAGTGGTAGGGTTCGAATTGCTTGTGTGCGCGGAATTAGGGGACACAATAGGCGTCATTTTTTTGTGGACGAGTGAGAATTGTGTCTATGGTTGGGTGGGCAACTGGAGGATTAACATCTTATTCTACATCGTAGTGCGTCGCGATTATTTATTTTCTTTTTTCTGCTTCACATTCAATATAAAATTTACTGTTTTGTTTAGTTTGGTTGCTGGTTGGAATCTACCCCTAAGAAGAGCCACTGAGCTAGTCGGCTGCGCAACCAAGAGTGTGCTTACGCACATAACATACTATGTACATAAGTATGCACGAGTATGTACAGTTACGAGCAGATAAATAGGTTCACATCACATTTATTGATAAATTCGCCTTCAAATAACTTAAACAGCGGTAATATACAATAAAGCGATATTTATTACATTAAAAATAAATAATCACATAAAATGTATTTAATTATAATTAAAAAAAATGAGAAAAATTGATATATTTAATATATTAATTGATGCCTGTCGAGAAAATAAATAGGTTCATTGAAAAGAGAATGACATTTTTATACAAAAAAAGTGCAATTGCAAGAAAATTTCTAATATTTTGTTGAAAATCCCTTATTTTAAATCACCGCAGAACATCTCCGGGGCATTGATTCGGCAAGTGACTGACAAGTCTCTAGTGGAATTGAGTACCGCGCTTCCTTCACTTTTGTCTACAAATCTTCTTTATTTTTAGCCTTGAGTGGTGCAATTTTGTCCTTAACGATTCTCCAAATATTCTCAATGGGATTTAAATCCGGCGATTGTGAAGGCCACTCCATTAACTTTATATTTTTCTTTTGGAACCATTCTTTTACGATCTTAGAAGTATGCTTGGGTCATTGTCTTGCTGGAATTCATACTTTAAAGGCATTTCCCACTCGTCATACGGAAGCATTACTTCTTTAAGAATATGCAGATAAAGATGTTTGTCCATATTTTCTTTGATCCAGAATATTGGCCCAACACCGTACCAGGAAAAACAACCCCATATCATTATGTTGCCGCCGCCATGCTTTATTGTCTTCGTGGTTTACTTTGGATCATATGCTTTATTTTTTGGACGCCTTACCCATGTTCTTACATCAGGTCCGACTAAGTTTATCTTGGATTCAACAGACCATAGTATGTTTCTCCATTTTTTTATACCTTCCGGGCCGGTCCATTCAGCATGTACTTTTGCAAACTCAATGCGCTTTTTTCTTTGTCTGTTATTAAGCATTGGAACCTTCTGGGCCGATCTTCCGAATAAATTTTTTTCTCTTAAACGACGTCTAATGGTCCACTCTGATACGGGAAGCTTTAACTCATTTTTCAGCTGAACTGCGGACATAAAAGGATTACGAGTTGACAACATCTTATTGCAATCATCGTCTCTTTTCGAGGTTTTTCGCTGTTGACCCCTTTTAAGTTTTTGTTTTGGAGGCTGCAATGCATTTCTTATCATATTCTGCGATCTCCCAAGAATTTCAGCAATTTTCCGTTGGCTATAACTTCGGCTGTGTAGATCCTTTATAATCTTTTTTTCCTCTTCACTACAATGTTTAGAACGTCCCATTTTTTAAATTTTTAGAGGTATTTGCTTTAATAAGCTCTATTAAAAGGCTGAATCTAAAGTTTTCTACAATAATTTTTATAATTTTGGCGTTTAACATTTTAAACTAACAAATTTTTCAAAGTGAACCTATTTATTTGCTCTTTGATTTTATACGGTAATTTTTTTTTTTTAATTTTGGGCAATTTTTTACATAATAATTTAATTATTGTGATGCAGTATTAAAAGTGGGTATTTGCTTTAGTAATTAGCGACTTTTCCTTTTTTATTGCTGTAATGTAAACTATAGTCAAACAAAATTGATTTATCATTTTGATGTGAACCTATTTATCTGCTCGTAACTGTATATGCAATGTAAAAATGGCTGAGAAACTCGGAGTATATTATACATGCATTCAATATTATTTATTATTTATAACCTTTCTTTTTTATAAAAGTTGGGAGTTATCCGAAGCAATATTTCTTACACAATTATTTGAAGCAGATTATAGCATTTATATTTATAATTACGTGTATTATCGTAAAACTCACCACTGATATTGCATACAATTAAAAAAAAAAATAATACCTCTTGCTGTGTTTAATTTTAAATTTTGGTTTGCCAATACCGCTTTCAATGAATATACGAGTACATACATACAATTTAATTCTATTAATAACATGTGTTGAAAAAATGTTTGTGTAATACACGTCCCTAATTCACTACCAGAGTTGGTTTTATTGCATTGAATTTATAATGCATTATCGTTTCCACTACCACTAAACCACTTAGTATTAATGCAGCAATATTGCAGCCACCACTAAATGCAGATAGAAATAGTTAACCACTAAATAAAAACATTTTAGTGGTAGTGGAAATTTAATGCATTAAAAAAAACCATTTTAGTGGTAGTGGAAATTTATTGCATTAAATAAAAAAAATTAGTGGTAGTGAAATATATTGCATTAAAAAAAAAAAAACAAATTTAGTGGTAGTGAAAATTTATTGCATTAAATAAAAAAAAGTGGTAGTGGAAATTTATTGCATTAAAAAAAACAAATTTAGTGGTAGTGGAAATTTAATGCATTAAAAAAAACCATTTTAGTGGTAGTGGAAATTTAGTGCATTAAATAAAATAAATTTAGTGGTAGTGGAAATTTAGTGCATTAAATAAAACAAATTTAGTGGTAGTGGAAATTTAGTGCACTAATTTGGAATAATTAGTGGTAATGGAATATAACTCCATTGGCACTATAGTGGAATGGAAATTTAGTTCCACTACCTCAGTTCAACTATCGTTTTAATATACCTTCATATATGGATATAATATTATTATATTCATACATAGCTTAAGTCAATGTCAAAATAAATTGTAGTGAATGTTATTTTCTTAATTTACTGAGTCCGCCTGTATAAAGTAAATAATTGTTGTTATTGTTTTAATAAGAATTTTAGTACTTTCAAATGTAATATGTATATTATTCAGTTCACCATAGGTAAGATTTTAATGGCGCGGACTGTTAATAATGCCAGCCGCTAATAATTCAGAAGTAGTGCACTAAATTTCCATTACCACTAAAATCGATTTATTTAGTGCACTAAATTTCCACTACCACTAAATTTGTTCTATTTAATGCACTAAATTTCCACTACCACTAAAATGGTTTTATGTAATGCACTAAATTTCCACTACCACTAAAATGGTTTTATTTAATGCATTAAATTTCTAAATATTATAGGCGATAATGCACTATTTTTTCCACTACCACTAAATTTAGCGGAAAATTAAATCTAATGCAATAAACCCAACTCTGTTAACTACACATTCAGACATGATGCATATGCATAAGTATTATTCATAAATAGGGCAACCAAAAATATGCATTAGCATCTTTTTTTTATGAATGTTATTGACAAAACAACCAAAATATTAATTCATTTTAGAAGAAACTACGACCTTTAACCCCTATTTGTTACGGCATATTTTTGCATATTTCGTCATAAGTGCATACTTTTGCATTTTTCGAATTTTTTCATATTTATAAGGCATATTTTACAAATTTTTATATATGTTAGAAGAATTTACGTGTATAACCAAATTTTATTTTTCAAAATAATGACCATATGCTGACACATTACCTAAGTATAATCTATTAAATAATAAGGGTACTCATGACAACGCTTAAAATTAAACTGTGAAATTGGGGAAATTCGCGGGAATGGTTCATGAAGCTCCTTCTTAAACTACTGTGCAATAGTTAATATCATTTTGATAGAAACGTCAAAGCACAAAACAAATTAAATACAAAGCAATTTTACATACATTTATGGAAATTAGCGTTTAAAAAAATTACTTAATAATTATTTCTCATTTAAAAATTACGTATTTTTCATCGTTGTACGTATTGGAGAAAAATTGTCGTACATAATAGCATGATATAAAAAATTAAATTAAAAGTTGATTTTTAAATTAATTAAATTTTCGTAAGAATATGCGGAAAATCAAGCAATTTGTGTCAAACAGACTAAATAATATATTAGCGAATACCGCGATTTTAAAACTGATAGGAATATTCTGTTTTATAAAGTATGCAATAAACCAGTGTCAGCAAAGAAAATATTTACCATAACACAACACTTTAGAAGTCAAAAACATATTAAGCTCAACGCAAAAAATTATGATAGGAAACGTTTGCTTTCAAATTTGCATCAATTACTTCTGTGATGTCGAAGTAAGTTTCTCGATGTACAAGAGCGTTTTACGACAAAGCTTTATGTTTAAAAATTTTAGCAATATGATTGTTATTTATTGCAACAATAATTAAATTAATTTTTTACTCTTTTATTCTGATCTGTCTGAATTTTTTGACATTTTTTTATTTTTTTTTTTTTTGTTAATTTTGAAATTGAAATAAATCTATGGCTCATTATCGAGAATAGTGGCTTAATCCAAAAAGCGATTCTGAGATAAATGTATTTAAACATTAATTTAGCCAAACTAAAAAGTGCAAGACACTTCTGGTCCCCACTCAGTGGAATGAGAGATAAAAATATTATTTTTAGATATGTTTTAAATTACAGTTCGTCCCGTATTTTTGCATTAATAACTTAAAAGACACATTTTTTTGAGTTATGTCACTCTTCTTGCAACTGAGCCATATGTAAGTATAAAGGAAATTTATTTTATCCGGTTGGTGGCTAATTGTTACTCTTTATTTTTTCAAATTTTTGAAAAAAATAAACGTAATTTACATCAACATATTTATGTATTATAAGTTTTATAAAGCATATTTTTAACGCTTAAAACTGTTTTTTTAATGCATATTTTAGGCGCTTAAAACTAATTTTATAGAGCATGTTTTTGGTTGCCCTATTCATAAATGTTCGTGACACATATTTTATATATATATATATATATATATATATATATATATATATATATATATATATATATATATATATATACATATGTATATATATATATCGTCGATGGAATTAAAGAACGAAAAAAACCTTAAATTTTCAGCAGAGCCCAAAAACTTTCATAAAAGTAGAACAAATGCACTGGTATTTTTCACTTCGCAGACGGCGTAAGTGAATTTATTTTCATCGTAGAAATCTGGGACCGGGACCAATCGACGCGTATTTTTTTTTCTGATAAAAATGATGCAAAAAACGTATTTTAGATTTTTTGTCAGTTACAGCGATCTTTAATTCCTTCGACGATATATTCATTGCAGGAAATGTTTCCCCTTTTTTTGTCCAAATACAGCCAAACGGCTAATTTAAATAATTTTTCTACATGACATGGAATAGTTGGTTTTTAAAGCTAAGTAATACCACTCGGCACTGTTTGATATTAAAATCGCAAAACTTGTTCTACTGCAAAAGAGCATTCGCAAAGCACAAAAATATAAATAAGTTATTATAATTTATTAATTCCAATACAAAATGTTATTCAGGGAACATCGAGCCACTTTGAAATAATGGTGAAATTTATGAATAACCATATCCGATCGGCTAAAGGACATTCAATGTCCTCAAATGCACTTCAGTCGGCAAGTGCTTTGTGGCAGATATTCGCCTATTAGAAAAGCTTCAGGATGGAACAAAGTTGAGTAGGTAAACGTTTTTATTTCATAGTGTAGTGGTTAGAGCGCTCGTTTACAACATAAATCAGCTCAGGTTCAAATCCCAGCACAGGCGAAAAATGAAGAACTAAAATTTGCGGTCTTTTGAAGTTTTGATTCAAAAAATAAGAGTTTCACACCTCCCCCCATCTTTTTAAGAAGTCAATCCGTACGAAGCCTCCTCTCGATACTCCACCTTATCCACCTTTGACATTAGCATAAAATGAATGATCAGCGCCAACTACTGGAAGTAATGGACAGAATTAAGGAAGGGTAAGGTATAACACTGGCCTTTGAGTGATCAACTGACATCAACTTGTTTCATTGACATAAGGCGCTTAATAGAATGAAAAAATCTATCCATTACAATAGAATGCACAGCATGATAAGGGGTTTACTTTCCTGAATATTGGTCTTAAAAAAATTAACTTTTTTCATTCAAGCTTAAAATATTGGATTTGGATTCTTTGCATTCTTTCATCTTGTTAGCTTTATTTCTCTTCGTCACAAAATAGTGCCACAGAATCAAATTTTGGTAAATTACGCAAGTATTTTATTATTTATATATATATATATATATAGATACACGTTGTCCGCCGGGAAGGTGTACTAAGATGTGCGTCACTATAAAGTGTAACACCCATTTTTCTTAATAACTTTTTTCACCTTTAATCAAAATTATTTTTCTTAATCACAATATCTTTGAAAAATGTGTCAGATTTTAAAATGTATCAGTTTGTCAAATTTGACTTGTTAGTTAGTTCACAATGGATAATCAAAGACAAGTGCATACAAAAATTATTCAAATAATTCAAAAAAACCATATTGGAGTTATACAAAAGTTGCTAGGGAAGTCCACGTGACCAGGCAATGTGTTTCCAGAGTGGTCAAAAAGTTCAACAAAGACCTAAAAATTGAAAGAAAGCCTGGAACAGGTAAAGCAAAACTGGTAACGAACGACGCGAAAGCCAAAAAGGTTGAGAAGCTTTTCCTGGCTCTTCCAAATATTTCTGGTCGCGAAGTGGCCCGGTGCGTGCAATGTTCGGAAAGTTTTGTGCGCCGAGTTAAAGCTAAAGCTGGCCTTAAAACATTTAAAGTCCAAAAAGTTCCGGATAGAAATGCTAAGAAGAATATTGAAGCAAAAAAAAGAGCAAAACTCCTCAAAAAAGAATTTTTTTAAAAGTTCGAATGTTGTTTAATGGGTGATGAAACTTACGTTTTTGCAGACTTTGCGCAGCTTCCTGGCCAAGAGTTTTATGTAGCGGATAGTAGAGGCAATGTTTCTGAAGATTTCCGAACTAAAAAACTATCAAAATTTCCCAAAAAGTTCCTAGTTTGGCAGGCTATTTGTAGCTGCGGCAACAGAAATGCATCGTTTGTTACATTGGGATCAATAAACTCAGATATTTATATCAAAGAGTGTCTTCAAAAGAGGTTGCTCCCATTTCTAAGACAGCACAACATATCAACATTCTTCTGGCCAGATTTGGCAACATGTCACTACAGTAAAAGCGCAATAGACTGGTATAATAAAAATAATGTTATTTTTTTTCCAAAAGAGGCTAACCCACCAAACTGCCCAGAGCTGCGGCCTATTGAAAGATATTGGGCTCTGGTCAAAATAGAACTAAAGAAGAGTACATCTGTTCCCAAAACCATTACTAGTTTTCGATATAAATGGACAGCTGGTACCAAAAAAATCAACGAAAACACTATAACATTGCTTATGGATGGCATAATGAATAAAATAAAAAATTTTATAAAATTAAATTAATTTTTAAATAAAATAATACAGAATATAAATCTGTAATAAAAATGCAAAATAAAACTGTTTTAATTTTAACTCTACCTTACTCCAGTCAGTTTTTATTTGACTTTTGATGTGTTACAGTTTATAGTGACGCACACCTTACTTGGTTGTTTATAATTTTTTATTAAATGAATGGGAATGGATCTTATATAGATAAATGGTTTTTTTTTAATTTCGGCAATTATGTATGGAATACAATATCATTGTACATAACAAACTTTTTGTTGCTCTTGCTCTGCGCATTACAAGAGCTGCGCATAGAAGGCGCATTTGAATTTTGAGCTCTCTTGCTTCACTCTTTTTTTTTGCGCACTGCGCAAGAGTGCGCAATTACGCATTGCTTATTTACTGTGATGTAAAATACCTTTGCAGTCAGTAATTTTAATATGAAGAAGTATTTTTTTATACTTTAGAGCAAAATAATAAAACAATTTTTTCTTTTTATGTTTAAATCTCCTCACCCCCCGTCTAAAGGTACAATAATTATTTCCAAACATATGTATGTATGTTTTTGTTAAGTGCTGAAGACTCGGGTTCGAGCCCCAGGAAAGGTGTGATCAATTTAATTTTGTTTGTATGTATGTATGTATGTTTTGTTCATGTTTATGTTTTTAGGTGGAGAACACGTATTGTAATAAAAATAAATAAATAATATGTCTAAAAAACACACTATTTATTATTTTTTTCATAGAACAGTTAAAACTCTCTTTTTAAACAATTTGGCTTAGCTACAAACGAGAAAAATTATTTTTTTCCAGCAAAAACCTAGCTTAAAAATCGAATTTGACAGCTTATGTTTAACATTCTTTGCAAAATGTGCGAACTACTATATTAACATACATGTGCAAATACATGTTTTTGCGGTCCACACTTGAACATTTGATGTTGGAAATAGAATTTATGGCTCGTGTAGACTGGGGGTTATGAAAACTGTTTCAGATTTATTTACACAGTTGCACGAAACAATAATCAACAGTACTTTGTAAAAAAAATTCCGTTCCATTTCACTTTTTTTATACAAATGGAAACAATGAAGAATTACAAACATACATACATACATAATTGACCCTCTTTAGGGGTTACGGCCTAGCTTCTCGCAGCACCTATGCTGTGTGCGTTAACGGCAGACTTGAGACGCCTTTTCATGGCAATTAGTTATTCTTAAAGCTTTTTCCAGAAGACTATTAAGAGGTAGTCACGGAAAGAAATATTTTTTCATATTTCTTTCTTTTAAGATGTCAGAGCTGGGATTTGAACCTGAAGCTCTTGTCGATTAAGCCAACACACTGACCACTAGACTACGGCGAATGTATAATAATTTTTAATAATTTCCCAAACGTGAATTAGAAATACATACTATTAAAAAATATGAAAAAAGTTTCATTCCACCGTTACGCCGAACGAGAATCGGTCTCATGTTCACCTTTTTTGTTTGTTTTGTTTTTGTACCTTAAACCATAACATATGTAGTGCCAGTTTTTAACAAGGTTTGTGATAGTATTAAACATTTTTTTTAAAAATTAATTAAAAGAAGCATTTGGAAAATGCTAAAGAGTATGTACATACTAAATGGCATGAATTTTGGTAGCAAGCGCTGTTCTCTAATGAAAGCAAGTTTATATTTTTCGCTCTGAATGCCATTAAATTGTTTTAATAAGCCCCAATACAGAACTTAGAACATAAAATCTTGCTCCAACAGTGAAACATGACTGCGGAGGGAGATTTAATGTATTTTGCAAAAAAATTTACCATTCTATCTACTGAAAATAAGATTTGTTAAAAATATTTTTTACTAGGTGTACATTTTTAAGGTGTAATGAGTTTGTCATGCCAATAATTTATATTGTCACTGTAGGTATCCATACATGATTAAAGCAAGCTTATACTTTATTTTTATTAAGCAATTAAGGAAATGGTAGAGGACACACCTTTTTGATTAAATATGTTTTTATGTACCAGCAAGTAATTCGTAATCATTTAAGCATAACAATTTTTAGTTTGTCATAATACGTAATTTAATAAGGAAGCAAATCGAAAATATACATAATAATAATACGTTGATGTTGATATGCCCTGTCAGCAATTGGATGATTGTTTTTTCAAATATCACCAAAATGCGTCTTTTAAGACTCCCTTAGGTGATCAAAAACTGATTAAATGTGCCGAATTAAATATCACTAAAACGAGTATTTTAGGAGTCCTTTAGGTGATCAAAAACTGATTAAATGTGCGGAAACATAAATTAATCGTGCAGGCGTTCGTACCTATCAACAAATCTCAAAAACCTATCAAAATCCTTTTCAGCATTCAATAATATAAAAAATTGTAAAATAATTTATTTTGAAAAAAAAAAAATATATTCAGTTATGCAAATAAAAATGTAAATAATTTTACAATCGACAGTGCAAGTCAACTGTTCAATCATCAACCAATCTAAAATTTAAATTTATCTATACGTTAAATAATTTGCCAATTGTGCCAGTAATTTGCTTTCTGAAAATTCACTATTTTAACTGTTTTTGACAGGAATGCAAAACACACAATTGGCACAACGCTTGGTACTTCTACTTTAAATCATACCTATGTAATAGAATGTAATTTTATACATAGCTGCCCGACTTGTGAAAATATTTATACAGTGTTAACAGTAATGCAAAAGTTTACTCGATAAAAAAGCTTTTTTTCTTACTTCAAAATTATAAATAGTATTTTCAAAATGAAAATCTACCAAAAACCTAGAAAAGTTGCAACAAACCAACCAAACTACCAAACGGGGTTAAAAACACGAAAAACTACCAATTTAGGCCAAGACGGCAACGCAGGTCTTAACTCACATGCAGGGGTGCCAGATGCTTTTAATTAAAAATCGGCAAATTTCGAAAAAAAATCGGCATTATCGGCACTTCAAGGTAAAAGAATCGGCAAAAAATCGGCAAATTAAAACTTCCCGTTTTAAGTACCATACACCTATTTTTATTAACAAAAACAGAACATTTCAGCATTAACATTTATAGAAAACTAGCTGAACCCGGTGTGCTTCGCTACCCCCTAGTTATATACATATTACAAAAAAAGTATTTTGTATAGCAAACATTATTAGTGGTGTAAGTAAGTATCTGAATTAAAAGAGAAGGGGGCGGTGAAGTGGGTGTGGTTCATAGTTATATAACGACCTTAACAGTATTAAGAGCAATATATTACCAAATAAAAAAAAAAATACAAATTTCTACATAGAACAAAAAGTTTGAAACTTTCAAACAAAATTTGGCGTGAAAAGGGGCGTGAAAGAGGGCGTGGAGTAATAAATTATTATTTATACTTCGCCTGGAGTATTATGTGTATACAATTTGAAGTAAATCTTTTAAAAACTATATGGGGGCAATTACAAAATTTAAAAAAGTGGGCGTAAAAGTAGGCGTGGTCGAAAAAAAGGTACCCTATTAATCATGTCAGAGTTCCAGTTAAATGCTGTGAAAAAATCAGAAAGATCGGTCCAGAGGTTTGGTCTCCTATAAGGTACAAACAAACAAACAAACAAACAAACAAACAAATAAACAAACACACATTCAATTTTATATATTTAGATAAAATAAAAATCAATAAAAATATACTTTTTACAAATTGCAATTATTAAGTTTAAAATTTTTGTATGAATATATATTTTATAAATGCATACTTGAGTTCAACAATTTTTTAAACCTATTTTAATCAGTATTAAAACAGTTTAAATTGTTAAATTTCAAATAATTACACAGTGAGACAGTGAAAAAATGCACGGAATCCACAGTATAGGTTCGATTATACTTCATTTGTCGCATAGTGTTATTGGAAAAAACAAATCCTTGTAGTGATTCATTTACCAGCGAACGTCGAATTTTTTATTTTTTTCATTTAGATTGACTTTACTGAAAATTCTATCCACATTTGCTGAAGATCGTGAAAGGATCATAATTTGTTGTACAAACTATGACAGCACTTTAAATGCAACTGTTGCATCCCCTCGTTTTAAATCTGATTTTTTTTGCCAAAAAGTCTACAAATTTTTTCAAGTCCTTCAAAAATTTCTTCAAAGTTCAAAGATTTAAACTTTCTGAATTCGGAATCTAAAATTTGTTTTTCTTTTCTAGCGATAATGCTAGGAAATTCTCTCAGAATTTCCGTAAGAGAACTATTCTTATTTTTACTAATTTTGTTAATTTTTTTTTTTTTTGTGAAGTTTTGATTCAGATATTAACTCTTTACCCAATACTCCCAAGTACACCCCATCAAATTTCAAACATTTGTGTTTATAAAATCCGTTAAATAAATGTTTTTATTTTTTAGAATACCGTTTTTTGTACAGGTTATGTATTTCTGTTAATTCACTTGGAAAAATTCTGTTAATATTATTTACTATTTTAAGAATATATTTAAAAAAAGAAATATATTCAATTTGATTTGTTTAAACTTTTAATTATTTTTTGTTGTTGTATCAATTTGATCCACATTGGCAGCAAACGAAAAGTAAATTTTTAATGCTTCATGTAAATATAGTATTCTAGATAGCCATCTGGATTGACTTGGATACAGTAACTTTTTTGGTTTTATTTCTAGCATCTTTTAAATGTTGTGAAATTGATCCAATCTTTTTGGACTATTTGATACATAATTGTAGCAAATATTTAAGTATTGTTCAAAATTGTAAATATAATAGAACATATATAGTATTTTAAGCTTTTTTGAAAAAGTCGGCATTTTTGAAGCAAAAATCGGCAAATCGGCACATTGGTAAATTTTAAGTAAAAAATCGGCAAAATGCCGATAAATCGGCAAATATGGCAGGCCTGCTCACATGTATTCTTATGCTCTTGGCCATGGTGAAATTACTTACAAGGTGGTGGCAGGTGAATATAGTACAAAAACAACAGGGAATTTGTTTTTGTTTTTTCAGCTCTTTAATGTCAAAAGCAGGTATGGTGAATTAAAAAAGCACATGTGAGAAGTGTGTGTGTGTATTGTTAACAACATACATGTCTCTACACCAAAACAAAAACACGAATACACACAAAGCAAAATGTAAACAAAACATAAATACAAACAAAACTTTTGACAGGACCGGTATGACCAAAAAAAAAACTCAGCTGGGTTGGCAACACCACCTTGTAAGTAATTCCACCATGCCTTTTGCCCTTCCTTCCCGCGTGTGAAAAAATTTTGACAAAATATTTGGATAAGTGTTGAGATGCGCATTCTATATGATTTATATTCTTTGCTGCGGCTGAACGAAAAAAAGTAAACCACAATGCAAAAGAAATAAAACACACATTAGCACAGTGCATACACTGTTACATTAGTTTCTCTTTGGTTTCTCTTGTTTTGTTACGCTCTTTTCTTTTGTTTTGCCTTTTGCCCTTCCTTCCCGCGTCTGAAAAAATTTTGACAAAATATTTGGATAAGTGTTGAGATGCGCATTCTATATGATTTATATTCTTTGCTTGTATTCTTTGTTGATATCAATAAAATTACCTTTTGAAAATCGCATGCATTTACACTTTTTAATATTCAGCTCCATCATGTTATACTTGTACCATAAAAAGAAGTTCTCGAGATCACTCTGAAGATAAGCATGATCAATGGAATCTTTATACGAGAAAAAAACTTTTACGTCGTCAGCATACATTAATATATCAGAAAAATTAATAACGTTAGAAAGGTCATTAATAAATAGCGAAAATAGAAGTGGGCCACGATGGCTAATTTGAGGAACACCAGATGGAACATAAATGTATTTAAATAGATATACTATTATTCACCCGTACAGACTGCTTTCTACCAGTCTTATACGAACTTAGCCAGCTTAAGCTTCTTTTAGTTACTCCCAACAGATCCAATTTTTTTAAAAGAAATCTGTGATTCACTCTATCATATGCTTTGATAAAATCTGTATAAATTACATCTGTTTGCTTTATTTTAAATTAAAAATCATATGTAATATATCATCTAATAATTTAATTACTATAAAAAAATGTATAAATACTATTCTGTTTATAGTATTTAAAAATACTCCTAATTTTTTAACAAAAAAAAAACATTTTTTTTTTTTAATAAAATTTATTTAATGTAATTTATTAGAAACTTTATGAAAAGATGGAAAATGTCGCTTAAAAACTTTCAAATTCGTATGATAAATAAAGTATTAAGGATTGTTTATAATAATATAGTTAGAGTGCATTGCTATTAATTTTGTTCTCACTGTACACAATATATCTGCGTACACTCAACATGCTGGTTTAAGTTTAAATAAATTAATAAATTTTGGAATTTATTAAATAAAATGAGTGTATAATAGAAAAAATAATTGAAAAAATGTGAATAGATGATTAAATTAAAAAATTTCGTGAAGTTGCGGCCGTCGTTTTAATTTTGGGCACATTTTCTCTGAGAGTCGTTTTTACCTGAAGTTGCGGTTGTCTTCTGTTTAATCATGGTACAATCCATGGTGAAATTACTTACAAGGTGGTGGCAGGTGAATATAGTACAAAAACAACAGGGAATTTGTTTTTGTTTTTTCAGCTCTTTAATGTCAAAAGCAGGTATGGTGAATTAAAAAAGCACATGTGAGAAATGTGTGTGTGTATTGTTAACAACATACATGTCTCTACACCAAAACAAAAACACGAATACACACAAAGCAAAATGTAAACAAAACATAAATACAAACAAAACTTTTGACAGGAGCGGTATGACAAAAAAAAAAAAAACCCAGCTGGGTAGTCAACACCACCTTGTAAGTAATTCCACCATGGTACAATCATTGACAAGGTAAGACTGGTTTGAAATCTGATACAACACTGTGCATTTAAGACCTTTTACGTCAAAAAAATGCAACACAGCAGCCAAGGAAAAAACAAAGCAAAACAAACAATACAAAAATAAAACACGTGAAAATGGTTAAAAACACGAGTATAATTTTATTTATGTTAATATGAAATATAAATTATTTATCAAAAAAATATTTATATGCCTTTAAAATTAAAACAGGATTAAAACAAGTAAGAGAACGTCAAAATAAATTATATGAAATATTACTATTAGTGGATTTTAATGGAAGACAGACAAAAAACTTAGGTATATGTGTTTTGTTTTTTATTATTTTGTTAAATTATAAAAACTTATATCACCTATATCACTCTTCTTAAATCAATTTTACACTTAATATATAAATATTTATAACTTATTTCTATTTTTGATTTATATTTTAAATTGTAAAAACTTAAAAAATCACTTATCGCAATCACTTTATTCAGAATCACTTTAAGCAAGAAAAGATTTAACGTTCGTTTTAAATCAACATTCAAATAAGAAGAATGAGAGAAATAAAGCAAACGAAAAACTTTGACACATAGAAACAAAACATATGAATTTGTTTTGGTAAACCGAGTTTACCTTGTCAATGATTGTACCATGTGTTTAATCATTTTCAGTGACGACTGAAGCCAAGAGCATGGTGGAATTATTTACAAGGTGGTGTTGCCAACCCAGCCGAGTTTTTTTTTTGGTCATACCGGTCCTGTCAAAAGTTTTGTTTGTATTTATGTTTTGTTTACATTTTGCTTTGTGTGTATTCGTGTTTTTGTTTTGGTGTAGAGACATGTATGTTGTTAACAATACACACACACACTTCTCACATGTGCTTTTTTAATTCACCATACCTGCTTTTGACATTAAAGAGCTGAAAAAACAAAAACAAATTCCCTGTTGTTTTTGTACTATATTCACCTGCCACCACCTTGTAAGTAATTTCACCATGGGCAAAACAAAAGAAAAGAGCGTAACAAAACAAGAGAAACCAAAGAGAAACTAATGTAACAGTGTATGCACTGTGCTAATGTGTTTTTTATTTCTTTGGCATTGTGGTTTACTTTTTTTCGTTCAGCCGCAGTACATACAGTGACGAAACTTCAACAACTATAACAAGAACAACACACAGCAAGATAGCCACAATAAAATTTTTGCACACACAACATCACAGTATATAAGACGATAGCCACAACAAAATTTTTAGTTTGAGTTTTTTTTTTTACAGAAACGGTTTCATGCTACCAACAATATTCACATACAATACAATTTGTTTGTGTTTCTGTTCATGGGTTTGTGTTTCTTATTCATTGTGAGCTGTTTTCGTTTTTTAAATTTTAAAACGTAAAGAATGGTATTCGTTGAAATATTTTTTTGTAATAAAGAATACAGTGCTCCGATACGACTATAAAGCTAGTGTAGGGCAAAGCATATTTAATTTGTAGTTGCGCGAAGGATAATACATTAATTTACATCGAATATATAGCGCCCTATTTAATATCGTAATAAAAGTGTAGTTAGAAATATATTTTTTTATTATTTGGCCCTATTTCCGTTGGCGTTTTTATTTTAAAACGAAATAAAAACGACAACTTGGTATCACCGTTGTCGTTATCGGCAATAATCGAAAAATGTCGGTATTCTCTATTTAAAAACGAAGATAGAAACGATAAAGAAACGCCTGTTTTTTGTCGCTTTCATTTTTAGTAGCGACATTAAAACGAGAGGTTTGAAAAATAGAAATTAAAATTACAACTTTGCAACAATTTTAAATTTTAGTATCAGAAATTGAAAAAAAATTGTGATGGTTTCAAAAAATGCATAAAACCCTTTAATTTTAATAGTTTTTGGAAGGAAGTGGCTGCAAAAATAAATCCATTTGGACCTCCATTCCGTGACGGAGATGGTTGGCACAAAATAAGTAAAACTAAATTAACAACAAAATAATACTAAACAATTTTAAAATGTGTAAGTATATACTGTGAGTATATACTTAATTGATTTGACGCCACTTTCTATACGGATGTTATTGCCCAAAACAGTGGCTCGTTTCTGTATTACTCGACTCGAGAAATTACTCACATGTGTGTTGAAACAAAAAATCCCATCGTTTTTCGAATCGTCGTTAAAAAAGTGTTTCTGTATCTGCATGCGAAAACAATCAAAACAAACTCTTTTCCAACTGGAATATTTCCAGTTTAAATGTGTGAAACGAAAGCAAAACGTCAAAAAAAAAAAAAATATTACAGCCTGTTTCTAGAACACGAATGTTTTTTGGCATTCGTCTTTTTATATGTGAAACAACAACAAAAACACTCAAATTTGTTAGTGTTTCTCATATAAAAAGACGAATGTCAAAAACCATTCGTGTTCTAGAAACAGGCTGTTAATTGTGAAAAACAGTGTTGTCAGATTAGGAGATTTATCACCAAAATGGGGATTTTTTTTCTGAAATGGGGAAAAAAAATTCATTTGGGGATGGGGATTTTATTGTGGATAATCGACAAATGTTTGACGATTTTTACAATTTTGTTGCTTATTTAACTATATATTATAGATTTCTTTCATTCGGAACACACAGTGAAAGAATTTCCGATGAAAGTATGAATTTATAAGCATGACTTGTTTAAAACTCATGCTTTTTAGTTTGGTTTATTTTCTCATATAAACAAAAACATCTCTATACCATTATATTTCCCCCACCGATTTTAATGGTTTTATTGCGTAGGAATTTAGTATTAGAGGGTCGCCTTTTAGTTAAACTACTACTGAATGGTATGGGAATGTTTTTCATATTATGCCACAGGACATCTATGTAGAATTGAAGGTACAACAGATACCGTATACTATACAAATATTTTAAACGGCATAAAGATGTCTTATTCTGAATATGAAATGGCACATCGATGGGTGTTCCACCAAGTTAACAACCCAAAACAGACATCGAAGAGAGCAAAAAGTTATTTTCAAAATATATGCTTCAAAATTTTAAGCTGATCTGCACAGTTTCTAGAGTTAAACCCTTTTGAAAATTTATGCGAAATTGTCAAAGCGGCTCTTTGAGAAAAAACCCTTCTAATAAAGTACTTTGTGGGAATTTGTTAAAGATGTGTTTTTTGGATCTGTAAAATTTAAAATCATGAAAATTTTTTAATGCCTATTCGGTTTTATTATCAAGCTTAAAAAAACCTTTCATTTGGTGTCAATCGCGGCGGAATCTATACATAACTGCAGATGTCACAAAGCAAAATGTGTTTAAAGAAAAATGCCGCTGTACCTACTAAATTTGGACCGAATTCAACCGTATTTATATATGATCTTGAGTTCACCGCCGCACTTCATTTCCAATACTTTACATTGATTTTAAACCACTGATTAATTAAAAAAAACGCGAAACAAAATCATGAAATTTCGCGAGCAGCTAGGCCGTAATCCTGACTCAGGGTTGTAAAGGCCAGTTATGTATGTATGTATGTATAAAATTTTTGCGTTTCAAAATATTTTAACACCTTCTTGACGTTGAGGTGCCATTTATTAAGAATTTTAGATCACGCAATACATAAACCAGTTTTAAATATGATTGCAGATGTCAGGCTCGAAAAACTGTCATTTTTGACAAATTTACGCCAATTCTATAAAAGTTTGAGGTCATCGTTCTCAGCAACTAGCAGCCTGACATCGACGTGATATGGGGCAAATTTTAGCAAATTACACCATCTATTAAATACTGTTGACGAAATGCAATTTTTTTGAACGGCGCAAAAACGCTATAGAAAAAACTGCGAAAATTGAAAAATCGGAAAATTTTGGTTTCAAAAATGAACCGCTTTACAACTTTTTCCCAAATGGTAGTATTGGCATAACTTTTATAGTGTAAATATCTACAAAGTCTAGTGACTTTATTTTATATCAGTGATCATCGGAAGTTTAAAACTAATAGTAGAAAAGTGATGAAATATGAAAAAGCTCTTGTAAATTTCAAGCCTTTTTTTGAGTTTTTCGATATTTGAGTGCCCATAACTTTTAAAAATAAAGAACTGATGGTCTGAAATTTTGAATTTCCCAGTTCTCTAGTGTGGCCTACTATTCCCTTTTAAAAACTAGAGAAATAATGAGCATCTGAACTCAGTTTCAACAAATGTTGAAAAATTTTGAAATTGCCCATATTTATTTGAAATAAAAGGTTAACTAAACCAAAAAATGTAATTCCAAAAATATAAAAAAAACAAGTATATATTCATTAATGACAAATTTTCGAATGATAAATTGATGATTTTTCAATTATAATAAAATTGAAAAAAATTTAATTTTTATTTTTAATTTATATATATACATATGTATGAATTATATATATGTACGTATATATACATTTTTAAAAGAAAAGACACTTCAATTTTTTTATGTTAAAAATACAGTGCAGGCGCGCTAATGTGAACACCGCATTATATGAACACCGCTTAATGTGAACATCTTTTTTGCTTCATTGACTACTCTAAAAGATGAAAAAATGTAGAAAGCCCTAAAATTTGATCAGATTTTTTTTTAATTTAAAACGTTAAATTCTGTGTTTATTGGATGCTGAAATAGTTTTTGCTAAAATTGTTATTTAACATGTGCATGTGTTGTATGAGCATTTGTTGTATGTGTGTAATTATGAACATATTTATGTATATAAATATACATATACCAATTAAGCTGTCATTCGGTGTAAAATTACAATAAAGAAATTCATAAATAATGATTTTTGTTTAAAAGATGGTATAATTCTGTTTTAAAATTATCAGTATTCGGAAATGTGAACAATTCGCAAAAGTGAACAACGCCAGTTTTAATTAGTTCACATTAGCGCGCGTGGACTGTATATAATAAATAAATATTAATCAAGATTAAAATTATTTGGGGATTTTCATCTTAATAAAAAGGCTAACAAAGTTAATTTTTTTAAAGATTATTTATTGGATAAAATATCTAATTTTCCTTTTTTGGAACTTCCTTTTTCTGTAGTCCAAGAGCAATGTTTTCGAAGGAGAACCAATAATAGAAAGTCCAATACCTCTATTCTGTGTTGAGAACAAGTGTCTCATTCGTTTTTGCGGTTTAGATATAAAGATATTATGAAATATTGAAATGTTTTTTGCTTGCATCCATTTTGCTATCATTCTAAGTATCTGCTAAAAAAAAAACGTTTTTTGAATTAAGCGATCAAAAAGTTTTTTGACTTTATAATTTTCCACACTCAATTAAACCTTTGCGGAAGGGGTGGCTAAAATGTGACATAAAAACCCCGGATGGGACAGCAAGCTTTCAGGTAATTAGGGAATTGTAAGAAATGGAAGCAAATGCAAAAACAAAAATGTGCCCAAAACTAACACGGCAACATATTTTTTTTTGGTACTCCTTCAAAAACATTGATCTTGAACTACAGAAAAAGGAAGTTCCAAAAAAAGAAAATTTGATATTTTATCCAAGATATAATCTTTAAAAAAAGTAACTTTATTAGCCTTTTTATAAAGAAGTAAGAAATAATTTTAATCTTGATTATTATTTATTTATTATTTATTTTTAACATACAAAAATTGAAGTGTCTTTTCTTTTAAAAATGTATATATATGTACATATACATATATAATACATACATACATATATAAAGTAAATATAAAAATTGAATTTTCTTATAATTAAAAGATCATCAATTTATCATTCGAAAATTTGTTATTAATGAATATATACTTATTTTTTATATTTTTGGAATTACATTTTTTGGTTTAGTTAACCTTTTATTTCAAATAAATATATAATCAATTGTTGAGCTTAAATAAATAATAATAATAAAATATATTTCTAACTACACTTTTATTACGATATTAAATAGGGCGCTATATATTCGATGTAGATTAATGTATTTTCCTTCGCGCAACTACAAATTAAATATGTTTTGCCCTAAACTAGCTTATATAGTCGTATCGGAGCACTGTATTCTTTAATACACAAAAATATTTGAACCAACAATATTATTCTCTAAGGCCCAGTTTTTAACTTCATATTTAAATGTGAAATTAGTTAATTTTAATTTAAACTTAAATGGCATTTAAATACAGTTTGAGTTTTTCAGTCATACCCTCTTCAGACCGTGGGTACATATATGTGTACCTTAATTTATTACAAGTTTTAAGTACTAGTGGCATCGTGTGATCACTAGCAACAGTTTTTTTACTTGCTTTAGGCTACTGGGTTTCAAAAAATTATCAATAGATGGTGCTGCCTAGAAGTTGTAGCCTTTGTTTTTGAATTTGAATTTAACAGACTGAAAAAATTTCTAGTAGGCCTTGGCAAATTTGTAAAAAAATTTATAAAAAATTTAGTTTTTCAGTTATGTTAATACTTTTGGAAGTTTTCTATAGTGAACCTGTTGAGTAAACGTGTAAAAAGGTAAGTTATTTATTTTTAGTGATTTTTCACAATGAAATACCACTTTCTTTTAATGGTACACATATGTGTACCTCAGGATTAAAAGTTTGTTTTACGAAAACATTGACTATTTGTTAGCTTGGATATGGATGAACAGCAGATTGCGGATATGCTCAATGATAGCGAATTTGATTTTTCGGGAGATGATAATGATGATGAGTACTTTCCTCCAGAAGTCATCCGAGCGCTTCAATCATCTGAAGAATGGGTGAGAGATGAAGAATGTTTGCAAAATGGGACAGATGTTGAAGAGGAAGTTGAAAGTTCACAACGAGTTTTTTGGATAACCAAAGAAATGGTAAAATCTGGACCAGACATAAAGGATGATATACTAACTTCTGAAGGTAGCTCTGTCATAAACATCCTTTACTCTTTTCTGGAATATTTGGGGCTAGACTTTTGGAAATTAGTGGCAGAGCAAAGCAACATATATTCGGCACAAAAGCGGGAGCTAAAGTCAATTAACACCAATACCATTGAAATGATACGTTTTGCTGGTGTGCAACTGATGATGGGCACCCTCAAATACCCCCAAGCGAAACTTAATTGGTGTCGGGATCTTTGCGTACCAATTGTTAGAGAAGCAATCAATCGTGACAGGTTTTTTGAGATCAGGAATTATCTCCACTTTTCAGATAGCAATGTATCGAATAGCAATGATAAACTTTGGAGAATAAGACCAATTTTAGACCCAATTTTAAGGAAATGTCAAAGTTTGCCACGCTCGAAGCACATGTCAATTGACGAGCAAATGATTCCTTTTTCAGGACGTTGTGAGTATCGCCAATATATGCCATCTAAGCCTAATCCACTTGGACTAAAAAACTTTGTCTTGGCTGCGCGGAACGGACTAGTACTAGACTTCGAGATCTATGTTGGGAAGGATACATTACCCCAAGACGATATGAAAAATCTTGGGTTAGGAGCAGGAATTGTGGAAAAGCTTTGTCGTACAATTACTGAGAGCTGTGTTTTATACACAGACAGATTTTTCACTAGTCTAAAGCTAGCTGATCATTTAAATGAAAAAAGAAGCGGGATTTTTCTGACTGGGACTGTTATGGCAAATAGGATTGGACCAGTGGCACAAAAACTAAAGCCCGACAAGCAGTTAAAGAGGGGAGAATGGGACGAGAAAGTTAGAAGTGATGATAAAGTCTGTGTCATTAAATGGATGGACACGAAATCAGTTACGATGCTATCCACTTGTTCAGGAAGCGCCTCTGCAGATACCTGCCAACGTTGGTGCAAAAAAGAAAAGAAAAAAATTTATGTAACTCGGCCAGCTGCTGTAAATAATTATAACTCTTGCATGGGTGGCATAGATTTATGCGATAGATTGATAGCCTACTATCGAAGTTCAATGCGGACGAAAAAATGGCCCGTGCGAGCTTTCTGCCATTTCTTGGACCTAGTTGTAGTTAATTGCTGAGTCATGTACATGCGTTGCTGTGTACAAGTAAACGTTCAACGAAAGGATAAGCTAGGCTTGCTTCAATACAGACTGAACCTGGCGAAAGCGATGATGAAGTATGATGGCGGCAGAGTTGAACCCAATTTTTTGCCGTGTGGGTCTATATCTCGTCCCAAAACCAGCGCATTTGCAAAATCCAGCTTGGATGCCATAGATGACGGTCAAGATTGTCTAAACGAACCTTCCTCAAAGAAGTACCGTGCGGTTGTGCCACACCCACAGCCAGAAATAAGACTTGACAATGTTGGTCACGTACCGCGCTTTGTAGAGAGCAAGTCCGCTTCAAAATGTCGCCACCCAACGTGCTCTTCACGCTGCCGTACTATATGCAATAAATGCAATGTTTATTTATGTATTTTAAAAAATAACTGCTTTGAACATTATCATACCGCTAAGTCTATTGTTACTAACTAACTAATCGTTTAAACCTGAAGTACACATATGTGTACCTCGTTTTTCTACCACTTTAAATAAAAAAATTAAAAAAGTAATAAAAACAAGTTTTTTAATTACTCCTCATAGTATAAGAAAAATAGTTACAAACGGTTTACTCAATCGGTTCACGTTCAGGTCTTAAGAGGATACATTTAAGTTTGTATTTAATTGCGATAAAAGTACGGTAGCATCACCAAATGTAAATAAACTTTGCAGAATTTTTCGCAGAAACAGCTGTGATTGGCTTCAACAAAATAAAACACCAAAAATAAAATAAAAATACTATTGATAAACATCAATTAATAACAATAAACGTGATTAATATATATTAATTTTATTATTTAAAGACGAGTGGAGTTCATAATATGCCCATTTTTTATAAAAAAAATTAAAAACATTGTTGATTGTTTCATTTTTATTTGCAAAACGTACAAACAAGATGGCGAGAACATGTGTTTATATGTAAAACTTAAATGAAACTTAAATGGACAAGGTTGGTCATTTAAATGACATTTAAGTTTTATTTAACTTTGCGCTGAAAAACTCAAAGTTGCATTTAAAATTAAATGCCATTTAAATATGAAGTTAAAAACTGGGCCTAAGTTTTAAAATTTAAAAAACGAAAACAGCTCACAATGAATAAGACACACACACACATAAATTGTATTGTATGTGAATATTGTTGTTAGCATGATACCGTTTCTGTACTTCAGCAAAAAAAAAAACATGAAGTAAAAAATTTGTTGTAGCTATCGTCTTATACACTGTGATGTTGTGTGTGCAAAAATTTTGTTGTGGCTATCTTGCTGTGTGATGTTATTGTTATAGTTGTTGGAGTTTCGTCACTGTATGTACCATGGTGGAATTACTTACAAGGTGGTGTTACCAACCCAGCTGGGTTTTTTTTTTGGTCATACCGCTCCTGTCAAAAGTTTTGTTTATATTTATGTTTTGTTTACATTTTGCTTTGTGTGTATTCGTGTTTTTGTTTTGGTGTAGAGACATGTATGTTGTTAAAAATACACACACACACTTCTGACATGTGCTTTTTTAATTCACCATACCTGCTTTTGACATTAAAGAGCTGAAAAAACAAAAACAAATTCCCTGTTGTTTTTGTACTATATTCACCTGCCACCACCTTGTAAGTAATTTCACCATGGTATGTACTGTGGCTGAACGAAAAAAACTAAACAACAAAGCATGGTGGAATTACTTACAAGGTGGTGTTACCAACCCAGCTGGGTTTTTTTTTTGGTCATACCGCTCCTGTCAAAAGTTTTGTTTATATTTATGTTTTGTTTACATTTTGCTTTGTGTGTATTCGTGTTTTTGTTTTGGTGTAGAAGACATGTATGTTGTTAAAAATACACACACACACACTTCTGACATGTGCTTTTTTAATTCACCATACCTGCTTTTGACATTAAAGAGCTGAAAAAACAAAAACAAATTCCCTGTTGTTTTTGTACTATATTCACCTGCCACCACCTTGTAAGTAATTTCACCATGCAACAAAGCAAAAGAAATAAAACATACATTAGCACAGTGCATACACTGTGACATTAGTTTCTCTTTGGTTTCTCTTGTTTTGTTACGCTCTTTTCTTTTGTTTTGCCTTTTGCCCTTCCTTCCCGCGTCTTAAAAAATTTTGACAAAATATTTGGATAAGTGTTGAGATGCGCATTCTATATGATTTATATTCTTTGATATTAATTATTCAATTTGTGGTCATCAATTGGAGTTTGTGGATTCATTTATTGACCTTGGTATATTACTGGATAGAAATTTGAACTTTAATGACCATATTACTATGGCTGTAAATAAGGCTAGATGTGCTCTTGGCTTTATTAAGCGGTAGGCAAAAGAGTTTTCTGATCCGTACATTACTAAACAGCTGTTTGTTTCACTCGTCAGATCTATTTTGGAGTATGGTTCAATCATTTGGGATACAACGTTCATAGTGACCATATCGAATCTGTACAAAAACAATACCAATTGTTTTGTTTGCGTGGACTGGACTACATTGATCATCGATGAAACTACATATATTTCCACTGAAAAGTGTTTCGTGATTGTAGTACGACAGTTTGATGCAAATAAAACCAAAAGATTTGATAACTTTTTTCGATTAGTACAACCAGTTAATGGATCTGCCTAATATATTTATAATTGTGTGTTACCAACGTTGGATGAACATGAAACACCACACAAGAATTTTATCGGCTTTGCTACGACTATGATCGGAAAAAATAATTTTGTAGCTATTTTATTGAAGCAAAAAATTCGGCACATATTTCATATGAGCTGCGTTTAGCGTTCTAATTTTATTTTTAATTACTTTAAAAGCGCAAAACGGCAAAAATATTTACAAAACATTTTTAATTTTTGTTTCGTCAGAAACGCTTTAATTAGATCAAAGTTAACTGCAATGAATATTTTTGGTAATTAAAGGAGAAATGATGTCCGTGAAGGAATAGTACACTAGCCGAACTGAACAATTGTTTTCGACTCCAGCTACGATATTATCATCAGAGTTCTTTGTGTCCTGTGTATATTCAAGACCAAACATCAACTATTTAACTCATACTTTTCAAAAATCACGTAATGAAATTATTTTCTTCCATATGTATGTACGTCAGTGGTCTTCAGGCATATTACTCAGGTAACGAAATTGTTCGGATATTTTTTTAGTTTTTCTTACTCTCCTCGTGAATATTACAACCAGGGTTGTTCAATTAAACTTAAATCCTGCCTACCAGCTTCTTGAAATGTACCAAAACTACCTGTATCGTTAATTCCTATTATATTAGTTTTAAATTTAATTTATCGTACTGTATTAACAGATATCACTTTTAGAATTCCTGGAAACCTGTTTTTGTTTTATTTTTCTAACAAAAACTTAATTAATTATTAAAAAATTTGCAATGTTAAAAATCTTTCATGAAAAGAAATCCATACGCTTTGTTTTAATCATGCTACACGACAACCACAATTATTACAAAAACATGTGTGTGAGACAAAAATTGCGTATGTGTTTATGTTTTATTAGTTTTCAAAAGAGCTAAATTTGTTTGACAGACACTGAGAAGTTATGAAAATAAGCTAAGTAAACTTATTAATATTTATATTTCTTATAACTGCATTTCAATTTGTTTATAGCATTTAAAAACAATTTATTTTATGTATAATTTTAATAAATTAGTTTACATTTTAAAATTAAAGGTTTTTAAACCAAAAATTTTTACTAATTTCATTCAAGTAAAAAACAACACAAATAAAAAAACCAATCTCATCTGTCAGTGTATTTTTGTGTGACTCTCTTTGTGAAGACCACTGATGTACATACACTTGTATGAGTTAGTCGAAGTACAGTCACACAGCAGTTTCTATCATATTCTCCTTTTCTAACCATCATTACAGTTTTTGTAATTGTCATCTTATTTGGATGAAACAGAATTACAATTTATTTTTGTTTTTGCCCTCTTATTCCATTTTATCCACATTAGTCGACATCGACGACATGTACGACTGTAGACGTGGTGGTTTGAGTGCAGCGCCAGAAGCGAGCGCATTATAATTTGTATGTTCGAGCGCCAGGAAAAGTGTGATCAATTTTTTTAAAATACCTGGGGGTCGATTCTGTTTCTGTAAATAAGCAAAATGAAAAAATTTTTCACTTTTTCATAAAAAAAGCGATTTTAAATTCCAGTTTTATGAAAACTATCTGTCAAATTTTTTTCATACGATAAATTTTTTTTCGTTAACAAATAGTCGATGATATCTAACCAGTGTTATACACTTTAAACAATATTGCATTGCTTATAAATACATAAATTATTTAATAAAACTTTTCTTAAGTATTTCATTTAACATATTCACATATTTTCAAATTTATTAATTCCAAGTAAAGAATTAATTTTAGCAAAAGTTTTTAAACATTTATTGATTTACATTAAAAAGCATTTAGTCGTTTTTATAAGATGGTATTATATGCAGCACTAAGAAAACACAAACAAGGAGAACAAAAATAAAAATATTTTAGCAATTTCGTTCTTCTTCTATGCCTAATAAATTATATAGAGATATATTTTTAACATAATAGTTTCAAAGTTATCTAAAATAAATACATACTTTTTTGTTTATTTTATTGTAAATATACGTCGTAAATAATCAAGAAACGAAGAGAATGGAACAAAAGTGACAGACAGTTTTCATTACGAATTTATTTTTCATAAGTTGAATATGAATCGCTATAAATGAGGAAGCGAAGTGATAATTTGATGTGAAGTGCAAATGATAAATTTTTTTAGAGAGACGAGAGATTTGATTTTTATAGTTAAGTCTAATATATTAAAGTTTTATCAAAAATTATGTAAAGAAATTATATAAAAAATTTATATAAATAATAAAAAGTTCAGTATATTAAAATATTTAGATCCATTGTATATTAAATCGAATGAAGATATCAACTATTCTGAATTATTATCAGAGTTTGGTGGTTTTATAAATAACAGTGAAGAATTTGTTAAAGAAATGAAGTTATTGGAATCTAAGATTCACGAAAAAATCTATGAACATATCGAGCCGTAGTATGTAATTAATTTTTCCAAATTTGCGCTTATGAAAATAAATTGCCAAATAGGCTTAAGGTAGGTACTTGTAACTCCAGGCTTTCAGCATTAGTAATCCAAGTAAGGATCTTATAGAAAAATATACCATATAAAATTTCCTACATATGTATGTATGTATGTATATGAATTGTAAAAATGTCTTCTTATAAACATAAGCATTAAAATGCTTAAAAAAGAAGATTTAAAAGATACATATGTATTATATCTCTACAAATACAAAAAAATTTATGTTATAAAGGATCATAAAGGTAATTACAGGATCGCCATATAAAGGATCATAAAGGTGATTACAGGATCGCCATATAAAGGATCATAAAGGTAATTACAGGATCGCCATATAAAGGGTTATAAAAGTGTTTAAAATGTACCTATCGACATTACATTAGTGTCCTAAACGCGACTAATGTAATGGAAGCCTTGGATTGTAAAGCGAGGCTTCAGAAACTCGGCAGTCGAGCAATAAATGCCCTTTTATGAGTTAAGTAAAACACGAGAGTTCAAATGTTAAACTATAACTGAAATTTTTATTTAAAATTCAATAACTTATATACTAATTTACAAATTATCTTAAAATTATCTAAATTATTCTGCATTTCTTTCATATTACCAAAATACCTTAAGTAACATGGTGTTTGTCTTTTCATTTACATTACAAATGCATTTACTGATCGATTGACCAATCAGTATAGCTCATTATGATATTTGATACAACATAATTAGTTTTGTATCAAAAAGAATTTTGTTTTGTTTTTTGTTTATTCTTCAAATACGGTCAATTACCTGAGCAATGAAAAGTACGGTCAATTACCTAAGAAATGAATTGCCTGTACAGCAAATAAAAATAATAAAAAATAAAAATACTCATGTTACAATTCGCGGAAGGTATTTAGGTATATGTATGAAATGTGTTTGTTATATGTGTCTTAATGTTTATAAAAAATAAAAATAATATTTTAAGAATTTGTTTTTTTCTTTAGTTCTTTTTCTGTTCTTTTTTTTTAAAAAAATATTGTGTAGAAAAACCAAAATGATTATACATCACACCCTTACCCTTAAGATAAAATTTATGAGATTTTGAATAAATTTTAAATCTGAATACAAATTAATAGTTTTGGTTTTTTTTTGTATTATATAATTAATGTATTAGTTTGTTAAATTATTATAAATATAAGTATGTTCTTATTTTACTTATTCTAGTGATATATGCATATGTGTATTATTTTTATATTTATATATATATATATATTTTTTTTTAACTATTCTTTTTATACAATTTTAATGAGATATTATGAAATACTTTTTCTTTATTATTTATTTCTAATATTGAATTACAATTTTGTCTTTTTATTATTCTATATGGACCAATGTAGGGACTCTGATTTTTCTTTCTACTTTCTAATTTTACTAGTACTAAGTCTCCTACTTCAAAAGAACTTTTTATAATTTTCTTATCATATTCTAATTTTGATTTTTCTTTTGCTATATTTACTAAATTTTTAGCGTTGTCTAATGCTCTCTTAATCCTAGTCCTAAGTTCGTTAGCATAATTTTCTAAATCATAAACTTCAGTATTAGTGCATAATGCGTCTGTTGGTAAAGTTGGTAATTTGCCAAAAATTAATTGGAATGGAGAATAGTTGTTATTTACATGAGGTGTGGTATTATACGCAAATGTATAATAAGGTATCCACTTGTCCCATTCTAAATCTTCAACAAAGTTTAACATATATTCATTTAATACTCTGTGATTTCTTTCTAGTGTTCCTATAGATTGATGGTGATATGGTGCTGAGAATTTTTGATCTATATTTAATAGTTTGCATACTTCATTCATTAATTCGTTTTTGAATTCAGTGCCTCTATCTGATTTTAATACTTTAAAACAACCATATTTCAAAATAAACTGTTCTACTAGGGTTTTAGCTATATTTTTCGCTTCTTTTGTTTCTATAGGGTATGCTACAACATATTTTGTTAATTCGCACTGCATTGTTAATATATATCTATAATTATTAGAAATCCTTAATGGTCCAACTGTATCTATTTCTATTACTTCAAAACTAGTACTTGGGGTTTCTGTGATATTCATTTCTTCTTTGATGTGTTTTGTTTGCTTATTTCTTAAACATTTATCGCAATTTACTACGTAATCTCTAACCATTTTTCTCATATTTTTCCAAACATATCTTTGTTTGAGTCTTAGTACAGTCTTTCTAATGCCTAAGTGTCCTGATAATGGTGAGTTGTGAAATTCTTCAATCAATTTATTCTGTAATTTTCTATTTGTAATGTACTGCAAGGGTTTATACAAGATGATATTCAAGTTAAGATTTTTATATTTCTTAGATTTTTTCAATCTTTGGTATACCTCATCATAAATTCTTTTCATATATTCTACTGATATCAGTTTAAAAATTTCATCGTCGCTAGCTAATGCGAGATCCTTAATATTTTGCTTATGCATATAGATTATTAGCTTCTCTAGAAACAAAACGTATTTTGCAAGATCATCACTAATATTCATATGATAGCTATTATTTATATATTCAATGGTACCATTTAATTTATCATTTTTTATATTTGTATTTATACCGTTATTAATTTTAAATTTCAATTTGTGCACATTTTTAATATCTTGTAATGACGTACATTCCCATATGTTCGTATATTTTTGTTGTTGGGATATGTCTTTCTCATCTGAATTATTTTCAGTTGTTTTACCCTTTGCGTTCATTCCACGCGTAATTGCTAAGATTTTTGTTGGTTTGGTATAATCGTCTTCTATTGGAATCATGTTTTTCAGCATATCGGAATCTATCTTAATTCTAGATAATGCATCAGCATTCGTATTAATTTTTCCTTTTTTGTATACAATTTCAAAGTCATAGTCTGATAAATCAATCCGTACTCTAGTTAATTTAGAGGAAGGGTTTTTATGTGTAAAAAGTGAAACAAGAGGTCTGTGGTCAGTTACTACTATAAATCTTCTACCATGTAAATATGGTCTAAAGAATTCAATACCCCAATGTATAGCAAGTAATTCTTTTTCTATTACGGGTTCATTAATTTCGTGTTTATTTAAAGTTCTGCTAGCATAGGTTATTGGCAAATCTGTTCCTATTTCTCCCTGTGATAAGATTGCACCTAAAGCATAATTTGAAGCATCTGTCGTTAAAATGAAAGGTTTGTCAAAATCTGGATATTGTAATATTGGGGGATTAACTAATTTTTCTTTTAATATCTCAAAGGTTTGTTGACATTCATCTGTCCATTCAAATATTTTCCCTTTCTTTGTTTGATCATTCAGACATTTTGTTAATTCAGCGAAATCTTTTATGAAACGTCTATAGTAATTGCAAAATGCTACAAATCGTTTTACTTCGTCAGCATCTCTAGGTATTGGATAATCTCGAATTGCTTTGTGTTTTGCCGGGTCTGTTTTAATACCTTCTTTTGTTATCAGATGACCTAAATAAACAACTTCTGACTTTAAAAATACACATTTTTTAGCGTTTAATTTTAAATTGTATTTTGATAAACGTTCAAAGACCTGTCTTAGATTGTCATTATGATGTTTCAAACTACATCCAAAAATTATGATGTCGTCTACATATAAAAATGCTTTACTATCGAGACCTGAAAGTGCTATTGTTAACATACGTTGGAAACTATTTGATGAAATTTTAAGTCCAAAAGGTAATCTTTTAAACTGATAGTGACCGTTGGGTGTAGAAAATGCTGTTGGTTTTCTTGATTCTTTATCTAAGTTAATTTGATGAAATGAGCTTGTCATATCCAGGGTTGAAAAATATTTTGCTCTTCCTAATTTATCTAATACATCTTCAATTCTTGTAAGTGGAAATTTATCGTTAACTATTTTCTTATTCAATTGTCTAAAATCTACTACAAGTCGCCATTTCTTTTTGTCTCCATCGCTCTTCTTTGGTACAACAAGTAATGGTGAGTTGTATGGACTGGTTGAATGTTCAATAATATCATTATCAAGTAATTCTTGAACTTGCTGATCGATTTCTTCTATCTGAGTTTGTGGAAGTCTATAGTTTTTAATGTAAACTGGTGTTTTATCGGTTAAATTAAGATGTTGTGTATAGAAATTATTTGCTGTTAAAACGTCGCCTTCTAAGTGGAATATGTCTTGATAGTCTTTCAAAATTTTAATCAATTCATCCGTTGCTTTACTGTCATTATTGTCAATTTTCAACGTTTGTAATAGTTCGCTAAATCTGTCTTTATTGTCTTGTTTATTGTGATTTTGTGTTTTAGTGAGAAAAACGTATTTATTTAACGGTTCTATTTCAAATTTAATATTCTTTAATATTACATCTTCATCTGTTGTATTTAGAAATTTAACATGACTAATGCCTTTTCCTGGAACTATTGTATTTCCTACAAAAATTCCTGGCTTTAATTCTTTACTTAGAATAATGCTATCTTCTGTTAAATTTAGCTGTATTGGATATATTAATTCAGATCGTTTTTCTATTTTAATGTAGTAGTCTCTATTTATTCTAGATTTCATGGGAATTATAATTTCTGTTTCCTGTACGGTTAATGAAATCGTAAATGTTTCATAATCAATTTTGCATAAAAATGTTGTGAAAAAATCTCTTCCTAAGATTCCGTCCGTTGGTATTGGAAAATCATCATCGACTATGTGGAAATTGTGTTTTGATTCGTTATCGTATACGTTAAAATCTAATTCTGTGATTCCAATAGATTTTATCTTCTCATTCGTTATACCAGAGAATGAACATGATTGTTCTTTATCAATAAAAATATTTTCATTTAATTTACCTAATTTACATAATGAAATATCAGCCCCTGTGTCTATTAAAAATGTTAAACTAGTTTTTGTTCCTATGTCTAGTTCTATATAATTAGTAGTATTTTCAGAAATAGAAAAAATTTTATTCAATTCTGCTCCGGAGGATGAATGATTTAATTCCGATTGTTCATCTCCGGGCCCTCGGAGTTTTCCTGAACTATACGTACGTTATTTCCATTATTATTGTACTTATTATTATAATTGTTATTGTTATTATAATTGTTATCGTGGTTTCGTCCACCATCATAATTGTTGTTTTTTCTATTGTTGGGACGATTATTATCCTGGTAATTATTATTCCCATTATTATTATTATATCTATTGTTATTATTCCTATGGTTGTTGTCGTTTCTGTTATTATTAATATTTCTGTTGTTAATATTCCTATTATTATAATTATTATTATAATTATTATTCCACCTATTATTTCTACTTGAAAAATATAATATCTGATTTTCATTATTGGCAAAATCTTTCTCTAATTCTATTGCCAATTGTACTGCTTCATTCAAATCCTTAGGTTTGGAAGCAAAAATTGTTGGCTTAATGTCTGCATTAAGACCATTTTTGAATATATTTAATGCGTAGGTGTTGTTGAGGGAAATAATTGTATCTTTTTGTATACCATTGCATTGTGGTATTTCATTTATTTGCAGTTCATTTAATTCTGCAATCATTTCTAGTAGTTTTTCGTGATAAGCCTGTACCTTCATGTTCTTCTGTATAAATTTGCTCAAAGTTAGCTGTATTTGTGCTATGGTCTTTGTAGACTTGTATCTTGACTGAAGGGAACTTTTAAGATCATCGAAATTATTAATGTTGTTAGTACTTATGGCAGTCCGCACACTTGGTGTTAATTTAACATTAATGACAAAATCTATAAGTGTCACTTTTGCGTCGGCTGTCAAAGAGTTATAAATTATTTCAATTATTTTCAGAAATGAAGTTAATTCTTTATAATTTCCAGAAAATTCTGGTATGGTTTTCAAAGATACTTCTAAATTGAATGATGCCATTTTTATTATAGAATTTGAACCTGTACTTTTAGTGGTTATGTTTGAAATTTCGGTTTCTTTTCCTAATTCTTCTAGTTTCTGTTGTAATATAGTCTTTGCCTTCTCATAATATATATTGAATTTATCTATTAATTCCTTTTTTATTTCTTTACTGGAGCTAAATTCTAAAAATTGTCTCTTTATTAGTTCTACTTCCTCTAATTTCAAAACTAATGTTCTGCTAGTGTACCCTCTACTACCAGATTTTCTCAAGTTAATTATTATTTTTTCTAGACTATCTATTAATTGGTCCATTTACAATCATTCCAAATTTTTCTATTATAATTTAATTTTATTTAAACAACATTATTATTAATCTTCTTATTTACATAATTCTTATAGTAATTGCTTAACTTTGAAATACATATAATGAAAATTAAAATTGAAATTAAAATTGTTATTAGAGTTAAATGTTCATTATTTTCTTTTGGTTTCTGGGTGTTGTTGCCTACTTCGTAACTGGCAATTGCTACTAAAATCGTGTTGCTGATTTTACTCCACCAACCCATGTTTTATTTTATTTCTTGGTTTTTAATAAAGCAGTATTTTAACTACCAAAAATATCTAGTTTTTATATTAGCTGCTTTTCTTTAGTGTTCAAAAATATCTTAAAAAAATTTTTGTTTTTGAAGAGCTTTAAACAGGCTTTTTTTTTATATATATCTTTTTAATATAAATTTTAATATAATTCAATATTAATAAATTCAATATTTTTCAAAGTAAATGGAATGGAAATGTTCCAGTTATGTGGGCAGGACCAAAAATGGAAGATTCCAGATAGTTGGGCAGGATCATTTTAAAAACGGAAGATTCCAGATAGTTGGGCAGGATTATTTTAAAAATGGAAGATTCCAGTTATGTGGGCAGGATCGCCATATAAAGGATCATAAAGGTAATTACAGGATCGCCATATAAAGGATCATAAAGGTGATTACAGGATCGCCATATAAAGGATCATAAAGGTAATTACAGGATCGCCATATAAAGGGTTATAAAAGTGTTTAAAATGTACCTATCGACATTACATTAGTGTCCTAAACGCGACTAATGTAATGGAAGCCTTGGATTGTAAAGCGAGGCTTCAGAAACTCGGCAGTCGAGCAATAAATGCCCTTTTATGAGTTAAGTAAAACACGAGAGTTCAAATGTTAAACTATAACTGAAATTTTTATTTAAAATTCAATAACTTATATACTAATTTACAAATTATCTTAAAATTATCTAAATTATTCTGCATTTCTTTCATATTACCAAAATACCTTAAGTAACATGGTGTTTGTCTTTTCATTTACATTACAAATGCATTTACTGATCGATTGACCAATCAGTATAGCTCATTATGATATTTGATACAACATAATTAGTTTTGTATCAAAAAGAATTTTGTTTTGTTTTTTGTTTATTCTTCAAATACGGTCAATTACCTGAGCAATGAAAAGTACGGTCAATTACCTAAGAAATGAATTGCCTGTACAGCAAATAAAAATAATAAAAAATAAAAATACTCATGTTACAATTCGCGGAAGGTATTTAGGTATATGTATGAAATGTGTTTGTTATATGTGTCTTAATGTTTATAAAAAATAAAAATAATATTTTAAGAATTTGTTTTTTTCTTTAGTTCTTTTTCTGTTCTTTTTTTTTAAAAAAATATTGTGTAGAAAAACCAAAATGATTATACATCACAATGTACAACAATTGTTTTTTTAGTTTTAATATTTTTTTATACAAATGGTATCATGAAATTGTTTTTCTAATGTTAAATAAATGTTATTTGTTTTTGTTTTTTAACTAAATGAAATAAATATGTTGCGAAAAATTACTTAAATTTGTAATTACATATTTTAGATTTTATAAGCTTGACCCTTTTTAAGAAAAAAAATAACCTTTTTTCAAAGGTTGTGACCCTTTTCGAAATTTTTAGCGGTAACACTGAGTGTAATTCTTTTTTCTCACCAACACAACTACATTTCTACTTTTGCATAGTCCTACTTTAAGAGAAAACAAGTAATACAATGAATTAGATACGTTACATTCACTCTTTTATTGTGTTGCCCTTGTAACGAAATTACACAGATGGTGCTGAAGAACCAGCCTATTAAACCTGGATGTGTCAAAATTGTTCTGTTTTTGTTTTAATTTTTTTCTGTTTTGTTTTTTATCTTAATATATAAAAACGTTTGTGCCGGGTACGTGTTACAAAAACTCAAGAACCGCTGGACCGATTGACACCAAACTTGGACAATATATGTATAAGTTTTGTCAGGAGCCAGGTTTCTCTTAAGTTTAACAACGATAGATGGCGCTATTGTCGTAATATTTCAATTTTTTTTTACTTATGATACGATTTGGCTCAAATTCACAAAATATATTTATTAAACAAAAATAAGTATCCTTTTCTTTTATGGGCATTCAAAAATAAAAAATTGTCAATATATTAATGTTCTTAAAACAATTTGTAAAAAAATTTAAGTTTCAGTAAAAAATAATAATAATTCAAAATTCCTGAAAATCCTATTTGTTTTAAAATAATGCCGACCCGACCTAGGTGAGGAAACATTGGCAGGTACACTTGACGCGCCCGAACCGAAAGAGATCAACGAGCAAATTCTACACATGATCAACATTTATAACGGAATATCGAGCTTTCAAACCGAGTACGTGTAATTCGTGTTTAATTGGAGACAAAATAAAAATATTTCAGGGCAAAACAACGTTTGCCGGGTCAGCTAGTTATTTTATATTTAATCTTTTTAAATTATTTTTCTTTTTTTATTTTTCGTACACAATTATGATTTTTTTTTTTTGACATTTCACGAGGCAAAAGTAAAAACAAAATTCACTGGTGTTTTTGTATTGTTTTACCTTGCCACCGCCTTCATTATTTCGTCATGGTTATAGTGTCAATTGGAATCAGTATACTCATTGTGTGTAAATGCATTCAAAGCCCACAAACAGGCAAACAAACTTTTCTCTGGTACATGCATACATACTTTCATGCATATATACATATGTATATACATTTGTACTCGTAGATTTTAAATACTATTTCTATTTAATGTTATTTTTCTTTTTGTTTATAGAGAGAATGCATATCAGTACATATTGGCCAGGCTGGTGTTCAAATCGGTAATGCCTGTTGGGAACTTTATTGTTTAGAACATGGCATTCAGCCTGATGGGCAAATGCCATCAGATAAAACAATTGGTGGTGGTGACGATTCATTTAATACCTTCTTTAGTGAAACAGGTGCAGGTAAACACGTTCCACGTGCTGTTTTTGTGGATTTGGAACCAACAGTTGTTGGTAAGTAAATAATAGGTGACAAAAAATTAAAATATATAGTATGTTCGTTCTATATATTCAGTGGGAGTAAAAGTGGATGCATAATACTAAGAAATTTAATAAATTCATTTATTTTATTATTTATTCAAACATATTTCTTACATTATAAATTATGTTAAGGTTGACTTTTGCTCGAAATATAAATACAGGCTTTAACTATTGTATATGTTTTAGGATCTCTTATATGTTTTGGATATTATTGAAGCATTATTTATTAAAGAAGGTAAATTAGCCTAAAGTATGACATTTTTTCTTTTTTAATTTGCCATTAATTTTCATGAGAGAACCCACAAGTCACCATGTAAAATAACGTTATATCATTATATGTCCCCTTCAGGACCTTTATTTAGAATAAAAGCTACAATGAATGCCGTATACTATACAAATACTTTAAACGACATCATGATATCTTGTGCTGAATATGAAATGCCACTTTGATGTACATATATTTCAATAAGATAACAACCTGAAACACACATCAAAACGAGCTAAGGGTTGGTTTGAAAATAATGGCGACTAGGTTATAGGCTGGCCTACATAGTTTTTAGACTGAAATCCTATTGAAATTTTAAGACAAATTGCTAAAACGTCCCTTCGAAAATAAAATCCTTCCAATAAGGAACAGTTTTTGGAATTCTTTTAAGATGCCTGGAAGAACATTCCAATCGAAGCGTTTTAAAGATTTATGGACTCAATGCCAAAACGCTGCTGGGACATTATTAAAAATAAGGCTAATTCCACTAAGTACAGAGGTAATTAAATGGTAATTGTATAGGAATATTTTGGTTTAATTAATAAAAAAATAATTTTTTTTAGACCATAAATTTTGGTGAATCTATTTTATTGAACAGGTAAAATTAGTTTTTCTTTTAGCAATTTTATGATTTTAGGGTTTTTTTAGTTTTTTTGTTTGGGAAGTTTTGTATTTTTTTTTTTTTTATTTTATTTCATAATTGAACCAAAATTAAAACTATCAAAAGAATTAATCACGTTTTTATAGTGTGGCGCAGAATGAGCTATATGGTTTATAACTTTTTTATTTATGCGATTATTATAATATTTCTTTTATTACTTTGGAATTTTTTGCAATTAGCTTCGCCTAGTTGTCGCACTAACGATACCTATGGGGTATTCGAACATGACGACCTGATGTTGTTACCCGTTGTTGTTGTGTCTGGTTGGAATTTTCTATGTCACCTTTTCTGCAACTTTAATGATTTTCCACATCGTTGTTGAGCGGTAGTTCATTACTGACATGATGTGTTTCTTCGCTGTCGGTATGTTGTTGGTCTTGGCAGGTATAATGTTGTTGTTCTGATACATCGTTGTTGATGAATGCAGTCTCTAGACGATCGATTGATATTTTTGCTTCTCGTTGATTAATTTTGACGACATAATATTTTTAAACGGTCCTTCATAGCTAGGTTCCAAAAGAGTTCGTACCCGGTCAACTCTAACAAATACAAACTTGCAGTCCTTCGAGGCGAGGTGTACAAAGTGTTGTCTACTACCATGTCGTTGTGGTTTCGTTATTTTTAAATGGTACTAGGAATCCACCAGGTATTCTCAAAGGAGATCCAAAGACCATTTCTGCAGGACATAATCCGATGTCGCTATTGACGGTTGTGCGCATAATGAGCAATATTAAAGGAAGGGCTGCACTCCAATTTATTGGATCTGAACATTTTATAGAGGCTTTCAACGTTCGATACCATCGCTCTACGATACCATTTGACTGCGGATGATACGGTGTGGTTCGAAAATGTCTAATTCTTTAATAATAGCCGACTCGAATTGGCGTCCAAAGTCGGTGTTTATACGTAGAGGGATACCATAAACAGACATCCAAACGTTTATTAGTGCGTTTGCAATATTTTGTGCTGTTATTTCAGTCATTGGGATCGCGGCTGGCCATCTTGAATATCGGTCGATGCCAGAGTAGGAAAATAAACAAAACGAAACTTTGATCTCATTTTGTTTTGTTTTTTACAATGAGTAAAACAACACAGCTACTCTACTTATTACCTAGGTGTTGCTGTGTGTGTAGAATATTTCATGTTAATGGACGTGCCGGTGGTTGAATTTCCGGCATGTGATGTAGTTGGTTTTTCGTCGTTATCACCCTTCATCATAACCTCGTAACAAAAAAACAAAAATTTTCAGCTTCTCCGTCAGGGTTCACCAATTTATAGCGTGTTATTTTAATATTTATTTATTAAAAAATAATTTTATATTTTAAAAATTATAAGTAGGCTTTATACAATATATGTATTAAAATGTTTCTTTATGACCGGCTTCTATTCACATGAAAAACAGAAAAAAGAATGGCTGACGCAATACACAAAATGTCGTGTTAGTAAACGTTAAAACATATATGACTAGTGTGAGTAAACGTCAAAATGTTCTCTGATAAGGATCAAAACTGCAATGTTACTCCACAGTGGTTTAAATATTTAGTTATGAATCAACCTGTTTTCTTTTTTACTTGTTACAGAACAGTTTAAACAAAATTTAGAAATAATAAAATAAATATATTTCTTAGTAGTATGCATCAACTAAAGTAGCATTCAATACATATTCTATAAACATATATATTAATTAGATGAAGTACGAACTGGAACATATCGTCAACTTTTCCATCCTGAGCAACTGATCACTGGCAAGGAAGATGCTGCCAATAATTATGCTCGTGGTCATTATACAATTGGGAAAGAAATTGTCGACTTAGTACTTGATCGAATTAGGAAACTAGCAGATCAATGTACCGGCCTACAGGGGTTTCTTGTGTTCCATTCATTTGGTGGTGGAACTGGAAGCGGCTTTACTTCCTTGCTTATGGAACGTCTTTCAGTAGACTATGGCAAAAAGTCAAAATTGGAATTTTCAATTTATCCAGCTCCTCAGGTATGTATTGTATACGAATATTATTTGTACATCATAACCAATTCAACCAAAATTTCGTTTCTGTCCTTTTCATGTTACTATCATTCTTTGCTTATGAAATGAAAAAGGATTTAAAGCCGACTAAAAAAATTTGAAAAAATATTTGTATTCAATAAATTTGTTACAGATGTCTAGTCGTAATACATATGTATCATTAATTTATTCTTAGCTTAAATTAACTTAATTAGTTTCTCTGAAATTTCTTGATACGAGTAAAACAACCGTTATTTTCGAATCTGGTAATACTTATGTCATTACATTCTGTCACAAAATTCAGTATATTATCTCGACTGAGCGAAATGAGCAACGATTTACACTTAAGCAGCGTTGGGATTTATTAAAAATTTATTTTCAAAACAAAGACCATTGGTCGGAAACAGTGTTACCGTTGGTCGACTAAAGTCGCAATTTGCAACTTTTTTTGCGCTCAGCGACTTTTTGTGCGACTTTTGAAAAGCCACTTAATTTTGCCACTTTTCCTAAGCTTATACGACTTTTTTCCCTTTTTTTATTTTAGCACTAGCTTAAACCCGGAGTGCTTCGCTACGTCTACCACTATCATTTGTCCACATTTTTCGACTGATGATTTTTAGTGACTACGGAGTAATTCAGGCCAAATTCAAAAACTTTAACTCTTACTGATTTCAAGATATACTGAACTCAATAGTTATTTGTCTGGATGCTACCACGTTTACTTGTCCGCCCTTTCTGCTACTGATAACTTTTAATGACTACGAAATCAATCACACCAAATTCAGAAACTTTAGCGCCAACACTTCTAAAGATACGTATGTATAAAGAAATCAATTTTTAACTTGTATGGGAGATGTCACGCCCACTTTCTGACTAATGATTTGCCTTGCCCATGAAGTCATTCAGACACAATTCCGAAGCTTTAGCTTTAACCGTTCTGAAGATATACAAAAATCAGTATTTAGAGATAAATAGAAGATGTGGGCGTAAAAGTAGGCGTGGATTATTGCAAATATTTGAAAGAAGAATTAGTCAAATCTCTGGAGCTGTTTTCTGATTTTAGTTAAATCAATAAAAGTGGGCGGGGCAAAATTTTTACATAAAAACCTAAGTTTGATCAGGACGATCATTAGAAAGAAAAAATCGTCAAAATCGGTCCAGCCGATCTCAACTGATGCCATGTTTCCAATATTTTACTTAAAACATAGAAAATATTAAAGATATATGTATATATAGGCCATGAAGCTGAAGCAACAATAAATTCTGATAAAATACATATATGATACATATTGCATAGCAATTAAACAAAATATTTTAAAGTTTTATTTAAAAACTCTGCGACGAAATATTGTTGTACATTGATATTAGTGATAAGACACTTTGTGCCTTAAGGTTTTTTCAACCAATTTCTTTTACTTACAATGAAAATATATAATTGCATAGATCTTATATCACAATTTAATTATATGTATTATTAGTAATCCAGAGGCTGTTATTAGTGAATATAAATTACTAGAAGGTAAAACAAATGACAAATCATATGACCACATTTTTTGTGAAAGTTTTTGGTACACAATAGGTAGTATAAAAATTTATTAAATGAACCATTCTACCTGAACTTATACGAACTGGTTACGCATGTATTAACTTTGCCTCACGTAGTCAATGGACTGAACGCGTTTTTTCAAATTAAGTTTAATAAAAAATAATTTAACAAATAAATTGAAGGTAGGAACTTGTAACTCAGTGTCATCGGCACTAAATTTACTTGATTAAGAAATCGAAAATTAGAGTCCTAGTAATGACCTTGTGGAAAATTACAGAAGAGAAGTTTCTAAAAAGTAGAATTTTAATAAAATACATCTGGTTTTGCTTTAATACATTGTAGGTATATGTTATAATTATATTATGACAGTCTAATTCATAATAACTCCTTAATTTATGTTTAATCCATACATTAGTTATGAGACGTTATCTGCCTTATAAGTTTAAAATATAAAGTCGTATTCATAAATCTTTCATAAGAGCAAATTAACTAATGTCATGCTGGCAATACCATGTTGTTATTTCAGCATAGTGATGCACAATAAAAGCTATCGGTTACTTCGGTAATTTTTTAATATTCATAAAAATAATGTATGGGTAATACATTGTGATTAAAGTAATATTTACTGCTGTTAAAAAATAACTAAAACAAACTACATACATAACTGGCCTTTACAACCCTGTGTCAGGATTACGGCCTAGCTTCTCGCAGCACTCATGTTGTGTGTGTAAAATTTTATCCATGAGTACAGGGACTCCGAACGACAGACTTGAGAAGCTTTTTCATGGCAATTAATTACTCTCAGAGCTTTTGCCAGAAGACTGCTGAGAGGTAGTCGCCGAAAGAAATATTTTTTTATATTTCTTGTTTTTTTTAAGATGCCGGAGCTGGATGTCGAACCCAGGGCTCATGTCTTAGTAAGCCAACACACTAACCACTAGGCCACGGCGACTACACTACACTAAAACAAACTGAAAAATTAAAAAAAAATTTCCTTTGAAGCACATTTTTTTAATTCATGTATAAAGTAATATTCTGTTTAAATTTTTTTTATACCAAAATTTGGTAAAATGGAATTGTAAACTGGAGAGAAAGAGAGATTTACATTCGTAATTTCTACAGGCACTGATGACAGAGCTTATAAAGGAAAGAGATGGCATATGTAATACAAAATAAAAACAGTTTTTTGGCCATTTAGAAATTTAATTTTGTACAGAGATTGCAATCATTTGTTATTATACGAAAATTTTTAATTATGTGAATTTAAATATGTACATGTGTACCTATAATTGCAATTATATTAGTTGTATTTATTGTAATACTATATTATTCCACTTTTATTTATACAATATCCAATCCAACTCACAAATGTCGTCTTATTGTACGGTTAAAGTAGGTAGAAACCTACAATAAAAATTTCTCATTTATTAATGGTTTATGAGAGCGTTATGACGCTGTTTGTTGTTCATGAATACAAAATTAGGAGATCTTGCTTATAAGGCTCTTATAAGAACATATTATCTCATTATGAATAAGACTGTAAAGGCCTATTTAGCCAAACGTAAACCCGTAAATGTAGTCGTGTCAGCTGATCGTTGTTGTTATATGAAAAGCTATACAAGTGGTTACTTGAGCGTAGAGTAATGTAAACGTAACGTAGCAACCTATTGAAAATAGAATTCTACGTTACTTTACGTGACATTTGCCAAGCAGTGTTGGGCTATTTGTAATTGGAACAATATGGGAGAAATTTTACTCTTTATTTTTTTGGTACTTACATTTTTTGGTACATACATATATATTAAATAAATATAGTGTTTCAACATATATATAACATATACGTAAAATAGTAGTCGCCGTGGTCTAGTGGTTAGTGTGTTGGCTTACTAAGACATGAGCCCTGGGTTCGACACCCAGCTCTGACATCTTAAAAAAAAATAAATACGAAAAAAAATATTTCTTTCGGCGACTACCTCTCAGCAGTCTTCTGGCAAAAGCTCTGAGAGTAACTAATTGGCATGAACAAGCTACTCAAGTCTGTCGTTCGGAGTCGACATTAAACTGTAGGTCCCGGTACTCATGGATAAAAATTGACACACACAACATGAGTGCTGCGAGAAGCTAGGCCGTAATCCCGACACAGGGTTGTAAAGGCCAGTTATGTATGTATGTATGTATGTATGTAAGTATGTGCAGGGTGGGCCATTTAAATTTGGAAATGCAATAAAACAAAAACGGCTTGAAATTTTGCCAAATTTATTTTTGTTCTTGAAAAGTATAATTGAAATGGAATATCCAATCAATCGGACCAATTTTCGAAAAAAAAACGAAAAACAAAAACAGCTGACACCATTTTACGTTTGTATAAGTGCAACTACATTTACGTTTACTCTACATTTACATTACCAAACATTTACGAATTCTACGTTTGGCTAAATAGGCCTTAAGAGTATATATTATAAAAATTTGATTTTGACATTGTAAATGAATTGATATTTATTTCTTAAAACTATTGAATTACTTTTGTTTTTGTACTATGAATTTTTGTTTAAATAAAAATGTTAAAAAAATTGTGCGACCTTTTTTTAAAAAAATCCTCCTTTTATGCCACTTTTTTTGTTTTAATCATCTCTTTGGGCCGCTATTTGAAAAATTCCAGCGGTAACGCTGGTCGGAAATTGCTCGAAAATGTCGTACGAAAAACAAGCTTTATTGTTTGTGCGCCAACACATGAGCGTGCTGTACACCCGAAAATAACGAAGCTGTGACAGAGAGTGTGCTTAAGGATAAATCAAAGTCGACTCTACATCGTTCTCAAGAATTGGAAATGTTTCGAAAATTGGTCCGATTGATTGGATATTCCATTTCAATTATACTTTTCAAGAACAAAAATAAATTTGGCAAAATTTCAAGCCGTTTTTGTTTTATTGCATTTCCAAATTTAAATGGCCCACCCTGCACATACTTACACAACGAGATTTAATTGAACTTTGTTTTTCAGAATGTTTAGTTCTAATCAATAATTAAATGGGAAATATGTCTAACCACAAATTGTTGTTTTTGTAAGAAAGGACTACCTTGTATAAATATATAAAGATGTCAAATATATAAATATATAAAGATGTCAAACTGCCATACAATGAACTGCTAATGCCAAGTTTTAGTGATGGCAGTTGAGCTACTGCCACTTACAAAAACAAAACTAAAAGAGAGATTATTCTTCTTAGAGAACTTAATAGGCTTTTCACACCTGAGTACATTTTGTAGGATTGCATGGAAGATGTTGAAAATGTGAAACATGCGTTCACATTAGCAACATCTAACATCAATTCAGCTGCAAAAAAAAAGATGCATGTAAAAGATTATTAATAAAAATAGGACTAGGAAATGAATTTAAACATAAAAGAAATAAAATAAATATGTTGGTTCAAAGGACACAATTATAGTTTTTTCTTTAAAAATAAATTATTAATAAAATAAAATAAATAAACATACATACATACATAAATATGTACGTATTTATTTCTACAAAGTGTCTTGTCAATAAAAAAATGTTTTGGTTTTTTTAAATGTATGCATTTTTTTTTAGCTGAAAAGAAAACGAAATTTTTTATAAAAAGAATATTAAAAAAAACAATTCACTTTTAACAAGAACTGGACATAAATAAAAAAAAAATAGTCATTTGCCAAAATTTAAAAGAAATACACAATATTTTATACTAAATGTATTTTCATTAGTAATGACACAAAAATAATCGATTTTTCGATATTTATTCTAGTGATGACACTCAAATTTAAGAGAGATGTTGAGTGGAACAAAATGATTTAGGAACATTTCGTGGAGATGTTGAATTTTAGCCCTGTATAATTCTTATGGGAAAATTTCAACATTTTCGCAAATTGATGGTAGATGTTAGATGTTGACAAGTCTGAAAAGCCTATAAGGCGGATTCACCCATAAGTTTCTGAAACATTTTTTGTGCAAACGAATATTTTGTTTACTAAGAGTTTTCTCCACCACGATTCACCCATTTCAGGAATTTTGTTCGTAAAATCAGTGCTGCCATATTCCATTAAAAATGACATAAATATACACTGGTGCATATTTTTATAACCGCACATTGATATACATATGTGCATAACGAAATAGAAAGTTAATTATATTTGTGTCAAATTAAGCAAATAAAAAGCTAATAATATTCGAATTTATAACTAAAGTAAATAAAGAATTAATAGTATTTGCGACGAATTATTTAGCAAGAATAAAAAAATTTTTTATTTAATGTGGTTCGGACCAGTGTTGCCGTTTTGGTATTTTAAACCAAAATTGGTTACTTTTTTTTCAATGTGTACATGTGGACTTTTTTCTTATTTTGGTTATTTTTTTCTCAAAGAAAAAATTAAATATTTATAGGAATACTCGAAGTATTAATAAATATAAATCCTCTTCAACAAACATATATATTTCCTTTAATGTTTATTATTAGAATATACATATGGTATCATAAAGTTAAAGACAATTGTAGATGTAAAAAATAAAACAGATGTAAAACTGTGATTATTTATTGGTTAAAGACACAATATATAACTATGTTGGTACACCTCTGTGATACTTTTTTGACTAGCGTAGTATCCGTATAATCGACTAATGAAAGGAAAACTGCTTAGAAATGTAATATTCTGATTAAAATGTCCACTTGCTCAAAATGTTCAAATGTGATTAAAACATATAGTTTCTATTTAATAAGTATAGCATATTTTAAAGGAATACTAAATATAGTACATGTGCTATACATATATGAAATGGTTGTTTATATTCTCGGGAAGCGTCGTCATCCACAAATAGTTCTTGATACGTATTTTACAATGGTTTGTTAATGTCAGACTGAAGTCCAGCACAATTCTTAAAACCATTGATACAGTTCCTTTAAAACATATTACAATACAATATGTGATCAAGGTAGGTCAAGTGGCCAGTTAATCAAAAAAACGTGATCAACCACAATTAGCACAAGGTGCCGTTTTGAACCCCAATACATATTTTAATTTAATCTGAAACATGTAGCATTATTTTTTGTTGAAATTTTTTACACATTCTAGTAAACTAATTGATCAATTTTGATAAATTTAAATGTGAACGTTAAACTGAAAAACAGCAAAAAATTGTTTTACGAATGGTTTTAATATTTTTGGTTACTTTTTTTCCAATTTGGTTACTTTTTTATTAAAGTTTGGTTACAAAATAATAAAGGCTTAGCAACACTGGTTCGGACCAAATTTAAAATTAATTTAAATCAAGCTGAAAGCACTTCGCACAAAATCATTTCTCTCGCTCTCTGAGAGAAACGTCAAACTACTTATAAAAAAATTTGGTCCGAACCAAAAATGTTTCAGAAACTCATGGGTGAATCCGCCTTTATTGTTGCACACATGGAATTATGTTGATTTGAACCGAATTATAATGTTATCTTTGAAGAAAATGCTTTTATAAGTATGTATACTTACAACATGTGAAATTATGTTATAAATGTTGTGTTAAATGTTAAATATAATGTTAAACATACTCATTTTTCTTTTTTGTAACCCTACACTCTGGAACCCCATGCGACTAATTGTATGATTTTCTTAAGGCGCTTAATTAAAGGTTAATGTGTGGATGTGTAAAACAGCTATTCGGGAATACTTGTTTGACAATTCACCATTTTTGTTACCTATAGCTTTTCGTGTCTTTTTTATATTTATTTTAAAACTTAAATGTTTGCAAAATGTTTTTAATATGAACATGATAAAATTATAAGTTTATTCATAAAAGCGGAATTACAGGTGCTTTAGAATTGTAGATAGTGAAACAAATATTTCCGAATAGCTACTATTATTTTATTTTTATTGGGGGAAATTAATTTATTAGTCATAATGTAATAGATAATATAATATATTATAAATACATTAATAATAGAATGCATTAAAAATAATGCATCATAGAATTTATTCCTTCAAATTATTAATAAATAATTACTTTATGCATTACAAATAATGCATTCTAATACTTATTACAGGGGGACAGTAAAAGAATTTATTACTTTCGTATGACATGATCTGTGTTAAGGGTAATCGTTTCCGTAATCAATAGATTATACATTCCTTGTATTACCTCCTCGATTCTTATTGATTACCATTTCCCGCTGGGATGATTAACATTCGCTAAAAATGAGAATTAGTTTTTTTTCTGCTCACCACCTCCCCCGCTTCTAAAGATATACAAAATTTTTTTCAAACAAAAATGTAGGGACATCTTTATATATTTATAGTCTTTGGTATGGTTGTACTATGATGTACAATGTTCATACAAACATATCTATGTATCTACATACTTATATGAATATAAATGTATGATAATAATTTATTGATTTATTTGCTTAAACTTTTATATAATTAAAAATTTGTTTCATCAACCCACTCTACTTGTAACTTTAATTAAGCATTTTCATTAAGTTTTTTAATAATTGTGTCAGTTTAATTAATTAATTATTTACTTATTAGGTTTCAACTGCTGTCGTTGAGCCATACAATTCAATCTTAACAACCCACACAACACTTGAACACTCCGATTGTGCTTTTATGGTAGACAATGAAGCTATTTATGACATCTGTCGCCGCAACTTAGATATTGAACGCCCTACATACACGAATTTAAATCGTTTAATTGGACAAATAGTCTCATCAATTACAGCATCTTTACGTTTCGATGGTGCTCTTAACGTAGACTTAACTGAGTTTCAGACAAACTTAGTTCCTTATCCTCGCATTCATTTCCCATTGGCTACGTATGCTCCAGTTATTTCGGCCGAAAAGGCATATCACGAGCAATTGACTGTGGCCGAAATAACAAACGCATGCTTTGAGCCAGCAAATCAAATGGTTAAGTGTGATCCACGTCATGGCAAATACATGGCTTGCTGTATGTTGTATCGTGGAGATGTTGTACCAAAAGATGTCAATGCAGCAATTGCTACTATTAAAACTAAACGTTCGATTCAATTTGTTGATTGGTGTCCAACTGGATTTAAAGTTGGCATTAACTATCAACCACCTACTGTTGTGCCTGGTGGAGATCTAGCCAAGGTACAACGTGCTGTCTGTATGTTGTCCAATACCACTGCTATTGCCGAGGCATGGGCACGTTTAGATCATAAATTTGATTTGATGTATGCAAAGCGTGCATTTGTTCATTGGTACGTTGGTGAAGGTATGGAAGAAGGTGAGTTTTCAGAAGCGCGTGAAGATTTGGCTGCCTTAGAAAAGGATTATGAGGAAGTAGGTATTGATTCTGCTGAAGGTGAAGCAGGTGAAGGTGATGAATATTGAATTGTGACAAACAACTAATTTATTCATGTATGTATACATAAATATATATGTATGTATATAAATAAACATGTCAATAAATTTTTAAATGATATGATTGCATATGATTGATTTACGAATACGTGGACTTTTGAAATCATCAATTTACAAAATCAAGCACCTTAATAGCGTTTCCGTTTGCTATCACTTCTGCAATTTCTATTAATAATGAATTTACCAAAAAATTTTTATATACTTATAATATGTACTATTAAATATACATACGTACTATGTATTTTTTTTTTATATAAAATACACAGCAATACCAGAATTTCTTAAAATAAATGCTTTTTTAATGAACTAAAACTTAAAACACTTTTTGTACATTTTTACTTTAAATTTCAATAGTTACATACATACACAGATATATTTCGTACGTAAGTAGATACACATATACAATGGTCAAATATAATGGCCATGGAGTTGGGTAAATATAAGGGTTTGTTTTTGTTTACAGTTTAAAGCCTAATTAGTCTTTGCATTTCTTTGTCGTTCCGTACCTATAAACTACATTATTATTGCGCACTTTATTGTGCTTAAAATTGTCCTTTTGCTCTACACTTTCAATAAGTTGCACAACATTAAAAAAATGTATATTGAGCAAATTTTCTTACAAAAGGTCTATTTTTTTACTCTACATTGGGCGCCCGCTGGATCCCAATTTTACCAAAAAGCGTTCCAGTACACAAAATTTGGACTAAAGAGATTTTGAAAAAATAACATTCTTCTTTTTCATGCACTAAACAGTAATTTGGTAAATTGGGTAAATTGCCAAACTATCAGCTGTTTCAAAGGTAAACAATAGCAAAACAAAAATTATATTTTTTTAGAATAGACATTTTTTGTAAAAATATTAAGAAGGATTGAAAAAGTTGTGCTGGACAAATAATAATTAATAAAAAACTAACATTTATTTAAACACATACATATGTGTTTATTTTATTTTCTATTGTTAGTAGTATTAACAAAATGTCGGACGAAGCTCTTGGACACTTCCAGTTAATCAAGTGATGATGATCACATTTTAGACATTATCGAGCATGATTTTGACTTGGAAGCATAACTAAATGTTTTTCAAAGTTTTAAAGTCCACAAAAGGAACAGCATTCCAAATTATTTGCAGAAGGTTGTTCCTTTATACAGTAAGCAAGAGTTTCGACAACACTTTAGTATCTCTTGTGACTTAAGGCCCAACCACAATATGCATGAATCAGCTTAAGCCAACTTAAGCAACTGTGCGAATACATGTAAAGCTTATGTAACAAACTATAATGTACTTAATCCAACTTTTCGTCAAGTTTCGTCAAATTTCATTTGCTTAGTCTATGTCCACACTCGGCGAGAAGAGTTGGGCAATTCTTCAACAATTCTCTTTTAAACTTGTCTTCGTGTCCACACTCGAAGAGTTTAGTTGCCCAACTTTTTGTTGTTGTTCAGCAATTTTTGTGTTTTCTTTTGCTTGTTTTTCTTACAATTTGACATTTATGCCGTGTTGCCACAGAAATACTTACAAATTACACAAAATTTTATAGATTGCCCAAAATATATTTCATACATAGAATATAATGCTTTTTATTTTTGTATATCATTTTAATATATGAATAAATATTAGTGTATTTATAAATTTCCCTGTAGGAGACAAAACCTTAAAGTTATTACTAGAGCTATTGGAACAGCCCAAAACAATATTAAAGTATTTATAGTTGAATACTAGTGCTAATGATAACTAGTACTTGAAATAGTTCGGGAGCACCGCTTAAATTTTGAAGAAGTTTAGAGGATAAGACATATTTTATATTTTTATAATTTATCCTAAAATTAAGGTATGTTACATATAAAATAAGCTGCAAATAATGAAAATCAGTTGATATAAACAAAATATTTTCTTTTAATGTAATGCTACACAATAAAATTTTCTATTAATGAAAAATAATAATGTTAAGTGCTGAAGACTCGGGTTCGAGCCCCAGGGAAGGTGTGATCAATTTAATTTTGTTTTTATCAGAAAACGCTTTAATTAGATCAAAGTTAACCGCAATGAATATTTTTTGGTAATTAAAGAAGAAATGATGTCCGTGAAGGAATAGTACACTAGCCAAACTGAACAATTGTTCTCGACTCCAGCTACGGTAGTCTCATCAGAGTTCTTTGTGTCCTGTGCATATTCAAGACCAAACATCAACTATTTAACTCACACTTTTCTGGAAATCGCATACCGAAATTATTACCGTATGTACATACACCTGTATGAGTTAGTCGAAGTAAAGTCACACAACAGTTTCTATCATATTCTCCTTTTCTTACCATCATTGCTGTTCTTGTAATTGTCATCTTATTTGGATGAAACAGAATTACAAATTTATTTTGTTTTTGCCCTTTATTCCAACTTATCAACATTAGTCGACATGAATAATATGTACAACGGTGGTCGTGGTGGTTAGAGCGCAGCGCCATAGCCGGGCGCAATTTATGTTAAGTGCTGAAGACTCGGGTTCGAGCCCCAGGGAAGGTGTGATCAATTTAATTTTGTTTTTATCAGAAAACGCTTTAATTAGATCAAAGTTAACCGCAATGAATATTTTTTGGTAATTAAAGAAGAAATGATGTCCGTGAAGGAATAGTACACTAGCCAAACTGAACAATTGTTCTCGACTCCAGCTACGGTAGTCTCATCAGAGTTCTTTGTGTCCTGTGCATATTCAAGAACAAACATCAACTATTTAACTCACACTTTTCTGGAAATCGCATAACGATTTTATTACCGTATGTACATACACCTGTATGAGTTAGTCGAAGTAAAGTCACACAACAGTTTCTATCATATTCTCCTTTTCTTACCATCATTGCTGTTCTTGTAATTGTCATCTTATTTGGATGAAACAGAATTACAAATTTATTTTGTTTTTGCCCTTTATTCCAACTTATCAACATTAGTCGACATGAATAATATGTACAACGGTGGTCGTGGTGGTTAGAGCGCAGCGCCATAGCCGGGCGCAATTTATGTTAAGTGCTGAAGACTCGGATTTGAGCCCCAGGAAAGGTGTGATCAATTTAATTTTGTTTTTATCAGAAAACAGATTTTATCAGATGACAATTATAAGAACAGCAATGATGGTAAGAAAAGGAGAATATGATAGAAACTGTTGTGTGACTTTACTTCGAATAACTCATACAGGTGTATGTACATACGGTAATAATTTCGTTATGCGATTTCCAGAAAAGTGTGAGTTAAATAGTTGATGTTTGGTCTTGAATATGCACAGGACACAAAGAACTCTGATGAGACTACCGTAGCTGGAGTCGAGAACAATTGTTCAGTTTGGCTAGTGTACTATTCCTTCACGGACATCATTTCTTCTTTAATTACCAAAAAATATTCATTGCGGTTAACTTTGATCTAATTAAAGCGTTTTCTGATAAAAATAAAAAAAATAAAGAAAAAAAATAATAATGTTTCTCTTCCCTTCTCCTATAATGATAGCATATTTTAACCAAATACCTTTTGAGATACAAAATGAATGTCTTTTAACAGCTAGATTATGTATTCACGTATTATGTGTCGATTAGACATTTAGCAGTTTAACAGTCATATACAAAATAACAAAGTAAATTTGCAGTCTTCATTTTCCATTAGAATTTTGATTTAAAATCTATTTTAATTTTTTTGCATATGGGCAGAAGAATTTACATTTCATTCTGATTCTTAATATTTAAAAAAGCATATAGTCCCCACTGAAAGATAATTTACTTATAGTTTAATAATTTCCTAAAATGTTTGCTTTAGCTCACCAGTGGACATATTTTAAAATTGGTATAAATTTTGATAGTCAGCTTGAAAATATTTAAATGTTTTACTATTAATGCGTAAATAATTTTTTTGTTTTTGTTTTTTTTTTATTATTATTCATTCCTTTATATTATTAGCATATCAAATTTTGATTGCCTCAGCATCACATAGTCATTATTGAGGCGAGCCGGTAAAATATTTACAGCTTTGAATTACACATGTACAGTATATAATTGGGATATTCAAACGGGGTCCTATCAAGTCATATTGTCATAATACCATACAATTTTAAAATAAGTAGTTTAAAAAATTTGTTGTTGGTCTTTGAATAAAAAAGTCATAAAACAATAATACTTTTCAACCTATGTTTACCATTTTGTCATAAATTGAAAAATAAAAAATAACAAAATAATAAAATTAAAAATAATATACTAAACTATGACGGGTTGTTTACAGCAACCATATTTTTTCGTTTTATGATATACATATGACTTTAAAACGAGCATTTGAATACCCCAAATATTTTATTTTAAGATATTTAATTCTATATATTTATATAATTTACAAAAGAAAGGAAATAAATAAAAGAAGTAAAAAAATAGTAATATATACACACAAAATTTAATTATTAATTTATAGGATATTGTATACGATTGCTGTAAATCATATGAAAAGAGTTTCTAAGTCTTGAAGCAAATATTCCTTTATCCTTTTCTTGAAAATTGAAATTCTTTTTATATTTTTAATATCTTGAGGGAGATTATTAAATTTCATACTATCCATTGAACGCGTTGCTTCGTAGTTTCTAACCGACATCTTGCTATCATAAGATTCATATTGTTTCTGGTATTGAATAATTTTTGATTTCTATGAAATGAAATTGTATGGTGACCAATTATGGGCTGCTTAAAAACATTAAGAATTGAATTAATTTATTATAAATAATTTAATTGAAATAATGATGAGACAAAGTTATATAAAAAATTTATGATCTCAAAATATTTAAAGAAAAAGTGTTCTCTTCCATTTTTGTGTAATTACACATAAACTGGCAACGCTGCACTTATTAAAAAGAAAAAACATAAGAAAAACGAACGCTGCGATTGTACGAAAAAGACGTGTACACCAGAAAGCGAAAAAAAATATGAAAGGAAATGTCAAATAATCAACTACAAAGAAATAAACGAATGAGGGAATATAAAGAATCGCCGAGAACGGGCAAGTAATTTTCTTCTTTTGTTCCCCTCACCGTAATCGTCTACAAACTACAAAAGTTGCCGACTCGCCTCGCCGAGTGTGGACATACACTTAAGCAAAGTACCAAACTGAACGCATATTCCGTACGGAAACAGCTATTCTAAAATAAAAAATTAAAATATTGTAATTGAAATGAAAAAAATTTTTAAATGGATTAGAGATCAACATTAGCCTTTAAATTTAATTTGAAAAAGCACCAGAGGATTTCTAACAAGAGAAGCCCAATTTATTTTAACATAAATTTTAAAGAAAAAGCTTGAAAACAAATGGCAGAAATCTGTCGCAAAAGTGGTGTGTGCATATGGATATGTATGTTTGTTTATTGGTTTTTATCATTTCTAGAATTAAAAGACAGTCCTTTTATTATATTATATGCTTTGCACATAATATTTCTGGAGTATACTTCATATGTTGTAGGTAATTTTTTTTCAATATTTTATTATAATATTTGCCAAATTTTGTATTTTTGTGTGCAAATTTAATAGAATAAACAAATACGGGGCTGTAATTTTGGGTACTTTTTAACTAGAAATACTCGCAAAAAAACAAAATATTACACAAATGTGCAACAATGGTTACATTTATCTTAAGTTTATGTACATAAGTACATTATGGCCAATTAAAAGTTTTCCTTAATATTTGACAGTTGCTTAAGCTAAGTCATGCACATTTTGGTTGGACCTTTACCGCTAAACAGTTAGCGACTCCTTTATTATTATTTATATACTAGCTGGTGTGGTTTTTGAGAAAATACACAATATTTTTAATTTTTGCACTCTCGGCATAAATGTATGTACAAAAGAGTTGCTTTGATCCATGTGAGAAAACTGGGAATCAACGATTTTATCTTGAATTTATGTGATCCACATTCTTGTTCTTTGCAGCTAACATTGCTCTTTCACTCAGCCAATCGTAGTTCTTATGGTTAGCAATTATATTAGGAAACACCAACCAATCGTAGTTCTTATGGTTAGCAATTATATTAGGAAACACTTTGTTGATGAGCTCCTCTTTCGTTGAGACGAAATTACAAAAATTCGGAGGAAAGGATATCAATCCATTCGATGCGTCGACAGGAATACGACCATTACCAATGGTTAGCAGTTGATTGGAGAATACTTCGGAAAATGGATCGTTTTGCAATGCAACTCGCATGTTTGTCGTCAGCTGAAGTTTCTTCACATAACGCCACAATGTCGATGATTTGAGGCAAGCATTGATCTCATCGGCTGCGGTCGATTGTGGTAATACTGGTAGTGTTTGATGGAAATCACCTGAGAGTAAAATCAACGCACCTCCAAAATATCTTGCGTCATTACGCAGATCTTACATGGTGCGATTCAGAGCTTCTAACGCACGTTTAAACTACATTGTGCATTCGTCCCAGATAATTATTTTGCTTGCTATCAAAACTTTAGTCATTGCTGAATGTATCGTTATGTTACATATTCCTGGTGCCTCAACCGCTTGAAGGTTTAATGGCAATTTCAATGCCGAATGAGCCGATCTACAACCTATTCCAGAAGAAGCAGCTGCTATGGCAATTTCTGACCTTGCACGAACTGTAGCCAGAATCAGTGATATGAGGAATGTCTTGCCAGTGCCACCAGACGCATCAAGGAAAAACATGCCAGTATTTCCACCATCAATTGTGTTCATCACCGTATCGTACACTTCTTTTTGTTGGGGATTTAGTAAAAGTACATTAGTTCGAACCAAATCGCTTAATGCATTTGTGTCGTATTCATATTCACGCTGAAATTCTCGTTCGAAAGCGTCATTTGGTCGACGATCTGGCGATGGCATTCCTAATCTTGCTAACAGACTGCCGCATATAAGGTAACACATGTCTTCGATCAAAATCAAAGCCTGGTTGTGCATCTCTTCATTCATCTCAAAATGGGGATTTTCTGAAAGTAAACGAACTCGATGCAGAATGTCTTCTGACATGTTATCCTTGTACTTATCCCACAATTCACGTGGATTTGATGGAAAACATGTAGCAATAATGATCGCAAATAATGTGCATATTTGACTTGGAGATGCAGAAACAGTTGCTTCAGCCGTTGTCATGTCCAGTGTTGCCAAAACTTTAAAAAATATTCCACCAGATTGCACTTAAAAAACCGCCAAAAATCACTAAATCCTTAAATAAAACCGCTGTTTTAAACCGCTAAATTTTCATTTAAAAATTAATTCAACAAAACTGTTTTAAAAAAGAAAAATAACTTTTAGTAAAAATGTCACATATTCTGTTTTTGATTTTAAATTTTATTTATTTTTATGTAAAAGCTACTTTATAAATTAATTATTTACTTACACCTAACCATTCAAAATTATCATTTGGAGAACAATATAAGTATTTCTGAGCTAGCATACTAAATTTAAAGTTTTCTGAAACCTCATATTAATAGCAGCACTTTTCATATCGATGACGGCCATATCTTATAAATATGTTAATTAAAAACACAATGAAATTAAACACCCTTATTAATTAATTTACTGTCGAAAGGCTAGTAACCATCTCAGATTGGAACCGATTTTTTAATTTTGATTTTACATTAAGTTGACTAAAAACTCGCTCAACATCGACATTGCAAAGCAAAATCCGCTAATTCATTGAAGATATTATTTCCTGCAGAATCTTGATATGCTGAAACTTCGAACTAAAGCAATGTAGCATTTGAAATATTTTTTCATCTTATGATGTTGATGTTACTAAGCTGCAATAAAATTTTTAAAATTTTTCTGGACTACTACCAAATAGTTCCAATAATTGATTAAGATCTTCTCTTTTTTTTATTGAAGTACGCTATTTACCGAAAAAGTATCTATTTCTGACAAAATATCTCTGTTTTCTGGTAATGATAGTTTGCAATGATTAATTAGCTGTAAAAACATAAAAATAATACTTTTTAGTAACCTTTGAATCAATTGTCTCAATACACGCATAGCTGTCTTATTTCTGAATCTTTTTCAGACGTAATTATGCCATTATGTTTGTATTTTAGTATATGAGTTTCAAACAGATAAATCAAATAACTAGGCTTAATGTAATTTTTAAAACATTCGATTTTAAATTGTTTTTCTGTACCGCATACACTTCAAAAATAAATAACAAATATTGCTATTTTAGATTTGTTTAAGGCTATAAAAAACACCAAAAACAGCCAACTGAAAATATTTTGCAGCTAGAAAAACCGCTTAACTGTTTTTTTTTTCGAAAAATACCCGCAATAGGAGACAAAATACCTCCAGATCTAGCTGAAAAACCGCCGTTTTGGCAACACTGGTCATGTCCCAATCAGTATCGTTTTCAAGCAAATTGAGCTCCTGGCATGCAGCACGAAAGGTTGGCAATACTACACCATTGACAGTTCGAAGTGACCCAAATAATGTCGGCCCACGAACATTCACCAGCAATAGTCGCAAATAAAAGCATTCACCGTTATTCGGATGAACTGTATAAATGCGGCCAAGAGCTTCAGTAGAACGCATATCCGGATAACCAGGAACTATATCGCCTTGCTTTCGACGTTGAAATTTCTTTGATGAAGGGTTCCAGGTGTAATAACGTACGTGCAAACGGATCATTTTGACAAATCGAAAAAAAAACTGGTCAGTGTTGTCACTGATGGATTTTAAGGACGTTGAGCAGCATTTACTGGAGTGAAATAAACTCGTTGACCGTTTTCCAGATGTGCGGCTAAGTGAGTAACAGTCGGATAGCGTTCGTGAATGGGAAATGAGAATATACGCCATATTGCCTCATTACAGCTTACGTACCGACCAACTTGATAACGCGTGATTTCATCATTGGGGTCAGGAGCTTGAGAACCAAAAGCCGCCATATCACTGCCTTTCGTGACATATTTGCAGATGTATTTAATAGATTTCACTGAGTTGCAATACTCCACGTTACAATGCGCCTTGAATGTTTTTGAAAGAAGTGGTAAATACGGAACAACCCATAAGTTGTCGACCATGAAATCATTTCCTTTCACTTTAACTTTGATTGTTTTACCACCATCATTAGATGATCGACGTCGATACAGTGGATAACCATCGTTGCCAGTGATAGTCTCACCACTCAAACTTCGTGGATAACGCTTGGAACACTTGCTGTCGACCATACACGGTGATTGTGGGTTTATGGCGCCACACGGCCCATGAATCATGTGTGTAATTACGACATCATGAAGGTTTGAGTCGATTTTGTGATCAGGAATCTCTTCACTTATAATGTCATCAACTTGGTCTGGCAAGCCTCTTTTTTGCCCTTCAATTGAGTACATCCAACATCGAGTATCACCAAAGACACGATGCTTAACAATATAATCCATCAACGACCGGATTTTTTGTCTGAATATACGTGAGGTGATATCGTGCTGATCAGTTGAAGTTTGGCCGGGAAGCAGCAGTTGAACAATTTCTATCCACTTTGGATTGCACGTAAAGGATATGAACAGGTCTGGACGTCCGTAATGACGTACATATGTCATTGCATCTTGCGCATATTCATGCATATTGAATTTGCTGGTAAAATGGTTAACCGACCAATATCAGATGCATTTCCTTCGCTGCGAATTGCATCGCGTAAATGAATGTACTCCTCCGTACGTAGTTTAGTTTGATTTAATCTAATAAAAAGGAGGCGCTCCGTTTTTATTTTCACGTACATATCGACGCAGAATTGCTGAAACAATCGGCGAAACCGAAGCAAATAGTTGTCTACATTATATCGAATCATCAAGGGGTAGGCATAAAAATTCATTGCGCTGACCTTCTTTGTGGTTTCCTCCCCTAAAATGCCATTAAGCACATTAGTGTCATGTTGAATTAAAAATTATTATGCTATCGGTAATCACCGGAAAATGTGTTTAGCATATGGTTGTTTAAATAATAGCCATCGTCTCCTTGCCAAAACATCAGTGGGTATTGCAATGAATCGTACGAACGATGTGTTTCGGATATTCGTTGCAATTGCCCAGAGTCCCGACGTGTTAGCACAATATCGCGTGATTCACGATTTTCGCCAACAATCACAATAGCAACTTCATCTATTGTTGGAGCGTTAAATTGGCGTTCGTGCGTTCCAGCAGGTCGCTTATCTGCTCTGATCAAGAGTTTATAGTCATCGCTTGGCATGCGATCCAACGCAGTTTTGAATAACCGAACTAATGCATGATGTTCATGAAGTAGCTGCTGCAAATCTCTACGAATTCCCTTTTTCAATGCCGTATTGATTGTCTGGCGCTGATCAAGTTGATTTTCAGAATTTCCCATGAAGTAGATTTGAAGGAATTTATGTTGCGTATCTTCTAGCGGTAGCAATGATCCAATTCGATGGTGAATTTGGCCTTGGATCTGTAGAATCGATGGTGATATAAGATTCAGTAGTTTTTGTGCATAAAGACTTTACTTTGTTACCTTGAATGTCGGATTGAACCCACTTTCATCAATTATATCTGCTTCAAATGAAGTCATTTGAAAGCACCCGTGATGGTAATTTTACCTTGCCATTGAGACAGCACAATCCAGGCGTTTCTCCAGAGAACTTCAATGCACCGCAGTGGTTACACAAAACATCCATTTGTCCAATTTGCACGGAAGGATGCGAGCTGTGCAATCGTAATGAAACGATGCTCGAACTTGAACTTGAACTTGAAGCAGTTCTTCTGAAGCGTCGATTCCGATTTTCATGCTGTTGAATTATTTGACTTGCTCCACGATTTCTCATTGTTAAGCGAGCCGTTTCATTTGCCGCCTGCCTTTCTGTTTGCGTTTGTGACGCACGAAGTCGGGCCATACTAACACGATGCTGTTCACGTGCGATTTCTTCTTCATCCATATTCAAATGTCTGGCGATATTCTGAACTCTACTTGCATTACGGGTTCGATGGGAAAAATTAGATCTTCTGGGTCGAGTAATTGTGACTAACACTAAGAAATGAATATCACAAACACCACTAAGGAATTATATACATATCAGAGTTGGGTTTATTGCATTGAATTTATAAAGCATTATCGCTTCCACTACCACTAAAGGACTTAGTATTAATGCTGCAATATTCCAGCCACCACTAAATGCAGATGGAAATAATTAACCACTAAATAAAACTATTTTAGTGGTAGTGGAAAATTAATGCATTAAATAAAACGAATTTAGTGGTAGTGGAATTTAAATGCATTCCATAAAACAAATTTATTGGTAGTGGAAATTTAGTGCATTAAAAAATACAAATTTAGTGGTAGTGGAAATTTATTGCATTAAAAAAAAAAACAAATTTAGTGGTAGTGCAAATTTAGTGCATTAAAAAAAACAAATTTAGTGGTAGTTGAAATTTAGTGCATTGAATAAAACAAATTTAGTGGTAGTGGAAATTTAGTGCATTAAATAAAATAAATTTAGTGGTAGTGGAAATTTATTGCATTAAATAAAACAAATTAAGTGATAGTGGAAATTTAGTGCACTAAATGAATCGATTTTAGTAGCAATGGGGAGGGAATAACTTCACCTGTCCCTAAAAAATATAATTCTTATTATTCCTACTAAGCTTGATAGCTTTATGTGTTACACTTCTTTAAAAGAGTGATAAAAAGTGTTCTACCTTCTGCGGGAATACCCCTTCCTCTGCCCTTATCCCGCTCGGATTAAGCTATAGCATAAAAGCTATTGCTAGAAGCATTCGTACCATGTTTAAAGGCTTTATGGGGAACGTAAACAGGGCTTTAAGTTCACGGAAGAAGTGGATGTGGATGTATACAAAACCGATTACCGTCTATAGTCAGCCCTACTGAATATACAGACAAAATTTTATAAGAATCGGTCAGAGAATCTCGGAGAAGCTATTCCATTGTGGTTTACACATAAAAGTTATGAATGACACTGGCCGACCGTAATGACGTACATAAGTCATTGCGTCCTGTGCATAATCATGCATATGACGTGGGCTATCTGTGTATGTTGAAGGCAAAATAACCATTTTTCCGAGGTCGTTTACATTACAATCGTTATTAATTGCATCACGCAAATGGATATTCTCTTCTGAACGTAATTTCTTTTGATTAAAACGTATGAAATTTAGTCTTTCAGTTTCAATGTTTGCGTACATATCAACAACGAACAGATGAAAAAGTCGGCGACAATACAAAATGTGGACACCAACTGAAAGCTCTATACATATCGTCATATTAAATACAAACGGACGTAACTACTCTTTTTTTTACATTAGAAGCAAAAAATCTTAAAATCAAAAATTTTGTAAATCCTGAAAGTCATAATTTTCAGTATTGTATTTAAGGATTGGCATCCCTATAATTCAAGCAAGCGTGAATTTGATCAACAGCATGGTGTGAAAAGTCATGACTCTAGTGAGACCACCATTCCTACATAGTGTGAACAGTCATGCAACTCTAGTGTGAACACAATTGTAATATAGTGTGAAAGCCATGCAACTCTAGTGTGAACACCATCGCAACATAGTGTGAACAGTCAGGCATTGTATGAACCCCGGATTTTAAAAGTACACACTTACGTTATTTCATTTTTCTGGAATATTTAAAAAATTTTTTTTGTTATTCTTCTTATTTGGCCAGAGACCATTTCGAATTGGTACGAATCATCGAAATCGATTTTAGTGTGAACACCATTGGAACATAGTTTGAACAGTCATGCAACTCTAATGTAAACGCCATTTCAACATAGTGTGAACAGCCATGAAAGGCATTGTGTGAACCCCGTATTTTAAAAGTACACACATACGTTATTTTTTTTTCTGGAATATTTTACAAATTTTTTTTGCCATTCCGAATTGGTACGAAACATCAAAATCGGTTTTAGTGTGAACACCATTGAAACATAGTGTGAACAGTAATGCAACTCTAATGTGAACAGTCATGAAAGGCATTGTGTGTACCCCGTATTTTAAAAGTACACACGTAATTTTTTTTTTCTGGAATATTTTAGAAATTTTTTTGCTATTCTTATTTGGCCAGAGACCATTCCGAATTGGTACGAGTCATCGAAATCGGTCCAGGCGTTCTTGAGTTATAAGCGTAGTAATATATATAGATATACATATATATATATATATACTAGTTGACCGGCAAACGTTGTTTTGCCACATAAATTTGCTCTAGAAAACATTTTTTTTATATTCGATAATCTTCACCGAACTCTAAAAGTCAACCTTGATATGAGAAATCAATCTCTGCGTTACTAATAATTTTAATAAATGATTATCCGCCATTTTCTGTACTTCAGCCTGATAGTTGGCTATAGGGAGAAATATGTATTTCTGTATTGCCCCCTCTGAGTACCAGTTAATAAAAAAAACCTAAACCATATGTGTTCTACGGTACGCAGCTTAATATTTCATCAACTTCGGTACGTTATTTAGGTGAGGCATAAATTTTTCCTTGGGGCGGGTCACCTTAGCATTTAGAGGTATGACAGATAGATGTTGACCGATTCTCAGACCTACCCGATATGCACACAAAATTTCATTAAAATTGGTAGAGCCGTTTCGGAGGAGTTTGGCAACAAACACCGCGACACGAGAATTTTATATATTAGATATATATATATATATATATATATATATATATATATATATATATATTTCAGATTAATCCAATACCTGAGCCTTGCTCAAATAGCCCGAAGGCATCGACATCATTCGAAGCAGCGAGTGCATCGCAAAATTCAGACACTTGCTCCCTCTTAAACGAGTATCTCAATACAATTGAGGTAGCTTCCGATGAGGAACCAGAAGATGGTTGGCACACTGAGAAATTACACAAAGGCTATTCTGAAATTGACAACTATTGTCCAAAGCCAGTTTGTACAAACAAAAATATTATGAAGTACTGGGAGGAAAAAAAAAATTTCAATACAGTATTCCCTGGATAATTGCCCCACGCTTAATTGCCTTTCACGCTTATTTACCTAAATTTCTAAATCCCCATATTTTTTCTTACCATTTTCTAATAAAATTCCACATTTAATTAAGTTTCGCTTAACTGCATTATTCGCTTAATTACCTCAAATATATTTTCCCCTAAGAGAAATTTCACTTAAAATGTCCTCGTTTAATTACCCAAAATAATTATTTTCTAAAAACAGCAGCTTTACTCTACTATGTTTATATAGCCATAAAATGTCCGTTAAATTTACTTTCAAATTATTTTTTTTTAAACAACCTTCCAATTAAACTCTACCAAGTTTATGTGCAAGTATAAGTAAAAAGTTACTTGCTTTTCATATGTATTGACGGCAGTGTATACAGGCAATTGAGCGTATTCGTTTAATTAGCTCAAAGAAGCAATTAACCGAATTCGTTTAAATGCCTTCCACGCATAATTGCTCTAAAATGTTGACAATTTTGTCGAGGCAATTATCCGTGGAATACTGTACCCCTATCTGTACCAGCTGGCCAAAGTAGTGCACTCTGTTCCTGCCACACAAGTGAGTGTTGAAAGATCCTTTTTTGCATTAAAAACAATGCTAACGGATCAAAGATGCAACCTATCAGACGAATCGTTGGCGAAATTACTTTTCGTAAAATTAAATAATAAATAATTAAAAACAAATAAAGTTGATAAGAAAAAATCTTATTAAATCATTTTTAATAATTTTTTTCGCCTTGGTTGGTACCTCTGGTTTTGTTTTATGAGGATATGCAACTATGTGATTAAAAAACCTCACAAAAAATTCATATATTGAAAGTGAGTTTTATTTTGGGTTTTAATTTTTTTGCTGACAAATAATGATTGTGGCTGATTTCCTTTAATATTACTCAAAAATAATCATTACTCATAATATAATCATTATTGTGGTCGAAAAAAAGTACCCTAATAATCATGCCAGAGTCCCAGTTAAATAATGTGAAAATTTCAAGAAGATCGGTCTAGAGGTTTGGTCTCTATAAGGTACAAACAAATAAACAAACACAAATTCCATTTTATATACATATATATAGATTTGCCGTTCTGTTTAATACGGTGAGTTGCATTGTGCTCTGGTGCTTTGTCTGCCATAAAATCTATATCTTCATCTGCAGCAAATCTCTATAATATTTATCCAACAGTCCACTGATATTTAAATCGAGTTTTTAATTGTGAGATGCAAGGTTCTTCTTCCAACTGCTCCAGAAATAGCCCACGACATTTTTTTAACGGTACCTTCGGAATTATTTCACTTCCACTCAACACATCCATCGAGGAAGGGCAGTTTCAGTTACGAGGACGATTCTATTACAAGTGGAGAAATTTAATTGGTCAAATTACGTTTGGCGAGTATTGCACAGAAAGCCTATTAAGCGGAGGAGTTTTCTGGATAAGAAACCGTTGTCGTCGAAAAGTTCCCTACTGCCCTTGAATCCGTTTTTGGACGAGCAAGGAGTAATTTGACTAAAAGGTCGATTGAGCAAGTCACCATCATTATCGTATCGCGAACAATATCCGATCATACTCCCTTATGATTGTAGGTTCGCTAAGCTTACGGCGGAACATATTCACAGACTTACCCTTCATGGCGGAAATCAATTGATGTTGAGAGTTTATTGTTGTGAATATTGGATACCTCGTATGAAAACACTGGTGCGTACAGTTGTTCGTAATTGTAAGCGCTGTGTCATCGATAGGTGGCGTTCACGCACTCAGATCATGGCTGCACTTCCCCCGAAACGTACCACTTTGGTACACTTTTACAACTACTGGTGTGGATTTTGCAGGACCATTTGATGTGAAAAATTACAATGGAAGATCATGGCGTTTTTATATTTGTGTGCTTTTCTACGAAAGCAATACATTTAGAGGCTACGTCCGACTTGTCGACTGATACCTTCTTATTGGCTTTTAAGCGATTTATATCTAGGAGAGGTTGCCCTCAAACGGTTTTTATGGAGCCAACTATTTATGACAGCCCTCTTAGTGTAATTAATCGTTATCGTAAGATGACGGCAATGATTCATGAGTTTTGTAAGAGATGGAAAGAAGAATATTTGGTAGGCTTGCACAAACGTTATAAGTGGCAGCATCCTCAAAAAGATGTTGCGGTTGGCGACTTAGTAGTTGTTCGCAATGAACAGCTACCTGCAATCTCTTTGGGGGTTAGGTTAAGGTTTACACGGGTACCGACGGTCATGTTCGTATCGCCAAGATTCGCACTCAAAACGGAGTACTTACGCGGCCAACAACCAAATTAATAGTTTTAAATCTTCGTAATCACTTTAATTCAATTCACAATTGTTAACCTATTTTTTTCCTAGAATGGACTCCAAGCCCTAAGTACTATTGCCGATCTTTGGATGGGTTATCTCAGAGCTATCACCATTTTAAATTATATTTTTATTATCAATATTATAATAAACAATATGTATCATCAGGGGTCCTTCATGACCCAACCTTAATAAACATCGGGAGTCATTCATGACTCATTTATTTAAATGATCAGGAGTCCTTAATGACTCAATTTTTGTTTTGAATTAACTACATTAAATTATCAACAGGAGTCCTTACTGACTCAGTTTTGTTATACTTGAATTCATCAGCAGTCCTTACTGACTGAAATCATTAATCACTTGCAGGGTTGTCAGATAGCTTTCAATTTTTATCCCCAATTTCGAAATTCATATCCCCAAAAATCCCCAAAACCTTGATTAGTTCATCCCCAAAAATCCCCACATAAACTGCATCAATAATTTTGAATGCATGTACATATTTTTCATTTGATATGTAAATTTTAAATTCGGAGACTGTTATCAACTTAAAACCTTGAGGGCATTCTTTTTAAACCAACCTCTGGCTGGCTTCGATATGTATTTCGGGTCATTATTTTGTTGAAATATTGATCACTGTGCCATTTCATATTCAGCATAAGACATCATGATGTCGTTGGAAATATCTGTATAGTATACGGCATCTATTGTATCTTAACTCTTATTAGACGTCCTCTGTCATAGTATGGAACACATTCCCATACCATAAAGTATAAGTGTGGTCGGACGAAACTAAAATTAATTTGTTTATCTACAAAAGAAGTAATTTAGTTGTAAGAAGACCCTCTAATACTGAATTCCTCCGCAATAAAAAACATAAAAAAGGTGGCGGAAACATAATGATATGGGGATGCTATTATTTATATGAGAAAATTAATCAAACTAAAACCAAGAGCACAAGTTGCAAATATTTTATATGAAAGTATGAGTTTTAAACAAGTTTATAAGAAAGTATTGAAAATTGAAACTCTATTGAAATTCTTTCATCGTGTGTTCCGAATGTATGAAATCTATAATATATAATTAACCTAGCAAACAAATTTTAAAAATCGCCGAAAACTTGTCGATCATCCCCAATAAAATCCCCAAATGAATTTTTTTATCCCCATTTTAGAATACCATAAAAAGCAAGTAATTTTATAATTATACATATACATAAATTTGGTAGACTTTAATTGGAAGGTTGTATCAAAAAAGTAGTTTGAAAGTAAATTCAACGGACAATTTATGCCATATATAAATATAATTGAGTTAAGCTGCACTTTTTAGAAAACAATTATGTTGGGTAATTAAGCGGGGAATTTTAAGTGAAATTTCTCTTTGGGGAAAATATATTTGAGGTAATTAAGCGAATAACGCAGTTAAGCGTAAGTTAATTAACCGTGAAATTTTATTAGAAAATGGTAAGAAAAAATATGGGGATTTAGAAATTGAGGTAAATAAGCGTGAAAGGCAATTAAGCGTGGGGCAGTTATCCGGGGAATACTGTAGTCAATTTTTTCTTACCTAACGTGTTATATACATAAAGTATAATTTACTTACATTTTACTTTTTTATTTCTTATTAATTTTTACAAAGAATTGTTTCTCTTTTTTTTTTTTGTTTATGCAGTGTCTTTCTTTGTTTATGCAAACGACAACAAATCACCTGGTAAGCGATTTTGACATTTGTGTTCGTACTACAGAGTTTTATTTTTCCGTTAAAAAATAAAACTCTATTTTGCAGTAATCATTATGAGTTTTATAATAAAAATTACACAATAATGATTATATCGGGGGTTTTCAAAAAGAGCGCTACAAAAGTTTTTTTTAAATAAAACAAAAACGGTTTTGGATATCAATGAAATTCTTTATTCCTGTTAAAGTACGTTCGATGCCATTGTGTATGGAACTCTATTTCTTTTGCATGGCCACCACGGGCACGCTTGCAGAAGTCTAGACGCTGAACTCAATTTTCGACGGTTTTCAAGCAACAATCTGCCGAAACTGCTACAATTTCATGTTCGATATTCGTACGAAGTTCATCAATCGTCGCTGGCTTGTTGGCATATACCATAGACTTGACGTAGCCCCACAGGAAATAGTCTAAAGGCGTCAAATCGCACTACCGAGGCGGCCAATCACTTGGACCATCACGTTCTTCAAGCTTGGTTTCCAATAAATTAATTGTGACATTCGCTGTGTAGCTTGTGGCGACGTCCTGTTGGAACCACATGTCCTCCAAGTCCATATTATACAATTGAGACCAAAAATATTCGGTTATCACTGAACGGTAGCGATTCCCATTCACAGTAACGTGCCGGTCTTGATCATCACGGAAGAAGTACTGCCCAATGACGCCGCCGGCACATAAACCGCACCAAACCGTAATTTTTTCGGGATGCAATGATGACTCATGTTGTACGTGTGGATTGCTGCTTGACCAATAACGCATATTTTATTTATTGACGAAGCCATTCAGCCAGAAATGAGCCTGATCCCTGAAGATAATTTTTCGATTAAAATCCGAATAATTTTCAAGTTGTTGCTCAGCTCAATTCACGAACATAAGACGCTTCTGGTGGCCAAGCGGCTTCAATTCTTGCGTCAATTTGATCTTGTAAGGATGTAGGACAAAATCTTTTCGCAAAATTCACCACATTCCCTTTTGAAAAATCCTGTATTATGAGTTTTAAGGATTTTCTTCAATGGTAATGATTATTTTTGAGTAATAAGTAATAATAAAAATCAGCCATAATCATTATTTCTGAGTAAAAGAAATAAAACTCAAAAATAATCATTATATATGATTTTTATTTTTTTGTTTTCGCTCACATTCAATTTACGACTTAATATATGATGTATGAAAGTAAATAATTTTATAATTTTTGTGCAAGAAAATAATATTTTATATAGAAAATTTAACAATCATTTTTTAATATTTTTTCTTTTACTAGCTCTGACCAAATTTTTTAATGTATATTAATTATTTTTGAGTTTTATGGCCTGTTTCTGTATGACAAACAATTTTAGGTAATTGAAAATGTATGCCCCTATTATGATTCACAACAAAATTGACAGCTGAGTTGTAGTTGGCAAATGTCTATTATGAATACAACTTTTAAGCAGCTGTTCATTTGGTTGTTTTCGTTCCCTTTTAACCCTATTGTGATTCACAACTGTTCTTTAGATGTTGTGTGTTAGGTGCCAAAGTGAAACAACTGATATTTATCAGTTGTATTTTTGCCTGCAACCGCTAATAATTGAAAAAAAGAACAATTTAAGTGTATATAGGAAATTCGAGAAAGCATACAAAAACTGTTTATTTACAAATTTTTTGCAGAAAAATTTCAAATAAGCAGTAAGTTCAGCATCTAGTGGATTTAATGGAAAAGTATCCCGATATTGGAAGAAGAAAAGGATAATATGGATCAAGCCACCAGGAAATCAAGGAGATTCGGAAGATTTTGCCTTTAAAAAATACAGAGAATATATAATATATATATATTAATTTTCGATATCTTTTTTTATTTATCTCTGTTTCTTTTCTTCACTTACAAATATTTGTTAAAAAGTACAGTCATGGACATTAGTATAGGCACAAGCAGTACTTTCAAATAAAATAAAATTTTTTACGTATTCCCAGACATAAAATAATAATTTTATAAACTGATAATGACTACAGAATATGTACATTAAAAAAATAACAAACAAAAAATTAGTTTCAGCAGTTTTCTGGGAATATAGCTCTGAGAATAATTAATTGCCATGAAAAAGCTTCTCAAGTCTGTCGTTCGGAGTCGACTTTAAACTGTAGGTCCCGGTACTCATGGATAAAAATTTACAGACACAACATGAGTGCTGCGAGAAGCTAGGCCGTAATCCTGACACAGGGTTGTGTTTATGTTTATAATTTTTTTTTTTTTTTTTTTGTATACACATTTTTTGTTTGCAAACACATATCAAATGCAACGCAAAAGTCAAAGACAGTGTTGTATTCGGTTGACTATCACTTAACGAAGCCAACAGAAATTAGTAGTGAATCATAATACAAAAAAAAAGTTAAGTTGTGTTGTAACATTAACAACTCAATTCAGTTGAATTGTGAATCATAATAGGGGAATTATATGAAAAGTTCTCAAAATTATTTAAAAATTGAGTCATGAATTGAAGTGAGTTTTTGAGCGAAAAAAAATAAAAATCATAAATGATGCTTATTTAGGAGTTTTATTTATTTTGTTTAAAAATAATGATTATGGCTGTTTCTTTTATTATTACTCAAAAATAATCATTATCATTGAAGAAAACTTTAAAAATCAAAAATTTAAAAATTATGACGGATATGAAAAGATTGTCAAAAAATAATAATAATGGTGCAATAAATGTTTTTCTTATGCCTGTTCATGATACAATTAAAGGTGGTATGAACTTTCCGCCTGACTGTTTTTTTTTTTTTATTTAATTATGTGCGGCTAAAATGTTAAACATTTTTCTTAAACAGCGTAAGCAAACTAAATAGCAAAAATTACTAGATTTTATTACTAAACGTGAAAACATTAATTTTCAATAAAAAAATGTTCAAACAATTACTTTATTAATTATTATCAGGCATGTTCTAAAAATCACATGTAAGTTTGAAATCACGCAAGAAATTTTTAGGTGTTCTGAAAATCACGAGCTTTTTAGTTTTTAGAAGTGATTTTCATTGTTCTAAACCACAAACTTTATAGGCTTTTTATACTTGGTCACATCTTTCATCAATTCACAAAGATATTAACATCTTGTTATAAGCTGAATGTTCAACATCTTTAAAAGATGTTCCTATATCATTTTGTTTCATTCATCATCTTGCGATAATTTTTGTGTCATCACTAAAAAATGTACTACCATCACTAAAAAACACACGTGTCAAAAAAATATACACAAAAAAAAAAAAAACACACAAAAAATATACAATGAGCGTCGGGGTTTACAATAGGTTTGGCAAAAAGAAATATTTCATCATAATCGACGAAGACGAACATGTCGTTCACTAATTCTGCATATTGTAGTAATAATTGTCTTTGATTTTGAAGAGAAATTATTAATCCAATCACTGCAAAAATTTTAAATTCCATTTTATTTGATTTTTATTTCTTCAAATTTTTTTGCATACTCAACCAGAACAAAATATCACAGATGAAGGATGTTGCAATGTAAACAAGTCTTTTCAATTTTTAACATTTTCCACGCATTCCTCTAAGATGTGAGAAAGTGTAAAAAGCCTATTAAACCTTTTGTGTCATTTATAGAGCTGCCAGATTCATTGCTGCCATTTGCATTAAAATCGCACATTTATATTTCAAAAATTAATCAATCTAAGTATGTAAACTATTTAACAAAATATTAATTTTTATGAACAAATTTTTGTTTTTAATAATTAATTTAATGGACAAATTTGGTCAAATTATACATAAAATAACATGTTGTTAGTCTGGCAACTCCAAAAATCGTTTTGAAAAATAAAAGCAAATTGTGAAAATGTAAATAAATCAAAAAATTTTTATGAAAATTGTAATGTGTTTGAAAATTTGCAAATTTTGGAATCTTTCTAAATGAAATTATAATTTTTTATTGTAAAAGTAAATAAAGAACAAATGATGTTATATTTTTGTTTTCCATTTTTCACCGAATTGTATGTAAAATAGTGTTTAAGCCCGTATGATACCTACTTTTTTTCGTATTAATATTAAGGGTACTCACGATTGAATCTGTGCAAACTAAAACTAAGCAAATTTGCTGTGCAAATGGCTATAGATCGTGAGCGTCCTCTTATAATTAATTGTACCTTTTGAAGTATTTGTTTGACTTAGGGCTGCCGGATTTATAGACTCAAAAAATCTGGCATCTCATTCTTAAAATGGCAAAAAAAAAATAAGTTTATTACAAATAAAAATGCTTAAATGCGGCGAAAAGAAAAAAAAATATTTAATTTTTTAATAAATAAAGGCAATAACTAAAAAAGAAAGCACATGTTTTGTATATATGAAGTAATATCATTTTTCGGTTTCAGTTGTTATCTTTACATTCGTAAATACATGGCTGTAAAAATGTTAAAAGGTTTTAAGCAAAAATACACAGCCAATTTACTTAAGGTTTTTTCAGTGCAATTAATGCAAATTTCAAATACGTATATTTTGTTGTTGCAGAGAAAAATTTGATGTATTTTTACACACTTTGCATCGTTTGCACAGTTTGCAAGGCCCTTCGTGAGTACCCTTATTAATTTGGAGAACAGTGCAAATATAATATAATAAAAAATTATAAAGGGTGTAAAGAGTTCAACTACATTTACATCAATACAGAATTGCCAAAATATTTACAAATGTTATCGATAAAAAAGTGGAGTTTGTCAAAAACAAGTTAAATTATTTTACATTGAAATTGACATTTAGAATTTAAAATACTTTAGTGTTGCTAACTTTATAGTGTTATTCTACATTTAAGCGATTTTACGGTATTTTTGCCTTCAAGGTAACGTTTTATGTACAAAATAAAAAGTATCAACATTGAAATAAATAAAAACACAAAAATAAAAATAAATATTTTGTTTACATTTTTTATATTCCACTCTTTCTATCCTTTGCTGTTTCTTTGTATTAATTCTACAACAATTCAATACAAAAAAAGTAGGTGTCATACGTAGTATTGGGCAAAGTCATTCATTTGTGTGAATCATTCATTCTCTTTCAGAAAGGTAAAGTGAATTAATTATTTCTTTTCTTTCATCTTTCTTTTCGTTCAGCTTTCTGAATATTTCATACTTTTCAGAATGACGTTGAGAGTGACGATTCTGGCCATACATGTTGGCGTATAATTTCTAACGCTGATAGGGAAGAGGCAGTAATTACTGTTCGACCGAATGGGCACATACTTACTTAAATTTTATTAAGTACCTACAGGGCGGACTGATTGAAAGTTCATATATGTGTATATTCATATTTTTCTTGGGGGCTGAACGTTAATTAGTTTTTTTTGTTGTCTGTTGTTTTATTCGAAAATTTAGCAATTGTTTTTTTTTTTAAATATTTTTTTATTAAACATAAAATCTTTGAGTCTAGATGTATTGTTGATCTTTATGTTGTGACAGTCAAAATGTGGATCGTATTAATGCAAACGTCAAATATGAAATTAGGAAGTGTTTTGTTATATATGTTACAGGAATCTATTTAATGTAAGTTGCAAATGTTAAGAGAGCAGGATACGCGGGAATAGGAGAAGAATTGCTTCTCTGCACGATTGCCGAATTTTCAAGGCCAAATTAAATCGTACATTGACCCTGCTATAATATAGTGCAATATAAATATTGTGTTAAATACCGGTATTTAAGTTTGATGTGCATGTTTGTTTTTGTTTTTAAAATCAATAGCCGGTTAGAAAAAGATATTTGAAAAAAATTTATTTAATGTAAAAAAGATTATTGTGGAGGTAACAAGCCCATTAGTGTATAATAAAGTGTTGTGTACGTACTTGAGGAAAAAGTGATAAATAATTATATTTGACACAACAAAGGAAAATTTAATATAGAAATTTACGGCAAACTAAGAGAGAAAAGTAGGTAAATATTTAGATTTATTTAATGTAAATGAGTGCTAAACATAGAACATAAAATAATTATAGTTGGTGCAACAGAGATAAGGAAAACATAAGGGAAACATAAAGCGGCAACCACCGGGGTGAAAGATCGTAACACCCCGTCTATACGAGCCATAGAATTGGTATATCATGAAGAAATTTTTGTTCGATCATCGATTTGGCTCGTGTAGACTCTCCAAATCAATGTCATGTCAAAGACTATATAATATAAAGATGTTGCACTTAGTACATTTTGGTTTAAGACAAATTTTGTACAGCTTAATGATGCGTGGGACAAGTGGCAAGGGAAGGGAAAAAAATTTGCTCTTTTTCTCATTTTTTGCAAAGATAAATTTTTTGTAGATAACAAATAACGGGGGAGAGCGAAAGCACTTTTATTTTGCTCTCTTGCAAGATAAAGTATTTGATATTATTGTTGTTGTTATTCTTACTGTTTATGTTATTTTTTTTTTCGTTTATTTATTTGGTTTATTTGGTTTATTTTTTAAAAAGAGAGATTGTTCTTTCTATCAAATGTGAGATTGAAAAATAGAAAGAAACAAGATGACTTTGTAGGTGAGTGTAGGGAAAATCACATTTGTTTTATTTTTGTAAAAACGAAATTAAATTGATTCGTACCGAATTTATGATGCCCATGTATGAAATATATATGCCAAATTTTGAAAAACTTAGAAATCTTCTTTCATTTGTAGTAGAAAATTAGGTTTACAAGTAATGTTAAAAATGAATAATATTTTACATTTTACTTTTTTGTATTCTGCAAAACAGAAAAGAAGTTCTTACTAAAATAAAAAATTCAAATTAACTTATGTCCGTATTCATAAAAAATAAAATTGGTTTATAGAGTGCATATTTGACATATGGAGTAATTGTCAAATAAGTAGTCGCCGTGGTCTAGTGGTTAGTGTGTTGGCTTACTAAGACATGAGCCCTGGGTTCGACACCCAGCTCCGACATCTTAAAAAAAAAATAAAAAGAAATATGAAAAAAATATTTCTTTCGGCGACTACCTCTCAGCAGTCTTCTGGCAAAAGCTCTGAGAGTAATTAATTGCCATGAAAAATCTTCTCAAGTCTGTCGTTCGGAGTCGACATTAAACTGTAGGTCCCGGTACTCATGGATAAAAATTTACACACACAACATGAGTGCTGCGAGAAGCTAGGCCGTAATCCTGACACAGGGTTGTAAAGGCCAGATATGTATGTATGTATTGTCAAATAAGCAATTAATGAAACTGTTTTATTTTTTATGAATACGGGCATTAGTTTTTAATAAAACTGTATTATTTAAAGTGTTATTAAGTTAATAGTGTAAAGTGATAATAATTTCATATTAATAAAAAAATGGTAAGAAAATTATTTTTAATTACATGTGCACATTAAACGTTTCGTATACATACATATATGTATGTATATATTGTTTGTACTTTAGGATTCAAATTAATCGGTCAGATCTAAAAGAAGTTCTCCTAACGTAAAGCTATTTCGTTTTCCAAATATGGACTCACCGTTGTTTAAAAAGTGGGCAGAAAAATGCAACTTTGACGTGCAATTTATTGCAAATTCTTCTTTGTTTTTGTGTGATAAGCACTTCTCATTAGAGCTTATTGGGAAGACATTTTTGAGGCGAGGTGCCGTGGCAAGTTTATATAAAATACTATTAAAGCAAAACAGAAAATCAAATGCTCGATGGGAAGATCAGGAGAGAAACTTGGCTGAAAGTATTTATTATAGATCCCCCTCTACGTATTTATTTTTAAAAATACTTTAAAACTGAACCTTCCAACCCTTTCTTCCCTAAGCAGATGGAGCGATATTAAGAATTTGCAGCCTGGCAATAATTTATGCATATATAATGTACTGGAAGCAGCAGTTCGTAAAATGCAACATGCAGAAAAACAATGTAGCCTAATTTTTGATGAAGTATCTATCCGGCGTAATTTTACATATAATAACTCTTCAGATGTTATAGATTTAGGTTATAGATGTTATAGATTCATTTAATAGGTAGGATTTATTAAGCTACATAAGTCAAGTTTCGTATTTGGGCAGCAAAATTTTTTCCATTAATGGACTTATTCAAACCACCAAAGGGTATAATGTCTCTATCAGAAGAAATGTTTCAAGAAGATGACATGCTTTTTATTTTAATTAGTCACTTTAATCAAGATCTATTAGAGAACCTATTTTCGTACCTTCGCGCAAAAGGTGGACACTGTAAAAACCCTTCAGTTCATGAATTCAACATTACCATGGCCAAGCTGTTATCTTTAGAAATAACTCAGTTTACCTAATTGTGAAAAAGATGATGCGGTTATGTTGCCTATAAATTTTCAAACAATTTCAGAGGATCTTTGAAAAGATGACAGCATATCCCGATGTCAACAAACCTCCGCAGAGAACGCTCTTGATATCTATGAAGGTAATGAAGAATATTTTGACGAAAACAGCGATAGTTTTAATTCCGTTACTGTACCAATTGAATTAACGTCAAGCCGTTATTTCGCTGGGTACATAGCGCAACGAATATCTTGCCAAAAATGTCGATTGGATATAATTAAACCCACCCAAATATTGACATACCCCTCCGAAATGTATATACATGCGACAAATTACAATGAAGAATCAGATTTTGGAAGTTTGTGTGGACCATCCGATTTGTTTTTTGAAATATGCAAGATACAAATAAAAGTATTTGAAAAAATATTCACAGAAGACAAAAGCATACGAAATATTACGAAAACTATTGTCAAACAATGCATACAATGCACCAAAAATACAACATATTCCTTTTGGTATGAGGAGAAAGACGTATGCTATAAACATAGATTAGAGATGCTGAATCTTCTTGTGCTAACATTACTTCGTAAGCATTCTTCATGACAGACTGAAAACTATAAATCATCGAGTGGTGAGAAAGTCAAAATTTTAACTCATTAAAAATTAATTTAAATAACCAAATGTAAAAACATTTTATCTTTATTTCTTTGTTAAAATTTGTATATTATAATACTTAAGTGCTTGTTAAAATTTTTATGGTATTTATAAGAAATCAGCATTTCGGTGCGAGTCGATTAATTTTTATTTTGTACACCAGTAAAACACATATTCTTTACCCTATATAAATATCAGCTTTTATAAAATTCATTTTCTTGTTTACTATAAATATTATGTGGTTTAAAAAGTATTAAAAAGAAACAAAATACAAAATACAATGGGCAAAAGGTGTTTTGAGTGTATTGACTTGTAAATGGTTTTTGAAAAATTTTGTTCGAAACTATAAGTTTGCCCGAAAATATCGTATATGCCATAATGTAGGCCAGACTGTCCCGCATCACGCCCCACTCTCCAAATTTTGTCACAATTCACACAGTGGGCTACAATGGGCAAAATGTGTTTTGAGTGTATTGACTTGTAAATGGTTTTTGAAAAATTTTGTTCGAAACTATAAGTTTGCCCGAATATACCGTATATGCCATAATGTAGGCCAGACTGTCCCGCATCATGCCCCATTTACCGAATTTTGTCACAATTCAAACAGTGGGCTACAATAAGCAAAATATGTTTTGAGTGTATTGACTTGGAAATGGTTTTTGAAAATTTTGTTCGAAACTATAAGTTTGCCCGAATATACCGTATATGCCCTAATGTAGGCCAGACTGTCCCGCATCACGCCCCACTTTCCAAATTTTGTCACAATTCACACAGTGGGCTACAATGGGCAAAATGTGTTTCATTAAAGGTTCTTTAAAAATTTGATTGTTTATATTATATGTCCACTTCATATTTAATTTAATTATTTATGAACTATAGAATACATTCTACTCTCTGCTTTTTTTATAAAAAATAAAAATAATTTTATCATATTCCAATTTTAATTTAAATAATCAGTAAATCATTATAATATAAAGTAAGAGCCTATTAAAAGCGTTAATGCAATTTAAATACAGCTTTCATATATTTTATTAAGTTTAATTTTCTGTACATAATTTGTATATTTTTAATGTTAATTAAAAATTTATAATATAATTATAAATTCCTATAAAGTATATTATATGTTAGAAACTAGAAAAGTTTGTTAAAATGTTCAAATTTGCCAGCACTTAAAAGTTTTTTAAAATGTTCAGATTTGGGAGCACTTAATTGATTCCATGAATATCTAACTAGAAGAAGAAAATTTTAATTTTTTGTCTGCACAGCTCCCTCAAGAGAGTAAAAATGAGGTTTGTTATCGAAGACAGCTACCCAAAAGTTTGCCAAAATTTGAAAAAGTTTGTTAAAAAGTTTGTTATTTTTACCGGTATATTATTTTAATAGTTCACCACATAGTTGGATGGCAATTGTCTGCACTAAATAGTCGAGACTTCCTAGTTTTTGTGTGGTAAAACCAAAGAATATAAATCATATAGAATGCGCATCACGTACAAGTAAAATTTCTTATGGCGGGTCGTAATGTTGGAACCCGCAAAAAGAATTGTTACTCTCTTACTTAGCAAAGAGAATTCGTTTATTCTCTTACTTTGCACACACAACATCACAGTGTATAAGACGATAGCCACAACAAAATTTTTACTTCGTGTCTTTTTTTTTTGCTTAAGTACAGAAACGGTTTCATGCTAACAACAATATTCACATATAATACAATTTATGTGTTTGTGTGTCTTATTCATTGTGAGCTGTTTTCGTTTTTTAAATTTTAAAACTTAGAGAATAATGTTGTTGGTTCAAATATTTTTGTGTATTAAAGAATACAGTGCTCCGATACGACTATGTAAGCTAGTGTAGGGCAAATCATATGTAATTTGTAGTTGCGCGACGGAAAATACATTAATCTACATCGAATATATAGCGCCCTATTTAATATCGTTATAAAAGTGTAGTTAAAAATATGTTTTATTATTATTATTATTTATTTAAGATCAACAAGTATTCTTATGTTTATTTGAAATAAAAGGTTAACTAAACCAAAAAATGTCATTCCAAAAATATTAAAAAAAACAAATATATATTCATTAATGACAAATTTTCGAATGATAAATTGATGATTTTTCAATTATAAGAAAATTGAAAAAATTTTATTTTTAATTTATGTATGTTTAAAATATATAACTGTATGTATATATTCATTTTTAGAAGAAAAGATACTTCAATTTTTTATGTTAAGAATAAATAATAAATAAATAATAATCAAAATTAAAATTACTTCTTAGTTTTTACTTTGAAGCATCAAAAAGTATATTTTGAGGATTTTCATCTCCATAAAAAGGCTAATAAGGTTACTTTTTTAAAAATTATTTATTGGATAGAATATCTATTTTTGGAACTTCCTTTTTCTGTAGTCCAAGAGCAATGCTTTCGAAGGAGCAGCAAATCCAATACCTCTATTCTGTGTTGAGAACAAGTGTTGGCAAACCACTCTGGGGTGATTGGTTTACATGACTCAATAATAAATGATTTTATACCAATTTTTTGAGGTTCAGATTTAAAGACATTATGAAATATTAAAATATGTTTTTTGCTTGCATCCATTTAGCTATCATTCTAAATTATTTTATTTCCCAAAATGGTTTACCTGCAGATTCTTTAAGTGAAATTGTTACAGTAAATGTAAATATTTTAAAAAGCATTGGTATTAATGTTTATGCCCTTATATGTGATGAAGGCTCGACTAACCGAAAATGATTTTCCAATCTTAAAGTATCTGTTAAAAAACCGTTTTTTGAATTAAGCGATCAAAATGTTTTTTGCCTTTATGATTTCCCACACTCAATTAAATCTTTGCGGAATGGGTGGCTGAAATGTGACATAAAAACCCCGGATGGGACGGCAAGCTTTCAGGTAATTAGGGAATTGTAAGAAATGGAAGCAAATGCAAAAACAAAAATGTGCCCAAAACTAACACGGCAACATATGTTTCCTAACACTTTTGAAAAATGCTTGTAGTATTTGTCACACAAATTTTCAGCAGGCTTGTTTCTGCTGCTATTAAAACAACGTCTGAAACCACAAAATTTAAGACATGTTCCGCAGAATTGGCTTTATCAACAGCTCAGTTTATAGAAAAAATGGCAAAATTTTTGATTGTCTTAATAGTGGCTCCCTTTATCGAGATAATTGCTACAGATCTGCAATTCAGATTAAAAGTGAAGTATATTAATATATTCAGTTCTTTTTAGAATATTTAAAAAAGGTGGAGTTTGTAGGTCAAAACAAGCGTATTTTCTTTTCAAATAAAATGAAACTCACCCTAAATTCAATTCTTATGTTAACAAATGAAATTTTAAGGGAAGGTGGTGATTTATATTTCTTAATGACAAAGTCCCTCAATCAAGACAAATTAGAACACTTTTTCTGTCTTTAAATCTGAACCGCGAAAAATTGGTACAAAATCTTTTATTATTGAGTCATGTAAACGAATGACCCCAGAGTGGTTTGCCGACACTTGTTCTCAACACAGAATAGAGGTATTGGACTTTCTATTATTGGTTCTCCTTCGGAAACATTGCACTTGGACTACAGATAAAGGAAGTTCCAAAAAAAAAAAAAATTAGATATTTTATCCAATAAATAATCTTTAAAAAAATTAACTTTATTAGCCTTTTTATGGAGATGAAAATCCTCAAAATATACATACGTTTTGATGCTTTGAAGTATAAAGTAAGAAATAATTTTAATCTTGATTATTATTTATTTATTATTTATTTTTAACATAAAAAAATTAAAGTGTCTTTTCTTTTAAAAATGTATATATACGTACATATATATAATTCATACATACATATATAAATTAAAAATAAAAATAGAATTTTCTTATAAATAATTGAAAAATCATCAATTTATCATTCGAAAATTTGTCATTAATGAATATATATGTACTTGTTTTTTTATATTTTTGGAATTACATTTTTTGGTTTAGTTAACCTTTTATTTCAAATTAATATAAAATCAATTGTTGAGCTTAAATAAATAATAATAATAAAATATATTTCTAACTACACTTTTATTACGATATTAAATAGGGCGCTATATATTCGATGTAGATTAATGTATTTTCCTTCGCGCAACTACAAATTAAATATGCTTTGCCCTACACTAGCATATATAGTCGTATCGGAGCACTGTATTCTTTAATACACAAAAATATTTGAACCAACAACATTATTCTCTAAGTTTTAAAATTTAAAAAACGAAAACAGCTCACAATGAATAAGACACACAAACACATAAATTGTATTGTATGTGAATATTGTTGTTAGCATGATACCGTTTCTGTACTTAAGCAAAAAAAAAAAAACACGAAGTAAAAAATTTGTTGTGGCTATCGTCTTATATACTGTGATGTTGTGTGTGCAAAAATTTTGTTGTGGCTATCTTGCTGTGTGATGTTCTTGTTATAGTTGTTGGAATTTCGTCACTGTATGTACTGTGGCTGAACGAAAAATCCTAAACAACAATGCAAAAGAAATAAAACACACATTAGCACAGTGCATACACTGTGACATTAGTTTCTCTTTGGTTTCTCTTGTTTTGTTACGCTCTTTTCTTTTGTTTTGCCTTTTGCCCTTCCTTCCCGCGTCTAAAAAAATGTTGACAAAATATTTGGATAAGTGTTGAGATGCGCATTCTATATGATTTATATTCTTTGGTAAAACTCAACAAATTAGGTGAAAAGAAAAAGGAAGGCGAATTGAATAGAACCCCTGTGGAAAATCAGTTCCACAACAGTTGCAGACAAAAGTCCAAAATTAAAGATCTCAAAAAGAAGAAATATTTTTTTTTACTGATAATTAACTGAAAAAAAAATTATTCAAACTGCGGTATACACATAAAAGAAAAGTGAAAAAAAAATTAAGATAAGAAAAAGAAAAATTTCTTTTTGTTTGTAGAAAAAAAGTAGATTATTTTTAGTTATAGTTTAGGATAAGTAAATCAAAAAAACAAAAAAAAAAAAAAATAGATAAGTAAATTAAAAAAAGAAAGGAAAAAAAGTTAGACCAAGTATAGTTTTTTATATGATTAAAAATTTTAATTAAATTCAGTAAGTTTATTTTTTTTTTTAAGACCAATACTCAGGGGTAAACCCCTACTCATGCAGTGTGCATTGTATTGGAATGTGAAGATGGTTGATAGAAGTTTTTTTTTTTCATAGATTTTGTATTTTTTTTGCGCCTTTATTTGTTGATGAAACAAGTTGCTGGTAATTTGTCCACTCAAGAGCCAGTGTTATACCTTCACCCTCAAATGATCAAACAGCAATGGCCTCATCTGTCGGTGGATGTTTACATGTGAATGGTGAGCGTCTTCAGTAGATTAGCTGTTATCTTCCCAGAAGGTGGCGCTATACTCCTGATCATTGGTTTCTGGTGGAATAGATTAGAAATGTCAGGGGGCGGTTTCTTGCAGATGGTCATGCTGGAGGGGGGGAACCTCTTATTTTATTTAAATTTAATTTTTAATTTAAATTATAATTTTAGAAAACCGCAAATATTTATTTTTATAATTTTGTCCTTCGCTGGAATGGAACCTTGGTCGTGTGAGTTTCTGTGCAAGCGCTCTACCAGTATGCCACGACCCCACGATTGTAAGGAATCTTGGATCGACATAATTTTAATTATTGTAGCGGAAAAGTAAAATAAGTATAGAGAAGAACTATAGACTATCTCAGGGAACTCTCTTAGGAAAGTAAAAATAATAAGAATTTCATCTCCATAATCGTACAATTAAAGATAACATTATTTTGAGGGAAGAAAAAAAAAATACATTGAAATTAGGTTGATCAAAGATTTTCAAATTTTTTTTTAAATTTTTGTTAAGTGTGGTTTTTTATTCTTTTATATATATGTATATATTGTTGTTTCATATAATATTTTGGAATCATATACAGCTGCGTGCAACTAATTAAGAACAGTAGTACTCACTATTTAAATAATTATGTTGAAAATAATACTATTAAAAAAACCGCTAAAATTTGACCCTGTTTAGTTAATCCAATTTTGTTTATTGAAACTTCTCAATGGCAACCCTATTTTTACCGTTATTTTTTTCTTTGTGGTGTTTTTCATAATTTGTGAAATAAATTACTCGTGCACTTAATTAAGGACAGTGAAAAATTTTTAAAAATTTTAAGATTCAAGTAAGTTTTAACAGTTAAAATCAAATAAATGAGATTACACAAAGTGTTTTCCAGAATTTGATAAACTTTTACCAAAGAATATAAATCATATAGAATGTGCATCACGTACAAGTAAAATTTCTTATGGCGGGTCGTAATGTTGGAACCCGCAAAAGAATTGTTACTCTCTTACTTAGCAAAGAGAATTCGTTTATTCTCTTACTTTGCACACACAACATCACAGTGTATAAGACGATAGCACAACAAAATTTTTACTTCGTGTCTTTTTTTTTTTTGCTTAAGTACAGAAACGGTTTCATGCTAACAACAATATTCACATACAATACAATTTATGTGTGTGTGTGTCTTATTCATTGTGAGCTGTTTTCGTTTTTTAAATTTTAAAACTTAGAGAATAATGTTGTTGGTTCAAATATTTTTGTGTATTAAAGAATACAGTGCTCCGATACGACTATGTAAGCTAGTGTAGGGCAAAGCATATGTAATTTGTAGTTGCGCGACGGAAAATACATTAATCTACATCGAATATATAGCGCCCTATTTAATATCGTTATAAAAGTGTAGTTAAAAACATGTTTTATTATTATTATTATTTATTTAAGATCAACAAGTATTCTTATGTTTATTTGAAATAAAAGGTTAACTAAACCAAAAAATGTAATTCCAAAAATATTAAAAAAAACAAATATATATTCATTAATGACAAATTTTCGAATGATAAATTGATGATTTTTCAATTATAAGAAAATTGAAAAAATTTTATTTTTAATTTATGTATGTTTAAAATATATAACTGTATGTACAGTAAGGGACAAAACAAAACACGAAATTGCTTTTATTGAGAACTTATTTAATTTTCTTTTTATTTAATACATATAAAAAAAGCTTTTAAACAAAATTAAATACATTAATTGTTCTTAATACAAAATTAAAAATATTTCATGTAAATCTATAAATTTACTGACTTAAGACAAACTTATAGAAAAGTTCAATTGTGAAGAGTTATGTCCTCTGATAAAAATGTCTTCCTTTTGCGGGCTTTAATACTTTGTATGTCCTCCGCGTGCCTTTTGTACTGCTTTTATTCTTTTTGGCATACTTTCTGCAAGATTATTAAGAATTTCTGGATCAATACTCTCCCAAGCTTCGATGCAGCGGTCCCAAAGATCGTCAACCGTTTTTAGAGGTCCATTTCTTGAAAAAATCTTTCTTTTTAGTATGGACCAAAGATGCTCGATCGGGTTCAGATCTGCAGACTGGGGTGGCCAATCTAAAAGTTTAATTCCATTCTCTTCAAACCATCCCATTGTAATTTTAGCCTTGTGTTTAGAGTCGTTGTCCTGCATAAATATGTCATTCTGCCCTGGTTCCAGCCCAAATATATCAAGACTTGGCAGGTAGGAGTCTTTCAAAATTGTGATATAATCCTTTGCAGACATCTTTCCTCTAATGCGGCGGAGAACTCCAAGCTGGTTTCCTCGTAAACATCCCCATGCCATTAATGACGCACCTCCAAATTTCATCGTTTGACTTATGTTTCTTTGTTGTAACCCAACATATATATCAACCCATGTCCATTGCCGCTAACTTGGTCCGATAAAACGAAAATCAACCAAATCGGGTCAGATGGGCGGCAATGGACATGGGTTGATAAAAATGTTGGGTTACAGGAAAGAAACATAAGTCAAACGATGAAATTTGGAGGTGCGTCATTAATGGCATTAATGTATTCAATTTTGTTTAAAAGTTTTTTTAATATTTATTAAATAAAAAGAAAATTAAATAAGTTCTCAATAAAAGCAATTTCGTGAACAGTTTTGTCCCTTACTGTATATATTCATTTTTAGAAGAAAAGATACTTCAATTTTTTATGTTAAGAATAAATAATAAATAAATAATAATCAAAATTAAAATTATTTCTTAGTTTTTACTTTGAAGCATCAAAAAGTATATTTTGAGGATTTTCATCTCCATAAAAAGGCTAATAAGGTTACTTTTTTAAACATTATTTATTGGATAGAATATCTATTTTTGGAACTTCCTTTTTCTGTAGTCCAAGAGCAATGCTTTCGAAGGAGCAGCAAATCCAATACCTCTATTCTGTGTTGAGAACAAGTGTTGGCAAACCACTCTGGGGTGATTCGTTTACATGACTCAATAATAAAAGATTTTATACCAATTTTTTGAGGTTCAGATTTAAAGACATTATGAAATATTAAAATGTGTTTTTTGCTTGCATCCATTTAGCTATCATTCTAAATTATTTTACTTCCCAAAATGGTTTATCTGCAGATTCTTTAAGTGAAATTGTTACAGTAAATGTTAATATTTTAAAAAGCATTGGTATTAATGTTTATGCCCTTATATGTGATGAAGGCTCGACTAACCGAAAATGATTTTCCAATCTTAAAGTATCTGCTAAAAACCGTTTTTTGAATTAAGCGATCAAAATGTTTTTTGCCTTTATGATTTCCCACACTCAATTAAATCTTTGCGGAATGGGTGGCTGAAATGTGACATAAAAACCCCGGATGGGACGGCAAGCTTTCAGGTAATTAGGGAATTGTAAGAAATGGAAGCAAATGCAAAAACAAAAATGTGCCCAAAACTAACACGGCAACATATGTTTCCTAACGCTTTTGAAAAATGCTTGTAGTATTTGCCACACAAATTTTCAGCATGCTTGTTTCTGCTGCTATTAAAACAAGGTCTGAAACCACAAAATTTAAGACATGTTCTGCAGAATTAACTTTATCAACAGCTCAGTTTATGGAAAAAATGGCAAATTTTTTGATTGTCTTAATAGTGGCTCCCTTTATCGAGATAATTGCTACAGATCTGCAATTCAGATTAACAATGAAGTATATAAATATATTTAGTTCTTTTTAGAATATTTAAAAAAGGTGGAGTTTGTAGATCAAAACAAGCGTATTTTCTTTTCAAATAAAATGAAACTCACCCTAAATTCAATTCTTATGTTAACAAATGAAATTTTAAGGGAAGGTGGTGATTTATATTTCTTAATGACAAAGTCCCTCAATAAGGACAAATTAGAACACTTTTTCTGTCTTTAAATCTGAACCGCGAAAAATTGGTACAAAATCTTTTATTATTGAGTTATGTAAACGAATGACCCCAGAGTGGTTTGCCGACACTTGTTCTCAACACAGAATAGAGGTATTGGACTTTCTATTATTGGTTCTCCTTCGGAAACATTGCTCTTGGACTACAGAAAAAGGAAGTTCCAAAAAAAGAAAATTAGATATTTTATCCAATAAATAATCTTTAAAAAAAATTAACTTTATTAGCCTTTTTATGGAGATGAAAATCCTCAAAATATACATACTTTTTGATGCTTTGAAGTGTAAAGTAAGAAATAATTTTAATCTTGATTATTATTTATTTATTATTTATTTTTAACATAAAAAAATTAAAGTGTCTTTTCTTTTAAAAATGTATATATACGTACATATATATAATTCATACATACATATATAAAATAAAAATAGAATTTTCTTATAAATAATTGAAAAATCATCAATTTATCATTCGAAAATTTGTCATTAATGAATATATACTTGTTTTTTTATATTTTTGGTTTAGTTAACCTTTTATTTCAAATAAATATAAAATCAATTGTTGAGCTTAAATAAATAATAATAATAAAATATATTTCTAACTACACTTTTATTACGATATTAAATAGGGCGCTATATATTCGATGTAGATTAATGTATTTTCCTTCGCGCAACCACAAATTACATATGCTTTGCCCTACACTAGCTTACATAGTCGTATCGGAGCACTGTATTCTTTAATACACAAAAATATTTGAACCAACAACATTATTCTCTAAGTTTTAAAATTTAAAAAACGAAAACAGCTCACAATGAATAAGACACACACACACATAAATTGTATTGTATGTGAATATTGTTGTTAGCATGATACCGTTTCTGTACTTAAGCAAAAAAAAAACACGAAGTAAAAAATTTGTTGTGGCTATCGTCTTATACACTGTGATGTTGTGTGTGCAAAAATTTTGTTGTGGCTATCTTGCTGTGTGATGTTCTTGTTATAGTTGTTGGAATTTCGTCACTGTATGTACTGTGGCTGCACGAAAAAACCTAAACAACAATGCAAAAGAAATAAAACACACATTAGCACAGTGCATACACTGTGACATTAGTTTCTCTTTGGTTTCTCTTGTTTTGTTACGCTCTTTTCTTTTGTTTTGCCTTTTGCCCTTCCTTCCCGCGTCTGAAAAAATGTTGACAAAATATTTGGATAAGTGTTGAGATGCGCATTCTATATGATTTATATTCTTTGCTTTTACTTATTGCTAAACATGATTAAAAATAAGTCCTGTGACGTCAGTACTCGAAAGATTATTGTACAAATGCATCAGGAAGGAAGCTCTTATAGGGAGATCGCAACAACCTTAAAAGTTTCTAAAACAATGGTTTTCCAAGCGGTGCAATATTTCAAAAAACATTCGACAGCTGAAATGTGCACTGATTGTCCGCGAGTCGCAAAAAAATCCGCATAAATCAGCAAATGAAATTCGGATAGCAGTCTTTGGTGAAAATGGAGCAAAACCATCTGTAGACACAGTAAAACGTCGATTGCGGGAAGCTGGCCTCTTTGGAAGAATTTCCCGAAAGAAACCATTGTTGTCTGAGCGTAACCGGAAGAAGCGAATAGAGTTTGCAAAAAAATACCGCCATTGGACCGCTGTGGAATGGAAAAGAGTGTTATTTTCGGACGAAACAAAAATTAATAGAGTCTCTCCCGATGGAAAAAAATATGTTCGCCGGCCAAAGTTAAAAGAATTTGATCCAAGATACACTCGGGCCACTTTAAAGCATGGAGAAGGTTCGATTATGCTTTGGGGTGCTATGTCGTCACGCGGTGTTGGACCGCTGCACAAAGTTGACGGAAACATGGACAAGTTCCAATATGTAAGAATCCTAAGCGATACAATGATGCCGTATGCAGACGAGAATATGCCAGTAACATGAATATTTCAACAAGATAATGACCCGAAGCATACGGCTCATCACGTCAAACAATGGTTTATAAACAATTCGGTCACTGTACTTGATTGGCCTTCATGCAGTCCAGATCTCAATCCGATTGAAAATTTATGGCAAGTTGTAAAAACCAAAGTAAGCGCAGTAAAAATAAACAATTTTGATGATGTCTTCGCAGAAACAAAGAAAGCTTGGGAGGCCATTCCAACTACTGTATGTGAAAATCTGGTTAGCTCGATGCCTCGCACGTGTCAAGCTGTTATCGACAACAATGGTTTTGCAACAAAATATTGATTTTTTTTTTGAATAAATACAAGTTTTTCTTAAATTTTACGATGTGTCCTTAATTATATGCACGACTGAATTTAATATTCTTTAAAATATGGCTCACTGCTTTATAAAAAATAATTTAATGGACACAATAAACAGTTATTTTTTACGACTAAGAGTTTAAATAACTAAACTCGGAAAAATTTTGACAATACATATATACATACAACTATTTTTATTTTTTTGCTTCAAGCTCACATGTAAGCTTCGTGTACTTAATTAGTTGCACGCAGCTGTATGTTAAAACTATAAGATTAGTTTTTTGAATCATTCAATTTTTTTTTGTTCGTTATTCTTTAATTTTTTATTATTAATTTTATTAATTGCTCATTGAATTTTTTTAATTCATTTTAAGCCGGCTTAATTAATGTATTTATTGTAATGTTATTGTTTTATAAAACTTTTATCTATCAAAAATAAATTATGTATATGGGCATTTCCTCAAAATGGTAAACCAGGATCGAAAAAAAATATGTTGATAATCATAGCATTTTATTGCTTATAATTATAAAAAAGAGTCTATATTTTTATAATAAATTGGATTCTTAGCATATCTCAGGTGTTTTACTTGAGAAAATTGGGGTAGAAACTGAAATATTTAAAATTTCATTTTTAAACAACTTCGGGGCTCGAACCCGAGTCTTCAGCACTTAACTTCTAAAGACATTTTTTTATTTAATTATTTTACATGCAAAAAATGTAGTATGTTTGCACTCTTTCTTCAAAATCTTTCTTTTACAAACAATTAAGAAGGGAAATGTGTAGGGAGAAAAAAAGAAAGTTCGATTAACGGTTAATTTTTGCTTTGTTTCTTGTCTGGGTTTTAATCGTACGTTCGCGACCGAAAACATCATTTTGTTGTTATTATTTTGCATAAAACGTCAATAGGTTTCAAGACATACCACATTTTAATTAATTTCGGTGTCAATAATTTGTAAATAATTAAAAAAAACTTCTGAGTTACCATTAAATAGACTTTTTTTGTTTGCAAAGTTTCGTACGTTCGCGACCATAAGTAAATTTTTTCTATAAGCAATGAGTTTATAACTGATAAGATGTCTCCAACTTTACTTTAAAAGTGAAATGATATACCGAATATTCCAGTATCAGAATGATGCATTGGATTTTCAGTGAAGAGGACCTAAAATAAGCACAATTTTAACAGCCTGTTGAGTAAAAACAATAATATAAATATTGTTAAAATTTCATTATTTCATATTGAATAATGTTATTAATAAAACAAATATTAAAAAAAAACTGTAAGTGCTTTACTGAAATCTATTTATCAGAAGGATTACGTTCTCGAGAAGTTTTCTAATTCTGTTATCAGTATCTGTAAACGAATAGTGCGCGCTAACTTAAATATATTACAAAAATATTATATGTATGTGTCACCACTTAATAAAAGGAAGATATAATCTTAGTAAGTGAATTTTTGCAAAAATTTTTTATTTAGCTTGTTGATCATTACTTTAATGTAATAACGTATTTTTAGACGGAGTTTTGTTTTGCTGGTTAAAATTTTAATTTTCCACACAACTTTAATGTAAAAGTACAAGTACCCAAAAATTAGTAAAAATTCTCGATACTTGGTACTCATTACTCAATACTTTGCCAGTACTAGTTACCACACACTATAAATAGTGGATTAAGTTTTGGGTTAAGGAAATTTGACGATATTTATGGGATTAAGCATGGTTATAATACAAAAAAAAACCTATGGAAACATCGTACGTTCGCGACCGATACTTAAGCCAATTAAACGAAAAGCAATAGAGATATTTTATTGTGTAAATACTGGATAGAGACCTGCATTAGTATGCCTTAAAAATTATTTAATCGCTTTTGAATATTCCGTTGCATTTCGCAGAATTTTACATTTCAATACTGTCAGCTAAAGTTGACTTCTATTTTGCGTACGTTCGTGACTACGTCTTTATAACTATTATTATGAAAACTTCAACTCGATGAAATCCGTCTTTTGCACTACATATAGAGCTACTAAAATGCTATCAAATCGCAAAAAAAAATACTAGAAAAAGTTTTTTTTCTATCTTCTTTGTACATCAAATGCGTACGAACGTACGTTCATTACCCCAGGAAATGCCCATATATGATTGAAAATAACTAAAAATATGTTTGTGTAAATAAATTGTAAAGGATTGCAAACATCTTATGGGGAGTAGCAAGATAGTTACGTGATGAAATGAACGGATGAGTATGACAGTGTATAGGGTTCAGTGGTTGCATCAATGGCTGAATTAGGTTGGGTGGGCGACAAAAAGCGGGTTGAATACATCTGCCCGGTATAAATTCCTCTGTCTTTAATTTTATTCAACTGTGGTTTTTTTTTAGATTCTATTTATTACTTATCTCGAATGCGTTTCTCGTCAACATTGTAACGTATATTCATTTTGAATTATTGAGAAAAATTTTTTTATTGTTGCGTAACGGTGACATGGGTCAAAGAATCACCCCTGGAGAGAGAGCTAGCCCAGATCGGCCACAGCAATGAATTACACATATACAATTCTATCTGTTTTTGAAATTGTTTCATTTGTAGCAGCACCACAAACTATACATATATCGTGAATTGAATAAAGGCATAATATGACCATACAATACATTTTTTGTTGAAAATTATTTATTATTAAAAACTATTTATTTGGTATTAAATGTTTTTATAAAAAATATAAATATTGTTTTATTAAAAATAAACAGTGCTAAGCAAAAAAATTGTTGTATATACTTACATATGAATACCTCTAGACTTTATTTTATTATTATTTACTTCACTTTATATCCAGGAACAATAAGTAACGACTTTTTTTGATTTAACCTGCCATAAATTTGCCAGATTACACATAATTTTAATATTCAAAGTTATCAGCTCGTACGTACACAAAAATGGTGTTAAAATATTTTTTGGGAGACTAATTTCTTGTGTGGCAACGCGGGTTCTAATCAAAAAGAAAAAAACACAAGAAAAGAGTAAAGTAAGAACGAAAGATGAAAGATTTAAAGAGAAAATACAGAAATATTTCATTCTTTCTTTTAAAGGAAACATTCAATTTAATTAATTCATTCACGAACGACACAAGCCTAGTCATACGGGCTTTAAAAAGGCAAGTGATTTATAGGCTTTTTAAACTTGGTCACATCTTTCATCAATTCACAAAGATGTTAACATCTTGTTATAAGAAGTATTCGTGGCTGAATGTTCAACATCTTTCAACATCTTTAAAAGATGTTCCTATCTCATTTTGTTTCATTCAACATCTTGCGATAATTTTTGTGTCATCACTAAAAAATGTACTACCATCACTAAAACAAACACGTGTCAAAAAAAAAAAAACACACACACACAAAAATATACAATGAGCGTCGGGGGTTTACAATACGTTTGGCAAAAAGAAATATTTCAGCATCATCGTCTTCGTCCTCGTACATGTCGTTCACTAATTCTGCATATTGTAGTAATAATTGTCTTTGATTTTGAAGAGCAATTATTAATCCAATTACTGCAAAATTTTTAAATTCCATTTTATTTAATTTTTATTTCTTCAAATTTTTTTGCGTACTCAACTAGAAAAAAATATTACAGATGAAAGATGTTGCAATGTAAACTAGTTTTTTCAATTTTTAACATTTTCCACGCGTTCCTCTAAGATGTGAGCAAGTGTAAAAAGCCTATTAATATCGATAAGAATTTACCTGACGATTTCAAATCACAAAATTTAAAAAAATTTTGTTATCAGAAAACCTTTCTCGTGATTTGGTGTACTTTCAATGGTGTAAGATTTCTTTCAACGGTCTTAAAGTTTTTTGCTTATTTTAATGTTTTCAAAAAATTAATGTGTTACTAACCAGTAACCCTCAGGCATATTGAGTTTTTTTGAATTGAGTTTGAGTTATTTTTATATTGAATTTTTTGACGTTTTACATTAGGAGTTACCAAGAATTTTTTGGTGTGTATTACTGCCATCCCTAAATAAAAGCGGCAAGCGTTTTCTAGCTGTCAAAATTTCTCATGCACATACAATTTGTATGGAGCATTCCAAAATAACGCAGCGGCAACGCTTTGCAATTGGAAAATCCAATTTTGACAGAGCGTTTAATAGTAAAGTTGGTCGCAAAAGGCATCTAAAATGTAAACAAATAGGAAAAGAACAGGGTTGTGATATAAAGATGTGTTATTTGCATAACCATGTTTTATTCGCAAAGGCAAAAAATAAACAAAATAGAAGATAATAAATATTAATATTAAATAAATAAATAAAATATAATAAAAATAAATAAAATAACACTATAAAATTTAGTTTATGTTACAAATACCAATAGAGTAATGCAGTTTATTATTAAAATAGTCAGAATTGTTATATAAGCATGTTTTTGTATTACCCTGTTTTTAATGTTTTGACAAAACGTTGCCGCTCTTATTTAGGGATGGCGGTTCAGCGTAAGCGCTGAGCGTTGTAAAACGTTCCGCTTGCCGCTTTTATTTAGGGATGGCTCTTAGTGAGTAAGAGAGAAAAAAGAAGTTGGGAGAATTTATTTGTTTACAGTCATAGAAAAATTTTAGTAATATACGGTGAAATGAATGTCAGCATTTCATCAACATAGCTACAGAAAGTTATAAATGTTTGACTATATTTAGGGAAAATAAAAAATCCATTTCTTCATAAAAAAATACCTATATATTTTTAAAAGTATAAATAAATAAATAACTCGGCTATAAGATAAAATCTTCTACATTTATACTCTTATGACAGTTTCGTATTTGTAGAATGTTTTTTTTTAACATAAACGTAATTTGTTGCGTTGCTTTAAACAAATAAATTTTAAGTCGGTAAATATTTGTATTATACAGCTGCGTGCAACTAATTAAGTACAGTAGTACTCAATATTTAAATCATTATGTTGAAAATAATACTATTAAAAAAACCGCTAAAATTTGACCCTGTTTAGTTAATCCAATTTTGTTTATTGAAACTTCTCAATGGCAACCCTATTTTTACCGTTATTTTTTTCTTTGTGGTGTTTTTCATAATTTGTGAAATAAATTACTCGTGCACTTAATTAAGGACAGTGAAAAATTTTTTAAAATTTTAAGATTCAAGTAAGTTTTAACAGTTAAATTCAAATAAATGAGATTACACAAAGTGTTTTTCAGAATTTGATAAACTTTTACTTATTGCTAAACATGGGTAAAAATAAGTCCTGTGACGTCAGTACTCGAAAGATTATTGTACAAATGCATCAGGAAGGAAGCTCTTATAGGGAGATCGCAACATCCTTAAAAGGGTCTAAAACAATGGTTTTCCAAGCGGTGCAATATTTCAAAAAACATTCGACAGCTGAAAAGGTGCCTCGTAAACAAAGAAGCCGAATTACGACAGTGCGTGAAGATGCACTGATTGTCCGCGAGTCGAAAAAAAATCCGCATAAATCAGCAAATGAAATTCGGGAAGCAGTCTTTGGTGAAAATGGAGCAAAGCCATCTGTAGATACAGTAAAACGTCGATTGCGGGAAGCTGGCCTCTTTGGAAGAATTTCCCGAAAGAAACAATTGTTGTCTGAGCGTAACCGGAAGAAGCGAATAGAGTTTGCAAAAAAATACCGCCATTGGACCGCTGTGGAATGGAAAAGAGTGTTATTTTCGGACGAAACAAAAATTAATAGAGTCTCTTCCGATGGAAAAAAAATATGTTCGCCGGCCAAAGTTAAAAGAATTTGATCCAAGATACACCCGGGCCACTTTAAAGCATGAAGGAGGTTCGATTATGCTTTGGGGTGCTATGTAGTCACGTGGTGTTGGACCGCTGCACAAAGTTGACGGAAACATGGACAAGTTCCAATATGTAAGAATCCTAAGCGATACAATGATGCCGTATGCAGACGAGAATATGCCAGTAACATGGATATTTCAAAAAGATAATGACCCGAAGCATACAGCTCATCACGTCAAACAATGGTTTATAAACAATTCGGTCACTGTACTTGATTGGCCTTCATGCAGTCCAGATCTCAATCCGATTGAGAATTTATGGCAAGTTGTAAAAACCAAAGTAAGCGCAGTAAAAATAAACAATTTTGATGATCTCTTCGTCGAAACAAAGAAAGCTTGGGAGGCCATTCCAACTAATGTATGTGAAAATCTGGTTAGCTCGATGCCTCGCAGGTGTCAAGCTGTTATCAACAACAATGGTTTTGCAACAAAATATTGATTTTTTTTTTAATAAATACAAGTTTTTCTTAAATTTTACGATGTGTCCTTAATTATATGCACGACTGAATTCAATATTCTTTAAAATATCCCTCACTGCTTTATAAAAAATAATTTAATTGACACAATAAACAGTTATTTTCTACGACTAAGAGTTTAAATAACTAAACTCGGAAAATTTTTGACAATATATACAACTATTTTTATTTTTTTGCTTCAAGCTCACATGTAAGCTTCGTGTCCTTAATTAGTTGCACGCAGCTGTAATTAGGCCTTTTCAAATTTTTTTTTTTGACAATTGCTTAATAAAAAACACCATCACTAAATGGTCTACCCTTTCTAACAATTTTTAAGCTTATTAAACTAGAAATCGCCTTTTCAAGTTAGGATCTAATTTTGGTTCATAAATTTCCTCTCCTACTAACCAACCTCTTATTGTTTCTAAAAAATTGCATTATTTAACATAAAATACTTATTGAGTGTCATCGATTAGTTTTTTTGAGTAAAGGCCTGGATAGCCAAACGTTGCTGTATCGTAATGTAACGTCCCCTAATGTGAAAACGCAAGTGCAATTATAGAACATTTAAAAACGTGACATATGTATGTTTTGGACATAAACAACAAAAAAAAAAAAACAAAACAGAAAATATATTGTGAAATAGTAATTTGTTTATAGTGTGTACGTAATAGTTTTTTTTTTAATAATTAAAAGACAAAGAAATAAATATGGATGCGGATTTGTGTGTTGGGCTCCAGTTTTTAAATTTGCAAAAAATTTCTTTCTTATTTATACTTTTTCTTTTCTTTGTAATATTCTTACTGAAAATTTGTATAATAAATATAGGGTTGTCATATATTGAATTGAAAAAAGTACATTGAGGGAAAAAAACGTACATTTTAGTAATAAAATAAATTCGATTTTTGTTGAAAACTTTTTTAAAATTCATTAGGAAAAATAAAATGGCAAATAATAATACACAAAAAAAAGATCGTAACCATTGTTTACAACAAATTAATAGCTCAAAATTATTCGGATTTTTATTTTTAAATTCTAGTCTATACTATTCAACTTTTAAAATGTAAAATAATTTGGTATAAATTTAAAAATTAATTTTATGCCCGTATTCATAAAAAGTATTTTAGGTTTATTGAGGGTTTATTTGACAAGTACATATTGCATAGAAATCTGTCAAATAAACCCTCAATGAACCTAAAATAATGTTTATGAATACGGGCATTAATATTTATTATTTTCTTTCTATAATTATTGTATATTTTATATACATTCATGTATTTGTAAAAAATTTTACAAATCCATACTTACTAGTTTTTTTGAACTTAGTTTACAATGCTATTTTTGCCAATGTTAGAAAATTGTAAAACTTGACACAAGTGTGTTAAAATAAGTTCCCAATATCAATTAACATTTCAAACTTTCTATTAAAAGTCTGTTTGTTCATTCCCTTCTTCTAAAAGGGCAAAATCGAACTGAATGTTCTGTCAGATGCCGCATTTGAATGCAGTATATCCAATATAAACATACAAATTCTTTTCAAAATTTTGAAACAATCTACTATTTAACAATTCTATTCATTTTCTTTTAATACTTTTTCAGTAAATAATTTTAAATAAATGAGAGTTGGGTTTATTGCATTGAATTTATAATGCATTATCGTTTCCACTACCCAGAGTTCAGATTTTTCCATTTATGAATACTCAAAAACTAACATTTATGAATATTATCAAGAATGCGATTTTTAAAAATTTTTATTTTTCTTCATGTACATGAACGAGCAGCACAAATTTATTTTCTTAAAATCACACGCGAACGTGCATTCATTTTTTTTAAGCGTCCATATATGAAGAGTAAAGAAATTTTTTTATTTTCTTCGTGCACATAAATGAGCAGCACATTTTTTTTTTCACACGCGAACGTTCATATTTTTCTAAGCAAAATTGTTTCATGGCGTTGTTGTTGTAATGCATTCATAAATTTTTTGAATTTTTGACGCCTGCCTGTTGCGAACACACAATACAACAGTTACATAAAAAAATCTCAAATAGAAGAGTTGTTGTTGTTGTTGTTGTAACAGCAGGTCGTCTGATTCCAGACTTTCGTCCCAGGTGAAAATAAATTAAAAAATATTAAAAGAAATATATAGTTTATATATGACAATATGGTTAGATATGTATGTATGGAGTGAGTGATGTGTAGAGTTATGTTGTCGTTAATCGAAGGAACCCTGCTATTTCAATAGGTTTCATCCAAAGATCGTGGGGTGTAAGGGTGGTGTCGCATGATCGGCAATTGAATAGGTTTAATGTATCGTGGGGGCTCTGTAGGCATTGGGGACAAACGTCTGGTGTCCCTGGAATTATTCTCGCTTTGTAATTATTCAGTAGGCTGCAATAACCCGATCTTAGCTGGGCAAGGATAACTCTTGTGTACCTCGGTAGTTGTTTTTCGCAGTTTGCTACGGTAGGTGGGTGTTCATTGAGGATCTTGTTCATTTCGTAGCTGTCAATAGCTTCTTTGACAGCAATTTGATGTAAGGCTTTCTGGGCATTGGCAATTGCTGTAGCATCAAGAACCGGGGGTATTAGGTTTTGGATCTCATTTTTGTAGTGCTTTATGTCTTTCCTGATGTGTCGATGGGGAAGGTTATCAGTGACTATGTGATTATTTGGATGACCAGGATAGTGACATGCCATTAAAAACTGTTTCGTGAGCAGTATGTTGTGTGATTTAACAGGTAGCATCATTGCCTCTTCGTGCAGGTGGTCAATACTAGTCATTCTGACACATCCGGTGGCTGTGCGTAATGCGCAGTTCTGAATTCGTTGTAGTTTTTTCCATTGTGTATCGCTTAAAAATGAGGTCCATACCGGTGCTGCATAGCTGAATATTGAAGAGTATTGTTGTTGTATATACATACATACGTACAATTGTAAATTTGAATTTGTCACTTGAAAAGCAAAGCGAGTATACATGAGCGAGTAAGTGTGTGAAAAAAATATTCATGCTCATAAAAGAGTATTTGTCAAAATTGTAATTTTTCATAAATGAATATGCTCATAAAAGAGTATTCGTCAAAATTGTATAAATGAATATGCGTCAAAAAAGAAAAAAAAGTAATATTCACACATGAAGAAGAGCAAAGCAAAATATTTTCTGTTTTTTCATACATGAAGAAGAGCAAAGCAAAATATTTTCTGTTTTTTCAAACATGTGTGAGGAGAAAAAAAATAAAAACTAAATGCACACGTCCACTCATAAGTGAAAAGTGAGTGAACGATTTGGTACTCTGCCACTACCCCTAAAGGCGGGTTTAGACGGTAATACATACATACATGTCAAATATTTGTGTAGAAGAGAATGAATAGTATCGTGTAAATTTTATATGAAATGAGAACGTACGACATTAAGAGAAAATACGGATGAAAATTTGACAGTAGTAAGGCTCGCTTTGTTTTTTTTTTTTTTTTTTTTTTTTTTTTTTTTTTTTTTTTTTTTTTTTTTTTTTTTTTTTTTTTTTTTTTTTTAAACAATCACATTTCATTAGATCAGAGATGCACTTTTATTTTATTTTTTATTTATGTTAAATGTCTTCACAATGTATGTAAATTTTGTGTGGATGTATACGTGCATTTTATTCTTTAATTTGACTTTGATTTTTAAACAACCGTGTAAACGTAAAAAAAATCTGTCGTAAGACTTTTACTGTTATTTTTAAAATACGGATGGAATGTCATAATATCTTTTCTATGATTTTACGTACGTAAAGTATTATCGGCTAAACTGTCCTTAAACGATATTGCAGACTCCACTAAATGCAGACGGAAATAATTAACCACTAAATTAAACCAGTGGAAATTTAGTGAATTAAATTAGAGGCGATGATGCACTATTTTTTCTACTACCAGTAAATTTAGTGGACAATTAAATCTATTGCAATAACCCAAATTCTGAAATAAATAAATTCATCAAACAGTAGATCCATGTCAATGTTATTGACAAAAAATTATTCAATAACTTCTGTAAAATACGAATTGAAATTTTTGAATTGAGACTGAAAACATAGACCTTTTCAAAATTATTATACTTTAGTGGCAAATGTTCTTTATTATTATTTATGTTAATTTCAAGTGTTCAGTACAAAAAAGAAATACAAAAGATTAAAAAAAGTATATTAGTATACTTTTTTAGGTGTTATGCAGAAATAAGTACATTGAAAAAAAAAATTACCCTTACTGTTTAAAAAAGTACGCTTGGCAAGCCTAAATAAACCCAGCTGTTTGCAAATGTCACGTAAAAACGTAGAGAATTTCTATTTTCTACAGATTGATACGCGCCGTTACGTTACATTTTTTATTCGGTAAGTGCTGCCATTACTTTTCATGTAAAATAAATGATCACCTGACTCGTCAACGTTAAGATACGTTATGTTACGTGTGGCTAATTCTACCTTAAACCTGAAAAAAATAAAAGAGCATAGGCAATACGTGTGAATGCTCTCTGCACAATTGTGCTATGAAATAGTAATCCCTGTTTTACATGTTCATTGTACAAAAACAATGCCTGTTGTTTTTGGAAAAATATTAGTTGTTGTAGAATTAGCATCAACTTATTAGATGCGCCTTGCGCCTGTTCTGATTGATTTTTTTATTTAAAAAAAAAACGAACAATAATCATTATTTACGGTCCCTGAAATAAATGATTTTGGCACATGTTTTTATCAAAACAAAATAAACTGCACGAAATAAGCAGTCAGTTTCCGCGTACCACAATTTTAGAACCGAGGATTGAAAGATTTTTTTTTTAAACTTGGATTTTAAACATGTTACTTTAAATGAACTAATTTTTATTAATAATTAAATTGTAAAATTATATAAATTAATACAATATTACTTATATTTTTTAACAGTAAAAAAGAAAAAAAATTAAATGAACTTACACAATACTATATTTTTAACAGTAAAGTAGGAGTAGTATCAGAGATACATACCGAATATATTTTCCAAACTGGTTTCTTCATAACAAGAACAAAATACCAAACATCTACAGGATATTGTTGTCACCGTTGATATAGAATCTGTAATTTAATTTTAGTTCCCAAATAAAAAGAAAAATTAATTAAGTTACTTATAGAAATGAAATTTGTCACTGAGAAACAAAAATTTATAAGCAAGTTGCTATTCTTTCGAATACTCAATAAAGTGGTTTTACAAGGAAAGGTCAGTGTTTTTATTTATAAACTGCATTGACATTTTCTTGTATTAAACGTTTGAAACGATACAATATAAACCCAAAACTGCTTTCTTTTTTCCCCGTTTATTAAAGCAAATTTAAGAGGTAATTTTCCATGCTGTAAGAAATTTAATTGAAAGTATCAGTGCTATATTAATAAATCATTTTAGTTTTCACTCCTTTTAATAGAGTTTTAAGTACAACCCACCTTTACTAAAAGATGCTACATTACGTGCAAACTTTTCACAGCCTCTAGCACTAGCCGCATCATCGATGGTGATCCAAACAACTGGTCTGAAATGGTTAGAATATTGCTTATTAACCTGCCCACTATATGTTTGGAAAATATATTTATAATAAGGCAACAACTCTAAAACAAACTCCTACTCCTCTGTTTAAAAACAAATATTTAGAAATACCTTAAAATCAATAAAATGACATTGTAACAAATTACTTAAACAAATTAAATAGTCTTAGTATTAAACATAAATATTTCATCATAATATATTAAAACTAACCAAAAATTGTTTATGCCAGGGAATCATTAGTTCTATTTCTACAACTTATCTTCTAAAAGTTGTAACGGCGGTGTTCGACCCTCCGGGTATATACTACATATGGGACAAAATATATCTAAATAATCTGCATTGGCATGGTGTGAACACGTTTTGCTTTTACCCAAACATCCATCATTTCGATAATTCTCTTCTGGCATTTCATTTTTTTTTAAATTTGTAACATAACAATGATCGTTATTTACATCTCGAAGAACTTCATCTGTCTGAACAATAGATGAGTCTCGTTTTACAAAATAGTCGACATTGTCATTGTTTCTCCATAAATCATCCTCAATCAAAGATGCTGTTTGCAAAGAAGTTACTTCACTTTCTAGATCTGTGAAATAACCGGGAGAATAATAAGAATCAAAAGATGTGAAATCATACGATGAATTCTCTTGAATATTATTAACTGTACCATTGGATGTACTGCCTAGGCATAATAATCCTGTTTCGTCTATCAATACACTGCTACTGCAAGTTGACATTTCACATCCCTCTTCAGAGTTTAAAAAATTTAAACTTTCAAAACTGCTTGAAATTGAAAATGATTTGTTTGTTTCAGCTTCTGATGTGCTTGGGCTTTTCGAAGCCTGATCAGAAACTAAATTATTGGATCTCTTTGTAAATAGTCCCTTAAAGTAAATTTTTTCTTCTTCCAGTTGGCGCCTTATTTTCGTCTGATGCTTAAGAGCCTTCAGTAGTGCCTGATTTGCTTTGCGCGCCAACCGTAACTCTTCCTCAATAGTCTCCAAATAAATCTTTTTTTTTCTTCTATTTTCTCTTGCTAACAATGCATTGCGATTGTAGACATTAGGATCGGGCCTTCTTGTTGGCATTCTTTCTTTTACATTTCGTTTCTTAAAGATTGAATTGTTTTCAGTCATCGCAGTATTAAATGTTCTTACATTTAAAGGATCCCCGATATATTTTTTTAAATAAAATGCATTTAGTGTATCATTATTGGAGTCACTTTCATCGGAGTCGATAATGGAATCTTCATTTTCTTGCAATAACTTCATAATTTCTTCCATTTTATTAAATTTCGTAGCAAAAAAGTTTTTAAAGCAAAAGCAATAAAGAGTGAAACTTATATTCAGTTCTCCTTTATTCAAGAATTTTTTACTTTACCTTAATCTCATAAACTTGGTTATTAGAAAAATTAGCGAAAACAAAACCAATTAATTTAAAATCTTTCTTCCTGATCCCTTGAAATTATAACCCCAGAAAAATTATTTATAGGTTCGCGATAATTATTAATTAATACGACGAAGAATTTTTTTGTAAACGTTTACAAATTCCCAAAGCCAGCTGTAAAAATTGCGGCGTTAACATTGAATTCTTCACCAACCACGATCAGTGTTGCCGTTTGAAAATTTTTTTTTTCGCCAAAATTTTGTCTAAAATCCGCCCAAAATCGACGTATTGATTATAAGGTGCATTTGACATGGCAGCTGAGCTACTTTTTTTTTCAGCCAATTTTTGAATATAGTTGTCAATTTTTGCTTTGTTTTATGTACATTGTTTTTGTTTTCATACTTATTTTTGGTTTTTTTTTTACAGTTAACTACCCTAACAAGCATCAAAATGCTGTGTTGTATTTGTTACTGTTTTACTTGTTGTAATCTCAAAGGCACCTTATTATAATTGCGCCGTGGCCCAAGCTGTAAAAAGTTGAATAATTTGTACTATGGCTGTGTTTGAAACGGTAGCAAAGTTCTATAGTAAAAACAAATTTTTCTGTGGTAAAAAATTATTCTCTTTCTGCTGTGTGAAATGATAACTTTTTTAACAGCATACAATTTTGACATTTATTATTAAAATCAAATTTTTTTGTTATTACATTTATTAAATAAAAAATTATACAAAAATTAATAAAATAACAAAGTGTATTCCATTACTCATTTCAATTTTTCTGGTGAATAGAATTAGATTAGATCGCATTTATTTGATGTTTTAGTTTTTATTTTACATTATTATTTGTATTTTACGGGTTCTCCTTTCATTTTAGTTTTTTTTTAATAATTTTACTAAGCTTTATATATTTCTTTACTTTTCTGCAATATTTGAATAATTATTTAGGTTTGTTCTGTTTTTCTTTAATTGTCAAATATTTCTATGCTTATGTCTAGCCTTCAAGGCTAGTGAAATTTTATTCACCTCAAAACTGTCAAAATTTTACTAACAAGAGAACTTTGCTACCGTTTCAAACACAGCCTATGTAGTTTGTATTCATGTTATTTTTATTGCAAATTTTACACTATACATAAAAAACGAATTCAAGTTGTATAATATTCAATGTATTGAGTAAATAACAATTTTATTATTATTTAAATTCAGGTTTGTTTTATATATATTATTTATATATATTACATTAGAGTTATTATCATAATTCAGGTTTTTTTTATGTATTATAACATTTATTATTAAAAAAACAACTTAACAAAAATTTCATTCATATCACATTCAATTCAATAAAAAAATTATACTATAAAATTCATTTAGTAATTAAAAAGAAATATTAATTCAGTATAAAATAAAAAAAAATATATAAATAAATAAAAATATTTTTCGGTCTTGTTCATTATTGGTTAGTTCCTGCTCTCTTTATATAATCTACTGCAAGAATCATTGCACAATGGAATAGCTGTATATATAGAATTCTATGAGTTTGTATTTAGTCAAACTAAGACTTGTCAAGACATTTACTATAATTATTTAAATCGGTTTTCGCGGACCAAACGTAATGTGGGTTATCGTTTTTTAAGAGTTCTTTACAAAGCATAATATTGTTTACAGTGTTAATCTCCAGTTTATTTCTTAATTTTGTTTTAATTAAAGAAAGAGTTGAAAATTTTCTTTCGGCAGCGGCAGAACTAGGTGGAAGAGAAAGTAAATTAAAAATGAATTTAGAAAGATTGGAAAAACAGTTTTCGTTCAAACCGTTACTAATCGAGGCGACTTTTCCCCAAAAGTCGTCCGAGGAAAGTTGGGTTTCTCTAAGCCGTAACAAATTCCACTCTGTTACGATTAAATCGGGGTCGCACTCTACAAGTTTTGGAAATCTTAAAACAAGGTGCAGTATTGACAAGTCTTCGTTTGGTATCACCTTTTGTGGAGTTATCATATTTAAAAGTTTAATAGTATCGCTCTTAAAATCAATTCTCATGTTAATTTGATTTAGAAGTACTTACTTACTTAGCTTACTTACTCGCCGTGGTCTAGTGGTTAGTGTGTTGGCTTACTAAGACGATAGTGCCGGGTTCAAATCTCAGCACCGACATCTTGAAAAAAGAAATATGAAAAAAATATTTCTTTCGGCGACTACCTCTCAGCAGTCTTCTGGCAAAAGCTCTGAGAGTAATTAATTGCCATGAAAGAGCTTCTCAAATCTGTCGTTCGGAGTCGACATTAAACTGTAGGTCCCGGTACTCATGGATAGAAATTTACACACACAACATGAGTGCTGCGAGAAGCTAGGCCGTAATCCTGACACAGGGTTGTAAAGGCCAGTTAGGTAGGTAGGTACTTACTTAGCTAGCCATAACAACCCGTTAACGGGTTTCTGGACAACATCTACGTCGCCGAGGAGCTCATACAGCTCATAGTTGGTCCTAATGAGAAACTCATCGCCTTGCTTCAGTGGACCAAAGATCTTGCGAAGAATTTTTTTCTCAAACACTCCCAGGACCGCTGCATCGGCACAAGACAGCGTCCATGCTTCCGCACCATAGAGAAGCACCGGAAGAATAAGCGACTTGTAGAGTGTTAACTTCGTTAACTTTTTATAGCAATTTTGTCTTATTTCATAATTCTCTTACCCGGGGTCTCCACGAGATATGAAACGAAATATTTTTATATCTGCATACGTCAAATTTGATAGCCGATATAATTTTGTTAGGTGTAGACTGCGAATCAGCTATTATAATATCTATTATGATATCATATCGATATCATAATATATATTATGAAAACAATATCATGATATGAACTATCAAAAACAGCTCATATAGAGAAACAAAATAAAAAACAAAAAAAAACTGAAATTGAATTTTTTAAATTTAATAAAAAATTAATTAAATAATAAAAAAATAAAAAAAAAATATATTAATTAATAATAATTATACACAAAATTATTTAATTTTTATAAAATTTTCCCTTTATTTGTAAACAAATTTCCACTAATAAAATACTCCGACATGTTCTTTCTTTCATTGCTGTACAAAAAAAATGAAATATTATAATATTTCAACATCAACGTGTTCCTGTTGTTAGATATGAAGAGAAATATTAAAATGGCATTTTATTTTCTCTGCCGACGTTTTCTTTCATATCATATCAAAGTTGATATCAGGTGTAGACCCCGGGTTAAAGGCTTTGTATTCCTTCATGGTATAATCATCATAAGGTAGTCCCAGTTTGAAATAGCATAGAACTCTGTAGTTTTGCAACCCTGCTGCTCTTAGAATTGTCAAATAAGAGCAACACTGTAGTTGGCCGTTATACACAAATAAATATATTATTGTAAACAAGCTCTTCCTCTTCTTTTTTCTATTTTGTGGAAAATTTTTTTAAAAGTTTTAAATTTTACTTTTGTTCTGTAAAAAAATTGTTTATAAACAATATAATACATTCGCTCGTTGTAAAATATAATTATCCAGAGGCTACCTCATGGCGCATTGGATGGTTGCCCTGAATGAATAGATAAATTTTATTGTATATGCAACTTGTATTAAAAAAAATCATTTATGTTGTGTATATGTGTGTGTATGTCGGAAAATAGGAATAAATAAATAAAAATATAAACGTTTTGCAATTTATATTGAAAACAAAAATAAAAAACTAAATTTGGTATTGATAATTTGGTATTGCATTTCATAATTTTAAATTCTAATTTCTAATTTGTTGTCAAAGAAAAAAATTTAATTTAAAATTTGCTTAACGTCAAAATAAAAAACATAGAAGAAGAATAAGATTTTGACAATTCCAAGTAAGCAGCTGTAATTGTTTTGGTAAAGCGGGACTACCTTATGATGGTTATACCATGGTATTCCTTTTTGGATGTTTTTGATTTGATTTGTAGTTTAAAATATTTTCTCTTCAAAACATTTATATAATAAAGAGAAAGTACTTGACATGAAGTACCTCTAGTCTTTATATGCCATTTGAATTTTAAATTAAAATATATTTTAATATTTAATTTAATTAATTTTAAAATTTAATTTATAATTAAGAATTCACATTTCATTATGATTCTTAATATTTAAAAAAGCATGTTGTCTCCACTGAAAGGCAATCTTTTAGGGAATTATAATTATAAAATAAAATATAAAGGGTATTTACTAATAGTTTAATTATTTCTAAAAATTTTTGATTTAGCTGACCAGTGGACACATTTTAAAATTGGTATAAATTAGGAAAAGTCACCTTGAGAATATTTAAATGTTTTACTACAATGCGTAAAGAATTTTTTTGTTTTTGTTTTTTTTTATTATTCATTCCTTTATATCATTAGTATAACAAATTACGATTATCTCTGCATCACTTAGACATTATTGAGGCGAGATGGTAAAATATTTACACCTTTGAATTACATATGTACTTACTTACTTACTTAGCTGGCCGTAACAACCCGTTAACGGGTTTCGGCCTGCCTCAACACTAGTCTCCAAGCGTCTCTGCTAAGCGCACGCCTTCTCCAGTTGGTCACACCAATTGATGACAGGGCTCGATCTACCTGGTTTTTCCAACGTAAACATGGACGTCCTCTACGCCGACGTCCAGTGACCTTCGCATCGAAAACCTTTTTCGCTGGAGCAAATTCTTCCATCCGAACAACATGGCCGAGCCAGCGCAGCCGCTGGATGTTAATGCGCTGGACAACATCTACGTCGCCGAGGAGCTCATACAGCTCATAGTTGGTCCTAATGAGAAACTCATCGCCTTGCTTCAGTGGACCAAAGCTCTTGCGAAGAATTTTTCTCGCAAGCACTCCCAGGACCGTTGCATCGGCACAAGATAGCGTCCATGCTTCCGCACCATAGAGAAGCACCGGAAGAATAAGCGACTTGTAGAGTGTTAACTTCGTCGCACGAGAGAGATCTCTGTTACTAAACTGCCTACCGAGACCGTAGTAGCACCTATTGGCCAGTGTAATTCTTCGCTTGATCTCCAGACTGACATCATTCTTGCTGGTAATGGCGGTACCAAGGTAAATAAATTCCTTGACCACATCGAATGTATAGTTGCCGGCTGTAACCTGGGAGCCGATACGTTCAACATCCCTACTCGTCGACAACATGTACTTCGTCTTGCTCTCATTTACCGCCAGACCCATTTTAGCAGACTCTGGTTCAATAGCATTAAAGGCTGCGGTGACATCTCGCTTGGTATGCCCAATGATGTCTATGTCGTCGGCATACGCAAGGAGCTGGGGGTCAATTCTTGTTCTGTGAAACGGTGAAATGTAAAGTTTTTTCACTGTTACACAGAGTTTTTGATTCTTGTTTTGTGCAAAACTTAAAAGATACACATCATTTTTTCATGTAACAACAAGTGGAATGAAACAAAATATTTTCACAGTTTTACAAGAGTGCTGATTCGTGTTTTGTGTAACTATGAAATTAACTGTCGAAATTGTTTCATATGTGTAACAAGTTTGCACAGAAAATGTTTATGTGAAAAAATAACATAGAGGTTTAAAACCATGAAACACCTACAAAAGGAAACCGTGCTAGCAAAAATAAAAAAGAATATTTAATAAAATCGAATAAAATAAGTGCACCCATCATATTTTTATTTTAATATAGTATTTAATAATCGTATATTTATATGAAAAACCAAAACAAATATGGCGTCACATTGGTGTTTTGTTTGTACTAGAACACAGAGCCAAATAAATATAGTTGACGGCGGTAGTGGCGAAACCGGCAGCACAAAAAATCAATCGGCGATAGTTGCAATTATTTTTAATATAAATTTTGTATCCAGCAAAAATCTGATTAATTTTTTTTAAGAGAAAAAACAGTACAAAACATATCTTATCAATTTATATTTATGGTAACAATTAGATAAACAAATATACAAATGCTATGTATGCAATTGCGGTTGTTAAAATAAACATATGTACATATATGTACATACATACATACATATTTCATATTGAAAAAGATTGGCATACATACAACTACAAACTTTTTCAAAAAAAAAGAAAAAAAATTGTTTCAAAACGAACTTAAGTATGTACATACATATGTAGAGGGTGTCCGCCAGTTCATATTTCTCCATAATAAATTTGCCACGTCTCTACTTCACGATTGCCAAAAATGAACTGTCAAGACTAATCTTTACCAAAATGGCGGCAAAACAAAGTCGTATACCTTCCCGGCGGACGCTCTGTTTTATATGTTTATGCAACACAAAGTCATTTAAATTTTTCTTGTATGTACATATACTTATACATTTAGGTAAATACTTTGAGTACCACGAGCGAATAGCAACAATTATCGCAACTTTTTTTGAATAAGTTCTTAGTGTGCGACTATACCGTGGTCGCCGTGGTCTAGTGGTTAGTGTGTTGGCTTACTAAGACATGGGCCCTGGGTTCGACTCCAGGCTCTGACATCTTCAAAAAAAAGAAATATGAAAAAAATATTTCTTTCGGCGACTACCTCTCAGCAGTCTTCTGGCAAAAGCTCTGAGAGTATCTAATTGCCATGAACAAGCTTCCCAAGTCTGTCGTTCGGAGTCGACATTAAACTGTAGGTCCCGGTACTCATGGATAAAAATTGACACACACAACATGAGTGCTGCGAGAAGCTAGGTCGTAATCCTGATACAGGGTTGTAAAGGCCAGTTATGTATGTATGTATGTGCGACTATACTTTTAGGTACATAAAAATAGTCCCTTAATTTACCATCATTTCATGTACGCTGATAAATTAGTGCAGGCAAAAAAGTCCACATTACAAGTCGGTGTTGATTTAATTTATTTTTCGGTTTGAAAGTGATATACATAAACGCATGTATTTGCGAATGTGTAAAACTGAAAGTGGTGTCAATGAAAATATATTTATTTGTTACATTATTATCATTTTATTAATATCTAAAAACAGTATCAGTAAAATTTGAAGTAGTTAAAAAAAATATATGGCGGGTAAGCCGCTTCCTTAAATCGGTTGGCTTCGTACTCTTGCTTTGACATTTTGACATAAAATTTCAATAACATACAAGCAAAAGTTTCACGACTACGGTTGGAATGAAACAATTTTTTCATAACATGCACCAGAATCGCAAATAGTGTAATTGTGATATGATAATGCGAAAAGTGCTCATGAAAACGAAAATGATAAAAAACTTTTCGTTTCACTGTTTCACAGAACCAGAATTGACCCCCTGGACACTATTATTAAAAATAGTGCCATTACGATGTACACCCGCCTTTCGCAAAACACTCTCCATAACAAAGTTGAAGAGGTCGCAGGATAAGGGATCGCCTTGTCTGAAACCTCGCACGGTATTAAAAGGCTCGGAGAGGTCTCTTCCTACCTTGACGGAGCTGCAGGAGTTGTTCAGCGTCATTCTACATAGCCTTATCAACTTAGCAGGAATACCGAGCTCAGACATTGCGGCATAAACGCGATCCCTTATTGGGCTATCGAAGGCTACCTTAGAGTCGACAAAAAGATGGTGTGTGTCGACTTGACTTTCATGGGTCTTCTCCAGGATTTGGCGCAGTGTGAATATCTGGTCAATGGTGGACTTACCAGGTCTGAAGCCGCACTGATAAGGTCCAATCAGTGAGATGGCGAATGGCTTCAGTCGTTCACACAATACGCTCGTAAGAACCTTATATGCTATAGGGAGGAGGCTTATACCCCTGTAGTTGGTGCATATCGTGGGGTCTCCCTTTTTCAGGATGGGACAGAGGCCACTGAGATTCCAATCGTTGGGCATACTCTCCTCCAGCCATATTTATCCAATAAGTTGATGCATGCATCTTACCAACTTATCACCTCCATTGTTAAAGAGCTCAGCGGGCAGACCGTCCGGTCCAGCCGCTTTGTTGCTTCTCAACATCTTCAGTTTGGTATATAATTTAAACATGAATCGTCTTACAAAAGACCAACGCTTCCAAATTATTGAATTTTATTATCGATATGCGTGCTCTGTTAAGAAAGTTCATCGCGCGCTTCTTCCCTTTTATGGTCAGTCTAATCGACCCACTGAAGCGGCAATTCGGGCTATTGTGACTACATTTCGCACCAAATTTACATTGGACAAATTTACAAATGGGCTTATTGAGAGGCGAGTTCGGTGAAAATTTTATTTCACTTTCGGGACCGGTAAATTGTCCGCCTAGATCGTGCGATTTAACGCCTTGAGACTATTTTTTGTGGGGCTATTTTAAAGCCTATGTCTATACAGCCAAGCCCGCTTCAATTGACGCATTGGAAGACAACATTGAAGCATTTATTCGTGAGATACCGGCCGAAATATTGAAAAGAGTATGCCAAAATTGCACTAAGCGGATGGACCATTTGCGGCTCAGTGACGGTCAACATTTAAATGAAATAATCTTCAAACATTAAATTATATGAACCATACTATCGATTCAAATAAAGATTTCATTAATTTTTCTGAATTTTATGTGTTTTTTTTAACTTTCCTATAGCTCTTAAAAAATCACTCTTTAGAAGTGCTGTCTCCATAATCTCAGTGTCCATTGTGCATCTATAACCAGATTACCATGTTGGTCTCTGCAGGAGGTTGCTCCGGGTTTATTATTTTTTTTACTATTTTGGCGTCATGTGCCGGACACCTATCGTATACATCCCCGAGACTTGCGTAGAAAGCATCTTTGACCGCATCATCCTTCGCTTTCGTCAGGGCGTGCACGCAAATAAGGCTGATATTGTAAAATTTTGCCTTTATCCGGATCTTAGCTATTATTTCGTTGACGGGGGAGAACTCCGAGACAAGATAGTAAAGTCTCTTGCTAACTACGAATCCGCAGCCATATTCACGCCTTTTCTCATGGCAGCTGTTACATGTTGCTTGCCTCGTCCAATGCATCGCATTTCTTGGATTGCGTTGATGTCAGCCCTACATTCTGTGAGAGCATCCACCAACTGGATAGAGGCACCTTCTCTATAAGGGAATCATAGTACTTAAAACGCTTGCCATGATCGTCAACATTAAAAGGGCTCCGTTTAGAGGCTGAAGTTTTCATTGAAAACAGTTTTTACGTGGTGGGTTTCAAGCCCTACGCTCAACCCAAATTTAAGTCTAGGGGATTGGACAACGCCGCATACATTAGTTAACAAGCGGGTGGTAGATTGCCATCCAGGAGGGCCACGAGGAGGCTGTATGTAGACTTGAATACAACGGGAACAAGGATCGTTCTGGAGGCTGCCGGGTTGACCCCAATCAGAGAGTTTACCTTGTCCGAGGTATCTCATCCATCCCGAAAGCACTAGTAGATTCATGTAATATACAACATGAGCGTATAATACATAATTGTTTTTTTTTCTTTTACATCTATGCAGCGGCTTAATTTAGTAAATTCAACACTATTAACGCCTTTTGTCTAAAATATTTGTCGGCGTTGTTATTACAAAACCAACGAAAACAAATCGGCCACCTCATCTTTTCTTCTAGTTTTTTTATTGTACTAGTTGTGGCAAAAAATAAAAATTCAAGAAGTAAAATGATATCTACACAATTATTTTGTATATTGCTTTGTGCACTAATATCCAGTGTAAACTGTGTTATGTTCCATTTGCCTCCAAATACACAGAAATGTTTAAAGGAAGATATACAAGCTAATCAACTTGTTATGGGTGAATATGAAGTATCAGATGTTCCCGGACAAGTTATAGATTATATTGTAAGTAACCATTGAGACATTGGTATATAATAATAAAATATTGTTTTTAATCCCCTATTCTAGGCTCGTGACACAAAGGGACATATTTTGTCTCAAAAAGAGCACATAACAAAGGGTAAATTCAGTTTTATGTCTGAGGTTTATGATACTTATGAAATTTGTTTCATATCTAAAGTTCCACCACGTAAGTCGTGTAGATTCATAGGATATAAATTTTATGCTTTTCAATTATACATATGTACTAATGCATTAAAATTTAGATCAGAGAGGTATTGCTCAAGAGGTTTCGTTGGTAACAAAGAAGGGTGTGGAAACTAAAAGCTATGAGGGTGTAAGTACAAAAACTTTGTGTCTGTCTTATTGATCTAAAAACTGATTTTTCTAGATTGCGGAAGCTTCAAAAATTAAACCTTTAGAAGTAGATCTGAAACGTTTAGAAGACTTGTCAGATTCAATTGTAAGAGATTTTGCTTTAATGCGTAAACGTGAAGAAGAAATGAGAGATACTAACGGTAGGTTACAATACGTTTATTGTATTAACTTGGACATTTATTATAGGTCTTATATTTTTCATTCTAGAAAAGACAAACAGTCGAGTTTTGTTTTTCAGTATATTTAGTATGTGCTGCCTTTTGGGATTGGCTACATGGCAGGTTCTCTACTTGCGCAGATATTTCAAAGCCAAAAAACTTATTGAATAAATTATGATGTTTTTATATATATATTTCTCCGAATTTTGATAGTAAACAAACTAATTTTATTTACATTTCATTTCAAGCGATAGTATTGCCTACCGGTTATCTAATAATTGCAATAAATGTTCTTTAGAGTTCGTTAAACCATTTTTCATCATAAAACAATTTTTTGTCCTGAATACTTGGAACTTTTGATGTTTTCATTTGACCTTAATTTGGATAACATGATGTGTATTTTTATTAAATTTCTACAATGAGATAGATAAGTTCTTGAAATCGTGAATTAGTAATGTTTTATAAATCACAAGTTTTAATGTAGTTTAAGTTTTCAAAATTACAAAAAATATAGAAATTTTTCTGTTTTTATATGATGTTTTACATATATTTTGAAAATTAGTTAGTTTTTGTTCCATTTTTGATGCAAAATATTTTTATATTAAAATGTATCGAAAATACATTAACCTTTCAAAAGTTTTTTTAATAATAGACGTTTTTGTGTACAATTAAATGATTCTCTTTCCGATTTTGGTAAAGCGATTTGCGGAGTTCCCCAGGGCTCAATTCTAGCTCCTCACCTTTATAACATATTCATTTCTGATTTTCCTCATATTTTTTCAAATTCGGTTGGTATACTTTATGCGGACGATTCTCTAATTTACGCTCACCACGATTCACCATTGGAAGCGCTTAGATATGTGTCCGAACATTTAAATGTAGTAAACGATTTTTATGATTTTTGGGGAATTAAAATAAATGCTTCAAAGAGTGAAGCAGTATGTTTAAAAAATGCGTCAGGAAAATATCCGTACTTTGTAGTGCCTGAAAGTAAAAGGTTAAAGTTGTTTTTAAATGGAGTTGAAGTTCCTTTTAAAAGTAGCTTTAAATATCTTGGAGTTTATTTCAGCAAACTTTCTAAATTTAACGAACACGCTAGAATCGTACTGAATAAAGTTTGTAAAGTAAAGGGTTGCTTTGGCAGAGCTTTATTTAATATGGTATTGCCTATAAAAACAAAGTTATTACTTTATAAAACATGTCTAAGACCAGTATTATTATATGCATTTCCAGTTTGGTTTTCTATATCCCCCCTTTAATGAAAATTTGAAATATTTGAAAGAAAGGTGTTACAGTCTTGTATTGGTAAGAATTATATTTCTAGAACAAAAAGATTCTCCAATAATGTAATTTATAAAGATTCAGGGGCTACACCTTTGAGTTTTTATTCTTTTGACATTATAAGAAGTTATATAAATAGGTTATCTTCACATAAAAATAATTATATAAAGGAAATTGTTAACTCTCAAGCAAGCTATAATTGGACAAATACATCATATTTGTCTTCACTTGGTTTTCAAAACGAAAATATTGTTTTTGATTTTTCCGTTTCGTTGCCGGATTTTTTTAAAAGAACTTACCCTGGCTCTCACAGGGGTTAACTATTCATTATTATTATTTTTTTTTTATTATTCTGATTTTGTTTTTAATTTCTTAGGTTTAAGTTTATTTAGTGTAAGAGGTTTACTCTCAGGCTATGGTTAGCTCCGGGAGCAAGGGCGCCTTTTTTTAATGTTTTTATAACTTTCTATATCTTTCTAATCTATTGCTAAGTTTGGTACTGTCAATTTAACACACATGTTTTTAAGACAATACATTAAAATCTTAAATGTTCTCTATTTAAATAATTTTGTAATGTATCTTTTATTGTTTTAAAAAAAGGCTCAATAAATTGAAATTGAAAATACATTAAGCTTATTTGTGGCATAAAATAAAAGGGTTGAAATACTCAGCATGTGATTTAAAACCAGGCCTGTGCAAAATTGAAAATGTCGTGTTGGTCAGAAAATGAGAATTACAGTGCTGAACATGTAAGTAGCAGCACAGTGCATACAGTGATGAAGGAAATGACAGCTCAAAAAATTTAAAATCAGCTGTGTTTTATTGTGGCTATCTTATTATACACTGTAATGTTGTGTGTGCAATTTTGTTGTGGCTATCTTGTTATACACTGTGCTGTTGTGTGTATGCTAAAAATTTTGTTGTGGCTATCTTGTTATACACTGTGATATTGTGTGTGCAAAAATTTTGTTGTGGCTATCTTGCTGTGTGTTGTTCTTGCTATAGTTGTTGGAGTTTCATCACTGTATACATTGTGGTAGCAGTATTAGCAACGGTATGAATTTTATTTTAATTAAAAATTTAATAAAATAAGCCATATTCCAATTGGCGACGTCGTCGCAGTGTAACGACATTTTTGTAACAGACTAAAGGTAAGAGAAACATTTATTCTGCTACAAAAATGTCGTCAGACGACTACGACGTCGTCAACTGGAATAAGGCCGAATATTTCATGTAAAAATTGAATTACTGTATGAACAATTTATAAATACTACTCTGTTATAAGAAAAAAACTTGATTTTTTTAACAAAAAATTTTTTTTTCTTTTAGTAAAAGTTTTTCTTTTTTATTCAATTTATCAACAACTTTATGAAAATGTCGCTCAAAAACTTTAAAATTATACTCTTAAATATTCTATGATAAGGTATTTGAGATGACCAAACGCATTTATAATAATAAAATAATTAGCGTGCATTGCTATTAATTTTGTTCCCACTGTAAACAAGGCCATATTTATTCCATTTGGCGACGTCGTCATCGTTTTACATTTTTGTAATAGAATAAAGAAAAAATATTCTCTTGCCTTTAATCTATAACAAAAAAGTCGTTAGAAGACGATGGCGCCAATTGGAATAAGGCCAAATAAATCAGCGTACATCAGTGATTACCATTTCATAGCACAATTGTGCAGAGAGTATTCACACGTGTTGCTTACGCTCTTTTATTATTTTCAGGTTTACTCAAAAAAATTGATCGATTACACTCAAAAAATATTTTATGTTAAAAAATTTAATATTTTTAGAAACAATAATAGCTTGGTTAGTAGGTTATGAACCAAAAAAAAATTGTTAGAAAGAGTCGATGATAGAGCTGCAAAACTATCGATAGTCGGCCCCATCGATAGTTTCGATAGTTTAAAAAAAACAATCGATACTATCGGTTTTCTATTTTTAGAATCGCAATACGAATTTTTGGATATATTTTTACTAGGTTCTTCTAAAATCTAGTGGATGAGTAGAATTCAATTTGTATCGGAAGTCCAGTAAATAAAACTCTATTAATATATAGCAAGTACCATGTATGTATATGGGTTATTATTCGCTTTCAACTGTCTTTCATAATAAATGTATTAATTTAAATAAAAGACATACATATGTATACTATTGTAAAATAAATTTCAATTTTATTGCAAAATAACAAAAAAAAAAAACGCAAATTATTTGCCAAACAAAAAAAAAATAATTAAAGCTGTTAATTTGAGATAATTTTTTTTAAATTAACGTTAACCGTAAAAGGCTTTAACGTTCAAAACGTAAAACATACATTCTACATATGTAAATATCAAAATTCTAATTAAAAGGGATTATAAAAAACAATTCATAAATAAAATTAGATACAGAAGCGTTAAATTTAGCTATTTATAAGTTATACCAGGTTTACCCAATAATTTTTGTTAATGAACAGGAGTTTATCGACCGTTTTTGGTCTATGGTCGTAATTGGCTTTTCCGCTTCTCTGAAACTAGGGTGCGAGCGTTTAAGGTGATCTAATAAATATGTAGTATTGCCGCCAGTTTTATAATATTTGCCACATAAACGGCATTTAGCACAATTTTTATCTTTGGTTATTTCAAAATAAGTCCAAACATCTGAATACGTCCTACGTATCTTTTTTTGAATACCCTCTTCATCATCGTTGTCTACCTCAATGTTTTCGTTGCCATATTCTATTAAACACAGACAGACATACACACTCCTATGGATGTGTCCATTGGACACATATGTACATACATTTAAATAGTATTGTAATAATACTTACTTTCTGATAATTGTAGGAATCTTAAAACTGTTTTTTATTTAAATATTCTTTATTCTTTTAGAAATACTATTTATAATACCAGAAACTTTTACTTTAAAACTTCTTTGTATTATTTTTGTGCCGCCAATAATTCGCCGCTGTATTAAGGTAGCCGTTGCCGCTGAATAAAAATAACTAAGTTTAAATAAAATTAATTACCCTAAGGAGCTTAATAGGATAACACTTTTTTGAAGTATTGACTCTATTTTATTTTACATTAAATAAATGCTAATATATTATTTTTATTGAAAAATTAGAACATACATACAAAAATTTACCGGCGGCAAAAAATCTGCGTTGAAAAAGTTTACTTTTAAAATTTTCCGATAGTATCGCTACCGATAGTGAAACCATCGATAGTCGGCCAAGAATGAAACTATCGATACTATCGATAGTACTATCGATTGTTTTGCAGCTCTAGTCGATGATGGTGTTTTTATGAAGCAATTTAAAAAAAATTTGGAAAAGGCCTAATTATAATACAAATATTTTCCGACTTAAAATATATTTGTTCAAGCAACGCAACAAATTACATTCTACAAATACGAAACTGTCATATACAGTTACTGTCAAAATAATAGCACCAACAAACATTTTAATATTTGTTTCTTAATTCCGCTCCTGTGTTACTATATTGTTGTCTCCAACTTCGTAGTCCCGTTAGTAGAAGTGTTCTCTGAGAAATTTTAAATTTTTTTGCAAAACAAAAAACTGTTTTTTAGAAAATGTGATTATTAGTAAAATAACCTTTGGTGAATGCTGTCAAAATAATAGCACCAAAGTGGTAAATTTTGCAAAAGTTGATAATTTTATAAATTTTTTTTCTGATTTTATTGTAGAAACGGTAAGTTAATTGCGATTTGAAAATATATGAAAGAAAAAAATTAATAATTTCTGCATTTAAGTGTTTGAGATGGGTCGTGCAATGCACTGTTCTACAGAAAAACGGGAAATTGTTAAAAAATTAATTTCAGAGGGAAAAACGTATTCCCAAATTAGAAATATTGTTGGGTCCTCCAACAAAATGATACGCAACGCAATCATATTCAAGTTCAAAGCTGAAACGCGCGGGAGAAAGACTGTAACATTGCCTAAAATGGTAAGTCGCATTGTACGCCAAATAAAAAAAACTCCATTTATGTCCGCCAAAGAAGTTAAAAACGAGTTGGATTTGCCGGTAAGCGTAGAAACCATATCGAGGAGACTTAGAGAGCATAATGTAAAAGCTCATAGCCCTAGAAAAGTTCCTCTACTAAAAAATAGACATGTGGTAAAGCGGTTGCAGTTTGCTCAAAACCATTTAGACTGGCCAATCGAAAAATGTCGGAATATTCTGTGGACAGATGAGTCTAAAATCGTGTTGTTTGGTGGAAGGGGTTCAAGAAGTGAGGAGGCCACCAAATTCCGAATATAACCCAACGTATACCACCAAAACGGTTAAACATGGCGGCTCCAGTATTATGGTATGGGGTTGCTTTTCTTACTATGGTGTCGGCCCGATTTATCATATTGATACCATTATGAATGCATCGGAATATGTTAAAATTTTGGAGGAAGTGATGCTCCCGTATGCATCTGAAGAAATGCCATTGATTTGGGTCATGCAACAAGACCTATTTAATATCGTAATAAGTGTAGTTAGAAATATATTTTATTATTATTATTTATTTAAGCTCAACAAGTAATTTTATGTTTATTTGAAATAAAAGGTTAACTAAACCAAAAAATGTAATTCCAAAAATATTAAAAAAAACAAGTATATATTCATTAATGACAAATTTTCGAATGATAAATTGATGATTTTTCAATTATAAGAAAATTGAAAAAAATTTTATTTTTATTTTTAATTTATGTATGTTTAAAATATATAACTGTATGTATGTATATATTCATTTTTAGAAGAAAAGATACTTCAATATTTTATGTTAAGAATAAATAATAAATAAATAATAATCAAAATTAAAATTATTTCTTAGTTTTTACTTTGAAGCATCAAAAAGTATATTTTGAGGATTTTCATCTCCATAAAAAGGCTAATAAGGTTACTTTTTTAAAAATTATATTTTGGATAGAATATCAATTTTTGGAACTTCCTTTTTTTGTAGTCCAAGAGCAATGCTTGGACGAAGGAGCAGCAATAATAGAAAATCCAATACCTCTATTCTGTGTTGAGAACAAGTGTTGACAAACCACTCTGGGGTGATTCGTTTACATGACTCAATAATAAAAGATTTTATACCAATTTTTTGAGGTTCAGATTTAAAGACATTATGAAATATTAAAATGTGTTTTTTGCTAGCATCCATTTAGCTATCATTCTAAATTATTTTACTTCCCAAAATGGTTTATCTGCAGATTCTTTAAGTGAAATTGTTACAGAAAATGTAAATATTTTAAAAAGCATTGGTATAACCGAAAATGATTTTCCAATCTTAAAGTATCTGCTAAAAAACCGTATTTTGAATTAAGCGATCAAAATGTTTTTTGCCTTTATGATTTCCCACACTCAATTAAATCTTTGCGGAATGGGTGGCTAAAATGTGACACAAAAACCCCGGATGGAACGGCGAACTTTCAGGTAATTAGGGAATTGTAAGAAATGGAAGCAAATGCAAAAACAAAAATGTGCCCAAAATTAACACGGCAACATATTTTTCCTAACACTTTTGAAAAAATGCGTTTAAAATTTGCCACACAAATTTTCAGCACGACTGTTGCTGCTGCTATTAAAACAACGTCTGAAACCACAAAATTTAAGACATGTTCCGCAGAATTGGCTTTATCAACAGCTCAGTTTGTGGAAAAAATTGACAAAATTTTTGATTGTCTTAATAGTGGCTCCCTTTATGGAGATAATTGCTATAGATCTGCAATTCAAATTAACAATGAAGTATATAAATATATTCAGTTCTTTTTAGAATATTTAAAAAAGGTGGAGTTTGTAGATCAAAAGAAGCGTGTTTTCTTTTTAGATGGAATGAAACTCACCCTTAATTCAATTCTTATGTTAACAAATAAAATTTTAAGGGAAGGTGGTGATTTATATTTCATAATGACAAAGTCCCTCAATCAAGACAAATTAAAAAACACTTTTTCTGTATTACGGCAAAAAGGTGGCAACAATAACAACCCTTCCGTAGCCGAATTGAATAACATTTTGGCAAAATTAATGGTAACTAAAATAATTCAGTCAAGTTCGTCCAGCAATTGATGCCAACTTTGAAGCAGATTTATATATTGAACATAAAGAACCAAGTTACAATAAAATTGATGACGTTGATTTCGACAGCAATATATATGCAGATTATTTTTTGGAAGATGTTTTCCATAACTCTGCAGCTATAAATTTCGAACTTGTGTCGATGAGATACATAGCATTTAAAGTCATTCCAAAATTACAGTGCGAAAAGTGTAGTGCGGAATTGAGAAAAATTGATGAAGTTCTAACAGCCCCAAGCGAGCTTTTCATATATTATAAAAATTATCAATCGCTAACAGATTTTGGAAATTTAGCTGCCCCATCAGATAAACTAATGGATGCAAGCGAAAAACACATTTTAATGTTTCATAATGTCTTTAAATCTGAACCGCAAAAAAATTGCTATAAAATCTTTTATTATTGGGTCATGTAAACGAATGACCCCAGAGTGGTTTGCCGACACTTGTTCTCAACACAGAATAGAGGTATTGGATTTTCTATTATTGGTACTCCTTCGAAAACATTGAATTTAGATATTTAGATATTTTATCTAATAAATAATCTTTAAAAAGAGTAGCTTTATTAGCCTTTTTATGAAGATGAAAATCCTCAAAATATACTTTTTGATGCTTTGAAGTATAAAATAAGAAATAATTTTAATCTTGATTACTATGTATTTATTATTTATTTTTAACATAAAAAAATTAAAGTGTCTTTTCTTTTAAAAATGTATATACACGTACATATATATAATTCATACATACATACATATATAAATTAAAAATAAAAATAGAATTTTCTTATAATTGAAAAATCATCAATTTATCATTCGAAAATTTTTCATTAATGAATATAGGTATATGTACTTGTTTTTTTTTATATTTTTGGAATTACATTCTTTGGTCTAGTTAACCTTTTATTTCAAATAAATATAAAATTAATGGTTGAGCTTAAATAAATAATAATAAAAAAATTTATTTCTAACTACACTTTTATTACGATATTAAATAGGGCGCCATATATTCGATGTAGATTAATGTATTTTCCTTCGCGCAACTACAAATTAAATATGCTTTGCCCTACACTAGCGTATATAGTCGTATCGGAGCACTGTATTCTTTATTACACAAAAATATTTGAACCAACAACATTATCTAAGTTTTAAAATTTAAAAAACGAAAACAGCCCACAATGAATAAGAAACACAAACACATAAATTGTATTGTATGTGAATATTGTTGTTAGCATGAAACCGTTTCTGTACTTAAGCATAAAAAAACACGAAGTAAAAAATTTGTTGTGGCTATCGTCTTATACACTGTGATGTTGTGTGTGCAAAAATTTTGTTGTGGCCAGAGAAGGAAAATAAACAAAACTGAACGTTTGATCTCATTTTGTTGTGCTCTTTACAATGAGTAAAACAAAAATAAAACAGAAACAGTGAGAACGATCGCCCCATTTAATTTTGTATATTGTCTTTGTTTTGAGTACTAAAAGTACACTAACTCAAATATGCGTAGGTACAACAACAAATTAATGAGAAGAAAAAGGAAAGAAGAAGAGAAAAAAGAACAAATTATACGAATGTAACGGAATAACAAAGCAATCACAAAAGCGAAAAGCTAATTGTTTCATTTGCGCTCTTTCTCATTTAGAAAGTATTTGTTTTGGTTTTGCTCATGTAAAATACCAAAAAAAATTTTTTGAAAAGTGTATGACTTTGTTGTAACGTTTGCGAAATGTTTTGTTTGTTTGCCCACTCTGGTTGTGGCTATCTTGCTGTGTGATGTTCTTGTTATAGTTGTTGGAGTTTCGTCAATGTATGTACTGTGGCTGAACGAAAAAAACTAAACAACAATGCAAAAGAAATAAAACACACATTAGCACAGTGCATACACTATGATATTAGTTTCTCTTTGGTTTCTCTTGTTTTGTTACGCTCTTTTCTTTTGTTTTGCCTTTTGCCCTTCCTTCCCGCATCTGTAAGAATTTTTTAAAAATATTTGGATACGTGTTGAGATGCGCATTCTATATGATTTATATTCATTGGTTTTTCTTATGTTTTTTCTTTTTAATAAGTGCAGCGTTGCCAGTTTATGTGTAATTACACAAAAGTGGAAGAGAACACTTTTTCTTTAAATATTTTGAGATCATAAATTTTTTATATAACTTTGTCTCATCATTATTTCAATTAAATTATTTATAATAAATTAATTCAATTCTTAATGTTTTTAAGCAGCCCATAATATTGGTCACCATACAATTTCATTTCATAGAAATCAAAAATTATTCAATACCAGAAACAATATGAATCTTATGATAGCAAGATGTCGGTTAGAAACTACGAAGCAACGCGTTCAATATATAGATAGTATGAAATTTAATAATCTCCCTCAAGATATTAAAAATATAAAAAGAATTTCAATTTTCAAGAAAAGGATAAAGGAATATTTGCTTCAAGACTTAGAAACTCTTTTCATATGATTTACAGCAATCGTATACAATATCCTATAAATTAATAATTAAATTTTGTGTGTATATATTACTATTTTTTTACTTCTTTTATTTCTTTCCTTTCTTTTGTAAATTATAAAATATATAGAATTAAATATCTTAAAATAAAATATTTGAGGGATTCAAATGGTCGTGTTAAAGTCATATATCATAAAACAATAAAACAAAAAATATGATTGCTGTAAACAACCCGTCATAGTTTAGTATATCATTTTTAATCTTATTTTTTTGTTATTTTTTATTTTTCTATTTATGACAAAATGGTAAACATAGGTTGAAAAGTATTATTGTTTTATGACTTTGTTATTCAAAGACCAACAACAAATTTTTTTAACCTATTTTAAAATTGTATGATATTATGACAATATGACTTGATAGGACCCTGTTTGAATACCCCAATTATATATTGTACATGTGTAATTCAAAGCTGTAGATATTTTACCAGCTGGCCTCAATAATGACTAAGTGAGCTGAGGCAATCAAAATTTGATATGCTAATGATATAAAGGAATGAATAATAATAAAAAAACAAAAAAATTCTTTACGCATTAATAGCAGGGACCGTAAATAATGATTATTGTTCATTTTTTTACATCAAAAAATCAATCACTTAGAACAGACATAAAAAACATTTCTTGCACCATTATTATTATTTTTTGAAAACCTTTACATATCCGTCATAATTTTTAAATTTTTGATTTCATTTTATATCTCAAAAGGTATTTGGTTAAAAGATGCTATCATTATAAGGGAAGAGAAACATTATTATTTTGCATTAATAGAAAATTTAATTGTGTATCATAATGATATTACATTAAAAGAAAATATTTTGTTTATACCAACTGATTTTCATTATTTGCAGCTTTTTTTCTATGTAACATACCTTAATTTTAGGATAAAGTATAAAAATATAAAATATGTCTTATCTTATAAACTTCTTCAAAATTTAAGCGGTGCTCCCGAACTATTTCAAGTACTAGTCATCATTAGCACTAGTATTCAACTATAAATACTTTAATATTGTTTTGGGCTGTTCCAATAGCTCTAGTAATAACTTTAAGGCTTTGTATCCTACAGGGAAATTTATAAATACACAAATATTTATTCATATATTAAAATGATATACAAAAATAAAAAGCATTATATTCTATGTATGAAATATATTTTGGGCAATCTATAAAATTTTGTGTAATTTGTAAGTATTTCTGTGGCAACACGGCATCAATGTCAAATGTAAGAAAAACAAGCAAAAGAAAATACAAAAATTGCTGAACAACAACAAAAAGTTGGGCAACTAAACTCTTCGAGTGTGGACACGAAGACAAGTTTAAAAGAGAATTGATGAAGAATTGCCCAACTCTTCTCTCCGAGTGTGGACATAGACTTACTAAAATTTTTCTATGACTGTAAACAAATAAATTCTCTCAACTTCTTTTTTCTCTCTTACTCACTAATACACAACCAAAAAATTTTTGGTAACCCCCGGCGTACATCCAGCTCGCCTATTAACTCGTCGTTGCAAGGCCAATTAATACAGGTCATTGCATCTCTACAACTATAGAAAAAACCACACGCATTTTGTGCCGCATGATCTACCCATAACTGTCAAAATTATAAAAAGTTTTTGTAGAAAATGGTGGAGAAGAAACTAAAATCAGTGTTGCCACATTTTAAATTTTAAGGATAAAATTTAGTACCCAATTTCAATAAGAAAATTCAATAAATTAAAACTAAACATTTACCTAAATGTCGGCTAATTTTATACATATAAAATTCAATTTCAACATACGTTCTATGATATAAACTGTAAGATAAAGTGAAAGTCTCCCATATAAAACATATTGTTACGAAGAAATAATTTTGTAAAACAAAATCATAATTGCATTCCCTTAAATTAGTATTTTCACTATTTCTAGCATTTGGGCTATATAAAAAATTATTACAATAAGAAAATATATGTCGGAAAATCAAGTACGTTTAAAATTATATAAAATTTTAAATTATAAAAAATTTGTTATTGCTGTGGAATTAGTTAAATACTAAGCTATAGAGACAATAACAATTACTAGAAAAACTGTAGCAAAGACTATAAATATATAAAGATGTCACACTGCCATACAATGAACTGCTAGCTCCAAATTTTAGTGATGGCCGTAGCGCTACTTCCACTTACAAAAACAAAACTAAAAGAGAGCTTATTCTTCTTAGAGAACTTATTTTCATCTCTCATGTGTGTACATGTGTGTATTACCAACGTATAAAAAATATAAAAACAAACTAAAAGAAACCGGTTTTATACAGAGAAGAGAGCATATTTATATTAATACAAACATATAAATATATTAACAACGAAATCATATATGCATGAATACGTGTGTGTATTTACAATATACATCATATCTCCATACATGTGTAAACGTGTGTGCATTTATATTGCACATTGCCAAATCAAATAAAATAAATAATTTTTTGAAGAACACTTATTTTCGTATAAATTAACGCGCAACTAACCTAAGCCAAAGTCAATGTGATCGACTGTGTAATTGTACGGCAAGAATATGTGCTTTTTTGTTGCACACATGGAATTATGTTGATTTGTACCGAATTATAATGTTATTATTTTTGAGGAATTCTTTAATAAGTATACTTATAACACGTGAAATTAAAATAAAAAACAGTTTTTCTTTCTTTGGTTATTGTTTATTTTATTTGTATATCGCTGACATATTTAATGTTCCAAAATTTTAACCTTTTTGGTACTCGCTGATTTGTATTTATATGTTTCCCATGTCAAATGATTTCGTAATAATATAAGCACAAGTAAATTTAGAATCTTCATTCTATGGTTGTAACAAACGTTGTTATCCTCAAACCGAAAGGAATAAACAGTATTTTTGGTACAATCTACGCATTGATCAATAATAAATCTTTTTATGTTTTTCATAAGTTTGTTTTCCAAAAATATTTTTTCGAAGACTTTTATATAAATTGTGCAAACTTCGAAAAATAAGTCCGATGGAGCACACAAATTACTAAAGTCCGATTCATTTTCTTAATTTATTGTGTGAACAAACATTTCGGAAGGAAATGACAAAATTGTTGACGGTTTAATTATATCCAAACGAAATTTAACGTAAGTTATTTGCTGTGCTATATATTCAGCAAAATATCGGCTAAATGTTCATTCTAGCTCATGGTACTCATGTATAAAAATTGGCACACACAACATGAGTGCTGCGAGAAGCTAGGCCGTAATCCTGAAACAGGGTGTAATGGCCAATTATGTATGTATGTATGTAAATTCTATTGGCACATTGGTGGATGTAAAACAAACGGGATCTTCATTAATATATCTCATTTTCATTATATGTTCATAAGTACATATATATATATATATATATATATATATGTCTTCAGATCTTTCTGTACCTTGTAAGATTGTTTTAAACTCAATAGGTAAAAACATCACATGATCATGTGCAAAATTTGATAACTTCGGGGCGACGATATGTCAGCGGTATACAAATAAAACAATTAATAACCAAAGAATGAAAAACTGTTTTTTTATTTTAATTTCACATATTGTAAGTATATAAGAGAATTCTTCAAAGACAATAACATCATAATTCGGTGCAAATCAACATAATTCTATGTCTGCAACAATAAAGCACATATTCTTGGCGTACAAGTACACAGTCGATCACATTGACTTTGGCTTACGTTAGTTGCGCATTTTTTGATTTGCCAATTTGCATTATGAATACACACACGTATACACATATACGCATATATGATTGCGTTGTTAACCTTTAATTAGACGACTGGGTTCAGGAAAAATTAAAATTGAAAAATGTTAGTAAATTTGTTTATAAAATATAAACATATAAATTCAAATCAGCGAGTACCGAAAAGATTAAAATTTTGGAACATTAAATATGTCAGCGGTATACAAATAAAATAAATAATAGCCAAAGAAAGAAAAAAATGTTTTTTTATTTTAATTTCATATGTTGTAAGTAATAAGAGAATTCTTCGAAGATAATAACGTTATAGTTCGGTGCAGATCAACATAATTCCATGTGTGCAACAATAAATCACGTATTCTTCTCCTACTATTGCACAGTCGATCACATTGACTTTGGCTTAGGTTAAGTGCGCGTTTATTTTATACGAAACCAAGTGTTCTTAAAAAAATTATTTATTTTATTTGATTTGGCAATGTGCATTATAAATACACACACGCATACGCATATATGATTGCGTTGTTAACCTTTAATTAGGCGCCTGGGGTCAGGAAATATTAAAATTAAACAAATGTTGGTGGATTTGTTTTTAAACGAAAAATATGTTGTATTTATTTGTTTTTTATGTATTATTAAAATAAATAACTGAAAATTTAACAAAACATACTCATTTTTCTTTACACTTGCAGTAAACTCTGGGACACCATACGACTAATTATATGCTTTTCTAAATGCGCCTAATTAAAGGTTAATGTATGATATTAATATGTACATATGTATGTGTAAAAACAGTTTCTTTTATTTTGTTTTTATATTTGAATTCCCAAATGTATATTGTAAATATGTATGCATGCATGTATGATTTTGTTGTTGAGAGATATGCTCTCATGATTAACATTTGCAAAAAATGAGAATTGTTTTTTTTTCTGCTGACCACATACTTGTCCCCCGCTTCTAAATATGAACAAAATTTTTTTCAAATAAAAATGTAGGGAGTGTAACATCTTTATATATTTATAGTCTTTGACTGTAGGTATTATAAATAAGGCTTCACATTACTCTTTTTAGTTATATATACAAGATTATAGATTATAAAAGCTTTAAATATAAGACATAGTCTTGTTGTACAGGGAATGCCAAAGAACTAAATAAAATAAAATCCAAAAGTATCTGTATTTTTAGTTTGCAGTAAAGAGACCTAGTATACAAAACGAACTATAAAGGACAATTCATAACAATATTATCCAGCTTGAACCTAAAATATTACAATGTTTAGTTAAAACTATTATTGTTCATTTAAAATAAAAATACCATTTTCTTCTTAAAGAAAGAAAAAATACAAAAAGAAAAGAGAAAGAAAAAACACAAAAAGAAAATATATATGTAAGAAAAAAGTAGCCAACTTTGGTTAGATATAGCCAATATGATTGAAAACATAAACATTCAAATAAAAACAAAAAAGATACAAATGTAAACAAACTTTGACGTTTGCAGGTAGGTTTACATAAAATCAGCCTGAGAGATGCAATGACCTGTATTAATGGGCCTTGCGTCGTTGTTTCAGCATTGTGTAATACAGTTATGAATTAAATGACTGTTTAAAATCAGCTGTGTTTTGTTCTGGCTATCATTTTATTATATACTAAAATGTTGTGTGCAATTTTGTTGTTGCTACCTTGCTATAAACTGTGATGTGTGTAATTTAAAAATTTTGTTGTTCCTACAGTAGAAACTCGATTCTTGCACTTAATGAAAACCGGCCTCGGTGCAAGTTTTAGGTTTGTCGTTAGTACCGAGTATTAATTTCCCATACAAAATAAAAAGCACATACGTCTGTTTAGAATCTAAAGGCGAATTCACCCATAAATTTCTGAAACATTTTTTATGCAAACGAATTTTTTGTTTACTGAGAGTTTTCTGCACCACGATTCACCCATTTACAAACATTTTGTTGTTTTATCGGGGTTAGAGCTTTCGCACAGTTACTCAAACGACCGAGGTTCAATCCCAGCGAAGGATAAAAAAATTATAAAATAAAAACTTGCGGTATATCTAAATTATAATTTAAAAAAAAGGTTCGTTTTATATTCAAGGGTTCGATATCTGTAAACTAAAACACCGATACTTTTCGATTTAAGGCTTTATTAACACTCTATAACGTATACAATATATAACAAAAACATTAAACGGCCCGGAGACGATCAAATAATTTAAAAAAGCAAAAGCAAATGTATTATGCTATAAACACAACAAAGGCTACCGACCGAACCTCGACTACAAGCTGTCAAAAATAGAATACATGTGTCCATATAAGAATAATTATTTTAACAGCAACACGACTACCGACCACACGACTACTTTTGTAGCCCGTAGCCAACTTAGGCTAATTTCTATTTTTCTTTTATTTTAAAACAGTTTAGTGCTGCCAATACAATAAGATGCATGAAGAAGGTGTTTAAAAAACGCAATACATGAAATATGTACATAAAAAATGCGAAAAAAATTTAAGTTGCACCACTGAAAAAAAAATAATAATTTGTTTAGTCTGGATTTACACGTTGAAATAATTTCATTGAAATTTTCATTTTGTGGGTGAGAGAAAGAGACAGGAATAGTAAGTGGTACGAGCTTTCATGTACTCTGAAATTCTCTTTTGTACTATAATTCGTAATAGTCAACTGCAGTTTTTTTCACATTTTCTTTTATTTTTATATTATTTTAAATGGCTAACAAGTTCGCTTAAAAATATTAAATTGTGGATTGAAAAATTTAAGTTTAGAAAAAAAAAATTATTAAAGAATCGAAAAATAAGCAATCTTTAATTTCATTAAAAAAATTTCATTGTGTACATTCCAATGAAAGTTCAAACGAAATTAAACTAAAATTTCAATGAAATTATTCAACGTGTAAATCCAGACTTACATTTTTTGTTTAGTTTTCATTTACTTATTTCATTTATTTACAATGTAAATTTTACATCAGTTTTTATTTAATTTTTAGTTTATTATTTTATTACATTTTTAGTTTTCTTAAATTTTTATAAGTTTTCTTCAGACATTTGTTGTTTTTTGTTTCCTCACAATTTCCCAAAATAACGCGGCGGCAACGCTTTGCAACTGGTAAATCCAATTTTGACAGAGCGTTTAATAGTAAAGTTGGTAGCAAAAGGCAACTAAAATGTAAACAAATAGAAAAAATCAGGGTTGTGATATAAAGATATGTTATTTACATAACCATATTTTATTCGTAAAGGCAAAAAATAAACAAAATAGAAGATAATAAATATTAATATAAAATATATAAATAAAATATAATAAAAATAAGTAAAATAACACTATAAAATTTAGTTTATGTTACAAATACCAATAGAGAAATGCAGTTTATTATTAAAATAGTCAGAATTGTTATATAAGCATATGTTGTTGTATTACCCTGTTTTTAATGTTTTGACAAAACGTTGCCGCTCTAATTTAGGGATGGCAGTTCAGCGTAAGCGCTGAGCGTTGGAAAACGTTCCGCTTGCCGCTTTTATTTAGGGATGGCTCATAGCCTTTGTTGTGTTTATAGCATTAGTGTACGTGGCGATTTAAAGGAGACGTACAAATAAAAACGACAATCATCACTTGCATTTCGATTTTGTAGTGTCTGTTTGTTAAATTGCCTTCATCGGTTGATATTTATGCCTGACAAAAAATTTTGCAAACACAATTTACCTTAAAAAATATGATAACAAATAAAATATACACACACAATAAAACAATTTATTTTATTTATTTATTTAGTAAATCCTAGCACAACAAGATAAATGTATATATAAATGACTAGCTGAACCCGGTGTGCTTCGCTACCCCCTAGTTATATAATATAATTTAAAGTATTTATTTATTTTTCAGACAGTCGTGGAAGAAAGAGAGTGAGGCTACTCCACTATTTTAATTCAAATGTATTTTAAATTTGAGGTAAAGTCGTTAATGAACGTAGTAAAGAAGCACCAAATTTCTATATAGAACAAAAAGTTTAAAACTTTCAAACAAAATTTGACGTGAAAAGGGACGTGAAAGGGGGCGTGGGGTAAAAAATATGTCTTTCTACTAAAGGTCTGCATGAATGTTTTGCTTTTCTGCCAGTTTAGAATGATTGGAGAAGTGTACTCTAATTGAGAGTATATTCAAGCATAGAAACAAATATTCATTCTATTCGTTTTGCAGCCAACGAAACGAAACGAACAGCCTCAAAAAACGAATAGAATTGAATAGAATAAATCTAAATTTACTCTCATAATTCTAAATTATTATAGAGACATTCGAATGTCTTGGAATGTCTTGAATTTCCTTTGTGAATGAAAGCATGTATTGAAGTAAACGCGATAGTTTGTAATACAAATAAGCGAATGAAAACAAACAAATTGAAATCTAGCAAGAAGAATAGTGTGTGTATATTAAAGCATTTAAAGGCAAAAAAAAAAAAAATTAATCACTTTTTGAATATGTAATTTATTTATAATTTATTTTTTTTAAGTTTTTGTAAATATGTATGTATGTATTTTTAAAAATTAAGCCAAAAATATAAAAAAAAACAAAGAAAAATAACATGAAAAATTATTTAGTTCATTACTTTTATTATGAAGTTCTTTAGTACTTATAATACCAGTACAAGAAATTCTTTTCTATCATATTACAAACAAGACATTCTATTCACTCTATTCATTCCATTCTAACTCTTATGTTTCATATCTCTCATGTCTCCATACTCTCTTGTCTCTATTCTCTCATTATTTACATTCTAACGACAACAACCACTTTTTATGTTTGTTTTATTCGTTTCGCTTTTACGAATTAGAGTTGGAAGTGTGTTTGAAATTTTTAGAATGTCTTGAATATCGTTTTCAAACATACCCGTGCAGACCTTTACTTTCTACCTCGCCTGGAGTATAATGTGTATACAATTTGAAGTATATCTTTTAAAAATTATATGGAAGCAATTACATAATTTTAAAAAGTGGGCATGGTTGAAAAAAAAAAGTAGCCTATTAATCGTGCCAGAGTCCCAGTTAAATGCTGTGAAAATTTCAGGAATATCGGTCTAGAGGTTTGGTCTCCTATAAGGTACAAACAAACAAATAAACAAACACACATTCAATATTAAATATTTAGATAGTGCTAGAGCAAAATATAAACATGTATGTAGTATATGTAAAATTGCAATGTGTACATTAAAAATAAATTATATAATACTGTAATAAAAAACTAATATAAAAAACTATAAAAATTAAATTAATAATAAAGATCAAATAAAAACATTTATTGAATTAAGACTGAAAAATGAAATGGTAGTGGTGTTTTTTTTGAAACCTATAGCCGCTTAGATAAACTGTTTCGAAAAAACGACATAAGTGCTTAAGAAATTAAATTGGGCATTACTCACAATTTTTATAAAAAAATATGTAATTATTTTTTTAAAAACAATTCAAACAATGTAAAAATAATTACATTCCTTCGCCTCAGCCATATTTACAACGTTTATTCTTTTATTAATTTATAAAATGTTATAGAATTTTAAAAAGATAACGTCAAGATAAAAAAAAATCCAACTTGGCAGCATTTTTATATGTGCTTAATTTTTAAGCAGTTTTAAAATTAACCTCTTATATAAGCGGATATAAATAAAGATTTGTATGGAATATTTATATTCGGTTCGAAAAAAACACCACTGGTGTTGGATTCGTTATTGAATTTAAAATGAATTTAAAAAAAAGAATTAAAATATTTGAGTAACTCCTTTTTCAATGTGGTATTCGAAAGACTTATAGTATAAACAAGGAATTGCCGTTGAGACAATAGGCTTTTATATTTCGGCACAATAATTTTCTTTCCACGATTTGACCTTGCAAATACAATTCTGTCATAAATTGTAGTCGCCGTGGTCTAGTGGTTAGTGGGTTGGCTTACTAAGACGATAGTGCCGGGTTCAAATCTCAGCACCGACATCTTGAAAAAAGAAATATGAAAAAAATATTTCTTTCGGCGACTACCTCTCAGCAGTCTTCTGGCAAAAGCTCTGAGAGTAATTAATTGCCATGAAAGAGCTTCTCAAGTCTGTCGTTCGGAGTCGACATTAAACTGTAGGTCCCGGTACTCATGGATAGAAATTTACACACACAACATGAGTGCTGCGAGAAGCTAGGCCGTAATCCTGACACAGGGTTGTAAAGGCCAGTTATGTATGTATGTATGTATGTATGTATAAATGTAGGGAGGATTTTTTGAAACAATAATTTTGTTCAGAAATGTCAGACACTTGTATTTCAATAAATCTTCAAAACTAATGTTAAAAATCTGAAACGAATAACTAGAGATACTGTCATGGCGAATCCTTCGGAAAATATATCGAGCAATGTTATTATAAGTTACCCTAAGTTTACGTAAGTCAATGCTGTCACAATTTGCAAATAATTCACATCCATATAGGAGTGATGAAATTAGGTATGTTTTTGCCAATAACATCCGTATAGAAAATGGTGTCGAATCAATGACAACCCATAAATTACATAGCATTGCATAGACTCTACCTACAACGACATTGATATGATTAGTCCATGTACGCCTATTATTAAATGTGACCCCAAGAATAGTAGCGGATTCAACAAAATCAATATTATTGCCATCTATATGTATTCTAATATTCTCAATTGTCCTTCCTGACTTAGTAAGGATAATGAGTTTAGATTTTAAGGGATTAATACAAAGTCCATTTGACTTGGCCCAGCAATTTATTTTTGACAAATCACTATTAATCCGAGTCACACAAGAATTTATGTTGTTAATATTGCAGCTATGATGGAGTTGAACATCGTCTGTATACATTCGAACTTTGCAGTCAATACCAATAGTAGGCAAGTCGTCAATATATGTAGAATAATAGGGGGCCCAGTATAGAACCCTGAGGGACTCCTCTATTGACCTGAAGTTTATCCGAAATTTCACCATTCAATTGAATCAATTGAAATCGGTTGGTAAGGTAGGAGGAGATACGATTACAAGCCGAGCTAGAGAAGTACATACATACCTAACTGGCCTTTACAACCCTGTGTCAGGATTACGGCCTAGTTTCTCGCAGCACTCATGTTGTGTATGTAAATTTTTATCCATGAGTACCGGGACCTACAGTTTGATGTCGACTCCGAACGACAGTCTTGAGAAGCTTGTTCATGGCAATTAATTACTCTCAGAAGAACATCCTCAGAGAACGTGCCCAGCACTCTCAGGTTTTGCATCTTGTTTTTGTTTTCTTATTTTGACCATACATAGGACCCACAGGCATGCACGGAAGGGATGGTCCACCCGAACAGAACCGGCATATCGGGGTAAGGCAGTTAATACAACCGACCATGCACGGGCGTCGTAGGGGACCGTTACGAATGGTTTTCAGACACTACTAACAATTCAGCCCTCGCCACGGTTGCCTCAACACCTTAGCCTAAACTGTCTGTACCTGTTTTAGTCCTGAATCTAAGAATCAACGTGTTTGATATGGGAGCTCCTACTAGAGTGACAGCGTGTCGTCATCTGACTCATCACTGATGCTCTCAAGCCTTTCCACCACGTCAAGGTTCAGGTACTACAAGGAAGAGATATGTATTATAAATAAATAATGAAATAGTATTAAAGCCGTATTTCGAGTATTTGTATACAAATACATAATTAAAAATTTAATACATACATAACTGGCCTTTACAACCCTGTGTCAGGATTACGGCCTAGTGTATTAAAAAAACATTTAAAATAGTTTTTAATAGTTATTAGTCAAATTTCAATTAAATTCTTAATCTATATAATTAACATACGTATTTGACTTGTTTTTTAAAAATCAATTAAATTTGTATAGTATTGTTTTTTTTTTTTTTTTTTTATTTAGGTTTTTGATATGTTCCTCCATTTTTGGGGGGTGGATTTATTTTTAAATGACCGTAATGGCCTAGCTTTAAATAAGTGGGTTAAATAACCGTTATCAAAAGTAACCCTTTAGCAATTGGGGGTTGTGAGTCTTTTTACTCTGTTTTTATGAATAACAACTCGTTTCCCGTTGTCAAGTTGGATTTCAACATTATTGTTGGCGGATAATCTTATGACCCTATATGGTCCTTTATATAAGGGATCCAATTTATGTCCGGTTTCATTTGTTACAAGCACCCAATCGTTTGGGACTATGTTGGCAGGGTTTGCAGTATCACTAGACTTCTGATGCCGTTTTAGTTTGGCGTTTTCGATTAAGCTTGCGGCTCTACGGTGCGCAATTTGGAGTCTGAATTTTACCTCCTTTTCATATGAATCTATATTATATAATGGAGTAATACCCTGGTCCTTATCTAGAATGGGGGGTATTTTCCCAAAGACCAACTCGAACGGACAATATTCATGTGTTGTTGAAGGAGTTGTGTTGTAGCAATAAACAAAGAACTTCAACCATTTATCCCAGTCTTATTTATCTTCAGATATATAGGATCGTAAGTATTCGTTAAAGGTTCTGTGTGATCGCTCAACCGTGCCCAACGTTTCATGATGGTATGGCGTCGAGTTTAAGTTTTCGATTTTCATTAGGACACAGAGCTCCTGTAAGATTTGATTCATATATTCAGTGCCCATGTCTGTGACAATCTTTTTCATAGGGCCATACACTAATATGAATCCTTCCATGATTGCCTTTGCAACACTTTTTGCAGATTTATTATTTATGGGTACTGCTATTAAGTATTTGGTTAGGTTGCACATTATTATCACTGCATATTCATTTTGAGAGTTGGACCGTGGTAAGGGTCCAATAGTGTCAATAATGACAATCTCAAATGGTTTAACCGGGGTCGGGGTCACGACAAAAGGTTCTCTTCCTTTAACGGAGGCTTATTTTCTTGGCATGCTTTGCATTGTTTGACATACTTATTGATATCTCTAGTCATACCTTTCCAATAATACAGAAGTCTAATTTTCTTGATCATGCGTGTTATTCCGTTGTGACCTCCATATATGGGGTAATTATGATATTGTTGCATGATTTTTAATTTACCTTCAGCGGTTCCTATTTTTTATAATTTGAGTGTGAGCACCAAGGTCAATCTTTTTAAGAGACCATTTCCTTTATTTTTAAAGGATTCAATATCAGTTCCCGGGATATTAAAAAGACGATCAACTTGTGAAAGTCGTATTGTTGTGAGACCTAAATTGCCAGCTATTTTGTCATGCTTTGGAAAGAGGTGACCTAAATCGACATTTCCATTAACAACCATCTCATTCAACATATATTCGAAAAGCTTTTTCTTTCCTTTAAGGATAATTAATTTATCCTGAGTAAAATGCAACTGTGGCATAATCGGTACTCTTGGGCATTTATAGCCTCGTATACATTAAATTTAACCGGCTGAAGTGTTTGGTTTTGTTCATTGTTATTTGTCTTATCGACACTAGTTTTTTTCGCTTGAAGTCTACTTGTTACCTTCAAGACATTTTTGACTTCTGTATTGTTAATGTCATTAAAATCCAATGCGGGATAGTGCATCATCTGCATGATTATCTTTACCCCTGAGATACTCTACGACAAAATCGTATTCCTCTAGATCAAGTCTCATCCTCGTTAACTTAGACGACGGGTTTTTCAGTGAAAAAAGGTATGAGAGCGGTCTGTGATCACTTCTGATCACAAATTTTTTTCCATATATATATGGTCTGAAATATTGTATTGCCCAATGTATTGCAGTGAGTTACTGCTCTATGGTAGATTTATTAGATTCACCTTTCGTAAATGACTTTGAGGCGAATGCAATGGGCTTTTGTATACCGTTCGTTTCTTGGCTCAAAACAGCTCCGCAGGCATTTTTGCTTGCATCCGTTGTTATTCAGAATTTTTTTTCAAAATCAGGGTATTGTAAAATATGTGGACTCAATAGTTGGGTTTTATAGTAATTGAATGATTTTTCACATTCAGGTGTCCATTCGAATTTTATGTTTTTTCTAGATATCCTAGTTATATGACGTGAGTATTCTGCAAAATAAGGAATGAATCTCCTATAATAATTACAGAATGCTATAAAGCGTTTAGCTTCGTCACCTTTTTTTGGGGTGGGATAATTTTTAATTATCGAAAATTTAGAGTCATCTGTACCGGGATTCAGTAACTTTTAACAATACGATATTCGCAAAAGAAGTCGACAGTTTTTATTGTTTGCAGTAACGATTATGTGATTCACTAATACGTTTTATCGACAGTCTACAATCAAAAACTATATAATATAAAGATGTTGCACTCAGTACATTTTGGTTTAACACAAATTTTGTACAGCTTAATGATGCGTGGGACAAGTGGCAAGGAAAGGGAAAAAAATTTGCTCTTTTTCTCATTTTTTGCAAAGATACATTTTTTGTAGATAACAAATAACGAGGGATAGCGAAAGCACTTTTATTTTGCTCTCTTGGAAGATAAAGTATTTGATATTTTTGTTGTTGTTATTCTTACTGTTTATGTTATTTTTTTTAATGGTTTATTTTCGTTTATTTATTTGGTTTATTTTTTAAAAAGAGAGATTGTTCTTTCTATCAAATGTGAGATTGAAAAATAGAAAGAAACAAAATGACTTTGTAGGTGAGTGTAGGGAAAATCACATTTGTTTTGTTTTTGTAAAAACGAAATTAAATTGATTCGTACCGAATTTATGATGCCCATGTATGAAATATATATGCCAAATTTTGAAAAACTTAGAAATCTTCTTTCTCTTGTAGTAGAAAATTAGGTTTACAAGTAATGTTAAAAATTAATAATATTTTACATTTTACTTATTTTTATTCTGCAAAACAGAAAAGAAGTTCTTACTAAAATAAAAAATTCAAATTAACTTATGTCCGTATTCATAAAAAATAAAATTGGTTTATAGAGTGCTTATTTGACATATGGAGTAATTGTCAAATAAGTAGTCGTGGTTAGTGTGTTGGCTTACTAAGACATGAGCCCTGGGTTCGACACCCAGCTCCGACATCTTAAAAAAAATATAAAAAAAATATTCCTTTCGGCGACTACCTCTCAGCAGTCTTCTGGCAAAAGCTCTGAGAGTAATTAATTGCCATGAAAAAGCTTCTCAAGTCTGTCGTTCGGAGTCGACATTAAACTGTAGGTCCCGGTACTCATGGATAAAAATTTACACACACAACATAAGTGCTGCGAGAAGCTAGGCCGTAATCCTGACACAGGGTTGTAAAGGCCAGATATGTATGTATGTATTGTCAAATAAGCAATTAATAAAACTGTTTTATTTTGTATGAAGACGGGCATTAGTTTTTAATAAAACTGTATTATTTAAAGTGTTATTAAGTTAATAGTGTAAAGTGATAAAAATTTCATATTAATAAAAAAATGGTAAGAAAATCATTTTTAATTACATGTGCACATTAAACGTTTTGTATACATACATATATGTATGTATATATTGTTTGTACTTTAGGATTCAAATTCATCGGTCTCACGATAAGCTGGCAACAAATGCCCCATTGCCGCAGATCTAAAAGAAGTTCTCCTAACGTAAAGCTATTTCGTTTTCCAAATATGGACTCACCGTTGTTTAAAACGTGGGCAGAAAAATGCAACTTTGACGTGCAATTTATTGCAAATTCTTCTTTATTGTTTTTGTGTGATAAGCACTTCTCATTAGAGCTTATTGGTAAGAAATTTTTGAGGCGAGGTGCCGTGGCAAGTTTATACTTAACTGAAAATAACGGGGACATGAGAGTAAAAGGAATCGAAGTCTATTCTGAAAATAATTTGCAACTTTTCAGATCTCCGTCACAATGGCGTAGAGGATCAAAATCAATTTGTAAAATGCTCATAAAGCAAAACAAAAAATCAAATGCTCGATAGGAAGATCAGGAGAGACACTTGGCTGAAAGTATTTATTATATATCCATATATAGATGTTATAGATTTATTTAATAGGTAGGATTTATTAAGCTACATAAGTCAAGTTTCGTATTTGGGCAGCAAAATTTTTTCCATTAATGGACTTATTCAAACCACCAAAGGGTATAATGTCTCTATCAGAAGAAATGTTTCAAGAAGATGACATGCTTTTTATTTTAACCAGTCACTTTAATCAAGATCCATTAGAGAACCTATTTTCGTACCTTCGCGCAAAAGTTGGACACTGTAAAAACCCTTCAGTTCATGAATTCAACATTACCATGGCCAAGCTGTTATCTTTAAAAATAACTCAGTTTACCTAATTGTGAAAAATATGATGCGGTTATGTTGCCTATAAATTTTCAAACAATTTCAGAGGATATCTCAAAAGATGACAGCATATCCCGATGTCAACAAACCTCCGCAGAGAACGCTCTTGATATCTATGAAGGTAATGAAGAATATTTGGACGAAAACAGCGATAGTTTTAATTCCATTACTGTACCAATTGAATTAACGTCAAGTCGTTATTTCGCTGGGTACATAGCGCAATGAATATCTTGCCAATAATGTCGATTGGATATAATTAAACCCACCCAAATATTGACATACCCCTCCGAAATGTATATACATGCGAAAAATTACAATGAAGAATCAGATTTTGGAAGTTTGTGTGGACCATCCGATTTGTTTTTTGAAATATGCAATATACAAATAAAAGTATTTGAAAAAATATTCACAGAAGACAAAAGCATACGAAATATTAAGAAAACTATTGTCAAACAATGCATACAATGCACCAAAAATACAACATATTCCTTTTGGTATGAGGAGAATGACGTATGATATAAACATAGATTAGAGATGCTGAATCTTCTTGTGCTAACATTACTTCGTAAGTGTTAAGAACATACATATATACATTTGTTATTTTATTACATTTGTTAAGAACATACATATATACATTTGTTATTTTATTACATTTATTTATTCAGAGAAACAAGAAAACATATATTCATACATACATTTATATAAAGTTAGTTTATTTGACACAATTAATAACAAATCGCTTACACAATATTTTCTTTATATAGTTGCTTATTGCACATTTCGTTTAGTTTATTTTTTTTTTGTATTAATTTGTTAATTGCATACGTAGCATTTAAGTTCATTAACCACTGCTAATAATAAAAAACTGTTTGTAAACTTATTATTTTAAAAGGTTCATTAACACCATTTGAAATTAGGTCATAATTTGTGTAAAGTTAAGCATTTTTATTTTCATTTAATTATTGTATGCTAAGCATTTTATCATATATTAATTTTATATAAAAGAAGGTAAAAAATAAAGAATCTTTTAGTCGTTTTTTAGTAATCAATTTTGTTTTACTATCTGACGGCCTCCTTCAAGTTACAAGTGCTTGTAAGGAATATCATTGGATTTTAGTGCCAGTTCAAATTTATATGTTTGAATTGTTCACCACTAAATCCTCCCAATTAACAGTAAGCATTCTTCATGACAGACTGAAAACTATAAATCATCGAGTGGTGAGAAAGTCAAAATTTTAACTCATTAAAAACTAATTTAAATAACCTGTCCAAATGTAAAAACATTTTATCTTTATTTCTTTGTTAAAATTTGTATATTATAATAAATGCTTGTTAAAATTTTTATGTTATTTATAAGAAATCAGCATTTCGGTGCGAGTCGATTAATTTTTATTTTGTACACCAATAAAACACATATTCTTTACCCTATATAAATATCAACTTTTATAAAATTCATTTTCTTGTTTACTACAAATATTATGTGGTTTAAAAAGTATTAAAAAGAAACAAAACACAAAAAGAACTTATGAGTGGACTACACATATATGCATACAAACATATCGCACACCCAATTCAAAAGTGACACAACTCAAAAATTAAAACTACACGTATTAATAGATAAACTCGAAAAATACAAATTTTGAGTTGTGTGACTTAGTGTATGTCCACACTCGGAGAGAAGAGTCGGCAACTTTTGAGTTTGTAGACGATTACGGTGAGAGGAATAAAAAAAGAAAAATACTTGCCCGTTCTCGACGATTCTTTATATTCCCTTATTCGTTTTTTTCTTTGTAGTTGATTATTTGACATTTCCTTTCATATTTTTTTTTCGCTTTTTGGTGTACACGTCTTTTTCGTACAATCGCAGCGTTCGTTTTTCTTATGTTTTTTTTTTTGTAATAAGTGCAGCGTTGCCAGTTTATGTGTAATTACACAAAAATGGAAGAGAACGCTTTTTCTTTAAATATTTTTGGATCATAAATTTTTTATATAATTTTGTCTCACCAAATTTGAGTGTTTTTGTTGTTGTTTCACATATAAAAAGACGAATGTCAAAAACCATTCGTGTTCTAGAAACAGGCTGTTAAACTGCTGAATGTCTAATCTAAAACGTGAATACATAATCTAGCTTTTAAAAGACATTCATTTTGTATCTCAAAAGGTATTTGGTTAAAGGATGCTATCATTATAAGAGAAGGGAAAAGAAATATTATTAATTTTCATTAATAGAAAATTTAATTGTATAGCATAATGATATTACATTTAAAGAAAATATTTTGTTTATATCAACTGATTTTCATTATTTGCAGCTTATTTTATATGTAACATACCTTAATTTTAGGATAAATTATAAAAATATAAAATATCTCTTATCTTATAAACTTCTTCAAAATTTAAGCGGTGCTCCCGAACTATTTCTACTATAAATACTTTAATATTGTTTTGGGCTGTTCCAATGGCTCTAGTAATAACTTTAAGGCTTTGTCTCCTACAGGGAAATTTATAAATACACAAATATTTATTCATATATTAAAATGATATACCAAAATAAAAAGCATTATATTCTATGTATGTATTATATTCCATATCAGGAACTCGATCAACCTTCACTACTATCTACCTCCCAACATGCCTACACCAAAGGGAGATGGGTCGAGACCGCTCTGCACTCACTGATCTCTCAGGTGGAGAGGACATTGCATTTCAGGGAATATACATTGGTTGCCTTTCTCGATATAGAAGGCGCCTTCAACAATATTTGCCCTACGGGTATCGTTAATGCTCTGCTCAATCTTGGACTGGATTCTGGTCTGGTTCAATTTGTTGAGCTTCTTCTTAGGTCGCGATTGATATCCGCCACAATTGGAACTACAAGGTGCCAGAGGGCGACTGCTAGGGGCACACCACAAGGCGGTGTCCTCTCTCCACTTCTCTGGAACCTTGCTGTTAACACTCTTCTCATCGGGCTGGAACGCTCTGGTAACAGGGTTGTTGCTTATGCTGATGATATCGCCATCGCGGCGTCTGGGATATGCCCACAGACATTGTCTGACAAGCTCAACTTCGCTCTGGACATTGTGTCTAGGTGGTGCCGGGAATTTGGACTACGTGCTAATCCTGGCAAGACGGAGTTGATGCTCTTTACGAGACGGTACAAGGTACCTCATTTCACTTTACCCAGCCTGAACGGGGTTGGACTGCAGTTGAGTACCTCGGTTAAATATCTGGGTCTCATTCTGGACCCCAAGTTGAACTGGGGGCCAAATCTGGCTGAAAGGGCGCGTAAAGCTGCCTGTGCTATCTACTGCTGCCGCAGGGCAGTAGGGGCGAGGTGGGGACTACGTCCCCGCGTGATCCGCTGGATTTATTCGGCGATCATAGAACCGAATCTTTTATACGGAGTGGTCTTTTGGTGGACCGCTCTCGACAAGTTCTGTAATGTCAGACTCCTTGATAAGGTCAGGAGGTCTGCGGCAATCCAGATTACTGGTGCATTACGGACCACCCCCACAAAGGCACTCTTTGTTATGCTGGTGTGGCTTCCGTCTAAGATTCTTGCCAGGCAGCAGGCTAAACTGGTGGCGGTAAGACTTAACGCACTAACACGGTGGAATTTTGCACCCTCGGGGCACTCCTCTATTCTTTTGGAGGAACCTCGGATACGGGACAATATCGATTACACCTCACCGAGACTGGAACTGCGCAGAGTCTTCCACATGATGATCCCAAGTAGGGATGACTGGGCATCTGGCGGGGTCATCCCCAGTGGATCGGTGGAAGTCTATACTGATGGTTCCAGGATTGGAGATAAAGTGGGGTGTGGGATCTATTCGGAGATGCTCGCCCTCTCCATATCCCTTCGCCTCCCTGATTACTGCAGCTTTTTTCAGGCCGAAATAATGGTGTCCCTCTCTGGCTCGACGCAGATTTATTACATTAGGATCTCCTTTTCTCGATGGCTTGACTGACCTGTCGATCCTGGATATTGGATCAATAGCCAAATTTATTAGGCTCTCTGGCTGGTTTCCAGCATAATTTTCTGGGGAAGTAGTGCTTCTTGTGTGGAGCCCCTGCCTATCAGGGCTCCTCACATCATGTGGTATCACAACGGGCCGCCATGCGTGCTCAAGTGTGCCTTGTAATTACGAGGCTGCCACTTCCTCCTATCCTATCCTGTGTATGAAATATATTTTGGGCAATCTATAAAATTTTGTGTAATTTGTAAGTATTTCTGTGACAACACGGCATAAATGTCAAATTGTAAGAAAAACAAGCAAACACAAAAATTGCTGAACAACAACAAAAAATTGGGCAACTAAACTCTTCGAGTGTGGACACGAAGACAAGTTTAAAAGAGAATTGATGCAGAATTGCCCAACTTTTCTCTCCGAGTGTGGACATACACTTACGAACTGTATGTGCGATATGCATGTGTACGTCTGCTTGTTATAGCTTATTCTCTTTTTAGCAAAATTCGTCTCCCTTTTTATCTTTCAGAGAGACTATAAATGATTTTCTCTTTTATATGAGATTTTTGATAAATCCCATGCAGGTTTTTGCAATGGAAAAAACAATGTACTGAGTGCACAATCTTTATATTATATAGTCTTTGTTACAACTGTAGTTTTCTTTATGTTTAAATTGCAATAATTTGGTAGCACTGTATAAAATCAGTCAGTTTTTGGGTAGAAAGTTAGCAAAGCTACAAACCTCTAGTTGCTTTGGGTATACAAACACACAAAAATGGTTCTCAAACAAACTAGTTAATAGCGTAGGCACATCTCTCTACAAAATTTCAATATAAAAAATTTACGATTTTCCAACTGAATAAACAGCATAAAAATTTTTGGCGTTAGTTTACGACAACAGCCATCGTAAACAAAAAATACCACCCCGTCTATACGAGCCATAGATTTGGTATATCATGAACAAATTTTTGGTCGATCATCGATTTAGCTCGTGTAGACTCTCTATGTCAATGTCATGTTCTTTGTCGACCATCGTTGGTAAAACAATTGTTGAAACAACTATGTGCTACCATCAACTATCATTTTTAGTTTGACGCCATCTTTTTTACATTCTTAACCGCAGAAATAAACGAAATGCACTTGATGAAAAATTATAAATTATGATTTGGTAAACCATACGTAGTCACCACATACACAAATTAGAACAAAATTTTGACATTTGCGCTGCCGACGTTTTGTTCATGATATACCAAATCTATGGTTCGTATAGACGGGGTGTAATGAATAGCAATATCGACAATTCTGTTGTTTACTGTTGAAAACAATGCGATTATCGTAAAAATATGTTACTGAATCGCACCACTGGTAAAATACCCTTATTTGTACATTTGTGACCCAAAAATGTTACCTCCTGACGAAAGAAAAGACACTTGTCAGGGTGTAGTTTTAGGTTATATTTTCTGCATAAATTGATTACATCTTTGAGATTCTGTATCATATGGCTTGTAGAACATCCGATGACAATTAAGTCATTCATATATACAAAAGCTTGGATTGGAGATAATCCAGAAAATGCCAATGTCATCATTCTTTGGAGTGAATTTGGTGCTACTTTCAGACCATAAGGCAATCTCTTAAATCGGAATGAACCGGTGTCAGTTGAAAAAGATGTGATATCTCTTGATTTTTCTCCAGTTCTATTTGGCGAAAGCCAGAAATCAGGTCTAGGCATGAAAAATACTTTGCTCTACCTAATTGGTCTAATATGTCGTCAATCCGAGGTAGGGGAATCAACTACTAATCTCCATCTTTTTTGACTAGTACCTGGTAAGGGTTTCTTTGGTACTAATAATAAAGGGCTATTATAATCAGAGGTCGATGGTTCTACTATATTGTCATCTACAAATTTTTGGACCTGCCTATTGATTTCCTCCTTTTGAGAGCGTGGTGTACTATAGTTTTTAATGTAAACTGGTTGTTTAGCACTAAGGCGCGGTTTTTGTTTGTAGAAACTATCAGTCGTGATTTTACTTACTTACTTAGCTGGCCATAACAACCCGTTAACGGGTTTCGGTCTGCCTCAACACTAGTCTACAGGCGTCTCTGCTAAGCGCACGCCTTCTCCAGTTGGTCACACCAATTGATGACAGGGCTCCATCTACCTGGTCTTTCCAACGTAAACATGGACGTCCTCTACGCCGACGTCCAGTGACCTTCGCATCGAAAACCTTTTTCGCTGGAGCAGATTCTTCCATCCGAACAACATGGCCGAGCCAGTGCAGCCGCTGGATGTTAATGCGCTAGACAACATCTACGTCGCCGAGGAGCTCATACAGCTCATAGTTGGACCTAATGCGAAACTCATCGCCTTGCTTCAGTGCACCAAAGATCTTGCGAAGAATTTTTCTCTCAAACACTCCCAGGACCGCTGCATCGGCACAAGACAGCGTCCATGCTTCCGCACCATAGAGAAGCACCGGAAGAATAAGCGACTTGTAGAGTGTTAACTTCGTCGCACGAGAGAGGTCTCTGTTACTAAACTGCCTAGTCGTGATTTTATCTGACTCTAAGGCAAAAATGTCAAGGAAATCAGAACATAGTTGTGTTAATTCTGGTTTTACGAAATCGGGGAAGTTTTTGGTTAATCTTCCTAGTTTTTTGCTGTTGTTACTTTGTTTATTATCGCAATTGACATTTGCAATGGTATAGTCATTCAGGTTTTCAACCTTAATTTTATGATTTTCTACTATAATGTCTTCGTCAGTTACATTTATGATTTTTACCAATGGTTTGGATTTTTTTGTTATGGTATTTGCAATAAAAACTCCGTGTTGGAGCATCTGTTGTCGAACAAACACATCTTCTACTTCAGTATCGAAACTAACTGCTCTTATAACTTCCGATCTTGCTGGGAGGTTTATTGGGAGTAGTTCTGGACAATCCTTCAGGGTAATAATGTAATCATACGGTATTTCATTGGTCAATATCAATAAGTCTTGATCTCCACTGAAGTCCATTATGCATTTGAATTTCCTAATGAAGTCCATGCCTACAATTCCATCTCCATTGATCGCAAAGTTGTCTTCAACCACATGAAATTCATGTTTAATTGAGACATTTCGTAGAATTAGTTCGGTTTTCACCTTTCCAATAGTGGTTATTGAACCTTTTCCTATTCCATTGATATTTATTTTCTGATTTCTTATTATGGGATCATAAAGAACCTGACTAAGTTTTATAACTGAGATATCTGCACCAGTGTCCACTAACAGTGCTGACATACATAGTATCGTTCATTGTTGAACGGGATTTAAAATAGCTGTACGACTCGATCTTTATATTGTATATCTTTATTGAGGATCTCGGGGGGTTTGCCCGTTTTCCGAATTATTTTCGCTTGTCATCGTGTTTACACGATTTTGCTGGTTTCTGAAGCGGAAATTTCGGTTATTGTTGTTATTATTGCTGTTGTTATTATAATGACGGTTGAAATTATTATTGGTATTATTTGTATACCTTTGGTTTCTACCGTAATTTTGATAGAAACTTCCGAGGTTGTTATATCTACCATTTTGGAATGTTCTTCTATTTTCTATTGGTGGTCTATTTTGATTTTGACCATATACCAGAATTGAGTTTGGCTGACAATAAGCTTCGGTGCAGCTATTTATAAATTTCGACATGACCTCATTTAGGTCAGAGAATGCTGCTGATTCCATGATCAGTTTTACTATGTCATTAGAGGCATTTTTTATTATTTTTATTATTGCCGAATTTGTGGCATATTTAGATGCTACTTGTGCTGGTAATCCGTCCCTTATGTATGACGTTTCAAGTTTTTTGTGAGATCTTCGATCTCTTTGGCATAATTATTAGCAGTTTTGCCCAATTGTTGTATTTCGACGTCTAGTTTCAATTAATATACAATATTTAAGGATGAAACAAAAGAAACCTAAGTTCAAATCATACACTTACAGAGATTACAGGAGTGCTCCTTGGAAATCGCTGGTCTCTATAAGAATATGTATTTCCTCTTCTATCTCAACAATATGAGATAATTGACCTCTAAAAAGGAAATATTATCCCACATTTGTTAATATACATATAATTACAAAAAAAAATTAATCCTTTTACCAAAAACTTATTTATAATTCTCGTTTTGAATTTGTTTATTATTGTTTTTTTTTATAGTGTAATATAGTATTTTTAATTTAAATGAACAATGAGGGTAATATTATATATAATTGTAAGAAATGATGTAATATTAAAAATAGCATTAATTATTATTCTTATTTTTTTTAATACTAAAGTAAAATTTAAAATTTTTATTTTCTTTGTGATGTTTAATTGAAAAAAATTTTTTTTTTTTTTAAATATAATTTTTATTAAAGGTGTTCACAATAGAGTCTCAAAATGCGTTTCATATATTATATATTCCATATAAATATAAAAGAATGCGTTTTAATATTGAAGCGTTTCAATTTTAATATGTCAAATTTATAAGTTTGTTTTTTTTCTTCTTTTATATCTATAAGCTAATAAGGTCAACAGTTTCCTTGTTATGTAAATAAAACCAAATTTTTTATTTAACTTTTCCCCGACGTTTCGTCAATTATTTGTTGAATTTTTCAAGGGTGTCTATTTTATTTAGAAAAAATATACATTAAAAAATTTTTTTTCTTTATTAAAAAACAAATAATAATTATGTATGCATATAATAATTAGTACTTACAACAATTATATTTTATTTTACATATTAACAATTTTTTAAAATTATATTTTACTTTTATATAAAAAGATATTTTACACTTACTTACTTACTTAGATGGCCATAACAACCCGTTAACGGGTTTCGGCCTGCCTTAACACTAGTCTCCAGGCGTCTCTGCTAAGCGCGCGCCTTCTCCAGTTGGTCACACCAATTGACGACAGGGCTTCATCAACTTGGTCCTTCCAACGTAAACACGGTCGTCCTCTACGCCGACGTCCAGTGACCTTCGCATCGAAAACTTTTCTCGCTGGAGCGGATTCATCCATCCGAACAATATGGCCGAGCCAGCGTAGCCGCTGGATGTTAATGCGCTGAACAACGCCCACATCGCCGAGGAGCTCATACAGCTCATGGTTGGTTCTAATGCGAAACTCATCGCCATGCCTTCGAGGACCAAAGATCTTACGAAGAACTTTTCTCTCAAATACTCCCAAGACCGCTGCATCGGCACAAGACAGCGTCCATGCTTCCGCACCATAGAGAAGCACCGGAAGAATAAGCGACTTATAGAGTGTTAATTTCGTCGCACGAGAGAGGTCTCTATTACTAAACTGCCTACTGAGACCGTAGTAGCACCTGTTGGCCAGTGTGATTCTTCGTTTGATCTCCAGACTGACATCATTCTTGCTGGTAATGGCGGTGCCAAGGTAGATGAACTCCTTAACAACATCGAATGTATAGTTGCCGGCTGTAACCTGGGAGCCGATACGTTCAACATCCCTACTCGTCGACAACATGTACTTCGTCTTGCTCTCATTTACCGCCAGACCCATTTTTGCAGACTCCCGTTCAATAGCATTAAAGGCTGCGGTGACATCTCGCTTGGTATGCCCAATGATGTCTATGTCGTCTGCATACGCAAGGAGCTGGACACTTTTGTTAAATATAGTGCCATTTCGATGAACACCCGCCTTTCGCAAAACACTCTCCATGACGAAATTGAAGAGGTCGCAGGATAAGGGATCGCCCTGTCTGAAACCTCGCACGGTATTAAAAGGTTCGGAGAGGTCTTTTCCTACCTTGACGGAGCTGCAGGAGTTGCTCAACGTCATTCTGCACAGTCTTATCAGTTTTGCAGGAATACCGAGCTCAGACATTGCGGCATATACGCGATCTCTTATCGGGCTATCGAACGCTGCCTTATAGTCGACAAAAAGATGGTGTGTGTCGACTTGACTTTCATGGGTCTTCTCCAGGATTTGGCGCAGTGTGAATATCTGGTCAATGGTGGACTTACCAGGTCTGAAGCCGCACTGATAAGGTCCAATCAGTGAGATTGCGAATGGCTTCAGTCGTTCACACAATACGCTCGTAAGAACCTTATATGCGATAGGGAGAAGGCTTATACCCCTGTAGTTGGTGCATATCGTGGGGTCTCCCTTTTTCAGGATGGGACAGAGGGCACTGAGATTCCAATCATTGGGCATACTTTCCTCCAGCCATATTCTGCAAATGAGTTGGTGCATGCACCTAACCAGCTCATCGCCTCCATACTTGAAAAGCTCAGCGGGCAGACCATCCGGTCCGGCCGCTTTGTTGCTCCTTAGTCGCTGTATGGCAATTTTGATCTCTTCATAGCTGGGCGACAGGATCTCAACGTCGTCATCATTGATTGGGAGCGGCACAGCATCTCTAGAGGCGGAATTTGTGTCGTCATCGCCTTGCAGTAGATTAGAAAAATGCTGTCTCCATAATCTCAGTGTCCCTTGTGCATCTGTAACCAGATTACCATGTTCGTCTCTGCAGGAGGTTGCTCCGGGTTTAAAACCAGTAGTAAGACGCCTTATCTTTTTATAAAAATTTCGAGCATCATGTCTACTCCTGCACATCTCGATTTCCTCACGATCACGCCTTTCTTGCTCCCTTTTCTTTCTTCTAAATAGGCGTCTCTCTTCCCTCCTCTTCTCTCTGTACACCTCCACAGTTGCTCTTGTAGTGGTGGACTGCAACGTTCTTCTGTAGGCGGCATTCTTTGCCGCAGTGGCCTCACGACACTCTTCATCGTACCATTGGTTTCTGCGGGGAGGACGCTCAAAACCAAGGACTGTTTCGGCAGCGTTGCGCAGAGAGTGAGCAATGTGAGACCACTGTCCACCAATACTTTCGAGAGACGATCGGGAGCAATGGAGCTCATTAGAAAGACGATCGGAAAACGACCTAGCTGTCTCTTGTGATCGCAGCTTTTTGATGTTCAGCTTCCCTCGAACACTAGAACGTGCCATATTCACTGCGCATATGCGCAGTCGCATCTTGGCTGCGACAAGATAATGGTCCGAGTCGACATTTGGACCTCTAAATGTGCGCACGTCTAGTATGCTGGATACATGCCTTCCATCAATCACAATGTGATCGATCTGGTTGTTGGTAGATCGATCAGGAGAGAGCCAGGTGGCCTTATGGATATTGAGATGCTGGAACCTGGTGCTACAAACTACCATGTTTCGCGCCGCGGCGAAATCGATCAGTCTCAATCCGTTCGGCGAGGTGGAATTATGGAGACTGAACTGTCCGACAGTGGGGCCAAAGATATCTTCACGTCCAACTTTCGCATTGAAATCGCCGAGGACAATTTTGGCGTCATGTGCTGGACACCCATCGTACACTTCCTCGAGCTTTGCGTAAAAAGCGTCCTTGACCACATCATCCTTCTCTTCCGTCGGGGCGTGAACACAAATAAGGCTGATGTTATAAAATTTCGCCTTTATGCGGATCGTAGCAATTCTTTCGTTCACAGGGGTGAACTCCGAGACGTGATGGCGAAGTCTCTTGCTAACTACGAATCCGCAACCAAATTCGTGTTTCTTCTCATGGCAGCTGTAGTAGATATCACATGTTGCTTGCCTTGTACAACCTTGCCCTATCCATCGCATTTCCTGGATGGCGGTGATGTCAGCTCTACATTTCGTGAGAGCATCCGCCAACTGGATAGAGGCACCTTCCCTATAAAGGGTTCTCACGTTCCAGGTGCATATCCTTAAATCATAGTCCTTAAAACGTTTGCCAAGTTCGTCAACATAAAAGGGGGTCCGTTTAGAGGCTATTGTATTGCTTTTCATTGAATAACATTTTTACGTGGTGGGTTTCAAGCCCTACGCACAACCCAAATTTAAAGTCCAGGGGATTGGACAGTCGCCGCATACATTAGTTCACAAGCTAGCGGGTGCTAGAATGTTATCCAGGAGGGCCACGTGGAGGCTGTATGTCGACTTGAATACAACGGGAACAAGGATCGTTCTGGAGGCCGCCAGGTTGACCCCAATCAGAGACTTTGCCTTGTCCGAAGTATCCCATCCATCCCAGATATTTTACACACAGCACTTAAATATACATTTCCACTATTTTAACATTTTTACATATAATTTAGATATTTTTCAGACTAATATATTTTTCTCTTCTCCCACAGCTCCTGTTATAGCAACAGTGTAACTCGAGCTTATGTTGTTAGTGTCCTCTTTTAAATTCATGGTCTTCTCCTTTTTCTGCTTTATTCTTAAGCTCTCAATAATATATCTTTTTCTACTAATTTTTTCTTTATTTAAAATTTTTACATTCTCTAGTTCAGCATAGTGATTTGTCTCCAAAAATATTTTGTGCTAAAGCTGTTGTTTGTTTTCTCTTTTCAATATCTTGCTTGTGCTCATTTATTCTTGTATCTAAGCTCCTTTTTTTTGTGCCAATGTAGATCAAATTGCACTCTTCATTTTCATTTCCGTTACATTTTATTTCATAAACAACATTATTTTGTTTTTCGATTGGTGTTTTTAATTTTTTAAATATTGTATTTACTGTAAGATTTGGTCTGTATGCAAAAATTTTATTTTTATCTGTATTTACAATTGTTGTTTTTATATTTTTTCCATCTGTTAAATCAGGAATATAAGTTACACTGTAATACTTTCTCTCAACGTTATTGTTCGTTTTATTATAATCATTATTGTTAATTTTATTAATTGTCTCTTCTATAAGCTTATCTATCTATCTATCTATCTATCTATCTATCTATCTATCTATCTATCTATCTATCTATCTATCTATCTATCTATCTATCTATCTATCTATCTATCTATCTATCTATCTATCTATCTATCTATCTATCTATCCTATGGAATTTATTGTTACTTATAAAAAGTACCCGATGGATAAAATTATTTGCCGCGTTGAATATTTGTAATTTCGGATGTGTGGAGTTATAGTTTATTATTCTCCCTGTTGCTGTATCTTTCCTATACCAATCAAATATTATTTTACCATTTTCTCTATAAATTTTAGCATCTAAAAATGGTTTAGATTTGTCAACTACTATTTCTACCGTGAATTGTATCTTGGGATGGTAGTTATTAAATATATTCAATATTTCTTCAACTTCTTCTTTTTTGGCTCTGGCAAAAATGTCATCTACATACTTTGTTATATATTTAAAATATATATTTTTTGTCTTTAATTTTGTGAATGCTACTTCTAGCAGGTCGTTCAGTATTATATTTGCTATAATGGGAGATAGTGGATTACCCATTGGCATACCAAAAATTTGACTATATATATCTTTTTCAAATAAGAAATAATTATTATCACACAGACAAAAACGAAGTATTTTCAAAAAATTTGTTTTATGAATCACGGTATATCTCTGAATTAAATATATTCCATTTTTTCATTATTACATATTAGAGACCTGCAATGAATGTGAAAAAACCTAAAATTGTGCACATGCTTTTAAATGACTCATTGTTGTGCTCTCACTCATCATTCACAATCTGTAAAAATGTGGATATCTCTTTAACAGACTAAATAGTGCACCAAATTCATTTTTTACTGCATTCATTTAATTTGAGTGAGTGAGTCATAATCACAGTAACTCAAAATAACAATGAATACCACATTCTTAACAATAAGCATTCACTGTGCTGTGGTTGTGTTTTTGTTGTTTTTATATACATAGTTTAACATTCCTAAAAAAGAGCAAAGCAGAGGGCAAATACATAGTATCTATGTATTTACATTTTAAACATATTCTCTCTCTCAATGACGACAGAATTTTTCAAAGCTGTCTTTGTACAAAAAGCGTCTGGCAAGAAAACAAAAACCAATTTCTTAATGAGTGCTAGTTTTTTAAGTGGATGTATATTTTTTTCAGTGAATTCATACTTTTGATTTGGGGGTCTCTTTTGTTTTTTATTGATATGCTGTATGGTGTGTACTACACAAGCTGTTATGAGTGACACATTGTTGAATGACATTTTCTTCCTCTGTTACTCACATTCTTTATTTAGTGTGTGGATACATAAAGTATTGTAACAGTGTTAAGCTGCATTCACTGTGTTTTAAAGAGATGAATTGAGTCATGCAGGTCTCTATTACATATATACACAGAAAAAATTACGTAGTAGAATATCGAACAAATATGCAGTTTTTCTGAACATTTCTTACGTATTCTGCACCGTAAACGGTTATAGTAGAAAATTAAATAAGACGTTCAGCTATGTGTTAAACGTGCCTTCAGTTTTAAATTATGTAAAATTTAGCTTGCCTAAAATTAAACGCGTATTTAGAAATATACTACAGTCGTTCAATTTTAGTACTACTAAATGAATGTTCAATTCAAAAGGACTGAGAAGAAATTCGGTGTATTGGTGGTCGGAGGAAATAGCTGAGCTAAGGCGTAAGTGTCTTCACAAAAGAAGAAAGCTTACTCGAGCTAGAAGGAACAGCGCTGCCCTGGAGGAGGCCGAAGAATTTAGAATAGCTAAGAAACAACTGAAAGTGGCCATAGTCCGTAGTAAAAAGGCGAAATGGGAGCAGCTGCGGAACGACCTCAACTGTGACCCATGGGGTTTGGGCTACAAAATTGTGATGAAGAAACTTGGAGCAAAGGCTTCTATGCCTGAGTTGGATAGCGCGACCATGACTGGCATTGTTAGGACCCTTTTCCCACGCCATGAGTTGAGAGTAGACGATGATGAGCCGCAGCCACCACCACCACCGAGGTTTACAGTTGAGGAGCTTCAGAACGCTGCGCAGAATTTAAGAAGCAAAAAGGCTCCGGGACCCGATGGAATACCCTGCTAGGTACTTAAACTCATTGCAAGAGAACGCCCCATGGTGCTCCTAAATATGTACAATACATGCCTGTGTCGGGGGGTATTCCCTACTAGATGGAAGAAGCAGCGGCTGGTACTAATCAGTAAAGGAAAAGGCGAACCTTCGCAAGCATCAGCGTATCGTCCGCTATGCATGTTGGATAGCGCGGGTAAATTATTCGAAAGGCTACTGAAACCCCGACTAAACAAGGCAGTCGAGGAGGCTGGTGGCCTGTCAGAGAGACAGTACGGCTTCAGAGAGGGCAGGTCAACCATAGGGGCTATAATGGAGGTGGTGAATAGTGTGAATGCCACACGGCATGGAAACCACTTCTCCAGGCGGATGGTCTTGTTAGCGACGTTGGATGTGAGAAACGCATTCAATAGTCTACGATGGGTGGATGTACTGGAGGCTTTGAGGACAAAGTTTGCTGTTCCTGTTTATCTGTTTAAAGTTCTGCAGAGCTATTTGAGTGACCGTGAGCTCTTCTATGATACGATTGAGGGCCAAAGGAGGATGCAAATCACGTCAGGTGCGGCACAGGGATCGATACTCGGCCCTGACCTTTGGAACATTACCTACGATGATATATTTCGTATTGAAATGCCGGATGACACATATCTTGTTGGATATGCTGATGACGTCGCAGCCGTAATTGAGGCTCGAACTACAGAAGAGGCGAGGAGGAAACTCAATCAAGTTATCATAAGAACGCAGTCCTGGCTCAATGATAAGGGGCTTAAGCTCGCAACGGAGAAAACCGAGGTGATCCTTTTGACGAGGAGGCATATACCCGTGGAAATTGATATGCCGATAGTCGATACTACCCTGACGACGAAGATGGTGGTAAATTACCTCGGCGTCAGAATGGACCCTAAATTGACCTTTCGGGCGCAGTTGCAGCATTCTGCGACAAAGGCTGCTAGAGTTGCGGGTTTACTGAGTAAACTTATGGCGAATGTTGGAGGACCCACGCAGAGCAGGCGAAAACTATTAATGGCCGTTACAAATTAAATTCTGCTATACGGTAGCGAGGTTTGGGCGGACACGCTAAGGATTGGTTGTAGAAGGAGGTTTTTATTGTCGGTTCAAAGAAACGCAGCCCTCAGGATCTCGTCGGCATATAGGACTGTTTCTGGCCCGGCGGTGCTTGTGATTAGTGGTGAAATACCTATAGATTTGCAAGCCAGCGAGCGGAAAATTTTATGGGAGTCCAAGAATTCTAGTAGAGAGAGCGTAAGGCCGAATGACGAAAGAAGACGAACCCTTCAAAAATGGCAACAGAGGTGGAATGCGGAAGCTAGAGGTAGGTGGACGGCAAAACTTCTTCCGGAAATCAGCTGCTGGGTGAAAAGAGAATTTGGTGAGGTAAATTATTACCTGACGCAATTTTTATCCGGACATGGATATTTCTGCAAATATCTATGTCGAATGGGTAAGATAGCAGAGCCAAGCTGTATATACGGGGATGCGGCTACAGATGACGCAGAGCATACTTTCTTCTACTGTGAAAGATGGAGCAGAGAAAGAGCTCAACTTGAGGCCACGATTGGCACATTCAGTGTCGAAAATTGGCACCGGAGGATTCTGCATTCGGAGGAAAACTGGAATGCTATGGCCAGATATACCGAATATGTTCCCAAGACCAAGAAGAGGGACTTGGATGAAAGAATCCACACAGTGGACTGATGATTCGATATGACACTTTGATGCAGATGAGGAAAGTGGAGGGCCAATATGGCTAAATGTGAGGGAGCCTCCCCGAAGTAATACGAAGAGTGGTTCCGGGGATTCGGAAATTCCCTCGGAATTGGCTGGTGGTTTTAGTTGGTAGGTAGGCATAGCCTAGAGCCCAACATAACCTAACGGTATGCGTAACTGCATTTCCATCACCCGAGGAAAAAAAAAATGAATGTTTAATAAATAACAATGAGCATTAAATTTTTGTAAGCTAAACGTGTAGTTAGAAATACCCTGTGTCCATTCAATGCCTTTACTACTAAACGCGAGTTTAGAATACGTCCGTGCCCACCGATTACATATAGTGTCCCAACTCTGTAACGGCCACAGCAATTCTTGCTTCAGTTGCTTAATGTGCTCATCGAATTCCTCTGTGTCGTCAGATATTGATTTATCCAAAGATGTCCGTTCAAGTTTTCTATTTTTTGCCTTATAGTTATGATAACGATGGAATAATCTTCCTCCTGGAGCTTTTTTCCTTTGCGGGGATAATAATAATAATCCTAAAAAAATTATTATTTTTCTATAATTTTTTGTTTGTTTGAATACTTACAGAAACTTGTTCTTCCTTAGGAAACTCTTTGCATATTTCTTCTACTATTTGACTAAAATCGGCTGGAGTAAGTTTTATTTCTTTTACAAAAGCGTTTTCTAAAACAATGTTTATTAATTTATCCCTTATTTCAGAGGATAAAAATTGGTTTTTTTTATAAAAATTTAATTTTGAATGCTCAGTCCGACATCTGTTGATGATAAAAGCTCTATTAAAGTCTTAAAATAAGAAAACATATATTTAAAACAATATGTGAGCGAACAACTAAAAAGAAAACTTCTTACCTTTTCAGAAAATATGTGTTTGCATATTGTACGAGTATGAGTCTCTTTCAAGTGCTGTTTAAAAAAATGATTTTAGGAAAAATCGGTACTATATATTTATACAAAATACTTACCGTTTTGCTTCTCCACTTGAAAAGTTTTTCACGGAATTCTGCTCTTGGACAAACTTTTTTTATTACATCAGCAATATCACGATCATTTAACTACTCCAAGTGTCTGTATTCGATTCCTGCTTCTAAAATAAATATAACATATTAAATCATTTTTTGTTTTATTTAATAATTTTAAACCAACTTACCTTTCAACTCTGGCAAAAGAAATTGCAGACTAAATTCTTCCAACAAAGCTTCCATGTAGACGACTTGCCTCTCTGTTCAACAACACACATATGTATACAGTGACCATCCGTTCTGTATTATACAGAACAGTTCTGTATTTGAAACCCGTGTTCTGTATAAATTATTCATTAGCGAAAAACATAAAAATGTTCTGTATTTTATTTAATGTTCAGTATTTGTTCTGTATTTTCATGCCTCAAAGTAGTATTTGTTGTTTTGATTAACACCTTTGGAAAAAAGTCTCCTGACGAGTCTCTTAGAGACGAATTGGCCAAAGAGACATGCTTATTACCGTCAGCAATACATTTCATATACACATGTATGTATGTACATTTTAGAGAAGGAAATATAAATTTTAAAAATATTTTGACGGTTGTTTCAAATGCTGCAACAAAAAGGGTATTTTCTGAATTAAATAATATATGGATCAATGAAAAAACTCAAATGAAAATGGAAACCATCAAAGCCACTTTGGTCACTAAATTAAACTATGATTTTATAGAGATTAAAGAATATTTAAAGGTAAAACATAATAACTTGGTAAAATAAATTTATTCATCACAAAAATACCAAAATTAGTTGTAATTTATATTACCCTTTCAATGCACCTTTTTGTGGATTTACTCAAAATTTTTTTTATAGTTAACTTTAACTTTTATTTAAAACAAATATGCCCGTATTCATAAAAAATAAAATTGGTGTATAGAGTGTTTATTTGACATATTTCTATGGAGTAACTGTCAAAAAAGCAATTAATAAAACTGTTTTATTTTTTATGAATACGGGCAATAGTTTTTTAATTTCTTATTTTTATTTTATGGTGATTAAAAATTATATACATATCGTCATATTAAATGCAAACGGACGTAACTACATTTTTTGTTTTTTTTTTACAGGAGAAGCAAAAAAACTTAAAATCTCAAATTTTGTAAATCCTGAAAATCATAATTTTCAGGATCGAGATATAAGGATTGGCATCCCTATATACAACAAATGAGTTGAATGTAAGGTTTTCATATGTAGTTATGTTTTCTTGCATTTAGAAATAAATGCAGTTGTAGTTAAGTCCGTTTGAATTTCGTTAATAAAATTGCCATTTTTTATCGTATTAATCTAAAATCTTGCACAAACATGTATGTATTTTGATAAAACGAACCAAAATTAATAAAAAACTCAATTTCAAAATTTTGTGTAGTATGTATATTAGGGTGGCCGTTATTTTATTTTTTTCGTATTTTCACTTGGCAAACCCCTTAGATTGATTCCAAATTAGAAAAAAAATATATATAAAAAATTTTAGATCATTTGCATAATTATTGGGCGTGCCTTCAGCCCACAAAGTTTGCTAAAAATGCTATTTTTCTCACTATGGCTCGCTTTAATTGTTCATAACTTTAGTAATATTTATTTTAGAGAAAAACCTTATTCACAAATATTTTGGGGCTATATCTGATGAACAATGTTGCTCCGTATTAGTTTTCTTTAACATTAATATTAAATCCAGAAAAAACGAAATTAGAAAATAACAGCGAAATTTTTACATATCTTCGCCTGGTAATTATTGTTTTATTAAATGGTGTAATTATAAAAAGTTTTGTGAATCTCCTTCGTGCTCATAGGAAATTGTTTTTGATAGTTTTTGACTACTTGCAATATATCGACCCCTTTGCGCGGAATTATCGTATGTACCAAAATCCAAATTTTACAGGAGAGCCATTTTTCTACTTTTCTCTGCTTTCGCTTGCAATATCAAAATAAAAATTTAAATGTGGTTAGATAATTAACTAATATAACTACTCCTAACAAGTATTCTGGTGAAAAAGTTAAAATTTTCCCAGAAAAACGTATTTTTTAGTGTATACGATAATTTCGCTTACAATATTTCGAAGATGCGTCTGTAGAAAATGGTACTTACGATAATATTATTTGTCAGTGTAAGAAATAATTTGAAACAAATATTTATTTATGGTTTTATGTATTTCTTAATTATTTTTTTAAGACCAATACTCAGGGGTTAACCACTACTCATGCAGTGCATTGTGAAGATGGTTGATAGAATGGTACAAATCATTGAATTTTTGCAAAGAGATACACATAGGTGAATTATACAACTGTAATGGGGATAGAGGTTAGGAATGTTCGGAAAAAAAGTTGGGGGTAAATACCTACCCCTACCTAACCCCTACTTACATACCTATCACCACTCCCTAAGGGGCTCCAGTACAAAGTTTATAAAATTTGCTCCTACCACTCTAGGGAGTGGGGATAGGGGTTAGGTATGTTCAGATAAAAATTGGAGGCAAAATATTAGTGAGGGTCGGTCTTACATTTTATCCCTCTAGGGGCTACTCCAGGGCAGTTGTGGAGTTTTTTGTGAACTTTTACTCCTTCAACCCAACCTTTGACCCCGATGAAGAGCCATTTGCCCTCATCTCACATCCCCCGTTTTTGTTTCAAGTATTTTTTGTAGAAACTTAGAAAATAAGCGGTTCTACCTTATCGAAATCGAAAAATTGTATACCATCTCACCACTATTAGACTAGTTTTAATATCATTCTTTTGCGATTTGATTTTTATTTCTTGACCTAAAAAGACCTCCACTCTGAAATTTTTCACAACTGTAGAGAACGAAACTTTCTTTGGCATAATTTTTTTTTCAAATTTTTAAAAAGGTCGCTTTCGGAGATATAGGCTTCCGAGTTATAGATAAAGAAAATTGACCTTTCACTTTTTCAAAGAAAAAATCATGTTGCATATTAAATCAAAGGTAATTTAATACCCTTCCAAATGCGACTTTTACGGGATGCGTAGCTGTAATACTTTTCCAGAAAATTACAATTAAGTAAGTATAACCTTGTGCATTTTTGTACTGTTTTCCGATCTTCAAGACCTCATATTTCCGGATCCAGATGTATTAGTGCTTCCAAACTTTGTATTTAATTTAGTTCTATGATATACTATATTTCTATAAAAAATCATAAAATTCGGAGGGGGTAGGTTAAAACCATTGGTTGATTTGACTTGGAATATCCCATATGTATGTTATGTACTCATTTAATGATCTCACAAAGTTTTAGTTATTTTTGAATTTTTGGTTAATCTAATTAACTTTGTTTCTTTGTTTTTGTTAATTTTGCATTTAAATAATTAATATAATAAATACATGCCTATGTACGTATGAAACGCTGTTTGTTTGCATTTTATAGTTGTTATTGGTCAAATATTTCCTTGTTCTGTATTTTGGTTTAACAAATATGGTCACCGTACATATGTATGACATTTATTCAAACAAAACAGTAAACTCTGAATAACCCAATAAACATTTTTGAAACAAAAACAGTTTTCATTCTGTTAGAAATCGAGGTTTTTAATTGCCAATATAAATATGTACATATACATATATGTATATTCAATGTATTAAGTATTATTACTTTTTTTCGAATAGAGCAGAAACTTAAAATGGTGTTTGTTTGGAGTAAAAAAGTGTTATGTATGGACATATATACTTTTGATTACAGCACATGTATGAAATTGATTCTTGGGTAACTTCAATTGTCCCGTTAGTTTTATGTTTTAAAAATGAGATGAGTTAAAGAAATACAAAATTTGATGAAAAATATTTTTACGATATTGCGTTCAGAATTTTTGAATGAAAGGTTTAGTTTTTTTTTTGTTGGGTAATATCAGTAGTCTAGTTAGTTTTTTGCTTCAAAAATGTAATCGTGATAAAAAAATTGCTGAAAAATATGTTTACGATTTTGCGTTCAGGTTTTTTAAACGAATCGTTCAGGATTTTTTGTATTTTTTTAATAAATAATAATAAATAATACACATTTTCTGTATTTAAAATTTGAAAATAATTTATAAATAAATATATCCTGAAGACGCTACACGCAGGAGTAGCGAAATATTGATAAATAAATAATAGATTTTTATTTAAAAGAGACCTTTAGCTTGAGTAATTCTTTACATTAAATAATAAAGGTCGAAAAACCAGAATTAAAATTTTTAATAAATCATTATGTTGAACGAAACATTTTAAATTTTCTTTGGTAAAATTTACTGAATATTGCATACAATACAATTTATGTGTTTGTGTTTCTTATTCATTGTGAGCTGTTTTCGTTTTTTAAATTTTAAATGTTTAAATTTTTTCAAATAAATATAAAATCAATTGTTGAGCTTAAATAAATAATAATAAAAAATATATTTCTAACTACACTTTTATTACGATATTAAAATAGTGCGCCATATATTCGATGTAGATTAATGTATTTTCCTTCGCGCAACTACAAAATAAATATGCTTTGCCCTACACTAGCTTATATAGTCGTATCGGAGAACTGTATTCTTTAATACACAAATATATTTGAACCAACATTATTCTCTAAGTTTTAAAATTTAAAAAACGAAAACAGCTCACAATGAATAAGAAACACAAACACATAAATTGTATTGTATGTGAATATTCTTGTTAGCATAAAACCGTTTCTGTACTTAAGCAAAAAAAAAAAAAAACAAAAAGAAAGAGAGTAAACAAATTCTCTTTGCTGAGTAAGAGAGTAACAATTCTTTTTGCGGGTTCCAACATTACGACCCGCCATAAGTAATTTTACTTGTACGTGATGCACATTCTATATGATTTATATTCTTTGGTAAAACCTTAAAAAAGTCTGAACAAAACGTTTAATTCAGATATGGGAATGCATACTTTTTTCATTCAATTGACAAAAAATTCATATTTAAGAGTTGAACGCTGTGTATTAAAAAGCAAAATACGGGTTCGGTCCATGAAGTTTTGAACGCATTTCTAAAGGAGCGTAGTAAATCTGCCTACAAGAATTCAGCTTTAACTTTTCTGAATATTTTTTGTTTTTTTTTTTTCATTTTGTTTTTTCTGTGTAGCTTTTTCAACTGGGATTTTAGTAAAAAGTGATATTACATCAAGTGAAAAGAGTATATGTCTGTTTTCTAGGTTGAGATTACTGAGTTGTTCTTTTAGTAGAAAAGTGTTTAAAATATTATATTCTTTAGAGATGAGGTTTCCTAATATTTTGCTTATATATTTTGATAAATTATAGCACGGAATCTGAACCAATGAAATTATTCGCCTAAGTGGGATTTCGGGTTTATGTATCTTTGGTAGGTCATATATTCTGGGAGCTATAGCAGCGAAACATTTTAGTTTATTTTTCTCCCACATATTTATATATTCCTTCTTATATAAATTATCTATTAAATTATTATTTTGTTTCTGTAGTTTTGTCGTAGGGTCTATTCTCACTTTTCTATATGTGTTTTTATCATCTAATAATGTCTTCATTTTTGTTTTATAATCTTCCTTATATAAAGCTACTGTCTTATTGCCTTTATTAGCTTTTGTGATTACAATTTCTTTGTGTTTTTTAAGGAATTCTTTTTTTTTTTCATAAGCCCTAAGTATGAATTTTTCTTTTGGAGTATTTCTAAACTTTCTTCTGAAATTTATGATATTATTGGATAATTTTGTTCTTATAATTTCCTTTTCTTTTTCTAAATTCTATCCATATCTTGAACATATTGTTCTATATCAGCTATTGTGTGTATTGGTGAAAAATTTTGTTTATTTATTGGTAGTGCAAATTTACTTCCTAGTGATAAGATCCACCTCGATTCTATAGGAATATATACCTCTGTTTTATTCTCAAACCAATTTTCATTAAATTTGTATCCATATTTTCTAAATTGTTTTGTTTTTAATATCTCAAGTTTTCTATTTTGTATTTCTGTATTATTTCTTTTCAAATCATTATTTCGACATACTTGTCTTTTCACAAATGCTTCATAATCTTGTAAATCTACATATTTAATTTTAAATTATGGATCCTCTTTTTTATATATTTTATATTTTTACATGTCTGTGTAATCTCTAAATTTAGTAATTTTTTGTGAAAATTAAATTCTATTTTCCGTAAATTGTTTTTTATTATATCACACGAAAAAAGTTTAATTGTTTTTTGTGTGATTTGGTATTATTCCGTAATTTCTGCATGATAATAAGAACTTTAAACTACTTTCTTACCTTATTAATCTTTTTGTCTCATTACTATATTCTCTCAAATGTCTACATGTTTCCATGTCATATTTAAATGCTATGTTTCTGAAGAATCCTTTCATGTTGTTGTTCTGATTTTCTTTTCAATTTTTTCAATATACATATATTAATTTTTTCCAAATACATACATACATACATAACTGGCCTTTACAACCCTGTGTCAGAATTACGGCCTAGCTTCTCGCAGCACTCATGTTGTGTGTGTCAATTTTTATACATGAGTACCGGGACCTACAGTTTAATGTCGACTCTGAACGACAGACTTGAGAAGCTTGTTCATGGCAATTAGTTACTCTCAGAGCTTTTGCCAGAAGACTGCTGAGAGGTAGTCGCCGAAAGAAATATTTTTTTCATATTTCTTTTTTTGAAGATGTCAGAGCCTGGAGTCGAACCCAGCGCCCATGTCTTAGTAAACCAACACACTAACCACTAGACAACGGCGACTACTATCCAAATATCTAAATCTATTCGGCAAGCTTCCCGATAATCTTTATTGTTCTTTAAATTGACCAATTTTATATATATGTTTCTTCTTTTATATCTATAAGCGAATAAGGTCCTTGTTATGTAAATAAAACCAAATTTTTTATTTAAATGAAAATGAATACTATATTTCAAATTGAAAATCCAAAAGGTATAACATATTTTTTTTCTTTTTATACTTCAATACTGCGACTTCTAGTAGAAAAAAAAAATTATTTTAATATTTGCAATCGTGTTCACAATAAAAAAATTTTTTTTTTAAATGTCTTAATATTAGGTTTTTTTTTTTTAATTTAAGATATTCATTGTGAATTTTTTAATTATATTAGAATAATTATTATAAATATTTCAAAATTATAGTTATGAGGTTAATAATTAATATCAATAATATATAATTCATAATAGGAAAAAGAAATTGATAATTATTTTATCTCACGTGTACCACTGTTCTAACAATGATAATGATATTTCTGGTGTTATTGTTGTTTCTGAGCCTGCTGACAATGCTGTTGTTGCCTTCTGTTTTCTATTGATTTTGTTTTTGTTGCAGCGTCTCTCTTGTGCTATTGCTGGTTTGTCGTTTTTTTTTTTTTTGTGTTTCTTTTCTTCTGTTGTTGGCACTTCATTTCTTCTTTTCATAATTATTATTATGCTTTTCTATGCATATTCTATGTTTTGTAGATTTCTATTTTTCGTTGATTTTGTGGTTTTGGATTTTTCTCTTCTTTAGGTTTATGTTTATTAAAGTTTTGTTTCGCCAATGCCATTATTACATTTCAGCACGTTGACTAATTATTATAGTTTTTTTTTCAACTGTTTTAACAACACCTCTTAATGCACTTGCACTCTTTTTTTTTTTTTATTGTATCAATCACTTGTTTCTATTGCGTTTATTATTCAAGTGTAGTGGAGAAAAACAAAAAAAAAAAAGATTAATTTCGTTTTTCTTTTGATACCCTCTTTTTTTTAATCTTTAATTTTTTTCTGCTTTTCTTGTTTTATATATTCTCCTTTTTTGATTTGTTTTTAGTTTTATTCTGTTTGATTTACTTATGTTTATTTTATATTTTTATGCTTTTACTATAATTTTTACTGCTCTGAGCGCATGTATTATAAGCTCCTGGCAGGATCGCCATGTATTAAAAAACATTTTTTATTATCTTAAAGTTTATGTTTTTAATTATTGTACATTTTCGAATTAAATTCGAATATTTTTAGTGGATCTTTATTATACTTATTGTATGAAATTTAATAGCCTAAGATCCTATTACTGGTATTTATGTTTTTATTTAATTTTATTATTTTAAGAGTGGAGCTTGTGTTCCACTCAAGATCTGTATTCTTAATGTTATGTTAATATTTTTAAACAGCAGGCTTAACTTAAAAAGATGTCGTCAAGTTTATGTAACATGACGCCACCTTTTGTTCAAGCATACATTGACAGCATATTGAAATGACTAGGGGAATGCTGATCCAGCAATTCTCACCAGTATGCTATCTGAGTGTGTTTGAAATCACATACCCAACACCCTACCTACTGAAGGTTGACAGTGGTCGCTTTATGCAAGCGCTGTGTTGGCAAGGGCAGATAGTCAAACACTAGCTTCTCGCAGTACTCATGTTGTGTGTGTAAATTTTTATCCATGAGTACCGGGACCTACATTTTAATTTCGAATCCGAACGACAGACTTGAGAAGCTTGTTCATGGCAATTAATTACTCTCAGAGCTCTTGCCAGAAGACTGCTGAGAGGTAGTCGCCGAAAGAAATATTTTTTCGTATTTCTTTTCTTTTTTTCTTCCAGAATGTCAGAGCTGAGTGTCGAGGGTTCATGTCTTAGTAAGCCAAAACACTAACCACTAGACTTCCAAACTATTGGAAATAGATTATGTGAATTATATTTGAATGTTATTCTCGCCAGTATTTTTCTTTTTGAACTGAAAATTTTTCAAATTCAACCATTTGTTTAAATTTATTTAAATTCAACATATTTTTTAAGGTAAATGTTACCATATTCTAAGTAACTGAAATTACACTTTTATTTTCCAATTTACCCTTTTTAACCAATTTTTTAATTAGTAATGGCACAAAATATTAACAAAAGTCCAACGAGTCACTACAGGCCTTCGCCATGGAGACTGAAAAACTAACATACCCAGGCGAAAATCATCCATTGGTAGATCTTTTTAAAACCGAAGCGTTCGTCAATGGCATACGTGACCCTGACTTGAAGCTCGCGGTATGCAGCACTAGGAAAAACACATTCGCTGAAACAGTAGCATTTGCATTGGGGCAGGAAACCGCTCGAGCTATTTGTATGTCACAGGTACACAAAGTGCCTGCTTTGGAAGTTGAGTCAGAGATATATGGCATGTTCAGCGACCTTAAAGCGATGCTGAAAAAAAATTTGTGCCGGCATGCAGCAAAAGACAAAAGCAAAGTGCTTCAATTGTGGAAAGAGTGGTCACTTCCAAAGAAACTGCAAAAAGCCACGAAAAAGAGCAAGGTCTATCTCGCCATCCAGAAGTAGCATAGAGCACAGAAGAGGGGCTAAGCATGGTAATGCAGATGCTCTATCGCGGCGACCATGTAGCATAGAGTGTAAACATTGTACTAAGGCTGAGGGCAAGGAATCTATCGTCGACATTCGGCTAACTCACATAGAGGCGAACAAGGACTGGGCAACAGCGCAAAAGAATCATCCAGTGTTATCAAAAATTATAACAGATAAAGAAAATATCAACGACCAACCCGAAACGATATATCAGCAGAATGCCCTCTTGTTAAAGCTTATTGGGCTCAGTGGAATAGTTTAAAGCTGATTAATGGCTGCTTATATCGTACCTGGGAAAGTGCAGATGGCAAAAAAACAACCGACTTAATCGTAGTGCCATCCTCCAAGATAAGTGAAATCCTAAATGTATTTGATAATGGTCCTAGTGGAGGTCACCTTGGAGTAACTAAAACTTTAGAAAAACTTAAGCAAAAGTTTTACTGGATTGGTTGTCAACAAGCTGTCACCGATTGGATAGCAAACTGTGCACAATGTATGGCAGCAAAAGGACCAGTGAGAAGAAGCAGAGGGCAGCTACAGCAGTATACTTCAGGCGCACCATTCGAACGGATAGCGATGAATGTAGCAGGTCCTTTTCCTATCAGTAACAAGGGTAATCGATACGTTCTCGTAGTGATGGATTATTTCAGCAATTCGCCAGAGGTGTACACCATACCCAATCAAGAAGCAAGCAACCACAATTGTAGACGCATTTGTGAACAACTGGGTTTGTCGCTATGGTGTACCAACTGAATTGCACTCCGATCAATGCAGAAATTTTGAGTCCATGGTGTTTAAAGAAATGTGCGAAATCTACGGAATAAATAAGACCAGGACGACGCCACTACACCCCCAATCTGATGGAATGGTAGAGCGATTTAATTGAACACTTGAGGAATACCTACGTAAAGTGGTGAGTGAGCATCAAAAAGATTGGGACGAGCACATACCAAAATTTCTGCTAGCATACCGATCAGCTGTGCATGATTCAACATCAAAAACACCTGCCCAGATTATTTATGGCAGCGAGTTGAGATTACCTGTTGACTTGGAATTTGGCGCCAAACCAACAGTGGACGAAGATGAGAGTTATGCCGTAAAACAAGAAAACCTCAACAAAGTACACGATTTTGTACGCACTCGAATAAAGATGGTCAGTGACAAAATGAACGCGAGATATGATAAGGCAGCAAATAGTGAGGGTTACCATGAAGGTCAACTGGTTCTACTTTACAACCCACAGCGGCAGAAAGGATTGTCTCCCAAATTGAAGACTAACTGGGAAGGACCAAATAAGGTAATCAAAAGGCTTAATGTTGTTGTCTACAGAATTCAAAGGTACAACAGTCCGGCTTAAGTGGGAGGCAGTGTTACGAAAAATAAATTAAGTAAAAAAGCGCCAAAGATTACAGCTAAAATAAAAGAAAAACGCGTATTATGGTAACATTTCAGAGTAAAAAAAGTAACAACAACAAACACGTAATTTTGTCTTGTGCTGTTACCAGTAAAAACAAAAACACACACGCACACATATATCTTTATATTGGTGCTGCAAAAATAACTACGAAATCATTTCAACAACAACAACATAAGAGATGTTCTGTCTACAAACTTCTACATGTGCTGCAGATATACACACGCATATACATACAAAAATAAATTAACATGTTGACACACAAGTATTTTGCCATATGCAGTGATTTCGAAACTGAAAGAAAAATCTGGACAAATTGAAATTTAAATAAAAAGGCAGAGCAGAGATTGGGAATCAAGTTAGTTGTGATTTAGCTGCGACAGAGTAAAGATCAACAGTGAATCCCTACGTGTGGTATTGTTTAACAGTGTATATCTTGTAAAGTGTATTAAGTGTAAATAAAGTAAATTAGTAAATACACAATCAAATCAAGTGTTTATTATTGTAATTAAGAATCCACATAATAAATTATTTCTACAGAAAAGGTTTATAGAAATAAAACGTTTTTAAAAGGTAAAAACGTAACAATACATATTTTAAAGAAATTAAACAATTTTTCATTATTTTTTTAATTTTTATAAGCAGGTTATAAAGAAATGGATTGCAAGAGTGAGATTAAACAGAAAATCAGTGTCGGAGCCCAATATGGACAATTTGCGTTCCAATAATATATTTTAAAAATATTGATTATAAAGATGTAGATTAAGTATACTGAAAGTTTTTACAATGTAAAATGTAGAAAAAATTTATTTATTTTTTTTTTTTGTAATAAATTTCTTTAGAACCTGTTTATACAAAATTAAAATATAATTACGGATTATTTTATCTTCTTTAAAACATTTCATATAAACTTACACTTTTTCGCTTATTTGTGACTATTATTTGCATGTTCATTTTTGTATACACCATATAAATTTTCTTTTTTATTGTATACATCTATCGACCAAAACGGTAAAGTTTCTCCGTATGATTCAAGTCACTCGAATCAATTGTGAGTATCATAAGTATTTTTATAAAATTATGAATCCAGGTGAGTATGAGTTTGATGTAAACATTGGACTCATATTTATTGCAACCTTTATTAATGAATTAACGTTGTGAGTATGAGTGAGTCAGAGTAGTTGCATTTTAACTACGTGTACGCATTTATATTTAAAATTTTATAAGTGCTTATGAATCGCAAAAAGCGACTCATTGCTGACCTCTGCAATTAAGCGACCCTGTTTATCGCACTTGGTCTAACAACTACTGCAAAGTATTGCCTAAGCAGCTTTTTATAGTAAATAGCGGTATTGCCAGAATGGATTTTAATATAAACATACTAAAGGCCTGTTTAGCCAAACGTAGAGTTCGTAAATGTTGCGTTAATGTAAATGTAGCGTAAACGTAAATGTAGTTGCACTTATACAAACGTAAAATCGTGTCAGCTGTTTTGGTCATAAATAAACATTGAGATGGCAATTCAGGTTATTACTTTTTTTGGATTGTTTGAAAAAGTACGAAAATATGTGCACATTACGCGAAAAAAGTACGAAATTATTTAAATGGTAATGGTTTAAACTTTTATATTTAAATTTTAATAATATTTGAAGCATAAGGTATCTTAAATAAAAATTCTTTTATTTTTATATATTAACATATAAACGTGTATGTACAATATATATGTACATGTATGTAATGTACGAGTATTATAAGCTTAATATAAATAAAATAAATTTTTTGCCGAAGCTACACAAAGAAGTAGCGAAATATCGATAAAAAATAAAGATACTCGTATTAAAAAGTATCCTTGGCTTGGATAGTTATTAATATTTAATTAAAAAAGTTGAAAAACCAGAATAATATAATAACTTTTATATGCAATTAAATTGTAATTCTGATTTTATACTTACATACATATATTACTACAATGTATTGTGGTTATAGGTATATATACATATATATTATGTATATTATATACATATATATTATGTATATTATATACATATATATTATGTATATTATATACATATATATTACGTATATGTTATATATGTATATGTTGAAACACTATATTTATTTAATATATATGTACGTACCAAAAAATGTAAGTACCAAAAAAATAAAGAGTAAAATTCCCCCATATTGTTCCAATTACAAACAGCCCAACACTGCTTGGCAAATGTCACGTAAAGTAACGTAGAATTCTATTTTCAATTGGTTGCTACGATACGTTTACATTACTCTACGCTTGAGTAACCACTTGTATAGCTTTTCATATAACAGAAACGATCAGCTGACACGACTACATTTACGGGTTTACGTTTACGTTTGGCTAAATAGGCCTTAAGTCTGTTTCTTTACTCAACAATGGGTGCCCGCGGGATCCCAATTTTACGAATAAGCGTTCCCGAACACAAAATTTTGATAAATGAGAGAAGTTTTGAGAGAATAACATTCTTCTTCTTCAAGCACGAAATAGCCCGTACTTTTTCTTCGGGCTAGTTTGTGCAAGTAAACAAATAATCAACTGTTTAAAAAATAATAGAAAAATGAAAAGTACAGAAAACTAAAAAAAATTTCAAACGTTAAATTAAAAAATATTTATAAACCTGCAGTGAAAGGCTTATAGTATAATTTAATTCAATATTTATATAGAACAATTTTTTTTGTCTTAGTTAACATGTATAATTCCAATTATTCTCGTTTATTTTTTGCGAAAGTACATGTTCAATATGTGTGTGTGTGTGACTTAAAGTTGTGTTTTTCATATTTTTATGTGAATGAGTAAATATTTTTTTGCGTTCCCGTATTTTTGGGTAAATTTATCTCTTATTGAGAGAAATTATTGTTTACTCTCTATTTACCGAACTTTACTCAAAAAGTAAAGAAACACATATTATGTAGAACTGCATTACTATTAAGCGACCCTGTATTACCACACTTGAACAAAAACATTTAATCATAATGACAACAGTATTACCATGCAGTTCTATGTAAAATATAATTTTTATCAATGAATATATTAATTTTTCAACTTCTAATTATTTTTCGCCATTAGTGTTAGAAATAAGCTTTAAAATGAGATATCATTCATTAAATTTAATGCGGTGGTATGGGAGATATTTGCAACCGACAAAAAAAAGTGCTTTAGAAATAGTATATATGATGATCCTTTAATTTTTGTAATTATTTTAATAAGGGTACTCACGAATGGCCTTGCAAACTGTGCAAACGATGCAAAGTGTGTATAAATACATAAAATTTTTTCTCTGCAACAACAAAATATACGCAATTGAAATTTGCATTAATTGCACTGAAAAAACCTTAAGTAAATTGGGTGTGTATTTTTGCTCAAAAACTTTTAACATTTTTACAGCCATGTATTTACGAATGTAAAGATAACAACTGAAACCAAAAAATGATATTACTTCATACATACAAAACACGTGCTTTCTTTTTTAGTTATTGCCTTTATTTATTAAAAAAATAATAATTTTTTTCCTTTTCGCAGCATTTAGGCATTTTTATTTGTAATAAACTTATTTTTCTTTTCAAAGAATAAGCGTTGTTTTTGGCATTTTTAGAGGAGGATGCCAGATGTTTTTGAGTCTATAAATCCGGCAGCACTAAGTCAAACAAATACTTCAAAAAATACAATTAATTATAAAAGGACGCTCACGATCTATAGCCATTTGCACAGCAAATTTGCTTAGTTTAGTTTGCACAGATTCAATCGTGAGTACCCTTATTATGTGAATAAATATTTGTGTATTTATAAATTTCCCTGTAGAAGACAAAGCCTTAAAATTATTACTAGAACTATTGGAACAGCCCAAACAATATTAAAGTAGTTATAGTTGAATACTAGTGCTAATGAGGACTAGTACTTGAAGTAGTTCGGGAGTACCGCTTAAATTTTGAAGAAGTTTATAAGATAAGACATATTTTATCCTAAAATTAATGTACACACATAACTGGCCTTTACAACCCTGTGTCAAGATTACGACCTAGCTTCTCGCAGCACTCATGTTGTGTGTATAAATTTTTATCCATAAGTACCGGGACCTACAGTTTAATGTCGACTCCGAACGACAGACTTGAGAAGCTTGTTCATGGCAATTAATTACTCTCAGAGCTTTTGCCAGAAGACTGCTGAGAGGTAGTCGCCGAATAAAAATTTTTTTTTTCATATATCTTTTTTTTAAGATTTCGGAGCTGGGTTTCGAACCCAGGTCTCATGTCTTAGTAAGCCAACACACTAACCACTAGACCACGGCGACTACTGAAATTAAGGTATGTTAGATATAAAATAAGCTGCAAATAATGAAAATCGGTTGATATAAACAAAATATTTTCTTTTAATGTAATATCGTTATGCTACACAATTAAATTTTCTATTAATGAAAAATAAAAATGTTTCTTTTCCCTTGCCTTTTAACAGCTAGATTATGTATTCACGTATTATCAGTCGATTAGAAATTCAGCAGTTTAACGGTTATATACAAAATAACAAAGTAAATTTGCTGTCTTTATTTTCCATTTGAATTTTGATTTAAAATCTATTTTAATTTTTTGCATACGGGCAGAAGAATTTACATTTCATTATGATTCCTAATATTTAAAAAAGCATGTTGTCCCCACTGAAAGGCAATTTACTTATACATAGTTTAATAATTTCCAAAAATGTTTGCTTTAGCTCACCAGTGGACATATTTTAAAATTGGTATAAATTTTGAAAAAGTTACCTTGAAAATATTTAAATGTTTTACTATTAATGCGTAAAGAATTTTTTTGTTTTTTTTATTATTATTTATTCTTTTATATCATTAGCATATCAAATTAAGATTGCCTCAGTATCACTTAGGCCCAGTTTTTAACTTCATATTTAAATGTGAAATTAGTTAATTTTAATTTAAACTTAAATGGCATTTAAATACAGTTTCAGTTTTTCAGTCATACATTTAAGTTTGTATTTAATTGCGATAAAAGTACGGTAGCATCACCAAATGTAAACAAACTTTGCAGAATTTTTCGCAGAAACAGTTGTGATTGGCTGCAACAAAATAAAACACCAGAAATAAAATAAAAATAATATTGATAAACATCAATTAATAACAATAAACGTAATTAATATATATTAATTTTATTATTTAAAGACGAGTTTTGTTCATAATATGCCCATTTTTTATAAAAAAAATAAAAACATTGTTGATTGTTTTATTTTTATTTGCAAAACGTAAAAACAAGATGGCGAGAACATGTGTTTATATGTAAAACTTAAATGGACAAGGTTGGTCATTTAAATGGCATTTAAGTTTCATTTAACTTTGCGCTGAAAAACTCAAAGTTGCATTTAAATGGTAAAATATTTACAGCTTTGAATTACAAATGTACAATATACTTACTTACTTACTTACTTAGATGGCCATAACAACCCGTTAACGGGTTTCGGCCTGCCTTAACACTAGTCTCCAGGCGTCTCTGCTAAGCGCGCGCCTTCTCCAGTTGGTCACACCAATTAACGACAGGGCTTCATCAACTTGGTCCTTCCAACGTAAACACGGTCGTCCTCTACGCCGACGTCCAGTGACCTTCGCATCGAAAACTTTTCTCGCTGGAGCAGATTCATCCATCCGAACAATATGGCCGAGCCAGCGTAGCCGCTGGATGTTAATGCGCTGAACAACGCCCACATCGCCGAGAAGCTCATACAGCTCATGGTTGGTTCTAATGCGAAAATCATCGCCATGCCTTAGAGGACCAAAGATCTTACGAAAAACTTTTCTCTCGAATACTCCCAAGACCGCTGCATCGGCACAAGACAGCGTCCATGCTTCCGCACCATAGAGAAGCACCGGAAGAATAAGCGACCTATAGAGTGTTAATTTCGTCGCACGAGAGAGGTCTCTATTACTAAACTGCCTACTGAGACCGTAGTAGCACCTGTTGGCCAGTGTGATTCTTCGTTTGATCTCCAGACTGACATCATTCTTGCTGGTAATGGCGGTGCCAAGGTAGATGAACTCCTTGACCACATCGAATGTATAGTTGCCGGCTGTAACCTGGGAGCCGATGCGATCAACATCCCTACTCGTGGACAACATGTACTTCGTCTTGCTCTCATTTACCGCCAGACCCATTTTTGCAGACTCTCGTTCAATAGCATTAAAGGCTGCGGTGACATCTCGCTTGGTATGCCCAATGATGTCTATGTCGTCTGCATACGCAAGGAGCTGGACACTTTTGTTAAATATAGTGCCATTTCGATGTACACCCGCCTTTCGCAAAACACACTCCATGACGAAATTGAAGAGGTCGCAGGATAAGGGATCGCCTTGTCTGAAACCTCGCACGGTATTAAATGGTTCGGAGATGTCTTTTCCTACCTTGACGGAGCTGCAGGAGTTCTTCAACGTCATTCTGCACAGTCTTATCAGCTTTGCAGGAATACCGAGCTCAGACATTGCGGCATATACGCGATCCCTTATCGGGCTATCGAACGCTGCCTTTTAGTCGACAAAGAGGTGGTGTGTGTCGACTTTACTTTCATGGGTCTTCTCCAGGATTTGGCGCAGTGTGAATATCTGGTCAATGGTGGACTTACTAGGTCTGAAGCCGCACTGATAAGGTCCAATCAGTGAGATGGCGAATGGCTTCAGTCGTTCACACAATACGCTCGTAAGAACCTTATATGCGATAGGAAGAAGGCTTATACCCCTGTAGTTGGTGCATATAGTGGGGTCTCCCTTTTTCAGGATCGGACAGAGGGCACTGAGATTCCAATCATCGGGCATACTTTCTTCCAGCCATATTCTGCAAATGAGCTGGTGCATGCACCTAACCAGCTCATCGCCTCCATACTTGAAGAGTTCAGCGGGCAGATCGTCAGGTCCGGCTGCTTTGTTGCTCTTCAGTCGCCATATGGCAACTTTGACCTCTTCATGGCTGAGGGACGGGATTACAACGTCATCATTGATTGGGTCCGGCACAGCATCTCTAGCAGCGGAATTTGTATCATCATCGCTTTGCAGTAGATTACAGAAATGCTGTCTCCATAATATCAGTGCACCATGTGCATCTGTAACCAGATTACCATGTTCGTCTCTGCAGGAGGTTGCTCCGGGTTTAAAACCAGTAGTAAGACGCCTTATCTTCTTATAAAAATTTCGAGCATCATGTCTACTCCTGCACATCTCGATTTCCTCACGATCACGCCTTTCTTGCTCCCTTTTCTTTCTTCTAAATAGGCGTCTCTCTTCCCTCCTCTTCTCTCTGTACACCTCCACAGTTGCTCTTGTACTGGTGGACTGCAACGTTCTTCTGTAGGCAGCATTCTTTGCCGCAGTGGCCTCACGACACTCTTCATCGTACCATTGGTTTCTGCGGGGACGACGCTCAAAACCAAGGACTGTTTCGGCAGCGTTGCGCAGAGAGTGAGCAATATGAGACCACTGTCCACCAATACTTTCGAGAGAGGACGGGATGGAATGGAGCTCATTAGAAAGGCGATCGGAAAACGCCTTGCTGCCTCTTGTGATCGCAGCTTTTTGATGTCCAGCTTCCCTCGAACACTAGAACGTGCCATATTCACTGCGCATATGCGCAGTCGCATCTTGGCTGCGACCAGATAATGGTCCGAGTCGACATTTGGACCTCTAAATGTGCGCACGTCTAGTATGCTGGATACATGCCTTCCATCAATCACAATGTGATCGATCTGGTTGTTGGTAGATCGATCAGGAGAGAGCCAGGTGGCCTTATGGATATCGAGATGCTGGAACCTGGTGCTACAAACTACCATATTTCGCGCCGCGGCGAAATCGATCAGTCTCAAGCCCTTCGGCGAGGTGGAATTATGAAGACTGAACTATCCGACAGTGGGGCCAAAGATACCTTCACGTCCAACTTTCGCATTGAAATCGCCGAGGACAATTTTGGCGTCATGTGCCGGACACCTATCATATACATCCTCGAGCTTTGCGTAGAAAGCATCTTTGGCCGCATCATCCTTCTCTTCCGTCGGGGCGTGCACGCAGATGAGGCTGATATTATAAAACTTTGTCTTCATCCGGATCGTAGCTATCCTTTCGTTCACGGCGGTGAACTCTGAGACAAGATGGCGAAGTCTCCTGCTAACTACGAATCCGCAGCCAAATTCGTTTCTGTTATCATGGCAGCTGTAGTAGATGTCACATCTTGCTTGCCTTGTACAACCCTGTCCTATCCATCGCATTTCCTGGATGGCGGTGATGTCAGCCCTACATTTCGTGAGAGCATCCGCCAATTGGATAGAGGCACCTTCCCTGTAAAGGGTTCTCACGTTCCAGGTGCATATCCTTAAATCATAGTCCTTAAAACGTTTGCCAAATTCGTCAACATAGAAGGGGGTCCGTTTAGATGCTATTGTTTCGGTTTTCAATGAATATTTGTTTTTACGTGGTGGGTTTCAAGCCCTACGCACAACCCAAATTTAAAGTCCAGGGGATTGGACAATCGCCGCATACATTAGTTACAAGCTAGCGGGTGCTAGAATGTTATCCAGGAGGGCCACGTGGAGGCTGTATGTCGACTTGAATACAACGGGAACAAGGATCTTTCTGGAGGCCGCCAGGTTGACCCCAATCAGAGATTTTGCCTTGTCCGAAGTATCCCATCCATCCCAATGTACAATATATAATTGGGATATTCAAACGGGGTCCTATCAAGTCCTATTGTCATAATATCATACAATTTTAAAATAGTTTAAAAAAAATTTGTTGTTGGTCTTTGAATAAAAAAGTCATAAAACAATAATACTATGTTCACACTTGTGTTTTTGAACGCGTTTAAGCAAAATGTTTTAATAACTAAACATACCCGTTCACATTATATTTGAGCATGGTACAATAAGTCTATGTCCACACTCGGAGAGAAGAGTCGTGGACGATTGAGTTTGTGGACGATTTCGGTGAGGGGAATAAAAGAAGAAAAATACTTGCCCGTTCTCGGCGATTCTTTATATTCCCTCATTCGTTTTTTGTCTTTGTAGTTGATTATTTGACATTTCCTTTCATATTTTTTTCGCTTTTTGGTGTACGCGTCTTTTTCATACAATCGCAGCGTTCGTTTTTCTTGTGTTTTTTCTTTTTAATAAGTGCAGCGTTGCCAGTTTATGTGTAATTACACAAAAATGGAAGAGAACAATTTTTCTTTAACTATTTTTAGACCATAAATTTTTTATGTAATTTTGTTTCAACATTATTTCAATCAAATTATTTATAATAATTTAATTCAATTCTTTATGTTTTTAAGTTAACCCATAATATTGGTCACCATACAATTTCATTTCATAGAAATCAAACATTATTCAATAACAGAAACAATATCAATCTTATGATACAAATAGAAACTACGAAGCAACGCATTGAATATATGGATAGTATGGAATTTAATAATCTCCCTCAAGATATTAAAAATATACAAAGAATTTAAATTTTCACGGAAAAATAATAATATTTGCTTCACGACTTAGAAACTCTTTTCATATGACTTACAGCAATCGTATAGAATATCCTATAAATTAATAATTAAATTTTGTGTGTATACCTATATTACTATTTTTTTACTTTTATTTCTTTTCTTTCTTTGTAAATTATATACATATATAGAATTAAACCTTTAGATGAATATCTTAAAATAAAATATTTGGGGGATTCAAATGGTCGTTTTAAAGTCATATATCATAAAACAATAAAGCGAAAAAATATGATTGCTGTAAACAACCCGTCATAGTTTAGTATAATAAAAAAAAATTCTTTACGCATTAATAGTAAAACATTTAAATATTTTCAAGGTGACTTTTTCAAAATTTATACCAATTTTAAAATATGTCCACTGGTGAGCTAAACATTTTTGGAAATTATTAAACTATAAGTAAATTGCCTTTCAGTGGGGGCAACGTGCTTTTTTAAATATTAAGAATCATAATGAAACGTAAATTCTTCTGCCCGTATGCAAAAAAATTAAAATAGATTTTAATTCAAAATTCAAATGGAAAATAAAGACAGCAAATGTATATGACCGTTAAACTGCTGAATGTCTAATCGACACATAATAGGTTAATACAAAATCTAGCTGTTAAAAGACAAGGGAAGAGAAACATTTTTATTTTTCATTAATAGAAAATTTAATTGTGTAGCATAAGGATATTACATTAAAAGAAAATATTTTGTTTATATCAACCGATGTTCATTATTTGCAACTTATTTTATATCTAACATACCTTAATTTTAGGATAAAATATGACTTATCTTATAAACTTCTTCAAAATTTAAGCGGTGCTTCCGAACTACTTCAAGTACTAGTCGTCATTAGCACTAGTATTCAACTATAAATACTTTAATGTTGTTTGGGCTGTTCCAATAGCTCTAGTAATAACTTTAAGACTTTGTCTTCTACAGGGAAATTTATAAATACAAAAATATTTATTCACATATTAAAATAATTACAAAAATAAAAAGCATTATATTCTATGTATGAAATATATTTTGGGCAATCTATAAAATTTTGTGTAATTTGTAAGTATTTCTGTGGCAACACGGCATAAATGTCAAATTTTAAGAAAAAGCAAGCAAAAGAAAACACAAAAATTGCTGAACAACAACAAAAAGTTCGGCAACTAAACTCTTTGAGTGTGGACACGAAGACAAGTTTAAAAGAGAATTGATGAAAAATTGCCCGACTCTTCTCTCCGAGTGTGGACATAGACTAAACAAGGTAGACTATTCCCTACAACAAAATAACACTAAAAAAAACAACATGCATTTTGTTAGTGTAGCGGCGTATTCATTTACCTAAGCTCTCAAAAATTTAAGACAGTCATTTTTTTATTTTTTTATAATTTTTCTTATGGCAAGAAGTCAAAATAAAGCACAAATTAAAGTAATAAAATATTTATTAAGAATAATGTAATATTTAATGGCCTAACAATTATTTTTTTAAACTTTTGAACATCTGTGAGGAGTGGACTCGAGTAAGATATCACTTTAATAGCACATCAATATTTTGTTGTCACACAATATCCACGAACGGAAGCAAGACGTAGAGCCAATTGTTCCTGTTCCAACGGTCCAATCAACTATTAATTCTATAAAATGGATCGTTACCGTGCGAATAAACAAATCCCCAGAGCATTACATTGTTTTACCACAGTGCATACAGTGATGAAGGAAATGACAGCTCAAAAAGTTTAAAATCAGCTGTGTTTTATTGTGGCTATCTTATTATACACTGTAATGTTGTGTGTGCAATTTTGTTGTGGCTATCTTGTTATACGCTGTGCTGTTGTGTGTATGCTAAAAATTTTGTTGTGGCTATCTTGCTGTGTGTTGTTCTTGTTATAGTTGTTGGAGTTTCGTCACTGTATGCACTGTGGTTTTACTGTGACTGGTGTATCTTGGTTTAGGGCGCTGTTTTTCTTCTTTTCGTACAGGCTTTATTTCAGCAGAATCTTTTAGATTGCTTTGGATTTACCAGAGAAAAGCATAGAATTTCATTGAGAGGTAGTCCAGCCAATGTGCGCTTTTTAAAGATCGATTCTCACTTTACTTTTTTGTCTAGAAAAAATAAGTTTTTTTGTGCTTCTATACAATTTTATGCCACCTTCCACAGCTGGTCTTTATATAATTTTAGATGAAATATTTAAAGCCAATTAAGAAGCTATAGACCTTCCTAACATAAAATGATCCTTTTTATAAAAAATTAATAATGGCTTTGTCCTCACGTTTGTGATTTGACGTGTCTATATACAGTAGACAAGTAGTGCGCATACTAAAATAAGTTATGATACGGGAAATTACACCATAGTAAATGTTAATTTCTTTCTTCATAAACTATATTTTCTTTTAAATCCACTAAGTATTTATTTAAAGCCATTATTTCCTTAAATTATTAGAATATACACTTTCCTATTAAGGACACGCAAAAAGCTGAATGATCATACGTTTATTTTCTTTCAAATAAATCTTAAGAATGCAAAATTTGAAATAATGGTATTTATTGTAAATACATTTTTACAAATAAATAACACAGTAAATATTTAGGGTATCGTGCTTTAGTTTTGTCGCGGCACTATTTCCCTTATGGTTCAATAAAACGATAACAAACTTAATCTGCAACAACAAGTAGTTTCTTTTTTTTATAGTAAACTGAGTATTCTAAATAAAATACAAATAATAGTTATAATATGAGCGACTATATTATTATCTAGTTTGTAATCATGAAGCAATCCCTCCTTTAGTTTTGTCGCAAACTGTATATATATATATATATACTGTTACGAAGAAATAATTTTATGGATCGGAATCATCATTGCAGTCTTTTAAAGTAGGTTTTGCTGTTATTATTACAAAAACAAATATATTAGGAACATTCTCAAATATGTTTATAAAATTATAAATCATTACAAAAACAAATATACATGTAGGGGAAAATGTATATAAAAACTCACAAACACAAATACATGTTTGTTTAAAATGTATATGAAAATTATATAACTACAAAAACAAAACACATTTATATTTAAAATTATATAAAATTAAAAATGAAATTGTTGTTGTATAATTATGTAAAAACTAATACATAAAAACATTGAAATTACTAGAATAAAACATTGGTAAATAAAGCTTTAAATCGAAAAGTATCGGTGTTTTAGTGTACAAATATCGAACCCTTGAATAATAAAACGAATTATAAAGGACAATTCGTAACAATATATTTTTTTTTAACAAAAATCATTCTCTTTTTTGGACGAATGTTTTAGCCCTGAAAAGTGCTATATGTTTCCAAGTATTTGTAAATGGCTCAGCGCTTGACAAAAGCTATGAGGGTAGAAAGTTATACGGAGCTAAGAGCTACACATGCAAAACAGCAAACATACTATGTGAGCCGGAAAATTGTCAACAAACCATCAACTTTTCATAGAAAAACCAATCCATTGCTAAGAGAAAAAAGAAAATTAATATGAAAAGGCCTATTTATAATTAAATAAAATACTTACATGGCGATTGCCATTAAAACAAAATTTGCCAGATTTGCCTTTCAGAGCCGATTCATCATCATAAATAGCAGCTCTTTGTTGATAAGTTTTACGTCGTTTCATATTTTATTTAATGAGATTTTCTTTACAATCTCATATCTCGATTGCTTCAGCATCGAAATCTTTACGCAAATAAACCATAATTGGTGGTTTTTGTTCATAAGGAGAATGTCGTTTAATTTTTGGTAATGTTTCCAAATCAACGGCTTTAGCATTCCCTCTAATGATGAACGATTTAAATCAATTTTAACACTCATCTGTTAAAAAATAAGTGAATATTTAATACACCACAAATTTCACTTCAATTTCTTCTGGTTTCTTGATTTTTAGGAGCACAGAACAATGTCGCAGTTCCTTTATGGAATTCAGTTTTGCATACAGCATAACGACGCATTTTAAATTTTGTTTTTAGAAAAACAGATTTTTTATCACACACTTTTATTTGTTTTAAAAACAACAGATAATTTTATCACAACACGAAAATAGAACACTGAATCACTAAAATCCTAGATTTGCTAGTTTTTATTTTAAATAAATCAAATTATTAACAAAATTTCACTATTTAATTTGTGTTCAAGAAAATGTTTTTTTTTTGTTTGTTTTGATTTTAACACCAATAAAAAAACAAAAAAAAATTTGACATATTAAGTAAGGCAGAGTTGTACAGAAACTCGCCGATGCATCTACCTGATAATAAATTTGCCTTGATATTTGAGATGTTTAAGAATGACGTTTTATCAGCTGATATTTGTACTTGTACAAGTTTAAGAAAATTAAAAATATGAAAAGAAAAATTGGAAGAATACAATTATGGAATTCTCAATATTAATGATTTATTAAAGGGTGAGCAAAGGGTGTATAAAAGAAAACCGCGCGTCATACAAAAAAATATAAATAAAAAATAAATGTAAAAAACAACTAATTCTGTTGTTATTATTGTTGGTGCTTTTTTTAGTGTTTTCTAAATGTGCTGCCATTTTACACTACGGTAATGTGTTTAATAACCATAAAAAGCGACAGTTTCATCAATTACATACTAAACACATCCCAAAGTAAAATGCAACCCTTCCATTTACGTGTTTAACGAAGTGTTTAAATTTAAAACATCTCATTTGAGATGTTTAACAAAACAAGTCAATGTATGGTAAAACATCTCAAAATCGACGTGTTTAAGGCTTAAACACGGTTGAGATGTTAAACACGTTAGGTGTGAACATAGTATAATACTATGTTCACACTTGTGTTTTTGAACGCGTTTAAGCAAAATGTTTTAATAACTAAACATAACCGTTCACATTATATTTGAGATGTTTAAGAATGACGTTTTATCAGCTGATATTGGTGCTTGTACAAAATTGTAAACAAGTTTGAGAAAATTAAAAATATGTCTACGAAAAATTGGAAGAATACAATTATGGAATTCTCAATATTAATGATTTATTTAAGGGTGAGCAAAGACTGTATAAAAAAAACTGCCCGTCATACGAAAAAATATAAATAATGTGAAAAACAACTAATTCTGTTGTTATTATTGTTGGTGCTTTTTTGAGTTTTTTGTAAGTGTGCCGCCATTTTACACTACGGTAATGTGTTTAATAACCATAAAAAGTGACTGTTTCATCAATTACATACTCAACACATCCCAAAATAAAATGCAACCCTTCCATTTACGTGTTTAACGAAATGTTTAAATTTAAAACATCTCATTTGAGATGTTTAACAAAAGAAGTCAATGTATGGTAAAACATCTCTAAATCGACGTGTTTAAGGCCTAAACACGATTGAGATGTTAAACACGTTAGGTGTGAACATTGTATAAGACTTTTCACCCTATGTTTACCATTTTGTCATAAATTAAAAAATAAAAAATAATAAAAATAATATAAAAAATAAATTGAAAAATAATATACTAAACTATGACGGGTTGTTCACAGCAATCATATATTTTCGTTTTAATGTTTTATGATATATGACTTTAAAACGACCATTTGAATCCCCCAAATATTTTATTTTAAGATATTTAATTCTATATACTTATAAAATTTACAAAAGAAAGGAAAGAAATAATGGAAGTAAAAAATAGTAATATATACACACAAAATTTAATTATTAATTTATAGGTTATTGTATACGATTGCTGTAAATAATATGAAAAGAGTTTCTAAGTCTTGAAGCAAATATTCCTTTATCCTTTTCTTGCAAATTTAAATTCGTTGTATATTTTTAATTTATTATTAAATTCCATACTATCCATATATTCAATGCGTTGTTTCGTAGTTTCTAACCGACATCTTGCTATCATAAGATTCATATTGTTTCTGGTATTGAATAATGTTTGATTTCTATGAAATAAAATTGTATGGTGACCAATATTATGGGTTGACTTAAAAACATGAAGAATTATATTAAATTATTATAAATAATTTAATTGAAATAATGGTGAGACAAAATTATATAAAAAATTTATGGTCTAAAAATATTTAAAGAAAAAGTGTTCTCTTCCATTTTTGTGTAATTACACATAAATTGGCAACGCTGCACTTATTAACCCATATCGTCCCAGAGAATTTTTTTTTTCGAATTGACTTTTAAAACTTGTGTGTTGAAACAAAAAATCTCATCGTTTTTCGAATCGTCGTTAAAAAAGTGTTTCTGTATCTGCATGCTAAAACAATCAAAACAAACTCTTTTCCAACTGGAATATTTCCAGTTTAAATGTGTGAAACGAAAGCAAAACGTCAAAAAAAAATATTAATTGTGAAAAACAGTGTTGTCAGATTAGGAGATTTATCACCAAAATGCGGATTTTTTTCCTGAAATGGGGAAAAAAAATTCATTTGGGGATGGGGATTTTATTGTGGATAATCGACAAATGTTTGACGATTTTTACAATTTTGTTGCTTATTTAACTATATATTATAGATTTCTTTCATTCGGAACACACAGTGAAAGAATTTCCGATGAAAGTATGAATTTATAAGCATGACTTGTTTAAAACTCATGCTTTTTAGTTTGGTTTATTTTCTCATATAAACAAAAACATCTCTATACCATTATATTTCCCCCACCGATTTTAATGGTTTTATTGCGTAGGAATTTAGTATTAGAAGGTCGCCTTTTAGTTAAACTACTACTGAATGGTATGGGAATGTTTTTCATATTATGGCACAGGACATCTATGTAGAATTGAAGGTACAACAGATACCGTATACTATACAAATATTTTAAACGGCATAAAGATGTCTTATTCTGAATATGAAATGGCACATCGATGGGTGTTCCACCAAGTTAACAACCCAAAACAGACATCGAAGCGAGCAAAAAGTTATTTTCAAAATATATGCTTCAAAATTTTAAGCTGATCTGCTCAGTTTCCAGAGTTAAACCCTTTTGAAAATTTATGCAAAATTGTCAAAGCGGCTCTTTGAGAAAAAACCCTTCTAATAAGGTACTTTGTGGGAATTTGTTAAAGATGTGTGCAAAAACATTGCAATCAATATGTTTTAAAGACTTGTGGACTCAATGCCAAAACGCTTTTGGGACTTTATTTAAAACCAGGGTAATTCCACTAACTACAGAATAGTGGTAATTTGGTGCCATTAATAAAAAACTGTTTCTTTTAGGCCATCAAATTTGATGTGTATATTTTTATGTAGAGGCAAAATTAGTTAATTTTAACAATATTTTTGAATATGTACATGGTTTTTTAAGTTTTGATCTTGGGAAATTTTAATGTTTTTTTATTTTATTTACTTTATAATTGATATTTTATATAGAAACAAACAAAAATATTAATCACATTGTTCTAAAGTTTTTTGGTCATGATGCTAGATCATGGTCAATCTTTTTTATAGACCACCACTGTAATAAGAAATACATATCAAATAAAATAGTATATATTTATACCTATATCAAAGCATATGTATCTATGCAAAATTATTGATACAGTTTCTGTGGGGATTTTTGAGGATATGAATTTTAACATCGGGGATGAAAATTGAAAACTATCTGACAACCCTGGTGAAAAATGTAAACAAACCAATAAAAAAAATTATATGAAGAGAAATGCAAAACTATAAAAATATATATCTTATATACATATATTAAAAAAGCTACCCAATATTATTTTTAATAAAAAAGCCACACAATATTATTTAAAAAAGACACAAAATACAAAAATTGTTTTTTTTTTGTTTGCAAAACACTTTTCGCACCGTTTTAATATGCGGCTTATTTTGACACTTCATTCGGTTCAGTTTTTACAAAAAAAAGATACAGAAACACTTTTCCTCACATTTTTTCAATAATAATTGTAAAATGGCATAAATGACAGATAGTACTCGCATTATTTTACATACAGAAACACGTATGTGAGAAACAGCACTTTTTGTGTCAATTCACATAGTTTTTGTTTCAATTTTTTCGTTTCATGTGAGATATTACTCGAGTCGAGTAATACAGAAATGAGGCACTGAAGTCAAAATTTTTTTAAAATTTTTTGTTTTTCAGAAAAGTAGTGTTCGATTAATCGAACACTGGGCACTATTTAGCATATTAGTTTTATTGTTCCTAAAAATTGTAAATAATAAAAAACAATTTTTTTAAACTCAAACTAATTCATTAAAAATTATTTAAATCAAAAACTAACCAAAAATTAATTTATTTAATTCATTTAAATCAAAATGCAAGAACAGAGTTATTTATATTAAAAATATATATTATTTTTCTTGGTGATATGCCCCAAAACAATGTGTATGAAACGCAACCTTGCACTTTTTGCATAAAAATGAGCTTGGTTTATGACAATGCTTCTTGTTTTCCTCTATTTTAACTATAAGATGCTCAGTTTTTCTTACAGGAATAATATTTATTGGAGAATCAAAAGCGCTGACATCACCAGCTGAATCTATTTGTTCTTATTGTGTCATTAAAGAATACGAAATTTTACTCAAAATTCCTTTTGCGATCTAATTTTTTAATTTTTTTGGCGGTGAGAGAAACAGTCCAAGCATTTACCAACGAAGAATTTAAAGTAGCTATTTATAAAGGTCAGTACCACTTCTTTGCTCGAATTGCAACACTATAACTTTGTACAGCATTATCGTGTAAATCCACTCCTCCCATTTCTTTGTTGTAATTTTTCAATTGCTGTGGTTGGTTATAATTCACAAGCCGACCGTGTTCTATAATGCTGCCATCATTATTTTCCTTTTGCTTTTTCCATCTTTTCACTGAAACAGTTGGATAGACTTGGTCGAAATTGGGGCCACTGTGATTTCTTTATTGTCCTGCCAACGGCAAATTAAAATGTTATTTTTGCTATCAAACTTGAAATTATGACAGCCTCTTTCCAAAGGTTTTCTGGATTTCAGCTCAGTTCCTCCGATTCTGTTTGCCCGCAAAGTGCCTGTTGCACACAATCGTTTTCAGTAAGTAGGCTCATGATGTAGTAAGAATTAAAAAATATAATGAATATAAAAATTAACTATTTAAAATAATTTTGATTGATTTGAACAATATCTTCGCCATTTTTCGTTCTTATCTAACTCAAAATTGTTGCTAAAGTGAATGAATTTTTTAATATCCAAAAACTTATTTCTTGACATACGTAATTTCACAGCAGGAACGCCTAATGTAGGGTGATTTAACCAATAATCGCGTGCAGCAGGCAAGTGTGATATCCAGATAATACTAAAATGCCAAGAAATCGTTGGAGTATGATATTACATACATACATACATAACTGGCCTTTACAACCCTGTGTCAGGATTACGGTCTAGCTTCTCGCAGCACTCATGTTGTGTGTGTAAATTTTTGTCCATGAGTACCGATACCTACAGTTTAATGTCGACTCCGAACGACAGACTTGAGAAGCTTGTTCATGGCAATTAATTACTCTCAAAGCTTTTGCCAGAAGACTGCTGAGAGGTAGTCGCCGAAAGAAATACAGCCAGGCCCACGATATCGAAAGAAAACTTAAGCGAAAGAAACTCAGTCACTCACTGTGAATCTAAACTGCGGCCTACTAATTGTCACTTTATCGTTCGCTTTGCTTTACGTTACCAACGTAATGCAAATAAACAACAAAGCTGCCATATCAACATATCAAAAAATAATCGCGAAAATACAGGAAAAAAGCGCTGAAATGCTTAAATTGTAAGTAAAAAATGCAACCGTGTGCTAGTTTAACTTGACAGAAATGTAGTAAACAAACTTATTCCAATTTTGTTTATTTATGTATATGTGTGTAAAAAAATTTTGTGTTACCAATCGCGTTTTTTTTGGCGACACAAAAATTAGTGTGCCGCAAATCAGCTGTTTGTCGCTTAAAACTACACGATTCGATATCGAGGGCCTGGGGGTCAATTCTGGTTCTGTGAAACAGTGAAACGTAAAGTTTTTTATCATTATCGTTTTCATGAGCACTTTACTCATTATCATATCACAATTACACAATTTGCGATTCTGGTGCATGTTATGAAAAAATTGTTTCATTCCAACCGTAGTCGTGAAACTTTTGCCTGTATATTACTAAAATTTTATGTCAAAATGTCAAAACAAGAGTACGAAGCCAACCGGCTGAAGGAAGCGGCTTAGCCGCCATATACTTTTTTTAACTGCTTCGACTTTTACTGATACTGTTTTTAGATATTAATAAAATTATGGTATTATAACATACAAATATGTATTTCGTTGATACCACTTTCAGTTTTATGCGTTCACAAATACATTTATGTATATCACTTTCAAATCGAAAAATAAATTAAATCAACACCGGCTTGTAATATAGAAATTTTTGGATTCACTAGTTTGTTAGCGTACAAGAAATGATGATAAATTAATGGTTGATTTTAATGCATGTACCTAAAAGTATGATCGTACAGTAAGAGCATATTCATAAAAAAGGTTTTGATAATTGTTGCTATTCGCTCGTGGTATTCAAAGTATTTAAAAATTACCTAAATGTATAAATATACGTACATATAAGAAAAATTAAAATGACTTTGTGTTGCATAAACATACATACAGGGCGTCCGCCGGGAAGGTATACGACTTTGTTTTGCCGCCATTTTGGTAAACATTAGTCTTAACAGTTCATATTTGGCAATCGTGAAGTAGAGACGTGGCAAATTTATTATGGAGAAACATGAACTGGCGGACACCCTCTACATATGTATGTACATACTTAATTTCGTTTTGAAACAAATTTTTTTTTTTTTTTGAAAAAGATGTAGGTATGTAAATCTTTTTCAATATGAAATGTGTATGTAGTCGCCGTGGTCTAGTGGTTAGTGTGTTGGCTTACTAAGACATGGGCTCTGGGTTCGACTCCAGGTTCTGACATCTTCAAAAAAAGAAATATGAAAAAAATATTTCTTTCGGCGACTACCTCTCAGCAGTCTTCTAGCAAAAGCTCTGAGAGTAACTAATTGCCATGAACAAGATTCTCAAGTTTGTCGTTCGGAGTCGACATTAAACTGTAGGTCCCGGTACTCATGGATAAAAATTGACACACACAACATGAGTGCTGCGAGAAGCTAGGCCGTAATCCTGACACAGGGTTGTAAAGGCCAGTTATGTATGTATGTATGTGTATGTATGTACATATACATATGTATATTTTAACAACCGCAATTGCATACATTTCAACTAATGGAAAATTTCTAATTGTTATCATAAATATAAATTAATAAGATATGTTTTGTACTGTTTTTTCTGTTAAAAAAAAATTAATCAGATTTTTGCTGGATACAAAATTAATATTAAAAATAATGGCAACTATCGCCGATTGATTTTTTGTGCTGCCGGTTTCGCCGCTACCGCCGTCAACTATATTTATTTGGCTCTGTATTCTAGTACAAACAAAACACCAATGTGACGCCATATTTGTTTTGGTTTTTGAAATAAATACACGAGTATTAAATATTATATTAAAATAAAAATATGACGGTTGCAATTATTTTATTCGACTTTATTAAATATTCTTTTTTATTTTTGCTAGCACGCTTTCCTTTTGTTGGTTTTTTCATGGTTTTAAGCCTCTATGTAATTTTTTCACATAAACATTTTCTGTGCAAACTTGTTACACATATGAAACAATTTTGACAGTTAATTTAACAGTTACACAAAACACGAATCAGCACTCTTGTGAAACTGTGAAAATATTTTGTTTCATTCCACTTATTGTTACATGAAAAAATGATATGTAGCTTTTAATTTTTGCACAAAACAAGAATCAAAAACGCTGTGTAACAGTGAAAAAACTTTTCATTTCACCGTTTCACAGAACAAGAATTGACCCCCTGGCTGATATTTTTTTCATATTTCTTTTTTTGAAGATGTCAGAGCTTGGTGTCGAACCCAGGGCTCATGTCTTAGTAAGCCAACACACTAACCACTAGACCACGGCGACTACATGATATGATATTGTCTAGTACAAAAGAACAGATCTTCTGCTGAACGTAGCGATTTATCTCCTCGACTATCATACCTAAAACCTCATCAAAAAATAGTCTGAATAATTATGCTACCATATGTGTTTTTTTCTTTTTTCTGTTAGTTACATTTTGAAAAAAAGATTACAATATGGTAATTCAATATGTTTTAGAAAGCCAGTCCTAGAATAAACCATGGTGAAATAACTTACAAGGTGGTGGCAGGTGAATATAGTACAAAAACAACAGGGAATTTGTTTTTGTTTTTTCAGCTCTTTAATGTCAAAAGCAGGTATGGTGAATTAAAAAAGCACATGTCAGAAGTGTGTGTGTGTATTTTTAACAACATACATGTCTCTACACCAAAACAAAAACACGAATACACACAAAGCAAAATGTAAACAAAACATAAATATAAACAAAACTTTTGACAGGAGCGGTATGACCAAAAAAAAAACCCAGCTGGGTTGGTAACACCACCTTGTAAGTAATTCCACCATGGAATAAACAAAAGTGCTAAATAGTGCCCAGCGTTCGATAAATCGAACACCGATTCTTCAAGGCAGATCATAAAAATGCATATGAAAACCAAAACGATTTGTTTGATATTTTTAATAGTTTGACTGGTTTTCAATAAAACTACAATTTTCATTTTTTTTATTTTTTTATATATTATACATAATTTTAAAAATTTAAAATTGTGCTAAAATTAGTGTTTTTTCTTTCTCCTTGTAATAAAAAAAAGGACTGAAGTAGGTAGGTAATTTTATTTTTATATTTGTAGCTAACCTATCACAATATATAATTGTTAAAAGAAATAAGTTCGTAGTCTTCCCTGAGAACAGAAAATTTTTTTCAAAAACGCTTGAAATTTACTGTTCGAAAAATCGAACAGCGGGACGATATGGGTTAAAAAGAAAAACATAAGAAAAACGAACGCTGCTATAGTACGAAAAAGTCGTGTACACCAAAAAGCGAAAAAAATATCAAAGGAAATGTCAAATAATCAACTACAAAGAAAAAAACGAATGAGGGAATATAAAGAATCACCGAGAACGGGCAAGTATTTTTCTTCTTTTATTCCCCTCACCGTAAACGTTTACAAACTCAAAAGTTGCCAAGTTTTCTCTCCGAGTGTGGACATACACTTATGCTCCCATTTTGAGACCCAAATTCTCTCAACAACATTACCACACTTTTTTTTATTTTTTTTTTTATTTTGAGACCAATACTCAGGGGTAAACCCCTACTAAATGCAGTGCATTGTATTGGAATTTTTGGAAAGGACAATACATTTTTGACAGAACGTACATTTTTTTGTTTTTCTTATATATCTATTAAGCGCCTTAGGAATGAGACAAATTGCTGTGAATTGATTATTCAAAGGCCTTTGTAGATGGTCTTTTTGGATTATAATTTAAAAAAAACCGAAAACTAACTTTTTAATTTTTTCACCCTTGCTGGGAATTGAACCTGGGTCGTTGGAGTTTTTGTGCGAGCGCTCTAACCACTGTACCAAGCACCCCCCACTTTTATTAATCTTCACACATTTTGTAAATAAACCCATATGTTTTTAGCCTTGGCGTAAAGAAAAATAAGAAGAAAAGAAAATCGAAAAAACATTTGAAAGTTTTTATGAATTAGAGATTTTTTAACTTGTTAAATGAATTAGTGCTAGTATAGAAAACATAATTGAAGAAGTGCGTAAACTGATTGTATGAATATATAATATAAAGTCTCCATTATATAAAAACTTTTATATGAAGCAAAAACTCTCATAAAGTTAATTTTTTATAGCTTTACATATAAGAAGTGTAAAAACATTAAATGACAGTTTGTAAAGCTGCAGCCGTCATTTTAATTATGGGCCTCTTTTCTCCGAAAGCAGTTTTTGCTTGAAGTTGTGGTCGTATTCTGTTTCCTCATTTATTGTAAAATTCATAACAGACGATTTTGAATTTTAGAATATTCTATCAATTCATATTCGATTTTGTCAAAATCCAATTACAAATCAGATTCGGATTTGTATGGCAATGTTTCCATTGGTAATCTACTACACTGCGTGTCATAACTATAGACGCATTTAATTTTTTGTGTTATTAACTCTTTGAGGTTTGGTGGTTAGATATCTAACCACCTATTGTTTTGTTTAAACTTGTTATCATTCAATCCATTGACAAATTATTTAATAATAATGTATCAATAAGTTTAGTTGACCTAAATAAATAATAAAATAAAATAAAAATAGTAAAACATTAATCAAACCAAAAATGCAGCTGTTCTCTTAATAAAATTATATCGGTAAGACCGTGGCTGAAAGAGTTAAAGCTTTAATGCATATTTTTTTGTAACTGACTGTAGTATGTTATGATAATGTAACGGTACTTTTTTATTTAAACATTGGAAGCATCTACCCTTTAAATTAAGAGCACTATTTTCTTTAACTTATCTCTGAGTGTTTCATAACTATAGACGCATTGCAGAAAAAATCACTTTAAGTGAGTTCACTGTTTTTAAATGTCACATAATTTAAAACAAATTCGTAAATTTTTACCGTTTTTTTCATTTTTAAATAAAATGCCACCTGGTAAGTACCTTTCCGAAGTCGAAAAAGGCAAAATTTTAGCTTTTTTAGAAAACGGTTTAAGTTTTCGGAAAATCGGTCGAAAAATTAATCGATCGGATAAGGTTGTGGGAAATTTTGCAAAAAATCAAAGTGGTTACGGGACAAACAAAAGTGGGGGACCAAAAAAAAGTTATCGGATAGAGACAGACGAAGAGTTGTCAACGCTGCTAGCAACTCTATGAAAAGTCTTTTTCAGATTGCTCATGAATGCAGCCTGGAATCTACAATAAGTAGAGTATTAAAGCAGTCCCAAACCATTACCAGGCAAAAACTGTTGACAATGCCTAAGCTACTTGCTCATCACAAGCTTGCTCGTTTGGAGTTTGCAAAGAAAAATTTGCAAACAAACTGGAAAAAGGTAAGTTGTATGACTTTTGCTCTTATTCGGTTTTGATTATTCCTTTCTTCTCATTTAGGTGATTTTTTCAGATGAGAAAAAATTTAACCTTGATGGTCCAGATGACTTTAATTGCTATTGGAGAGATTTATGAAAACAACCACGGTATTTCTCAAAACGAAATTTCGGTGGCGGTTTGTTAACGGTTTGGGGAGCATTTTGCAGTGACGGTATGCTTTATTTGGCGTTTCCCAGTTGTCGGATGAATTCGATAGACTATGTCAATATCTTGGAAGAGAATTTGGTTCCATTTTTAGAAAGCAGTCCAAATCATGAACTGATTTTCCAACAGGATAAGGCATCAGTTCATAAGAGTAGATATACTCAGGAATGGTTACAGTCAAAAAATATTATAACTATGGACTGGCCTCCGTGTTCACTTGACCAAAACCCAATCGAGAACATTTGGGGATTGTTGTCTCCACGTGTTTATATGGATAATCGTCAATACAAAACAGTATTTGACCTCAAAGAAGTAATTATTGATGAATGGCGGTCAATCAACGAGGAATTGCGAATAAATTTGATAAAGAGTATGACAGACAGAACTTTTGAACTTATTCAAAAAAAAGGGGGCCCAACATTATTAATTTTTATTATCTTTTGTTAGAGTATCAACTAAATATTATATGCGTTTATAGTTATTAAACGCAGTGTATAAAAATTAAAAGATTTTAAGTTTTATTACCAGAACTAAATTAATTTTTTTTATAAATAGTTTTGACGTACCAAAAATTGCAACCTTTCACTTGAAATTATATATTCTGTAGTCCGGTAGCATTGTTTTATATATCAAAAATATTTCTTTCTGTATTCTGTTTTCATCTGTTGTAATGTGAAAGAATTATTTTTTATTAATTATTATTTTTGTATTACTATTTAAAAGATAATATCGCTAATTAAATTACATGGTTATCTATTGCCTGCTTCGGAGCTTGCAGCCTATTATAAGCAAAAACAGTACCTATTAGCTAACTTAGTGATACATAGTAATGTCTGACATTCCTTGTAAGTTTTCACTTCAAACAGTATTCTAATGGACAACTTGTAGTTATTCTAAGAAATTATGCAGCCATAGAGAAATCATAGTAAACTGATATACGACGTAAATAAATTTTGAAAAAATTAAATATTAACACAATGGAGAATACTGTGACTAATTGTGATGATGGTAACATTGCTGTCTTGTTAGTGACTGCTAATGTTGGAAGTCTATTTGAAGATGTAAGAAATTTGCTTTTTTATATCGTAAAAATGAAATATTTTTTTATATTGCAGCCTCATCGCCTTCTCCGTCCTTGGATAAATGTTTTTTTACATAAAGTAGATGAAATGAAGCCAACATTTTTAGCACTTCATTTGCAGGAAGTGGGAGGAAAAACCTATGAAAAATCAATGGAATATGTTCAGGAATTTATAAAAAGTTTATGCGAAGCTCCTCAATTGAAAAATTTTGATTTCATAAGAATTTACATGGATGAAGATTTTAATTCCGCAGAGCATTTCACGGTAATTATTAATCTTTTGTTAATAAAGTTGATGGTTTACTCCTAATGAATGTATTTGCCATTTTGAAAGTAGTCATTTAGGTAGAAAACAGAATAAATAAGACATACAGACCTGGACATTAGGTTGGTACACTTCATATATGTATGTTGTATTATTAAAACGATATACAATTATATATCTACTGTGAGCGTCAAAAAAAAGTAAACAGTTACCTTATCTGCATTATACCTTTTATTACAGGAAAGATATAAGTAGAAATTAAAATGTTTAATAACAGTTTAAGAGGCTTATAAAATAAGAGTTTAATTCTGTATTAACCAAAAATAAAAACCAAACCAAAACAAAAATATATCACTTCATCTTAAAATATTACCATTTTTACGCGTCAATAGAAAGCAAACAGAATCTATTAAATGGGCAAGTTATGTACAGAAACTAAAAATAGGTTAACATTTAATATTTGGTTTGTTTTCCTTTTGCATCTAGCACCGCTTTTAACCTTCTTGGCATTGATTCCACAAGGTTTGTTGTAAGGTCTGGAGAGATTTTATGCCATTCATCAATTAAAGTTTTTTCAAATCGTCCTTGTTGGAAATGGCTCTTTGCCTGATTTTTCTATCGAGGTGCTTCCATAAATGTTCGATAGGGTTAAGGTCTGGAGACTGGGGTGGGTGGTCTAAGGTCTTAGGCGTTCGGTATAACAACCATTCCTTAACAATCATCGACGTATGTTTCGGGTCGTTGTCTTGTTGAAAGACCCAGTTGTTTGTAAGTCCTAATTTTTCAACGCTGGGGGCAACGTTTTGTTTTAGAATGTTTAGGTAGTCTATTTTATTCATTGTCGACTCAATAAACACTAGATTGCCGACACCAGATGCCGCCATATAGCCCCAGACCATAACCGAACCTCCACCATGTTTCACGGTAGATGTAACACACTTTTCATGAAAAGCTTCATTCTTCGACCGCCATATTTTGGAGGCTTTTTCACTCCAAATATTTCGAATTTGCTCTCATCGGTATATAATACGTTTTTCCAGAAACCAACACCCTAATTTTTGTATTTTTTTGCGAATTCTACGCGCTTCTGTTGTTTTGCTTTAGAAATGTAAGGCTTTTTTCGAGGAACTCTGCCATGTAGTCCATTTTTGTGGAGTTCGCTTCTAATTGTACTGGCACTGACTGATTTTCCAGATGTCTCTGCTATATTTTTTGCTAGTTGAATAGCACTTGACACAGGATTGGTCTTCACTTCTCGAACTACTTCTGCTCGTACTTCTGCGCCAGTAAGTCGTTTTGGTCGCCCCGGCCGGGGTAAATCTTCTACTGTATTATGTTTCGCATATTTATCTATAATTTTTTTTACAGTGCAATGATTCCTTCCGACAATTTCTCCAATTTCACGCAAAGATTTATCTTTTTTATGTATATCTAATATGATTTTTCGCGTTTCATTGGTCGTATGCTTAGGCATTTCTTAAAAATTTTACTGTTTGCACTATTCTTTAACAAAGTTAATAGAAAACTTCAAAAAATATATTTACTACACCGGCTTACTAGATTAATAACTGCATTTTAAAGAATTAAAGGGTTTTCCCCGAAATATTTAAAAAAGAATCAAGAAATGTAGTCACTTTTAATTTTTTTTGGACGCGTAAAAATAGTAGTATTTTAAGATATATATATTGATCAGAGTTGGGTTTATTGCATTGAATTTATAATGCATTATCGTTTCCACTACCACTAAACCACTTAGTATTAATGCAGCAATATTGCAGCCACCACTAAATGCAGATAGAAATAGTTAACCACTAAATAAAACCATTTTAGTGGTAGTGGAAATTTATTGCATTAAAAAAAACAAATTTAGTGGTAGTGGAAATTTAGTGCATTAAATAAAATAAATTTAGTGGTAGTGGAAATTTATTGCATTAAATAAAAAAAATTTAGTGGTAGTGGAAATTTAATGCATTAAAAAAAACAAATTTAGTGGTAGTGGAAATTTATTGCATTAAATAAAAAAAATTTAGTGGTAGTGGAAATTTAATGCATTAAAAAAAAACAAATTTAGTGGTAGTGGAAATTTATTGCATTAAATAAAAAAAATTTAGTGGTAGTGGAAATTTATTGCATTAAATAAAAAAAATTTAGTGGTAGTGGAAATTTAATGCATTAAAAAAACAAATTTAGTGGTAGTGGAAATTTATTGCATTAAATAAAAAAAATTTAGTGGTAGTGGAAATTTATTGCATTAAATAAAAAAAAATTAGTGGTAGTGGAAATTTATTGCATTAAATATAAAAATTTTAGTGGCAATGGAAATTTATTGCATTAAATATATCGATTTTAGTGGTAGTGGAAATTTAGTGCACTAATTTTGAATAATTAGTGGTAATGGAATATAACTCCATTGGCACTATAGTGGAATGGAAATTTAGTTCCACTACCTCAGTTCCACTATCGTTTTAATATACCTTCATATATGGATATAATATTATTATATGCATACATAGCTTAAGTCAATGTCAAAATAAATTGTTGTGAATGTTATTTTCTTAATTTACTGAGTCCGCCTGTATAAAGTAAATAATTGTTGATATTGTTTTAATAAGAATTTTAGTACTTTCAAATGTAATATATTATTCAGTTCACCATAGGTAAGATTTTAATGGCGCGGACTGCTAATATTGCCAGCCGCTAATCATTCAGAAGTAGTGCACTAAATTTCCATTACCACTAAAATCGATTCATTTAGTGCACTAAATTTGCACTACCACTAAATTTGTTTTATTCAATGCACTAAATTTCCACTACCACTAAATTTATTTTATTTAATGCACTAAATTTCCACTACCACTAAATTTATTTTATTTAATGCACTAAATTTCCATTACCACTAAATTTGTTTTTTTTAATGCAATAAATTTCCACTACCACTAAATTTGTTTTTTTTAATGCAATAAATTTCCACTACCACTAAATTTTTTTTATTTAATGCAATAAATTTCCACTACCACTAAATTTGTTTTTTTTAATGCAATAAATTTCCACTACCACTAAATTTGTTTTTTTTAATGCAATAAATTTCCACTACCACTAAATTTTTTTTATTTAATGCAATAAATTTCCACTACCACTAAATTTGTTTTTTTTAATGCATTAAATTTCCACTACCACTAAATTTTTTTTATTTAATGCAATAAATTTCCACTACCACTAAATTTGTTTTTTTTAATGCAATAAATTTCCACTACCACTAATTTTTTTTATTTAATGCAATAAATTTCCACTACCACTAAATTTTTTTTATTTAATGCAATAAATTTCCACTACCACTAAATTTGTTTTTTTTAATGCATTAAATTTCCACTACCACTAAAATGGTTTTATTTAATGCACTAAATTTCCACTACCACTAAATATTATAGGCGATAATGCACTATTTTTTCCACTACCACTAAATTTAGTGGAAAATTAAATCTAATGCAATAAACCCAACTCTGATATTGATATATTTTTGTTTTTGTTTAGTTTTTATTTGTGGTTAATACAGAATTAAACTCTTATTTTATAAGCCTCTTAAACTGTTAATAAACATTTTAATTTCTACTTATATCTTTCCTGTAATAAATGCTTTAATGCATATAAAGTAACTGTTTACTTTTTTTGACGCTCACAGTATGGCTGACTTCCAAAATGTTAATTGCTTTGTATTCGAACAAAGTATACTGTTTCATAAAGTTGCTGTACAAAATATTTACAATGTATACGATTTCAAAATGTCGCCAATAAGTATTTTTAACGCAGTAAAAAAGCAATCAAGCATCAGTTTTATAACCGATGCTTTGTTTACTATTGGTTTGTTTACAAACATTAAAACGTTTGTGTTATTAAAAAAATATAAAAAAAAAATTACAAATAATGATCAAATTGCAAAAGTAAGTTAATTTGTTTTTAATAAAAAATATATACAGTAAGGGACAAAATTGTTCACAAAATTACTAAAATTTATAATAAATCCAAAAAAGTATGTTTTATTCAAATATATTTTAATTTTTTTTACCTATATAGAATAATGTACAACTAAAAAACGTAAAAAGAACAAAATTTTAAAAGAATGTGTGTTAAGAGTAAAAAAATAAATATTAATTTAAAAATTCACATGTGAACAATTATGACCGTTGTTGAATATTCCATTGATTTTAGGTCCTAATATTTGGTATGTACACCATTTGCTTTTTTAACTGCCTTAATACTTTTTGGCATACTTTTCACTAAATTCGTCAAGACATTAGGGTCAATACTTTCCCAAGCTTCAACAGCACGCTCCCAGAGTTCGTCTACGGTCTTTGGAGGGTCTTTTTGAGCAAAAATTTTTCTCTTTAATATGGACCACAGGTGTTCTAATGGGTTTAGATCCGGCGACTGAGGAGGCCAATCCAAAAGCTTTATCCCATTTACTTCAAACCAACGTTTTGTTATCTTCGCGGTATGCTTAGGATCGTTGTCCTGCATAAAGATGCTATTCTGTCCCGGATCTAAACCAAATATGTCGAGACTTGGAATGTATGAGTCTTCTAAAATGTCTATATAATCTTTAGCACACATTTTGCCTCTAATTCGGCGAAGTACTCCAAGTTGATTCCCGCGAAAACAGCCCCAAGCCATTAATGAGCCAACTCCAAATTTAATTTAAGACGCCTAGAGTTCGCAAAAAAATATGAAATATTCACTTTTGAAGACTGGATGAGTGTAAGATGGTCCGATGAAACAAAAATTAATAGAATCGGGTCAGACGGACGACAATGGACATGGGTGGATAAAAGTGTTGGTGTCAAAGAAAGAAATATTTGCCAAACACTTAAATTTGGAGTTGGCTCATTAATGGCTTGGGGCTGTTTTCGCGGGAATCAAACAATGGTTTATAAACAATTCGGTCACTTTACTTGATTGGCCTTCATGCAGTCCAGATCTCAATTCGATTGAGAATTTATGGCAAGTTGTAAAAACCAAAGTAACCGCAGTAAAAATAAACAATTTTGATGATCTCTTCGCCGAAACGAAGAAAGCTTTGGAGGCCATTCCAACTAGTGTATGTGAAAATCTGGTTAGCTCGATGCCTCGCAGGTGTCAAGCTGTTATCGACAACAATGGTTTTGCAACAAAATATTGATTTTTTTAATAAATACAAGTTTTTCTTAAATTTTACGATGTGTCCTTAATTATATGCACGACTGAATTCAATATTCTTCAAAATATGGCTCACTGCTTTATAAAAAATAAATTAATTGACACAATAAACAGTTATTTTCTACGACTAAGAGTTTAAATAACTAAACTCGGAAAAATTTTGACAATATATACAACTATTTTTATTTTTTTGCTTCAAGCTCACATGTAAGCTTCGTGTCCTTAATTAGTTGCACGCAGCTGTATATTAAAAATTGGATTTCAGATAACAACAATAAAACATTAATAAAAAAAAAATGTATTTTTGTTGTTGTAGTCGCCGTGGTCTAGTGGTTAGTGTGTTGGCTTACTAAGACATGAGCCCTGGGTTCGACACCAAGCTCTGACATCTTCAAAAAAAGAAATATGAAAAAAATATTTCTTTTGGCGACTACCTCTCTCAGTAATTAATTGCCATGAACAAGCTTCTCAAGTCTGTTGTTCGGAGTCGACATTAAACTGTAGGTCCCGGTACTCATGAATAAAAATTGACACACACAACATGAGTGCTGCGAGAAGCTAGGCCGTAATCCTGACACAGGGTTGTAAAGGCCAGTTATGTATGTATGTATTTTTGTTGTTAGTTAGGGTCAAGAACTTTCAAATTAACAAAACAAAAAGTGAAAACAAAAACAATTTATATAAAATATAGCAAACATTGACAATTCATTTATTTATTTATTTCAATTCAAATGTAATGCATGTGACTTATTGGTCATTATAAAAATATTACAAGTAAAATGTTCAAATGAGCTTAAGAGAAGTATGAATAATAAAAATATATACAAGAAACATTAATAAAATATAATGAGTAAAATATCTCTACCGAACAACGTAAAACCCCAACAAAAAGCCTCTTTTAAATTTAGGATCATAAGAAAATAGAGCAATAAAATATTAATAAAAATAACAATTATTAAAAAAGAAAAAAAGTAGCCTGTACGTCAAATGTACCTTATAATCATTAATCCATTATAGGCCAGAGTCCAGATGAGTTTTTGGCCTTAATATAAGTTGTATTCTTAAAGTAGTTTTCTTAATGTGTGTGAAGATAAATATGCCAAGTTAAATATGTTTTTTGCTAACTCGCTACAAAAAACATATTTAACTCAAAATTAAATATGTTTTAAAGTAACGAGTAACTAAAAACATATTTAAGTAGAAAATAAATATGTTTTTGAAGTAGCGAGTCAGAAAAACATATTTAATTGGAAAATTATTATTAAAGTGGAAAATGAATATTTTTGTAGATATTAATTAAAAATATTAAAAAAAAACACATAACAGCCCAATTAACAAGAAAAAAAAGTTTATTTTTTTTCTCTTTTTTAAGTATTTATTGCTTCATTAATGGTCGTCTAGTGGATTTTAAAGACATATTTGGCCAAATGAAGCCATCGCTAGGAATACCACTATATGGAACGCATAGCTTAAGACCTCTACTATTATGTGGTAAAGGCAGAATTATTGATTTGAGTTTGTGAATTTTGTTATTAATTTTTAAAAATTCAATTCTGAGCAAAGTGGGTCTCTGGAGGATTTTAGGCATATTTGGCCAAATGGAGCCATCGCTAGGAATACCACTATATGGAATGCATAGCTTAAGACCTCTACTATGACGTGGTAAAGGCAAAATTATTGATTTGAGTTTGTGAATTTTGTTATTAATTTTTAAAAATTCAATTCTGAGCAAAGTGGGTCTCTCGAGGATTTTAGGCATATTTGGCCAAATGGAGCCATCGCTAGGAATACCACTATATAGAATGCATAGCTTAAGACCTCTACTATGACGTGGTAAAGGCAGAATTATTGAATTGAGTTTTGTAACAGGCGCAATCTTACCTTTAATATTTTAGTATTATTGTGTTATGTTATTGTTACTATTGCATTAGAAGAGATCTTGTTGTTATTCATCTTATTTATTTTTTTACCAATGTTAATATTGTTTATGATATGTTTTTGCCTTGACTGTAAAATAAGTTTTTACTTTATACTAAATTTTACTTTTGTAAACGTAGCAACGTTTGAATTTTGAGTTTTGTTATATTTTTTGAAATGAAAATTTTATTATTCATTCATTGACAAACAATCGAAGAGGACTTACATAATTATATAATTTTTTTAAAAAATAATCTTAAAATAAATTAATAAAAAAACCAAATTGAAATCGTTTAAATAATTTATTAAATAATATAAAATAAAATAAATATTGTGGTCAACTTGGACAGTCTGTGTCTGGTTTTCGACCCATTATTTAATAAGAGTGAAGTCTCATCCTCTACAGTTTGTGAATTTTGTTATTAATTTTTAAAAATTCAATTCTGAGCAAAGTGGGTCTCTGGAGGATTTTGGACATATTTGGCCAAATGAAGCCATCGCTAGGAATACCACTATATGGAACGCATAGCTTAAGACTTCTACTATGACGTGGTAAAGGCAGAATTCCTGAATTGAGTTTGTGAATTTTGTTATTAATTTTCAAAAATTCAATTCTGAGCAAAGTGGGTCTCTGGAGGATTTTAGGCATATTTGGCCAAATGGAGCCATCGCTAGGAATACCACTATATGGAATGCATAGCTTAAGACCTCTACTATCATGTGGTAAAGGCAGAATTATTGAATTGAGTTTGTGAATTTTGTTATTAATTTTCAAAAATTCAATTCTGAGCAAAGTGGGTCTCTGGAGGATTTTAGGCATATTTGGCCAAATGGAGCCATCGCTAGAAAATTGAGTTTGTGAATTTTATTATTAATTTTTAAAAATTCAATTCTGAGCAAAGTGGGTCTCTGGAGGATTTTAGGCATATTTGGCCAAATGGAGCCATAGCTAGGAACGCATAGCTTAAGACCTCTACTATGACGTGGTAAAGGCAGAATTCCTGAATTGAGTTTGTGAATTTTGTTATTAATTATTAAAAAATTTATTTCTGAGCAAAGTGGGTCTCTGGAAGATTTTGGACATATTTGGCCAAATATATATATATATATAACAAATGAAATTGGTTTATAAAGTGCTTATTTGGTTTATTTCTGTGGAAGAATTTTCAAATAATTCCTTAATAAACCTATTTTATTTTTTATGTATATGGCAGTAATTTTTGTAATTTTTTAATATGTAATTTTTACTATTACATATTCTTTTCAAAAAAAGTTACATTTCTGTTATTATGTCGATTTAAATTTTTTTAAGTTGGTTGCAACAAGTTGGGGTTTCTTCCCTTATTTTGTTTTAGATTTAAACGTTGATGTGTTGTGAGAGAGGTTTTTATTTACGCTAGTAAAAAATGTTAGTATATTATTTTCGTAAATAGAGTTATAATATTCAATAAATAGAGTTATATTGATCTAATTTTGTCATACATTTTTTCTCAGGTCTAACTATGCTATTGACAACGGATTTTTCTGTACGAATATATTATTTTCTCTTAATTACTATTATTTTATTTAGTTTCTCTTTCAAATGCAACATGTAGCTTGTAGTTAACTAGTATCAATCCCACACAACACAATATGCATTTATGCAGACATGTGTAGTTCGTATAGAATGTATATAAAAAAGATTTTGAATTTTTGAAGATGCTGTATTGAAATGCATTGAGTATACTGAGAGAGAGAGAGAGAGTAGGCTATTTGTACTCTCTTTTTAAAACGGCTAGTGAAGAAAGAAGAATTGAAAATGCATGTTAGTATTATGTATAGATGTGTATGTAGCACAAATTGTGTTTTGTGTCAAGTGTTTATGCTTTTATGAATAAAATATGACGTCAAATTAGATAAAGAGTTGTGCAAGTATTTGCAATACCGTAGGGTAAAAGATGTACTTCTTATTGTTGTAACAGATCGAATATATCGACTCTCACCGAAGTTTTAATACATTATGTACACCGGATGATTTTAATCCAGTATTAATAGTTTATGATTTAAATGATTTTGTTATATTAATTTGTAATTATATTGTACAGGGTGTTTTTTTTAGAGGTATAGAACTTCGAATTGAAATAAAACACAAGAAAATCGTTTTAATGTCCATCAATTTGACTCTATTGGAAGGACAATTTTATGCCATTAATGTTTAAATATGATTTCGGGCATGTGGCCGCCGCGGCTAGCTCGAATAAAGCCAATTCTACAGGTCCAATTTTCAACCACTTTTTCGAGCATATGGGGCCGTATGTTGGCAATAACGCCACGAATGTTGGCTTCCAAGTCCCCTAACGTTTCTGGTTTGTTGGCGTAGACGAGCGACTTCACATATCCCCAAAGAAAATAATCCAATGGTGTCAAATCACACGATCTTGGTGGCCAATTGACAGGTCCATTCCGCGAAATTATGCGCTCATCGAATGTTTCCTTCAATAAATCGATTGTGACGTGCGATGTGTGGCATGTAGCGCCGTCTTGTTGGAACCACAACTATTCCACATTCATGCCATCCAATTCGGGAACAAAATAGTCGATTATCATGGCTCTATACCGGTCTCCATTAACGGTAACTGACTCTCCAGCATTATTTCGGTGCGCACTGTTCGAGGTCTCTGCGGACGTCTCTGCACATAGAGTAAACGTAGTGCGAAAACGATCCATGGTTAACCGAATTAATTGCTCTGATGGACGATTATGTCGACCATAAAATGGACGGAGCTTGCGGTAAACTTCGCGAACTGAACCATTATTTTCGAAATAAATTTGCACGATTTGCAAGCGTTGTTCTTTTGTCAACCTGTTCATGATGAAATGGCAAACCAAACTAAATATTAATCACTTGACAGCTGACAAAATAGCCGCCAGTTAAAAAAGTGATGCCAACTTAAAGTTCTATACCTCAATAAAAAACACCCCTTATATAACAAATTCTTTACCTTACCTTTTATTAATATTTGATGATTTAAACGTCTTTGCTATATTAATTTGTTTTTATGTAAGTAATTCTACTATATGTTCTTTTTTCTTTCAATTGAAATGGGATTGATATAAATAAAGTTGTGGAAATATCGGTATTTAGTTTTCAATACTATTGTTAAAATGTTCGTTATATACAAAAATAGTACAAAAACGAACAAAGTTTTGTTCTATTTCAGCAGAAGAAAGCTGCAAATTGAATCTTGTAGTTTACAAAGTTCAATGCTTAAGTTCAAGTCTTAAGCTATGCGTTCCATATAGTGGTATTCCTAGCGATAGCTCCATTTGGCCAAATATGCCTAAAATCCTCCAGAGACCCACTTTGCTCAGAATTGAATTTTTGAAAATTAATAACAAAATTCACAAACTCAATTCAGGAATTCTGCCTTTACCACGTCATAGTAGAGGTCTTAAGCTATGCGTTCCATATAGTGGTATTCCTAGCGATGGCTCTATTTGGCCAAATATGCCTAAAATCCTCCAGAGACCCACTTTGCTCAGAATTGAATTTTTAAAAATTAATAACAAAATTCACAAACTCAATTCAGGAATTCTGCCTTTACCACATGATAGTAGAGGTCTTAAGCTATGCATTCCATATAGTGGTATTCCTAGCGATGGCTCTATTTGGCCAAATATGCCTAAAATCCTCCAGAGACCCACTTTGCTCAGAATTGAATTTTTAAAAATTAATAACAAAATTCACAAACTCAATTCAGGAATTCTGCCTTTACCACGTCATAGTAGAGGTCTTAAGCTATGCATTCCATATAGTGGTATTCCTAGCGATGGCTCCATTTGGCCAAATATGCCTAAAATCCTCCAGAGACCCACTTTGCTCAGAATTGAATTTTTAAAAATTAATAACAAAATTCACAAACTCAATTCAATAATTCTGCCTTTACCACATGATAGTAGAGGTCTTAAGCTATGCGTTCCATATAGTGGTATTCCTAGCGATGGCTCCATTTGGCCAAATATGTCCAAAATCCTCCAGAGACCCACTTTGCTCAGAATTGAATTTTTAAAAATTAATAACGAAATTCACAAACTCAATTCAATAATTCTGCCTTTACCACGTCATAGTAGAGGTCTTAAGCTATGCATTCCATATAGTGGTATTCCTAGTGATGGCTCCATTTGGCCAAATATGTCCAAAATCCTCCAGAGACCCATTTTGCTCAGAATTGAATTTTTAAAAATTAATAACAAAATTCACAAACTCAATTCAGGAATTCTGCCTTTACCACGTCATAGTAGAGGTCTTAAGCTATGCATTCCATATAGTGGTATTCCTAGCGATGGCTCCATTTGGCCAAATATGCCTAAAATCCTCCAGAGACCCACTTTGCTCAGAATTGAATTTTTAAAAATTAATAACAAAATTCACAAACTCAATTCAATAATTCTGCCTTTACCACATGATAGTAGAGGTATTAAGCTATGCATTCCATATAGTTGTTTTCCTAGCGGTGGCTCCATTTGGCCAAATATGCCTAAAATCCTCCAGAGACCCACTTTGCTCAGAATTGAATTTTTGAAAATTAATAACAAAATTCACAAACTCAATTCAATAATTCTGCCTTTACCACATGATAGTAGAGGTCTTAAGCTATGCATTCCATATAGTGGTATTCCTAGCGATGGCTCCATTTGGCCAAATATGTCCAAAATCCTCCAGAGACCCATTTTGCTCAGAATTGAATTTTTAAAAATTAATAACAAAATTCACAAACTCAATTCAGGAATTCTGCCTTTACCACATGATAGTAGAGGTCTTAAGCTATGCATTCCATATAGTGGTATTCCTAGCGATGGCTCTATTTGGCCAAATATGCCTAAAATCCTCCAGAGACCCACTTTGCTCAGAATTGAATTTTTAAAAATTAATAACAAAATTCACAAACTCAATTCAGGAATTCTGCCTTTACCACGTCATAGTAGAGGTCTTAAGCTATGCATTCCATATAGTGGTATTCCTAGCGATGGCTGCATTTGGCCAAATATGTCCAAAATCCTCCAGAGACCCATTTTGCTCAGAATTGAATTTTTAAAAATTAATAACAAAATTCACAAACTCAATTCAATAATTCTGCCTTTACCACGTCATAGTAGAGGTCTTAAGCTATGCATTCCATATAGTGGTATTCCTAGCGATGGCTCTATTTGGCCAAATATGCCTAAAATCCTCCAGAGACCCACTTTGCTCAGAATTGAATTTTTGAAAATTAATAACAAAATTCACAAACTCAATTCAATAATTCTGCCTTTACCACGTCATAGTAGAGGTCTTAAGCTATGCATTCCATATAGTGGTATTCCTAGCGATGGCTCCATTTGGCCAAATATGCCTAAAATCCTCCAGAGACCCACTTTGCTCAGAATTGAATTTTTAAAAATTAATAACAAAATTCACAAACTCAATTCAGGAATTCTGCCTTTACCACGTCATAGTAGAGGTCTTAAGCTATGCATTCCATATAGTGGTATTCCTAGCGATGGCTCCATTTGGCCAAATATGTCCAAAATCCTCCAGAGACCCACTTTGCTCAGAATTGAATTTTTAAAAATTAATAACGAAATTCACAAACTCAATTCAATAATTCTGCCTTTACCACGTCATAGTAGAGGTCTTAAGCTATGCATTCCATATAGTGGTATTCCTAGCGATGGCTCCATTTGGCCAAATATGTCCAAAATCCTCCAGAGACCCATTTTGCTCAGAATTGAATTTTTAAAAATTAATAACAAAATTCACAAACTCAATTCAGGAATTCTGCCTTTACCACGTCATAGTAGAGGTCTTAAGCTATGCATTCCATATAGTGGTATTCCTAGCGATGGCTTCATTTGGCCAAATATGTCTTTAAAATCCCTTAGACGACTATTAATGAAGCAATAAATACTTAAAAAAGAGAAAAAAATAAACTTTTTTTTCTTGTTAATTGGGCTGTTATCTGTTTTTTTTTAATATTTTTAATTAATATCTACAAAAATATTCATTTTCCACTTTAATAATAATTTTCCAATTAAATATGTTTTTCTGACTCGCTACTTCAAAAACATATTTATTTTCCACTTAAATATGTTTTTAGTTACTCGTTACTTTAAAACATATTTAATTTTGAGTTAAATATATTTATTTAATTTTGAGTTAAATATGTTTTTTGTAGCGAGTTAGCAAAAAACATATTTAACTTGGCATATTTATCTTCACACACATGTTTTCTTAATAGATAGTTGTAATCGTAAAGAGCAAATTTACATGTTTGATGGTCATGTATAATCTCAATAAGTGTTTTTTCTAAGAGAGAAACAGCGAAGGTGTCAGGGAGAAAACTGTGGATTAAAACCAACTTCGTTTTGTTTCAAATGCGATGTGACACTCTGCAGGGACTGCTTTATTCCTTACCATACAAATAATCTCTTTGTATTTTAATAACAATACAAACTATATGTATTTGCTTTGATTTCACATACAATACGGTCAATATGTCTAATGCTCAGTGTCCTATTTATAGGATAGGCTATATTTTTGCTATATTAATAAAAAGTAAATAAATTTATGAATTTTTGTATTATTTAATTCCAATTAAACGCGTTTTGTCAAATTTTTTTTTTTTTTAAAGTTGATCGTTAATTTGTTAAGGTAGAAGAACATAACATGCGTGCAACACCTGTGTGTTTCCCATTGTATGTGCCAATTTTTATCCATGAGTTCTGGGACCTACAGTTTAATGTCGATTCCGAACCACAGACTTGTGTGTTTCACATGTCTGTCAAAAAAAGTTAAAATAGGCTGCTTTCCAAAATGTTAATTGCTTTGTATTTGAACAAAGTATAGTGTTTTATAACGCAGTAGTACACAATTTTTACAAAGTTTACTATTTTAAAATGCCGCCAATGAGTATTTTTAATGCAGTCAAAATGCAATTACGGATCGGTTTAACATGGGGTCTACACCTGATATCTTCTTTGATATGATATGAAGGAAAACGTCATATTTCTTTTCATATCTAACAACAGGAACACTTTGATACTGAAATATTATAATATTTAATTTCTTTTTGACAGCAAATAAGAGAAATTCAATTAAATTGTATTAATTATTTTATTCTTTATTTCTTCCACTTAAGAAATTTAATTTCAATTGTAATTGCTTTTTTTCTTTATGAGCTGTTTTTGACAGTTCATATCCAAAATCTTGCCCGAGAAATATACTAATCTTATTACTAGAATGATAATAGGATATACTAGATTAACCTACGGCTACAGACTGGACGGCACACCACCGCCAATATGCAGAAGATGTAATACTCAACTTAACATAATACACATATTAAACGAATTTCCAACACCCCAGGTTATCAGAAGAAACACCTTCGGACCGATGCAGCCATCTGAGTGTTTAAAAAATTTAAACGTTAAGAACATTAAACTTATTTATAAACTCATATTGAAAGGCAACCTCCTTAACAAAATTTAAGCCTACATTATCAAATCCCATTTTACTCAAAGGCATAACTAGTAACAATTACTTAATTACACAATTTTCGAGTCAATAGCCTCTTCGGCTAGTACTCTCCTTTTTTTAGTTACTCTAATTATATTATTGTAATTAATGTAAATAAATAAATTTCAATTTTATTTGCTTTTTTGTTTTTTTATATGAGTTGTTTTTGACAGTTGATATCATATTTTTTTCATAATATATATTATAATAACGATGTCATAATAGATATTATGATAGATTTACAGTCTACATATAATAAAATTATATCGACTATCGAATTTGACGTACACAGATATAAAAATATTTCGTTTCATGTCTCGTGTAGACCCCATGTAATAGTTGATGCTTTTGACATTTTACGCGTACAAATTAGAAAACAAAGTATAATAGCGGTCTCACAAACTGTAAGCCTTTACCCTAGAAGGTCATAATTATTTTTGTGGCGTAAAGGTCATACTTCGTCGAATCGACGAAGGTGTTTTTCAAAAGGTCGTGAAAGGTGACCTACACTCCGGTTCACTTATTTAAAGGCACAAAAAAATCACATATTCAGGGCCGGTATCTTTTGCAATTTTTAATCGATTCCAGAATTTTAAAATAGAAACGGAAGCTAGAGATCTTGAGATATAAACAAAATCATGACAATGGTGGTTTCTTAACTAAGGAACCTTTTTTTGAGGCATTTATAAAAAAAATCTAAAAATGTGGTATTTTTTTTTGGTTCACTTGAATAAAGGCACTTTAACTAACTTTAATGAAAAACAGCTTTTCTTGTTTTTTTTAAGTTAGTATTACTTTATTTGCTTTATTAAAGAACTATTAGTAATGGGTACAACCCTCTTTGTTTTTAATAACTTCAAATAGACGGGTTTTCATTGACAGATAAAGAGAATTGATGTAATCCAACGAAATTTCGTTCCACGCATCCTTAATGGCCTGATTTAGTGACTGCTTGTCATCAAATTGTCTACCTCCTTCATAGACCTTACGAGATAACCAACCCTACACATTTTCGATAATGTTTAGATCTGGTGAATAGGGTGGACAGTCAAGAATATTAACATTTTGGCTTGCAATGTACTCCTTTACTACTCTGGCGTTGTGTGTGTATAGGGGCATTATCCCGTTGCAATATCCAAGGTATTGGACCAAATAGTTCATAGAACTTCGGAAAAGCCGACTACATTAACGTTCCATAGGTTGCACCTGTCATTTTTGCACTTTGAAATTCAAGATCGATGGTGCCATAGTACGTAATAGCACCCCACACCAAAACGCCGCCCTCTCGGCTGTGATGTCGGTTCAAAAATCGGTTTTCTTTACGCAGATCATGGAAATAATAGTTGTAGCCATCAGGCCCATCAAATTAAACTTCTTTTCATCCGTAAATACAACGGTTTTCCAGTCATTTACATGGCCTCTTTGCTGCACATCCCATACCATGTAGTCTTTTGCGAATTGAAGACGCTTTTCCTTACGAGAACCATTAAGTGGCGGCTTTTTTTGTAATTTCTGGTATTTAAGATACTCACAGCTCTTAATAACTCTGCGTACTGATGACCTGTTCGCTTGCACTATAGCTTGAGTTCTTATTTTTGACAAGGATAAGGCAGAATTAGAAGCAATTCTGATGATTTTTCTTTTCTCAAAAGTAGATAAAGGCAACGAAACCCTTCCTTTAAAATTTGTTCCATACCCCTCGGGGTCCTTGATGTAATTGTCGACAACTTCTCCAGAGACCCACTTTGCTCAGAATTGAATTTTTGAAAATTAAGAACAAAATTCACAAACTCAATTCAATAATTCTGCCTTTACCACATGATAGTAGAGGTCTTAAGCTATGCGTTCCATATAGTGGTATTCCTAGCGATAGCTCCATTTGGCCAAATATGCCTAAAATCCTTCAGAGACCCACTTTGCTCAGAATTGAATTTTTGAAAATTAATAACAAAATTCACAAACTCAATTCAGGAATTCTGCCTTTACCACGTCATAGTAGAGGTCTTAAGCTATGCGTTCCATATAGTGGTATTCCTAGCGATGGCTCTATTTGGCCAAATATGCCTAAAATCCTCCAGAGACCCACTTTGCTCAGAATTGAATTTTTAAAAATTAATAACGAAATTCACAAACTCAATTCAATAATTCTGCCTTTACCACGTCATAGTAGAGGTCTTAAGCTATGCATTCCATATAGTGGTATTCCTAGCGATGGCTCCATTTGGCCAAATATGTCCAAAATCCTCCAGAGACCCATTTTGCTCAGAATTGAATTTTTAAAAATTAATAACAAAATTCACAAACTCAATTCAGGAATTCTGCCTTTACCACGTCATAGTAGAGGTCTTAAGCTATGCATTCCATATAGTGGTATTCCTAGCGATGGCTCCATTTGGCCAAATATGCCTAAAATCCTCCAGAGACCCACTTTGCTCAGAATTGAATTTTTAAAAATTAATAACAAAATTCACAAACTCAATTCAATAATTCTGCCTTTACCACATGATAGTAGAGGTATTAAGCTATGCATTCCATATAGTTGTTTTCCTAGCGGTGGCTCCATTTGGCCAAATATGCCTAAAATCCTCCAGAGACCCACTTTGCTCAGAATTGAATTTTTGAAAATTAATAACAAAATTCACAAACTCAATTCAATAATTCTGCCTTTACCACATGATAGTAGAGGTCTTAAGCTATGCGTTCCATATAGTGGTATTCCTAGCGATGGCTTCATTTGGCCAAATATGTCTTTAAAATCCCTTAGACGACTATTAATGAAGCAATAAATACTTAAAAAAGAGAAAAAAATAAACTTTTTTTTCTTTTTAATTGGGCTGTTATCTGTTTTTTTTTAATATTTTTAATTAATATCTACAAAAATATTCATTTTCCACTTTAATAATAATTTTCCAATTAAATATGTTTTTCTGACTCGCTACTTCAAAAACATATTTATTTTCCACTTAAATATGTTTTTAGTTACTCGTTACTTTAAAACATATTTAATTTTGAGTTAAATATATTTATTTAATTTTGAGTTAAATATGTTTTTTGTAGCGAGTTAGCAAAAAACATATTTAACTTGGCATATTTATCTTCACACACATGTTTTCTTAATAGATAGTTGTAATCGTAAAGAGCAAATTTACATGTTTGATGGTCATGTATAATCTCAATAAGTGTTTTTTCTAAGAGAGAAACAGCGAAGGTGTCAGGGAGAAAACTGTGGATTAAAACCAACTTCGTTTTGTTTCAAATGCGATGTGACACTCTGCAGGGACTGCTTTATTCCTTACCATACAAATAATCTCTTTGTATTTTAATAACAATACAAACTGTTGGAGGCAACCATATTTATAATTTTACAATCTGGCATTACTGGAATGCAATACTTTTTGTCATTTTTGAATTAAACTGAATATAAACTTACTTACTTTTGTACACTTGAACATACGCGTCACAGCGCATCGTATAATTAAACATTCAATAAAATCAAATATATTTTAGCTTTAAATTGTGCTTTTTATTTAAATAGTAAGAGTACAACAAAAGTGGCGACGAGGATAATACCACACGTTCAAAGCATTTAAGATACATGAAATTAACAATTTAATTTCACAAATTTCACCGAAGGGCCATTAATCAATTACAACGCAATCATGTCCGACGACAAAATTGTTAAATTGATGGAGCAACAGTCGCAAATGATGGACTTTTTGGCAAAACTCCTACAAAATCAGGAAACAAAACCATTAGAACAAAACGCAGGTACCTCCAGGGCAACCTTAATGGAATCTCTCACACATTCCATGACAGATTTCGTGTACGAGCCTGAAAGTGGACTTGTTTTCCAGGCATGGTATAATCGTTATTTACACGTTTTCGAAAGAGAAGCTAGTAGTCTAGAAGAACAAGATCGAGTAGCACTTTTATGGAGAAAAATGTCAGCCCGAACATACGAACGGTTCAAAAACTATGTATTACCAAAGAAACCCTCTGATATGACTCTTAAGGAATCCGTTGAATTACTTAATAAACTCTTTGGTAAAGTCGACACTGAGGTAAGTCAACGTTATAGATGCTTGCAGCTAACAAAAGGAGATAACGAGGATTTCCGCGAATACGCCAGCAGAGTCAATCTACAATGTGAATTATTCAAATTAGGTGAGATGAGAATTGACCAATTTAAATGCCTTATTTTCATTTTGGGTCTCAAATCGAGCAAACACAACGACATTCGTATACGTCTACTTAAATTAATTGACGACGCAAAGGATTCCATGCATTTGGATCAACTTGTAGACGAAACACAGAAAATTATCGACCTAAAAACTGACAACACCCTGATAGAACATCCAACGAAAGCTGTGTACGCAATTGAAAAACATACAAACAAAACTGCAACAGAAAAGGTACCAAAGCTGCCATGTTGGTTTTGCGGCGAATTACACTACGTAAAATTTTGTCCATATAAAAAAAATAAATGCACCACGTGTCATCTGATTGGACATAAAGATAATTATTGCTACAGTGCAAAAAGAGGTTATACGTTAAATTCAAGCGAATTTGACAAAAATACAAATACAAACAAACCGTTGAAAAAGTTTAATACTTCAAAGTCAAACTTCCGCACTAACGCCGTATTTTCTACAAAGCAAATAAATTTCAAGGAATTGCGAAAGTACATTAACTTAAAAATAAATAATCATCCTGTTCGATTGCAAATTGATACTGCATCCGATATATCAATAATTTCAAAATCAACGTGGAAAGCTATTGGTAGACCCAAAGCAACAGCAACCGAAGACAGCGCTACTGATGTGAACAGTAACAAAATTAATATTATTTCAAAGCTTAAATGCGACATTTCAATTGGCGACAGTACAAAGAAACTACTTTGTTTTATTACAGATATTGAAAATTTAAACATCATGGGCATAGACTGGATTGAATCATTTCAATTATGGGACCAACCAATAACTGCATGGTGTCGTAAAATAAAACTTGAAGATTTTATTTCTGAAATGCAAAGAAAATATCAAGATGTATTTGACAACTCAGCGTTAGGACTTTGTAAGAAAACTAGGGTTAATATAAAATTATTACCGGGTTATAAAGAAGTATTTGTCCCTAAACGACCTGTACCCTACGCTGTCAGAAATGAAATTGAAACTGAGCTACAACGATTGGAAGATGCCGGTATTATTACCCCTGTTGATACGTCAAAATGGGCAGCACCTATTGTTGTAAGCAGAAGAAATGGTAAGACAAGAATTTGTGGAGACTACTCTACGGGTCTAAACAACATGATAGAGCCAAACCAATATCCTCTTCCCACACCTGAGGAGATCTTATCAGACTGTTATAACAGCACAGTATTTAGTCATTTGGATCTATCAGACGCATACTTGCAAGTTGAAGTAAATGATGAGAGCAAAGAATATCTGACAGTCAACACCCATAAGGGGCTATATAAATTTAACCGCTTAACACCAGGCATAAAATCTGCACCGGGAGCTTTTCAACGCATAATGGATGAACTTTGCATGGGCATTGACGGCGCTAAAGCCTATATCGATGACATAATGCTATCAAGTAAATCCATTGCTGAACATAAAATTAATCTCGACAAGTTATTACAACGCATACAAGAATTCGGTTTTCGTTTGAAGTTTGAAAAGTGCCAATTCTTTAAATCGCAAATAAAATATTTGGGCCAAGTTGTAGATAGCCAAGGCATACGTCCCGATGCAGACAAGATTAAAGCAATTCAGAATCTCAAAGTTCCTGAGAATATAAGTGAAGTACGATCTCTGTTAGGCTCAATAAATCATTATGGTAAATATGTATCTCGCATGAGGGACCTTCGAAAACCCCTAGATGATCTACTCAAAAAGGACGAAGTGTTCAAGTGGACTCCAGAATGCCAGAATTCACTGAACGAATTCAAAAAGATTCTAACATCAGAATTAATGCTGACGCATTATAACCCGAACTTACCCATTCACGTTGCAGCCGATGCATCGTCACATGGCATCGGAGCCGTTATTTACCATACTTTTCCAGATAATGCAATGAAAGCCATACATCACGTATCAAGGTCTCTTACCAACGCAGAAAAGAACTACAGCCAAATTGAAAAAGAAGGACTAGCAATAATATTTGCTGTACAGAGATTTCATAAAATGCTTTTTGGCAGAAAATTTACCCTTCATACCGACCACAAACCCTTATTGAAAATATTTGGTTCAAAATCGGGCATCCCAGTTTACACTGCAAATCGACTACAACGTTGGGCACTTATCTTACTTGCATACGACTTTGAGATAAAATACACAAGCACACATGAATTCGGTCATGCTGATGTACTATCAAGACTCATTAAAGAACATGAAAAACCCTCCGATGATTTCATTATTGCATCAATCTCGTTAGAAAAAGATATCAGAAATGATCTCGATGAATCCATTTCGACTCTTCCTGTTTCTTTTAACATGGTGGTTCAAGCCACTAAAAACGATACAAATCTGCAGAAAGTATTAAAGAATATGAACAACGGCTGGCCTGAAAATATTAAAAATATTGATTCATCACTAATACCATTTTATAATAGGCGAAATTCACTTTCACAAGTTGATGGTGTTGTATTATTTAATTCACGTATTATAGTTCCTGATATTTACCGACAACGAATACTAAAACAATTACATAGAGGACATATTTCAGCAGAAAGAAGTAAATCAATAGCTAGGAGCTATGTATACTGGCCTAACATCGATACGCATATAGAGAGCTACAATAAAAATTGTACAAATTGTCAACTAAATGCAACAAACCCAACCAAAACTGACCTTTGCTCATGGCCTGTAACAACACATCCTCTAGAACGAGTGCATATTGACTATGCGGGACCTGTAAAGGGTAAATATTACCTTGTTATCGTAGACTCTTATTCCAAATATCCAGCCATCTACGAGACAAACACAATGACGTCATTCATCACTATAAAACTACTTAACGAATTCTGTTCACAATTTGGTAACCCTGAACAAATCGTCTCTGACAACGGAACACAATTTTGTTCAACAAATTTTGAATCATGGTGTAAAGAGCGAGGCATCCAACATACTAGAACCGTAAGATTTCATCCTAGTTCAAATGGCCAAGCAGAAAAATTTGTCGACACTCTCAAGCGAGCTTTAAAAAAGTGTGATAAGGAAGGAACATCCTCAGAGATTCTTCAAACATTTTTAGAAGTCTACCGTTCAACACCTAACCCAAATTCTCCTAACAAACTTTCACCAGCAGAATCTTTCATAGGGCGAAAAATGAGAACTGTTTTCGATGTAATTCTTAAACCTCCATGTAAAAACCTATTGAGAAACATTAAAATGGAACACCAGTACAACATAAGACACGGCACTAGAAATAGGAATTTTAAAACAAATGATTTGGTTTACGCTAAACACTTTAAACTAACTAAAGGCTTTTGGGTACCGGGAGAAATAGTGGAAAGAGTTGGAAATGTAATTTACAATACTCTAATAGAAAGCGGTAATCGAAAAATCCTCATAAGAGCACATGCTGATCAACTAAGGCCTAGGCAATCAACAGAAACTACATCTGAAACGGCGAACTCTGAATTACCTTTAGATATACTACTCAACGAGTTCCAGATAGCCACACCACCTATCCAAGACGATTTCATGACTCCACCTACTTCACCAATAAAATGGATTCCGCAACGCATCGTCACCAGAAGGCAACCAGTTGAACCCATTTCAAGATCACCTTAAGTAACTTAAAGAAGGGAGATGTTGGAGGCAACCATATTTATAATTTTACAATCTGGCATTACTGGAATGCAATACTTTTTGTCATTTTTGAATTAAACTGAATATAAACTTACTTACTTTTGTACACTTGAACATACGCGTCACAGCGCATCGTATAATTAAACATTCAATAAAATCAAATATATTTTAGCTTTAAATTGTGCTTTTTATTTAAATAGTAAGAGTACAACACAAACTATATGTATTTGCTTTGATTTCACATACAATACGGTCAATATGTCTAATGCTCAGTGTCCTATTTATAGGATAGGCTATATTTTTGCTATATTAATAAAAAGTAAATAAATTTATGAATTTTTGTATTATTTAATTCCAATTAAACGCGTTTTGTCAAATTTTTTTTTTTTAAAGTTGATCGTTAATTTGTTAAGGTAGAAGAACATAACATGCGTGCAACACCTGTGTGTTTCCCATTGTATGTGCCAATTTTTATCCATGAGTTCTGGGACCTACAGTTTAATGTCGATTCCGAACCACAGACTTGTGTGTTTCACATGTCTGTCAAAAAAAGTTAAAATAGGCTGCTTTCCAAAATGTTAATTGCTTTGTATTTGAACAAAGTATAGTGTTTTATAACGCAGTAGTACACAATTTTTACAAAGTTTACTATTTTAAAATGCCGCCAATGAGTATTTTTAATGCAGTCAAAATGCAATTACGGATCGGTTTAACATGGGGTCTACACCTGATATCTTCTTTGATATGATATGAAGGAAAACGTCATATTTCTTTTCATATCTAACAACAGGAACACTTTGATACTGAAATATTATAATATTTAATTTCTTTTTGACAGCAAATAAGAGAAATTCAATTAAATTGTATTAATTATTTTATTCTTTATTTCTTCCACTTAAGAAATTTAATTTCAATTGTAATTGCTTTTTTTCTTTATGAGCTGTTTTTGACAGTTCATATCCAAAATCTTGCCCGAGAAATATACTAATCTTATTACTAGAATGATAATAGGACATACTAGATTAACCTACGGCTACAGACTGGACGGCACACCACCGCCAATATGCAGAAGATGTAATACTCAACTTAACATAATACACATATTAAACGAATTTCCAACACCCCAGGTTATCAGAAGAAACACCTTCGGACCGATGCAGCCATCTGAGTGTTTAAAAAATTTAAACGTTAAGAACATTAAACTTATTTATAAACTCATATTGAAAGGCAACCTCCTTAACAAAATTTAAGCCTACATTATCAAATCCCATTTTACTCAAAGGCATAACTAGTAACAATTACTTAATTACACAATTTTCGAGTCAATAGCCTCTTCGGCTAGTACTCTCCTTTTTTTAGTTACTCTAATTATATTATTGTAATTAATGTAAATAAATAAATTTCAATTTTATTTGCTTTTTTGTTTTTTTATATGAGTTGTTTTTGACAGTTGATATCATATTTTTTTCATAATATATATTATAATAACGATGTCATAATAGATATTATGATAGATTTACAGTCTACATATAATAAAATTATATCGACTATCGAATTTGACGTACACAGATATAAAAATATTTCGTTTCATGTCTCGTGTAGACCCCATGTAATAGTTGATGCTTTTGACATTTTACGCGTACAAATTAGAAAACAAAGTATAATAGCGGTCTCACAAACTGTAAGCCTTTACCCTAGAAGGTCATAATTATTTTTGTGGCGTAAAGGTCATACTTCGTCGAATCGACGAAGGTGTTTTTCAAAAGGTCGTGAAAGGTGACCTACACTCCGGTTCACTTATTTAAAGGCACAAAAAAATCACATATTCAGGGCCGGTATCTTTTGCAATTTTTAATCGATTCCAGAATTTTAAAATAGAAACGGAAGCTAGAGATCTTGAGATATAAACAAAATCATGACAATGGTGGTTTCTTAACTAAGGAACCTTTTTTTGAGGCATTTATAAAAAAAATCTAAAAATGTGGTATTTTTTTTTGGTTCACTTGAATAAAGGCACTTTAACTAACTTTAATGAAAAACAGCTTTTCTTGTTTTTTTTAAGTTAGTATTACTTTATTTGCTTTATTAAAGAACTATTAGTAATGGGTACAACCCTCTTTGTTTTTAATAACTTCAAATAGACGGGTTTTCATTGACAGATAAAGAGAATTGATGTAATCCAACGAAATTTCGTTCCACGCATCCTTAATGGCCTGAATTAGTGACTGCTTGTCATCAAATTGTCTACCTCCTTCATAGACCTTACGAGATAACCAACCCTACACATTTTCGATAATGTTTAGATCTGGTGAATAGGGTGGACAGTCAAGAATATTAACATTTTGGCTTGCAATGTACTCCTTTACTACTCTGGCGTTGTGTGTGTATAGGGGCATTATCCCGTTGCAATATCCAAGGTATTGGACCAAATAGTTCATAGAACTTCGGAAAAGCCGACTACATTAACGTTCCATAGGTTGCACCTGTCATTTTTGCACTTTGAAATTCAAGATCGATGGTGCCATAGTACGTAATAGCACCCCACACCAAAACGCCGCCCTCTCGGCTGTGATGTCGGTTCAAAAATCGGTTTTCTTTACGCAGATCATGGAAATAATAGTTGTAGCCATCAGGCCCATCAAATTAAACTTCTTTTCATCCGTAAATACAACGGTTTTCCAGTCATTTACATGGCCTCTTTGCTGCATATCCCATACCATGTAGTCTTTTGCGAATTGAAGACGCTTTTCCTTACGAGAACCATTAAGTGGCGGCTTTTTTTGTAATTTCTGGTATTTAAGATACTCACAGCTCTTAATAACTCTGCGTACTGATGACCTGTTCGCTTGCACTATAGCTTGAGTTCTTATTTTTGACAAGGATAAGGCAGAATTAGAAGCAATTCTGATGATTTTTCTTTTCTCAAAAGTAGATAAAGGCAACGAAACCCTTCCTTTAAAATTTGTTCCATACCCCTCGGGGTCCTTGATGTAATTGTCGACAACTGTTGGGCTCCGTCAAATTTTTTTAGCTATTGCGCGTTCCTTCAGAACGGTAAACATCGATTTTAGCCCTTTCCGATAGATTTAAAATTTTTTGTTTTGCCATTTTGACTCGTAAATCGACTAAGATGTAATAAATTGCAATAAACAAACGCCCCCAATAAAAAATCACCGTTTACTTTAAAAATAATACAAAAAAAAAAAAAACCAAAGTGCCTGTTGGAATTCTATTAGTAAAATATAATATAATATAATATAAAAATATAACCAGGCAATTAACTTCAATGATGTTTATTTCGTGATGTTTCTTACAGACTAAATACAAAAATATAAAGTAATTTCTAAAAAGAAGTTTACAGTATATAATAACAGTGAGAGAATGAGAGAAAGTTTATAAACATAGATTAAAGTTTAATCATTAAACCAAGACTTGCATTGCCGTTAATTAACATTAATCATCATCATTATTTTCAACAGTGCCTTTATTCAAGTGAACAAAAAAAAAATACCACATTTTTAGATTTTTTTTATAAATTCCTCAAAAAAAAGGTTCCTTAGTTAAGAAACCACCATTGTCATGATTTTGTTTATATCTCAAGATATCTAGCTTCCATTTCTATTTTAAAATTCTGGAATCGGTTAAAAATTGCAAAAGATACCGGCTCCTGAATATGGGATTTTTTGTGCCTTTAAATAAGTGAACCGGAGTGTATGTGCAAAAAATTATTGAAACTTCGCTTGTTTTATTTATCGGTTTGTATATTAATGAAATAAAGTAAATAAATTTGATTAATTTTTAATTATTTAATTGTGAAATAAGGTTTTGCACTACTTCGTTTGGTTTGTTTTTCAAAACATAAAAAAAGGTAAACAAATAATTAAGAAAAAAATATAAAACTAATTCAATGTGTTTGACTCTTAAAACTTACATATTAAATGAAAAAAAAAAATAAAAAAAAATATTAAAAAAAATAGTGAAAAATAACATTTTTAGGCTACAATTTGGTCTTTGTAAGCTATTTTGGATGCCTAGACACGTTCAGATTGTTGTTCACGAAAGTTGTTCAGACTTACAATGGCTACAATATTGTCATATATTGTTAGTGAAAAATTACGAGTCCCTGTAAGTTATACTAAAAAAAGTAAAAACTTTTTCGTACATTTTTGCAAAAAAGTGTAAAATAAATAATTTTTTGCACAAAAAATATTTAAAAATTTATTCAGTAGAGTCTTCACTACATTATTGCCGAACATAGTTAAGCAGTATCTTTAAGTCTGATTTAGCTGTTGGCCAAAAACTGAGGCACTTTTTTTTAAGTAATTCAGTGATTTTCAAAATCTTTTGGGGTCCATAAAAAAAATTGGTCGTCAATCTGACCAAACCGAGAACAGGGTTTTACTAAGTTTTGGTAGTACAATCGAACCTATACAGTGGATTCCGTGAATTTTTTTGCGCTGTTACACTGTGTAATTCACAATTTGATTGACTCAAATATGTATGTATGCATAGAAACCCTATACAAGATGCATACATGTGTATATGTATGTGCATATATATTTTAAAATATGTGAATATACCTCTTGTAATGATATTACTTACTTAGCTGGCCATAACAACCCGTTAACGGGTTTCGGCCTGCCTCAACACTAGTCTCCAGGCGTCTCTGCTAAGCGCACGCCTTCTCCAGTTGGTCTTGTAATGATATATGATATGATAAAAAAATATTAATTTTTTATTTAAGAGGTAAAATATTAAATACTCTTTCATACTTACATACTAGCCCTGTCGGACATTCAGTTAACTTTAAATTAACTGAAAGCTAACTATTTCTCAAGTAGTGGTGATTAACACTTGCATTGCTTTTACATGGAATTATCTAACTATTTTAACATTGCGATGTCCTAGGAAGTAGTCAATTGTCCGACTCTGCATTACTTTCAATTAACTTTAAAGTTAGTTACCTAGCCTTTAACTTAAAGTTAAGTTTTTGTAGCTAGCTGCCAACTTACTAAGATGTGCGTCACTATAAACTGTAACACATCAAAAGTCAAATAAAAACTGACTGGAGTAAGCTAGAGTTAAAAATAAAACAGTTTTATTTTGCATTTTTATTACAGATTTATATTCTGTATTATTTTATTTAAAAATTAATTTAATTTTATAAAATTTTTTATTTTATTCATTATGCCATCCATAAGCAATGTTATAGTGTTTTCAGTGATTTTTTTGGTACCAGCTGTCCATTTATATCGAAAACTAGTAATGGATTTGGGAACAGATGTACTCTTCTTTAGTTCTCTTTTGACCAGAGCCCAATATCTTTCAATAGGCCGCAGCTCTGGGCAGTTTGGTGGGTTAGCCTCTTTTGGAACAAAAATAACATTATTTTTATTATACCAGTCTATTGCGCTTTTACTGTAGTGACATGTTGCCAAATCTGGCCAGAAGAATGTTGATATGTTGTGCTGTCTTAGAAATGGGAGCAACCTCTTTTGAAGACACTCTTTGATATAAATATCTGAGTTTATTGATCCCAATGTAACAAACGATGCATTTCTGTTGCCGCAGCTACAAATAGCCTGCCAAACTAGGAACTTTTTGGGAAATTTTGATAGTTTTTTAGTTCGGAACTCTTCAGAAACATTGCCTCTACTATCCGCTACATAAAACTCTTGGCCAGAAAGCTGCGCAAAGTCTGCAAAAACGTAAGTTTCATCACCCATTACACAACATTCGAACTTTTAAAAAAAATCTTTTTTGAGGAGTTTTGCTCTTTTTTTTGCTTCAATATTCTTCTTAGCATTTCTATCCGGAACTTTTTGGACTTTAAATGTTTTAAGGCCAGCTTTAGCTTTAACTCGGCGCACAAAACTTCCCGAACATTGTACGCGCCGGGCCACTTCGCGACCAGAAATGTTTGGAAGAGCCAGCAAAAGCTTCTCAACCTTTTTGGCTTTCGCGTCGTTCGTTACCAGTTTTGCTTTACCTGTTCCAGGCTTTCTTTCAATTTTTAGGTCTGTGTTGAACTTTTTGACCACTCTGGAAACACATTGCCTGGTCACGTGGACTTCCCTAGCAACTTTTGTATAACTCCAATATGGTTTTTTTAATTATTTGAATAATTTTTGTATGCACTTGTCTTTGATTATCCATTATGAACTAACTAACAAGTCAAATTTGACAAACTGATACATTTTAAAATCTGACACATTTTTCAAAGATATTGTGATTAAGAAAAATAATTTTGATTAAAGGTGAAAAAAGTTATTAAGAAAAATGGGTGTTACACTTTATAGTGACGCACATCTTACTTAAAGTTAGCTTTAAGTTGGTTTTTTTATATTAACTATAAGGTAGTTAAATTTCAGTCAACGAAAAGTTAGTTGTTTATACGTTGGCTTAAAACTCACTATTTGTAATTTGCTACAAACTTAGCTCTCGTATTAATTATTCGAAATAAAACAGTTTTTAAAAATTTATATTTTAATCGAAAACAAAAATTTCTGTGGCATTTTCACAAAACAGCGTAAGTCGAGATAAGATAGCAAAAAAGGCGTTTGTTTGTCAATGGACCTGGCTCTCTCTACTTAAAATATACTACACATTATTTGTATACACTTTGGTTAATGTAAATTTTGCATTGCGTAGTAGTTGGCTTTAAGTCAGGCTATACAAGCTAACTCAAAGTTGGGTTTTTTTGTAGTTAGCTACACAGCTATAGCATCAAGTGTATTTGAATTCAAATATATTTGTTTTCATTAAACGTTTTCAGCGTAAAACCAAGTACAAATGACGGTCAAAGCAAATAAATACAAAGTAAAGACAAAACAAATACAAGTCTAGAGTATTTGTATTTACTCATTCTTGGGTCACTATAAATAAAGTAAATCAAATAAAATTTTTGCCTTTGTACTCACAATACTTGAAAATTTTTCATTTTACAAAGTGAGTATTTTAAATACTGATCATGTTTTTTTTAATGTCTTGAGGTATTTGTTTTTGCTTCTTGGTTACTTTTTATATTATTTTTAATACAGTTTTTTTTTGGAAACAATTGTTGTAAGAATTTGTGAAAAGTTTGGAACCGAAATGTATTTTGTTTAATTTTTTGTTTACATTTTTTATGTAAGATTATTACTTATGAAATTAAAGAAAAATTAAAAAATTGTATTTTCAAAATTGCTTTGAAAAAGGGGCCATTAGAACCATTAGTTTTTTTCTAACCACACAAAACCCACCCAGAATTGAATTTTTATTAATTATTTAATTTTGTCTTAATAAAACAAATAATTAAACAAAAAAACTTTGTTTCAATAAAGTGTAAAACTTTCTAAGTTTTTATTTTTCATTGTCTTTTTACGCAACATTTGTGTGTACACATGTACACATTATTTGATATGTTGATAATCTAAATATATAAAATTGAATGTGTGTTTGTTTATTTGTTTCTTTGTTTGTTTGTTTGTACCTTATAGGAGACCAAAGCTCTAGACTGATCTTCCTGAAATTTTCACAGCACTTAACTGGGACTCTGGCATGATTAAAAGGGTACTTTTTTCGACCACGCCCACTTTTACGCCCACTTTTTTAAAATTATGTAATTGCTTCCATATAGTTTTTAAAATATATACTTTAAATTGTATACACATTATACTCCAGGCGAGGTAGAAATACACATTTTTTACGCCACGCCCCTTTTCACCTCAAATTTTGTTTGAAAGTTTTAAAGTTTTTGTTCTATATACAAATTTGGTGCTTCTTTACTGCGTTTATTAACGACTTTACCTCAAATTTAAAATACATTTGAATTAAAATAGTGGTGTAGCCTCACTCTCTTTCTCCCACAACTGTCGCAAAATATATAAATACTTTAAATTATATTATATAACGAGGGGGTATCGAAGCACACCGGGTTCATTTAGTTTAATATACATACACACATACATTTCGACTCAAACAGAAATGACATTTCATACAAGCACAATAAGACTTATTTAAAATACTCGAGTATCATGGTGGAATTACTTACAAGGTGGTGTTACCAACCCAGCTGGGTTTTTTTTTTTGGTCATACCGCTCCTGTCAAAAGTTTTGTTTGTATTTATGTTTTGTTTACATTTTGCTTTGTGTGTATTCGTGTTTTTGTTTTGGTGTAGAGACATGTATGTTGTTAACAATACACACACACACTTCTCACATGTGCTTTTTTAATTCACCATACCTGCTTTTGACATTAAAGAGCTGAAAAAACAAAAACAAATTCCCTGTTGTTTTTGTACTATATTCACCTGCCACCACCTTGTAAGTAATTTCACCATGCTCGAGTATACCAAATACTTTAAATATTACTTGTCTTTTGCTCCAAATACAAAATTGTCTTGTTATTTACTTTGCTTAGTACTTGCAGGAATTGAAATTTATTTCATTTCTTTAATACAAAAACAGTATTTATTGTGTTTGTTTCTTATAAGAGAACATTGTATTTGTATTTGCTAAGAGAAAGTAGAGTAATGCTATAAACACAACAAAGGCTATCGAACACCGAACACACGACTACAAAAATCGCTGGCTACGAAAGTAGCCAACTAGCCAGCTACTTAATTATAATAACGACTACAGCTACAAAATAAACATCTGTTTTGACACGTTGAACATAACCTAAACAATATATAACAAACTTATTTTTTGTAAGTGAAATTGTGAGCAAACAAAAAACAACAAAAGTCTGAAGAAAACTTACAGAAATTTAAGAAACTAAAAAGGCAATTAAATAATAAATAAAAAATGAAATAAAAACTGATGTAAATAAATTAAATAAGTAAATGAAAACTAAACAAAACATGTAAACAAATGATTATTTATTTTCAGTGGTGCAGCTTAAATTTTATTCGCATTTTTAATGCATATATTTCATATATTAGGTTTTTTAAACACCTTTTTCATGCATGTTATTGTATTGGCAGCACTTACTGTTTATTGTCGCCAAGAAAAATAGAAATTAGCCTAAAGGTAGAATTAGCCAAACGTAACGTAGCGTATCTTAACGTTCACGAGACAGCTGATCATTTATTTTACATGCAAAGTAATGGCAGCGCTTACCGAATAAAAAATGTAACGTAACGGCACGTATCAATCTGTAGAAAATAGAAATTCTCTACGTTTTTACGGGACATTCGCAAACAGCTGGTTTATTTAGGCTTGCCAAACGTCCTTTTTTAAGCAGTAAGGGTAATTTTGTTTTGTTCAATGTACTTATTTCTGCATAACACCTAAAAAGGTACGCTAATGTACTTTTTTTAATCTTTTGTATTTCTTTTTTGTTCTGAACACTTGAAACTAACATATATAATATTAAAGTACATTTGCCACCAAAGTACTATAATTTTAAAAAGGTCTATGTTTTAAGTCTCAATTCAAAAATTTTATTTCGTAATTCTACAGAAGTTATTGAATAATTTTTTGTCAATACAATTAACATGGATCTACCGTTTGATGAATTTATTTATTTCATTTTAATTTAATTTTCCACTAAATTTAGTGGTAGTGAAAAAAAATAGTGCATTATCGCCTCTAATATAACGCACTAAATTTTCACTACCACTAAAATGGTTTAATTTAGAGGATAGTTATTTCCATCTGCATTTAGTGGAGGCTGCAATATCATTTAAGGACAGTTTAGAAGATAATACTTTACGTATATTTATAGAAAAAATATTATGACATTCCATCAGTATTTTAAAAATAAAAGTTACGGCAGATTTTTTTACGTCTACACGGTTGTTTAAAAATCAAATCAAAGTCAATTGAAAGAATAAAATGCATGTATACGTCCACACAAACTTTACATATATTGTGAATACATTAAACATAAATAAAAAATAAAATAAAAGCGCATCTCTGATCTAATGAAATGTGATTGTTTTCTTAAAAATTAAGAAAAAACAAAGCGAGCCTTACTACTGTCAATGTCGTACGTTCTCATTACATATAAAGTTTACACGGTACTATTCATTCTCTTCTACACAAAAATTTGACATGTATGTATTACCGTCTAAACCCGCCTTTAGTTGTAGTGGAAATGATAATGCATTATAAATTCAATGCAATAAACCCAACTCTCATTTAATTAAAATTATTTACTTAAAAATTATTAAAAGAAAATGAATAAAATTGTTAAATAGTAGATTGTTTCAAAATTTTGAAAAGAATTTGTATGTTTATATTGGCTATACCGCATTCAAACGCGGCATCTGACAGAACATTCAGTTCGATTTTGCCCTTTTGAAAGAAGGAAATGAACAAACAAGCTTTTAATAGAAAGTTTGTAACGTGAATTGATATTTGAAACAAATTTTAACACACTTGTGCCAAGTGTGTTTTACAATTTTCTTACATTGGCAAAAATGGCATTGTAAACCAAGTTCAAAAAAACTAGTAAGTATGTATTTGTAAAAGTTTCTATAAATACATGAATGTATATAAAATATACAATACATATTTCTATGCAAGACATGGGCCCTGGGTTCGACTCCAGGCTCTGACATCTTCAAAAAAAGAAATATGAAAAAATATATCTTTCGGCGACTACCTCTCAGCAGTCTTCTGGCAAAAGCTCTGAGAGTAACTAATTGCCAGGATTGTAAAGGACAGTTATGTATGTATGTATGTATTTCTATGCAATACTTGTTAAATAAATCCTCAATAAAACTAAAATACTTTTTATGAATACGGGCATAAAATTTATTTTTAAATTTATACCAAATTATTTTACATTTGAAAAGTTGAATAATATAGACTAGAATTTAAAAATAAAAATCCGAATAATTTTGGGCTATTACTTTGTTGTAAACAATGGTTTCGATCTTATTATTTGTATTATTATTTGCCATTTTATTTTTCCTAATGAATTTTAAAAAAGTTTTCAATAAAAATCCAATGTACTCTTTTACTAAAATGTACGTGTTTTTCATAAATAAGCGTTTGTTTAAGCTTTAGGTCTATTATAAAATTATTTTTTCGATATTTCGCTACTTCTCTGCGTAGCTTCTTCAGGAAATATTTTTTATTTATAAAGCTTAAACAAACGCTTATTTATTAATCAATAATAAGGTCAACTAAACTTATTAGTACGTGTTTTTCCCTCAATGTACTTTTTTCGATTCAATATATGTCAACCCTACATTTATTATACACATTTTCAGCATGAGTATTACAAAGAAAAGCAAAAATATTAATAGGAAAGAAATTTAAGAAATTTTTAGTAAATTAAAAAACTGTAGCCCAACACACAAATCCGCATCCATATTTATTTATTTGTCTTTTAATTATTTGAAAAAAAAAACACTATTAAGTACACTATAAACAAATTACTATTTCACAATATATTTTCTGTTTTGTTGTTGTTTATCTCCAACACATATGTATGACACGTTTTTAAATGTTCTATAAGTGCATTTACGTTTCTACGTTAGGGGACGTTACATTACGATACAGCAACGTTTGGCTAACCAGGCCTTAAGTTGGCTACGGGCTACAAAAGTAGTCGTGTGTTCGCGGTAGTCGTGTTGCCGTTAAAATAGTTATTCTCATATGCACACATGTTTTCTAATTTTGACAGCTTGTAGTCGATGGTCGGTAGCCTTTGTTGTGTTTATAGCATAAAACAAATTGACGAAAAAAAGAGAGTGTATTTAAGTATTTGTTTTTTATACTTTTGCAAAAGCCTTTTACCAAAGAATATAAATCATATAGAATGCTCATCTCAACAAGAATCGAAATACTTTTTAAAAATTTTATTTGATGCGAGGAGGAAGGGCAAAAGGCAAAACAAAAGCAAAGAGCGCAACAAAACAAGAGAAACCAAAGAGAAATTAATGTGTGTTTTACTTTTTTTGCATTGTAGTTTAGTTTTTTTCGTTCAGCTTTGAACATTTTTATTTATTTATTTTTTAACACACTATTGCTTATTCTGTTGTCAGTTTTGTGTTTCTTATTCATTGTTTTTAATTTTTAAAACTTGAAGAATGTTGTTGGTTCACATATATTTTGTAATAAAGAATACAGTGCTACGATACGACTATGTAAGCTAGTGTAGGGCAATGCATACTTAATTTGTAGTTGCGCGAAGGAAAATACATTAATCTACATCGAATATATGGCGCCCTATCTAATATCGTAATAAAAGTGTAGTTAGAAATATATTTTACTAGCTGAACCCGATGTGCTTCGCTACCCCCTCGTTATAAGCGAAAAATTGAAACTCGCCTTTTTGGTAACAAACAGGCGCTTTTCAATTACCTTAAATAAGAGTGGGAATCGATATCCACATGAGTTTTAATAAACCTTGTAGAATCTATGCCAAAAAGATGTGCTGAGGTCACAAAAAATTAAGGATACCATACAAAGTATTGATAGTTGCTTACGTTTCGAACAGCTATACATATTTGCATTTACTATTGCTTTTCTTTTTTATTTTATTATTATTAGTATGTAAGCACATAATGCAATAATAATTACAATCATTGTTTCCAATAAATACAAGAAAAACAAAAATATAAGATTTTGATTACTTCGTTAGAAAAAGTTGCTTAGGTTTCGAACAGTACTGTATATTTATTTTTCAAAGAAAACACGCTTCTTTTGATCTACAAACTCTACCTTTTTTAAATATTCTAAAAAGGACTGAATATATTTATATACTTCATTGTTAATCTGAATTGCAAATCTGTAGTAATTATCACCATAAAGGGAGCCATTATTAACACAATCAAAAATTTTGTCAATTTTTTCTACAAACTGAGCTGCGGACATGGCTTAAATTTTGTACTTTCAAACGTTGTTTTAATAGCAGCAGCAACAGTTCTGCTGAAAATTTGTGTGGCAAATTTTAAACGCATTTTTCCAAAAGTGTTAGGACAAATACATATGTTGCCGTGTTAATTTTGGACACATTTTTGTTTTTTCATTTGCTTCCATTTCATACAATTCTCTAATTACCTGAAAGCTTGCCGTTCCATCCGGTGTTTTTATGTCACATTTTAGCTACTCATTCCGCACAGATCTAATTACTTACTTACTTACTTAGATGGCCATAACAACCCGTTAACGGGTTTCGGCCTGCCTTAACACTAGTCTCCAGGCGTCTCTGCTAAGCGCGCGCCTTCTCCAGTTGGTCACACCAATTGACGACAGGGCTTCATCAACTTGGTCCTTCCAACGTAAACACGGTCGTCCTCTACGCCGACGTCCAGTGATCTTTGCATCGAAAAATTTCTCGCTGGAGTAGATTCATCCATCCGAACAATATGGCCGAGCCAGCGTAGCCGCTGGATGTTAATGCGCTGAACAACGCCCACATCGCCGAGGAGCTCATACAGCTCATGGTTGGTTCTAAATCGAAACTCATCGCCATGCCTTAGAGGACCAGAGATCTTACGAAGAACTTTTCTCTCAAATACTCCCAAGACCGCTGCATCGGCAGAAGACAGCGTCCATGCTTCCGCACCATAGAGAAGCACCGGAAGGATAAGCGACTTATAGAGTGTAAACTTCGTCGAAAGAGAGAGGTCTCTATTACTAAACTGCCTACTGAGACCGTAGTAGCACCTGTTGACCAGTGTGATTCTTCGTTTGATCTCCAGACTGACATCATTCTTGCTGGTAATGGCGGTGCCAAGGTAGATGAACTCCTTGACCTCATCGAATGTATAGTTGCCGGCTGTAACCTTGGACCTGATACGTTCAACATCCCTACTCGTCGACAACATGTACTTCGTCTTGCTCTCATTTACCGCCAGACCCATTTTTGCAGACTCCCGTTCAATAGCATTAAAGGCTGCGGTGACATCTCGCTTGGTATGCCCAATGATGTCTATGTCGTCTGCATACGCAAGGAGCTGGACACTTTTGTTAAATATAGTGCCATTTCGATGCACACCCGCCTTTCGCAAAACACTCTCCATGACGAAATTGAAGAGGTCGCAGGATAAGGGATCGCCCTGTCTGAAACCTTGCACGGTATTAAAAGGTTCGGAGAGGTCTTTTCCTACCTTGACGGAGCTGCAGGAGTTGCTCAACGTCATTCTGCACAGTCTTATAAGCTTTGCAGGAATACCGAGCTCAGACATTGCGGCATATACGCGATCTCTTATCGGGCTATCGAACGCCGCCTTATAGTCGACAAGGAGGTGGTGTGTGTCGACTTGACTCATGGGTCTTCTCCAGGATTTGGCGCAGTGTGAATATCTGGTCAATGGTGGACTTACCAGGTCTGAAGCCGCACTGATAAGGTCCAATCAGTGAGATGGCGAATGGCTTCAGTCGTTCACACAATACGCTCGTAAGAACCTTATATGCGATAGGGAGAAGGCTTATACCCCTGTAGTTGGTGCATATTGTGGGGTCTCCCTTTTTCTGGATCGGACAGAGTGCACTGAGATTCCAATCATCGGGCATACTTTCTTCCAGCCATATTCTGCAAATGAGCTTGTGCATGCACCTAACCAGCTCATCGCCTCCATACTTGAAGAGTTCACCGGCCAGACCGTCAGGTCCGGCTGCTTTGTTGTTCTTCAGTCGCCATATGGCAACCTTGAGCTCTTCATGGCTGGAGGACGGGATTTCGACGTCGTCGTTAATGATTGGGTCCGGCACAGCATCTCTAGAGGCGGAATTTGTGTCGCCATCGCCCTGCAGTAGATAAGAGAAGTGCTGTCTCCATAATCTTAGTGTTCCTTGTGCATCTGTAACCAGGTTACCATGTTCGTCTCTGCAGGAGGTTGCTCCGGGTTTAAAACCAGTAGTAAGACGCCTTATCTTATAAAAATTTCGAGCATCATGTCTACTCCTGCACATCTCGATCTCCTCACGATCACGCCTTTCTTGCGCCCTTTTCTTTCTTCTAAATAGGCGTTTCTCTTCCCTCCTCTTCTCTCTGTACACCTCCACAGTTGCTCTTGTAGTGGTGGACTGCAACGTTCTTCCGTAGGCAGCATTCTTTGCCGCAGTGGCCTCATGACACTCTTCATCGAACCATTGGTTTCTGCGGGGAGGACGCTCAAAACCAAGGACTGTTTCGGCAGCGTTGCGCAGAGAGTGAGCAATGTGAGACCACTGTCCACCAATACTTTCGAGAGAGGACGGGATGCAATGGAGCTCATTAGAAAGACGATCGGAAAACGACCTGGCTGTCTCTTGTGATCGCAATTTTTTGATGTTCAGCTTCCCTCGAACACTAGAACGTGCCATATTCGCTGCGCATATGCGCAATCGCATCTTAGCTGCGACAAGATAATGGTCCGAGTCGACATTTGGACCTCTAAATGTGCGCGCGTCTAGTATGCTGGATACATGCCTTCCATCAATCACAATGTGATTGATCTGGTTGTTGGTAGATCGATCAGGAGAGAGCCAGGTGGCCTTATGGATATCGAGATGCTGGAACCTGGTGCTACAAACTACCATGTTTCATGCCGCGGCGAAATCGATCAGTCTCAAGCCGTTTGGCGAAGTGGAATTATGGAGACTGAACTGTCCGACAGTGGGGCCAAAGATACCTTCACGTCCAACTTTCGCATTGAAATCGCCGAGGACAATTTTGGCGTCATGTGCCGGACACCTATCATATACATCCTCGAGCTTTGCGTAGAAAGCATCTTTGGCCGCATCATCCTTCTCTTCCGTCGGGGCGTGCACGCAGATGAGGCTGATATTATAAAACTTTGTCTTCATCCGGATCGTAGCTATCCTTTCGTTCACGGGGGTGAACTCTGAGACAAGATGGCGAAGTCTCTTGCTAACTACGAATCCGCAGCCAAATACGCCTCTGTTATCATGGCAGCTGTAGTAGATGCCACATGTTGCTTGCCTTGTACAACCCTGTCCTATCCATCGCATTTCCTGGATGGCGGTAATGTCAGCCCTACATTTCTTGAGAGCATCCGCCAATTGGATAGAGGCACCTTCCCTATAAAGGGTTCTCACGTTCCAGATGCATATCCTTAAATCATAGTCCTTAAAACGTTTGCCAAATTCGTCAACATAAAAGGGGGTCCGTTTAGAGGATATTGTGTCGGTTTTCATTGAATTTTGATTTTACGTGGTGGGTTTCAAGCCCTACGCACAAGCCAAATTTAAAGTCCAGGGGATTGGACAATCGCCGCATATATTAGTTAACAAGCGGGTGCTAGAATGTTATCCAGGAGGGCCACGAGGAGGCTGTATGTCGACTTGAATACAACGGGAACAAGGATCGTTCTGGAGGCCGCCAGGTTGATCCCAATCAGAGACTTTGCCTTGTCCGAAGTATCCCACCCATCCCAGATCTAATTAGTGTGGGAAATAATAAAGGTAAAAAACTTTTTGATCGCTTATTTCAAAAAACGGTTTTTCAGCAGATACTTTAGATTAGAAAAGCATTTTCGGTTAGTCGAGCCTTAATCACATATAAGGGCACAAATATCAATGCCAATGCTTTTTAAAATATTAATATTTTCTTTAACAATTTCACTTAAAGAATCTGCATATAAACAATTTTGGGAAATAAAATAATTTAGAATGATAGCAAAATTGGAAAATATGGACTTGATCATAAAAACACAAGCATGGGTGCCAATTTTATTTTATTGGTTCTTTAAAATTCCGTGGTTTCGAATCCATCAACTAAATCTAAACTTGCATTGTATCTTAACTCTTTTCTTATACTCATTTCGTCCAAGATTAAAGTCATATGCTTGGCATCTCTGTCATCCAACTGGGCACACTTTTGCTTTATGAGTTTAAAGGCATTATTTTTCAAGCCGGGTTGGAGAAATTTAATGGGTGCCCACCCGATACAAAGTGGAAACATGAGGCAAACTTAAATTTAATTTATCCCTTAAAAAATATGTGGACTGGGATTTGTAAAATATGTTTTGAGCTAAATATTTTACATCTTCAGAATATTCCTTTGGCCGAGAGGTCACCAAAAATTTACAAAAAGTTTTGCTTTCTGTGCTAATATTTTACAAAAAATCAATCGTTTCTCTAAGAGACTACTCTACATTTTTACGGCTAAACTTTCTGACAAATTTTGTGCGTTTTTTTATTTCAAAATTTAATGAAGATTTTTGTATTTTTTGAGGAGATTAGTATATTTTTTCTTGTAATGATCTGCAAGCAAAACTTTTTTTTTACAATTAAGTAGTACAGAAGGGGGCCTAAACATTTTATCAATCTGTAATTTTTAAGGAGAACTTGAACTCTGCACTAAACTCTTCCGTTTCTTCTTCAATTTCATCCATATTTTCCGTTGGAATAGCTTCCGCCTTTAATTTTATTTCCCAATGTAGGAACTTGGAAAAACGACTTATACATATAAATATATGACTTTAAGCTCTAGATGTTTGTTTTACCTCTGCCAATAATGCTTGATTTTGAACTCTGGATGTTTCCTTCACCTCTGCCAATAATGCCTGGTGTTGAGCTTTAGATGTTTCTTTTACTTCCATTAAGGCAGCCAGCAGCGAACTTATGTCTAAACTGCTAGTCTTTGCGGGTTCATATACCTCAATTTCATCATCATCAAACTCATCGGCGTCGATGTTAATGCCACGCTGCTTGAATTCTTCCAATAGTCTCTTCTGCAGTTCCGCCTTATTACAAGTAGTAGGCAATTCCATTTTATTTAACCTTCGCATTCCCAAAGATTTTTACAAACATGGACACCCGAAACCCACCCGGGTGGGTTCTTTACATTTTGTATGCGTTTTAGATTTAATTTTTCTAATATAATAACTTTATTGACCTCTATTAATAAATATTTTTTAAAAAATTTTTAATTTTTATGACAAATATTTTTGGAGGGAAAAAAAATTTATATATATATATATACACTAGGCCGCATAAATATGCGTACAACAAAATCATTTCAAAATAAATACAAATATTTTATTTCTAATAAAGAGATTTTCAGATGAATTTATTTTTATGGAATTCTTGTATATATTACTTAACTATTACTAAGTAAAAATTGTTGTTAAAACTTAACATAAGAAAAGCTGGGATTAAAAAATAAAAATAGGCAATTTCTTGGGTAGGCAAAAGTATGCGTACATAAATTAAAGTAACAAAACTTATACATTAAAATTAGCAAAAAGTTATTTTTAATAAGAAGTTGGGTATCCCCACTGCTTGAGAACTTCAGTTAATCGTTTTGGCATTGACGAGATTAATTTCTTAGTGTAGTCAGCGCTAATGTTGTCCCATTCTTCGGTCAACACGGACTTGAGCATTTCCTTCGAAGTTATCACATGGTTTCTAATGCGTCGTTCCACTAAATCCCACAGGTTTTCAATGGGATTTAAATCCGGTGATTGCGGTGGAGTTTTTAACTGCTTTTTAACATTATATAATAACCAAAGCCTTGTATTATAAGCAGTGTGCTTTGGGTCATTATCCTGTTGGAACATATAATCTTCCTCAATACCCAATTTTTTTACACTTTCTTGCAGATTAGTTTTTAGAATTTGTAAATAAGCTTTGTTGTCCATTGTACTTGAAATAAATTCTAAATTACCTACTCCATTACTGCTCATGCAACCCCATACCATCACACCACCGCCACCATATTTTACTGTTGGCTTTAAATTTTAGGGATTAAGTGCAGTACATGGCTTTCTCCAAACTAGTTGACGGCCTTTTATCCCAAAAAGGCAAAATTTACTCTCGTCAGAAAAAGGGACCTTGTCCCAGAATTCTAAAGGCTTATTTACATGCTCTTTTGCAAAGGCAATTCGTTTTTGTCTATTACATAAGGATACAAGAGGCTTCTTCCGTGCTATACAACTTAGATAGTTGGCATTTTTTAAAATTTCTTCGTACAGTATCAGTTGACACAGTCTTTTGAAATTGAACGTTCAAATTTTTAGTAATTTTGGATGCGGTTAATCGCGGATTTTCTTTTACCGAGTGAACAATAACTCTTTTTTTCTCGGTGAGTAAGTTTTGGCGAACGACCTGGACGAGGTTTGGATACTAAAACTCCAGTCTTTTTAAAATTATCCACTACTCTCTGGACAGAAGAGTGAGTTCTCTCAACTATTTGCCCAATTTCACGTAAACTTTTCCCTTTTTTCCATAGGTGTACAATAATTTTTCTTTCCGCAGTATTTATGTCTTTAACTTTTACCATTGTGACTTATTTTGAACAAAAAAACGTGAAAATATACTTTGCTGATATTATTTATAAGCTAAATTAGGGTAATTTGCCAAATTTATATTTATTTGTACACAAAACACCGTTATAAAGTAGAGTTGAGTTTTGTGTACGCATATTTTTGCATACTGCTAAAATTGCCATATTATGGTTTTTTAATTCCCAATTATTTTCTGGCTTTGCAAATGCAAAAAAAAGATGTTAAGTATAATTTCTACATATAGAAGTATATATAAAAATTTATTTTATTTGTCTACATTTATTATTGAATACCAAAAATTCATAATTAATAACGATATATATAGTGTACGCATATTTATGCGGCTTAGTGTATATATTATTTTTTTATATCCTATCCCATCCTTATCACAACAGTTTTAATCTCATTCTTTTCCGATTTGATTTTTATTTCTTGATCCAAAAAGACCTCTACTCTGAAATTTTTCACAACTGTAGAGAAGGAAACTACAATATCTTTGGCATAATTTTTTTTTAATTTTTAAAAAGGTCGCTTTCGGAGATATATGCTTCCGACTTATAGGTAAAGAAAATTGACCTGTGACTTTTGCAAAAAAAATCATGTCTCATATTAAACTAAAGGTAATTAAATATCCTTTCAAATGCGACTTTTACGAGAAGCGTACCTATAATACTTTTCAAGAAAATTGCAATTAAGTAAGTGTAACTTTGTGCATTTTTGTATTTTTTTCCCGATTTTCAAGACCTCATATTTCCGGATCCAGAAGGGATTTGTCTTAGTATTATGATATATTTTATTCATACCAAAAATCAGCAAATTCGAAAACAGTCATTTCAAAAACGGCATATTTTAAGTTGAGTTGAGGTGGTTCAACCCATATGTGCATTTTATGTTTTCATTTTACTTTGTTTTGGTATTTTACCAACCGTGTAAACGCAAAATTTATCTGTCGTAACATTTTTACTCTTATTTTTAAAATACGTATGGAATTTCAAAATATTTTCTCTTTAATGTTACGTACCACTTGTATTACCGTCTAAACCCGCCTTAATAGGTTTAAACTCTTTCTCAAAAACACATAACACAATTTATAACGGATTAACTTAAATCTTAGATTAGTTGACTAAAGCCTAAACTTTAAGATTTAATTTCAAACTCGAAAAATGAAAAATTTTGTCAAATAAACCCCTAATAAACCTAAAATATTTTTTAAGAATACAGACATACATATATCTTTAAGTAAAGTAAATTATTAAAAAAAAAACTTAATTTGAATACTAAATAATAGCCAAATTACATTAAAAAACTTCTATCATTTTTAAGGCTCTGGGAAATCTGTACTTTGTGCATAACAGTTTGAAAGAGGTAAAGATTTGGAATTTTTTAACTCATAATTGGGAATCAGCTGAAGGTAAAAATATATACTCCGGAAACATAGAAGCTATATCGAGTAAAGAAAAATCAAAATTTCCCCAACATTTCTTTCCAGAGGTAATAATAATTGTATTTAAAATATTATTTTAAAAAGTTATAGCATATAATATTTTTTTGGTAAAATAAAGTGATGCTAGATTACATTAAAATTATAAATTTTTCTGAAAAACTTTGTATTATCTGAATTTAATTGTTATATGCATTCATGCATATATAAGTTGAAGCTCTTAAAATTTTTAATTGAAAAAACCTGTAATAAAGGATTATCTATTTTGGGGTTTCAAAAGTAAACGTATATAAAACACATATAAAATATTTTTTCATGATATTTCTTTTTTATTATAAAGTTTGAACGTTGGACATTATGTGTGAAACACTATATCACTTAAATAACATCCACGCGAAGTGTTGCAAGCATTGATTCTTTTGAGGTAATTTTCGACCACTTTTTGACACATATTGGGCGGTATCTCAGCCATAACTTGACGAATGTTGGTTTTTAAGTGCTCAAGAGTTGAAGGTTTATCTGCGTAAATACGGTCTTTCGCGTAGCCCCACAAAAAAAAATCTAATGATGTCAAATCGTATGATCTTGGTGGAGAGTTGATATCGCCACTATGAGAAATTACTCGGCCAGGAAATGTCCTTTGCAATAAAGCCATATTCGGTCGAGCTGTGTGGCATATGGCGCCGTCTTGTTGAAACCAGATATTTTCCAAGTCGTATTCTTCAATAATGTGCCGTAAGACAGTCCTAATACCTGAGAAGGACGAGGAATCGACACATTCGGGTCTTCAGCAACATTTTCACTTACAGCAGCAATATTTTTAGCGGAATGAGCGATACGAGGATTCACAGGCCTTACGATATTTCTAACCGCTCCAGTCTCTTCAAATTTCTTCACAATTTTGCCAATCACTTGCGTAGTTGGACGATTATGTAAACTATAATCTCCTCATAATGCACGATATGTGGCTGTGGCAGAATCACTATTTTTGTAGTAAGTTTTGATAATTTTTATGCGTTGTGTGATAGTTAAGGGATCCATTTTCGGCAATGTCAGACTTTCAACTGAAAAGAAACAAAATTGGTTTAACAACGTAGTTTGACAGATGTCGAATTCCAGTCCCATACTTTTGAAACCAAGAAATGGATAAACCGGTATATCAAGAAATTTGCTGTAACACACATTTTTTGAACTTATTATTAATATATTGCTACGAAGAAATAATTTTATAACGCAAATTCATCATTACATTCTTTTAAAGTAGTTTTTGTTGTTATTATAACAAACACAAATTATTAGGAGCATTCTCAAATATGTTTATAAAATCATAAATCATTACAAAAACAAATATACATGTAGGGGTAAAATGTATATAAAACTCACAACCACAAAAAATACATGTTGGTTTAAAATGTATATATGAAAATTATATACAAACTACAAAAACAAAACACATGTATGTTTAAAATGATATAAAAATTGAAAATGAAATTGTTTTTGTGTATAATTATGTAAAAACTAATATATGAAATAATAGCAATTGCTAGAATTAAACATTAGAGCTATAATAAGGGCTACACATTAAGGTTTTGAGTTAGTGGTATTTAAAACGTTATAGAGTGTAAATGAAGCTTTAAATCGAAAAGTATCGGTGTTTTAGTTTACAAATATCGAACCATTGAATATAAAACGAATTATAAGGGACAATTCGTGTCAGAAGGGAAATTGTAAACTGGAAATAGGATAACGCAAGGATAACTCAAAAAGCATAACGCAAACGATAACTGGAAAAAGGATGAAGAAAATGATAACTGAATATTAAGAACAGAAAAATGAAATTCAAAGAGCTAAAGGTGGACCGACTCAAAAGAGAGTTGAACAAGCTGGAGCTACCGACAACTGGCAACAAGGTGGAGCTACAAAGGCGACTATTAGAAGAATTCCATCATCGTGGTATCAGAGTTGTAAACGAATCATTCATTTTTGAATTAATTCGTGAATCATTCATGCAATGAATTGGAAAAATTTTGAATTAATTCTTTTCTCCAAAAAACGAATTGAATTAAATTTGAATCAATTCATTTGAATTAAGCGAACATGAATTGCAATTCATTTTCAATTCAAATGAATTGGTAAAAAGAATTGCAATTCATTTCCAATTCATTTGAATTGAATTGATTTTGAATTAATATAAATGAGTTAGAAAAAATGAATTGCAATTCATTCGAAATTCATTTGAATTGATTTTGAATTAACTCAAATGAGTTAAAATATGAATTGCAATTCATTTTACCAATTCATTTAAATTAACTCGAAAAATGATTTTTTTATATATTTTTCCACTTTACTTGAATTGAATTGATTCTGAAAAAAAGACTGCAATGCAAAAGCATCACCCTTTTTCCAAGTACTTCTATTCTGTACTTTATAATAAAAATATATCCACTACTAATAATGAATCACCCATTTTCTATTACTTTTAATCCAAGTATTTATTACTTATTTATAATAATTCTCTTAATAATATAATAATAATATAATAATTATAATAATTCTCATAAGTATTACTAAAGTGTTTGTCCTTTAATGTTCGTGCGTCACAAAATTTCATAAATTATTAATAGGTTTTAAATATTGAATGCCTTGTTATTCAGCGTATATCAAAAGCGACATAAGTAGTACTTGAAGAACCAAACTCCAAACACCAAGTTTACTTCAATTGAATGCAATTCATTTTTGATTTGATAAATTTGAATTACAAGTTACTTTTCTAATTCATTTGAATTAATTCCAAATCATTTCAATTCAAATGAATTAATTCCAAATCATTTCAATTCAAATGAATTAGAAATGAATTGCGATTCTTTTTACCAATTCTTTTGAATTAAAAAATGAATTGCAATTCATTTTGCCTAATTCAAATGAATGGCAACTCATTTTGCCTAATTCATTTGAATTGGAAATGAATTGCAATTCATGTTCGCTAAATTCAAATGAATTGATTCAAATTTAATTCAATTCTTTTTTTTTGTTGAAAAGAATTAATTCAAAATTTAGCTAATTCAAATGAATTGAAATCAAAAAAGAATGATTCATTTACAACTCTGCGTGGTATTGACATGGACGCCTACGAATTCGATGATGAAGATGAACCATGTACACAAGGCAAGACCAGCAATGTGGACATTAATTCAGTGCTTGCTGCTATGACGGAAAATTTTAACAAAATGGTTTGAAGCCAAAATAAGCTCTTAGTGGATGTACAAGAAACATCCAAATGGCAAAACAAAGCCTTGTAGGAAGTACAAGAATCGAATAAAGCGCAAAAGAAAGTACTATTGGCTGAAGTACATGAAATAGCAAAAGCTCAAGGTAAATCGTTATTGGCTGGAGCCCGAGAAATACCTAAAGCCAACAACGATGCACTCATGTCTGAAATAAATGAGAAGTTGTCTGAAATTACCGAGCCAATAAGCAAGAGGGTCACAGGCGTTGAGGCAAGAATGTGCGATTTAGAGAAAAATGTTGATGAAAAATTTTCTGGTATAGACAAAAATAGGGGTGTAAAATTCTCTGATATGGAAGAAAACATGGCGGATATGGAGAAAAATTTTGGTAATCTGAAAAAATCTGATAATGAAAAAGTTAATGAAGTTGAAGAGAAAATTCATAGTCTACAGTGCCAACGATCTATACCAGTGCGTGCTATACCAGATGTTTTGAGCGGAATAAAGACTCCATCCATTGACGGCAGCACATCACTCTCAGTATTTAAATTCCAGTTTGAAACAGTGGCCAATATAAACGGTTGGACTCATGAAGAAAGGAATTTGGAGTGGTTTTAGCCTTAAAAGGAGCAGCCGCAAAAATTTTAGAAACCATACCAGCATCGAGAAATTGGTGCAACTAACTTATCCCGGAGAAAACAACCAAATTGTGGACCATCTGAAGATAGAAGCATTTATACATGGCATCCGAGATCCCGATGTTAAAATTTCGGTATGCACCAGCCAAAGAGCCAGTTTTGCAGACACAGTGGCCTTTGCTTTAGCTCAAGAGACTGCACGTGTACTATTTAGACGACAGGTGCATAAGCAGCGAGCGATGGAAACTGTGTACCAGAAAGAGAAGACGTGCTAAGCAATATTGAGAAAATGTTTAAACAACTTCTTGCCGAAAGACAGCATAGAGAGAAGGTCAGATGCTTTAACTGTGGAAAGAGCAGCCATTTTCAACGTAACTGCAAAGCGCCAAGAAAAAGAACAAGGTCCGCGTCACCACCAAGAAGCAGCAAGCGGGCACATCAATAGCAATCATCTCAAGAGTACCCGTTAAACTAAATCGAGCTAGCGCTAAGGGGCAAGAGCTAGCTCCCACAAGCGAGTGCCCCACAATCTCCATATCAGTGATGCAGCAATCTCACGGCATCTGGTTACATAAACGGCAGTAAGCACATCTTTACCATAGATACTGGATCAACGCAATCTATTGTCAGGCCCGATATAGTGAGAGAGAAATATGACCTAATAAACAATATAAGACTGCGAACAGCTACTGGTGAGTTTGCTACTGTCTACGTTAAAAAAGTAGCAAAAGTGACAATGGTCTACGTAAGTGTAAATCATGTATTTATTGTTGCCGACATTGTCTATGATGTTATCATTGGTGCAAACTATATGATAGTCCATGGCATCAACCTAGATATGGGGCAACAAATAATGATCTGGCGTAATATCGGTATTCCGCTTAATGTGGGCTATGATGTTCAAACTAAAGTCAGAAAATGAATTCCTGTTGCAAGACAAAAACTGCCACCACAGTCTGAAATTTTGGTATGAGAGGGAGATTGTGAGGACAATCGCTTGTGGGTAGCAGAACCAGCAGAAATCAAAAAAGAAACATTAACAGCAAAAGCCCTTGTAAAGAGCAGTAAAGAAGTAGTAGTTCCTGTGAGAGTATTAAAGTTGTCGAGTAATGAAAAAGTCATCAATGAAACTTTTGAAGTTGGTCAATGTGCTCCAGTAGAGGTGATAATAAATAATGAAAGCAAGACGGAGTCTTTCACTATGCCAACCAAAGACCCGGCGGTATTCAAACAACATGTGGAGAAATGGGTAGCCAATTTAACTGCTTCTGAAAGAAATAAAGCCAAGCGGATGCTGCAGAAGAATGCCTGCGTTTTCGCTGTACAGTTAAACTGAAGGAAGAACTGCCATAGCGAAACATAAGAAGAAACATGGCGAAGCAAAACCAATAAAGCAAACACCCAGAAGCATACCACTTGCGAAGCGAAATGAGATTAAAGAACTAGTTGGTGAAATGAAGAAGAATGACGTAATTGAGCCATCATCCAGCCCTTGGAGCTCGCCTATAGTCCTTGTGAAAAAGAAAGATGGAAGCACAAGATTCTGCGTGGACTATAGAAAACTGAATGATGTCACTAAAGAGGACAGCTACCCAATTCCAAGAATTGATGACACGCTCTATACGCTAGCCGGAACGAAGTGGTTCTCCACACTAGATTTACAAAGTGGTTACTGGCAAGTGGAGATAGCAGAAAAAGACAAAGAGAAGACAACTTTCAGCGCTAATGGTGGTTTATGGCAGTTTAAAGTTATGCCGTTTGGGCTTTGTAACGCGACGGCTACCTTGGAGCGTCTCATGGAACGAATGGTCTACATTGGAGAGCATGATTGGTATATCTCGATGATATACAGTATTCCACGGACAAAAATGTCAAAATTTTTGGGCAATTATGCGTGGAAGTTATTTAAACGAATACTCTTAATTGCCTATATACAGTGCCGTCAATACATGTGAAAAGCAAGTATTTTTATACTTATGCATAAACTTGGTATACTTTAATTGTAAGGTTGTATCAAAAAAGTAGTTTAAAAGTAAATTTAACAGACATTTTATGCCTTTATAAACATAGTTGAGTTAAGCTGCACTTTTTAGAAAATAATTATTTTGGGTAATTAAACGAGGGAATTTTAAATTAAATTTCTCTTTGGGGACAATATATATTTCGCAATTAAGCGAAAGTTAATTAACCGTGGAATTTTATTAGAAAATGGTAAGAAAATATAAGCTAATTTTTTTTCTTTAAAATCTATTTAACAAAAAGTCCTAAATTAATTTTTTGTCGTTTCAAAGAAAACTATTGCTTCTAGAGGGAAAAAAGATCGCATAATGTTCGTTAAGTATTTGTGTATAATATTCAAGCTCAAAATTTCTTTAATTTCCTAAGCAATAACTTCTATTAAGGTACGTTTAAACTATGCTAATATTTGTCCAAACACAACAAATAATGGTTTCGGCCAATAGTATGGTTTGGGCATGCGTTTAGTTTGCACTAATATTTGTTTGAATTTTATTTGCACAAATAACAGAAGATTTTGTGTCAGCCATGTTTGGTACAAATATTTGTATACCCCTTTACACTGCACTAATAATTTTATTTGTCCGGTGTGTATGACAAACATCTGTCGAATAATGTTGTTGATATGTTTATGAAATCAGTATCAAATTGTGTTTGTGAAGCAACCTGAAAAGTTAAAATGTTTAGTGACAGTGATATTGAAGATTTATTATTAATAACTGGAGCTCAGTTTAGTTTAGTTTACCTTCGCTTTCAGATAAAATATCTAAATTTGTTGTTGTTGGTTACCGCTGGCTAACTTTCGCACGTCCTACAAAAGCCATGGAGTTGAAATATTTCCACTTTAGTGCATTGTCTGCATTTTTTTTTTTTTTTTTTTTTTTTTGAGGTAGTACCGGTACTGAATCCTTAAATTCGACCATTTTGTGGAAACTTCCTCCGCTGTAACATTAAGCATATCGCCAATTTCAGTCCATGCGCTATCCCGCATGGGTTTTTTATGGTAGTCAGCACTTGATGCATTCCAAATGCAAGGATGGCATTCCACTTCGCCGATCATTTTAAATATATTTTCTTCGCTCCAGTCGTGCGTCATCCTCTTCCTTTTGGTTTTTTTGGCAGATGGTGCATTGATGTTTTCCATTTTCTTTCAGAAAAATATGCTTTATTTTATTTACAAAAAAGCGCTTTTTACTTACCAATCTGTCAAACAAATTAACCAGTATTGCCATTTCAATTTATTTCATTTTTTATATGTTAAGCACTGTCAAAAATAACTGTTGGCAACCCACGTTTCTACAATTATTTGTCGCTATTTGTTCCACCAAAAATATTATGAGAACAAACAAAATATCGAGCCAAATATTTGTAACGTCGTGCTGACAAAGTGTTTACACTATGCAAAGCTTTATTCACAAACAAATATCTTTTTAGCCAACAAACAGTCGAAAAATATTTGGTGGCTAACAAATTTGAGTGTTTACACTAGGACAAACAAAATTTTTATGGCTTTGCACAAATATTAGCACAGTCTAAACGCACCTTTAGCCTTTTTAACTGTTTTTTTGCTGCTCTACTGAAAAGTTGTTGATTTCGAAAGAAGACGTTTTGTCAAATGTCCACAGATATGCATATATGCTTCTTATACTCGCATTTATTGACTAAAACAGCTGGTTCTTTAAAGTTGCTAGATTAATAGAAAAAATAAAACAATTAAGGATTTTTAAGGAAATTGTCTATTCGGTTATTCGATTGTTGAAAAGTGGAGATTTCAAAAAAACCGCAACCGACACTCACAAACAACCAATAAAAGCCGATTACTAAAAACCGTGTCGACCACCTTAATAATGACCCACTGCAATGTACATATATAGAAATTATGAACTAATAGTAGAAAATTGATAGTAAGCTATTTAAATAAATAATACAGTATTCCACGGATAATTGTCCTGGGAAAAATGTCAAAATTTTTGGGCAATTATGCGTGGAAGTTATTTAAACGAATACGGTTAATTGCCTCTTGCCTCTTGTAAAAAGCAAGTAACTTTATACTTATACATAAACTTGGTAGACTTTAATTGCAAGGTTGTATCAAAAAAGTTTGAAAGTAAATTTAACGGACATTTTATGCCTATATAAACATAGTTGAGTTAAGCTGCAGTTAAATATTTTGGCTAATTAAACGAGGGAACTTTAAGTAACATTTCTGTTTGGGGAAAATATATTTGAGGTAATTAAGCGAATAACGCAGTTAGGCGAAAGGTAATTAACCGAGGAATTTTCTTAGAAAATGGTAAGAAAAAATATGGGGAATTAGAAATTGAGGTAAATAATCGGGAAAGGCAATTAAGCGTGGGGTAATTATCCGGGGAATACTGTATTTATTTTGTATTACATTTTAAATTGTAAAAGAGGATTTCATTGGTCATATTAAATGTTAAATATATATCTCCATTCTAGTGCAAATGGTCCAGAAAAGGATTCATGCGAACACGTTGGGAACTTAACAACACTGTCTTTGATCTAGTCAATATACATCTTTTTCATGATGCGTCCAATTTGGCAGCATGCGAAGAGTTCCCATCTGTCTACTGTAAAACAAGAAGAAGGGCTTTAGTACATACTTTAGAAAGGTAAGAAAATGTAAAATCATACAAATCATATTAAATAACGAATGTCTAATTTAAACTTCCAAGGTTTCATTTAGATGAAAAAAATGGGCTTGCACCGTATTTCGTTTTTGGTGATTTTAATTTTAGGTGTGACACAGAAGGAGTAATTAAGGTATGTACATACTTTCTATTACGTCTATAAACATATCAGAGTGTATACAGTGACAAAACTCCAAGAAAAACAAATATTTTACTACCATTTGTTTTTTTTTTTTTTAAGTGGTAGGAAAATTAATAACAGCTGATTTGTTCTTTTGGTGCTGTCATATATTTCGTCAGTGTATACACCATGGTGGAATTACTTACAAGGTGGTGTTGCCAACCCAGCTGGGTTTTTTTTTTTGGTCATACCGCTCCTGTCAAAAGTTTTGTTTATATTTATGTTTTGTTTACATTTTGGTTTGTGTGTATTCGTGTTTTTGTTTTGGTGTAAAGACATGTATGTTGTTAAAAATACACACACACACTTCTGACATGTGCTTTTTTAATTCACCATACCTGCTTTTGACATTAAAGAGCTGAAAAAACAAAAACAAATTCCCTGTTGTTTTTGTACTATATTCACCTGCCACCACCTTGTAAGTAATTTCACCATGGTATACACTGTGGTACATATATATACAGTAAGGGACAAAATTGTTCACAAAATTAATAAAATTTATAATATATCAAAAAAAGTATGTTTTATTCAAATATATTTTAATCTTTTTTACCTATATAGAATAATGTACATCTAAAAAACTTAAAAAGAAAAAAATTTTAAAAGAATGTGTGTTAAGAGTAAAAAAATAAATATTAATTTAAAAATTCACATGTGAACAATTATGACCGTTGTTGAATATTCCATTGATTTTAGGTCCTAATATTTGGTATGTACACCATTTGCTTTTTTAACTGCCTTAATTATTTTTGGCATACTTTTCACTAAATTCGTCAAGACATTAGGGTCAATACTTTCCCAAGCTTCAACAGCACGCTCCCAGAGTTCGTCTACGGTCTTTGGAGGGTCTTTTTGAGCAAAAATTTTTTCCTTTAATATGGACCACAGGTGTTCTAATGGGTTTAGATCCGGCGACTGAGGAGGCCAATCCAAAAGCTTGATCCCATTTTCTTCAAACCAACGTTTTGTTATCTTCGCGGTATGCTTAGGATCGTTGTCCTGCATAAAGATGCTATTCTGTCCCGGATCTAAACCAAATATGTCGGGACTTGGAATGTGTGAGTCTTCTAAAATGTCTATATAATCTTTAGCACACATTTTGCCTCTAATTCGGCGAAGTACTCCAAGTTGTCTCCCGCGAAAACAGCCCCAAGCCATTAATGAGCCACCTCCAAATTTAAGTGTTTGGCAAATATTTCTTTCTTTTACACCAACACTTTTATCCACCCATGTCCATTGTCGTCCATCTGACCCGATTCTATTTATTTTTGTTTCATCGGACCATGTTACACTCATCTAGTCTTCAAAAGTGAATTTTTCATATTTTTTCGCGAACTCTAGGCGTCTTAAATTAAATTTGGAGGTGGCTCATTAATGGCTTGGGGCTGTTTTCGCGGGAATCAACTTGAAGTACTTTGCCGAATTAGAGGCAAAATGTGTGCTAAAGATTATATAGACATTTTAGAAGACTCACACATTCCAAGTCCCGACATATTTGGTTTAGATCCGGGACAGAATAGCATCTTTATGCAGGACAACGATCCTAAGCATACCGCGAAGATAACAAAACGTTGGTTTGAAGAAAATGGGATCAAGCTTTTGGATTGGCCTCCTCAGTCGCCGGATCTAAACCCATTAGAACACCTGTGGTCCATATTAAAGGAAAACATTTTTGCTCAAAGAACCCTCCAAAGACCGTAGACGAACTCTGGGAGCGTGCTGTTGAAGCTTGGGAAAGTATTGATCCTAATGTCTTGACGAATTTAGTGAAAAGTATGCCAAAAATAATTAAGGCAGTTAAAAAAGCAAATGGTGTACATACCAAATATTAGGACCTAAAATCAATGGAATATTCAACAACGGTCATAATTGTTCACATGTGAATTTTTAAATTAATATTTATTTTTTTTACTCTTAACACACATTCTTTTAAAATTTTTTTCTTTTTAAGTTTTTTAGATGTACATTATTCTATATAGGTAAAAAAGATTAAAATATATTTGAATAAAACATACTTTTTTTGATATATTATAAATTTTATTAATTTTGTGAACAATTTTGTCCCTTACTGTATATATATGTATATATATATATGTATATATACATACATATATGTGGTACATATATATGTATATATGTATGTACCACAGTGTATACCATGGTGAAATTACTTACAAGGTGGTGGCAGGTGAATATAGTACAAAAACAACAGGGAATTTGTTTTTGTTTTTTCAGCTCTTTAATGTCAAAAGCAGGTATGGTGAATTAAAAAAGCACATGTCAGAAGTGTGTGTGTGTATTTTTAACAACATACATGTCTCTACACCAAAACAAAAACACGAATACACACAAAGCAAAATGTAAACAAAACATAAATATAAACAAAACTTTTGACAGGAGCGGTATGACCAAAAAAAAACCCAGCTGGGTTGGTAACACCACCTTGTAAGTAATTTCACCATGGTGGTGGCAGGTGAATATAGTACAAAAACAACAGGGAATTTGTTTTTGTTTTTTCAGCTCTTTAATGTCAAAAGCAGGTATGGTGAATTAAAAAAGCACATGTCAGAAGTGTGTGTGTGTATTTTTAACAACATACATATCTCTATATATATATATATATATATATATGTAACTAGAATATTTTTATATCGAATATTATCGATTATCGTTAATCCGTCGAGCTGTGTGGATGTGTTTTTTGTTTCGACTCGTTTATCCTTCAATATCACATAAAAAATATTCAAATAATAAATTTATAAATTGTATCAGAAGGTTATAAATAGCAACTTTAAAAACAAACATACGAAAAATCTTAAATATCTACATGAAAATAATAATAAATAAAATAAACACATGTATATGTAAAAACAATAATAAAAAAGCATCAATCTGAAACAATAACATTTTCAGTGGTATAACAACACTAATATACTAAACCAAAAACAATTCAAAACAAGAACAAACCGTGTGAGGACTAAAAAGAATACTCAAGGAGACAGACCATGTGCTGATGTTTCACCTAAGATAGATTCGCACATAATTGTTAAGTTTCAATCTTCCTACGAACGGAATTATGTTCTTAAATCTATAACATCGTACATCAAAGTTAAAAAGGACCTACTGAGGTTAAATATGCTGGGTTTTGATAGTTCAGTGCCGTTCTATGTGAATGAAAATCTAACTTCGAATAATCATCGCATATTTTTATTGGCACGCCGCTTAAAAAAACAAAAGTTGATATCTACTGCTTTTATAAACAGAGGGTTTGTATATATCAGGAAGTATGAACAAGGGGAGCTAATGCGCATTGATGATCTAAACGCGCTAAATATTTTTCGTGACAACTCAAATGTACCGGAGCCAAGCTAATAATGGCTTTAGTTAATGTTTGTTTATACACTTTTAGTTATTTATTATAATTCTATAAATGTTTTTACAATATACTTGTATACATTTATGCCTTACTCGTATCTGAATCTTAAGAATTTTTTCATCATCACTACAAATATATATCTTAAATTTGCTTACATTGCTTTTGTATCATTTTTAAAATTTTAATATTTTTATTTAAATATGAGCTCACAGATTGATAATAGGGAATACGGTTCAAATGATAGTCTGTATAACATGATTAGAATACTCTCTAAAGGAAGTACTGGCCTTAACATATGTCACATTAACGCCCAAAGCCTAAATAACAAAATGGATGACTTTCGTTTCATTTTTGAAAATTCATGTATGGATATAATATGTATTTCGGAAACATAAGAGATAATATTTACAAACACGAAGGATATCGAATTCTTCGGTCAGATCGTGGTGGAGGTGTTGCTGTTTATATAAGACTGGCAATTTTTAATCAATACAGATGCAGGGTTGTTGCTGAACAAAACTTGCCAAATATTGAACATTTATTTATTGAAATGCATAATAGCGATAAAAAACTTTTACTGTGCACAATATATAGACCTCACAGAAATATCGACGTTGAATCATTAATTAGCTATCTTTCTTCAACTACTCTTAACTACACAGATATTATTTTGACTGGTGATTTCAATGCTAACATCCTAGCTGATAAGAAACTAATGTTTGATATGAGTGCGATTGGTTTGTTCAAAATTAACCAAACGGTACCAACACATGTCACTTCTTCGACGAGTACGCTTATTGATCTTTACTTTGTTGGCGATCGTGCAAAAATATTGCGATATGAACAACTCTCAGCCTCTGCCTTTTCGAGACATGATTTAATTTTTCTATCATACGATTCTATGATAAGAACAGAAGAAGCTTTGGTATACTTCCGAGATTTCAAAAATATAGACTTGTCATCTTTAGAGGCGGAGTTGATGATGGAATAACATATGTTGCATGCCCTCTGAAGACGAACAGGCTACTTTTCTGTATAGTAGTAGTAGTAGGAGGTTTTTTATTTTAATTTATCAGTAAATAAAAAAGCTATACGACCTGACATTTGCCGTTGGTCGAAAGTTTCGCATTTAATCTTTTTCTTTTACAATTGCATTATATGATTATTAATATACCCTTCAATATATGTATTATAATTATATCGTCGATGGAATTAAAGAACGCTGTAACTGACAAAACCTTAAATGTTCACCAGAGCCAAAAAACTTTTATAAAAGTAGAACTGGTATTTTTGATTTAGCAGACGGCGTAAGTGAATTTATTTTCATCGTAGAAATCTGGGACCGGGACCAATCTACGCGTATTTTTTTCTGATAGAAATGATGCAAACAACGTATTTTCGATTTTTTGTCAGTCTTTAATTTATATATATATGCTTTATATTAAGCATATATGAAAATCATATATAGGCAATTTCAAAAATTTTCGACATCTAATATATAAAATTCTCGTGTCGCGGTGTTTGTTGCCAAACTCCTCCGAAATTACTCGACCGATTTTCATGAAATGTTGTGTGTATATCGGGTAGGTCTGAGAATCGGCCAACATCTATTTTTCATACCCGTAAATTTTAGGCTGACCTGCCCCAAGGGAAAATTTATGCCTCACCTAAATAATATAAATAAATACTGACCATATATGTATGGTTTACGTTATCCCCAACTAACAAACTAATTTTGATTAAATTTTATTTATTATTAAATTACACCACTTTAACAAATGGGTTTCACATCTATTTTTTATACCCCTAAATGTAAAACTACCTGCCCCAAGGGGAAATTTATGCCTCACCTAAATAACGTACCGACGTTGATGAAATTTTAAGCTAGATAATATATATCTGCGTACCGTAGAACACATATGGTTAAGGTTTTTTTTTATTAAGTGGTACTCAAAGGGGGCAATACAGGGGATATTTCTCCCTATAGCCAATTATCAAACTGAAGTACAGAAAATGGCGGATAATCATTTATTAAAATTATTAGTAATGCAGACATTGATTGCTCATATCAACGTTAACTTTTGCAGTTCAGTGAAGATTATCAAATATATTTGAACTAAAAAAATGTTTCCTAAGCAATTTTATATGGCAAAACAACGTTTGCCGGGTTAACTAGTTTTGATATATTTTTTTATTTCCAATTTTTTTTTTTGATGACACGAATGACGCTTTGGTCACGTGAAGGGTGATACAGTGCACGCTCGCTAATGTGAACTAATTAAAACTGGCGTTGTTCACTTTTACGAATTGTTCACATTTCCGAATACCGACAATTTTAAAACAGAATTATACCATATTGTCAACAAAAACCAATACATATTTATGCATTTTTTTTATTTTTAAAATAATATCAAATTATAATTAAATTTGTACATATTTATACGTATGAATATGTTTATAATTACACATACATATACATATGTACATACAATACATGCACATACAGTTCGCGTTAATCATTTATTGCAAACTGCGCGAAAGTTATGGAGGTTTTAAGTTTTAAATTTTTTTAAAAAAATTTAAAGTTAAATTTATTGGTTTATTTTAATAAATGTTGTATGGATGCATGAAACTCATTTCAAATTCATCAATGCACTGATAAAATACATAAAAAAATATCAATTATAATTAAAATCAGGGACCGTAACAGTTACGACTTTTTTCAAAAAAGTCACTTTATAATAGTTATTTTTTTACTTTTATTTTTTCGGTCAAAAATAAAAGTTAAAATCTGACTTTTATTTTTTAAGTAAAAAATATAAGTTAAAATTTGACTTTTATTTTTAAGTCAAAAATAAAAGTTAAAATCTGACTTTTATTTTTTAAGTCAAAAATAAAAGTTAAAATCTGACTTTTATTTTTTAAGTCAAAAATAAAAGTTAAAATCTGACTTTTATTTTTTAAGTAAAAAATATAAGTTAAAATTTGACTTTTATTTTTTAGGTCAGAAAAAAAAAATTTACTATGCCATAATAATAACAATGTAATGGAAATATAAGATCGATGACAATCAGTGATGTTGTTTTGGTTATTTCTAACCAACCCAACTTTAGTCAAATTTGCTATTCCATTTTAACAAAGTTTAATGCACCCGTTATAATGTCATGTCTGCTTGACTCATACAAGGAGAAGCGTATTGACGTTGATGTCGAACTTGTCGAATATTGGGAAAACAAAAAATTTTTATATCCCCGTCTAAAGGACTTGGCATGAATTATTCATCAAGTACCTACGACACAAGTTAGTGTAGAACGCGCGTTTTCAGCACTTAAGATTGTTCTCAGCGACTTGCGCTACAATTTGTCTGAACAGAACTTGGCAGCTATATTAATGATGAAATTGAATTCTGAGTCATTGCAATGAAAGAGTGAACAATTTAATATATAAATGAAGGAAATTAAATGTAATTTGTATTTTCAGAGCAAAATATGCAAAACACCAACTCCTTAACTTTCTAGCCAATAAACCTTTTTGTATAGATACTCTATTATAATTTTTTTTCTTTTTGTTTTAATACAAATACAACATGTACTTATAATTCTAAAAATAAAAACTGTGTTAATATTTAATTAAAATTTTATTTAACTTTTTAAACATCTGCTTTCAATAAGAACAAAAGTTAAATGTTAACTTTTAATTCTGACTTAAAAAATAAAAGTCAAATTTTAACTTTAATTGTTGACTTAAAAAAATAAAAGTCAAATTTTAACTTATATTTTTTACTTAAAAAATAAAAGTCAGATTTTAACTTTTATTTTTGACCGAAAAAATAAAAGTCAAATTTTAGCTTTTATTTCTGACCGAAAAAATAAAAGTCAAATTTTAACTTTTATTTCTGACCGAAAAAATAAAAGTCAAATTTTAACTTTTATTTCTGACCGAAAAAATAAAAGTCAAAAAATAACTATTATAAAGTGACTTTTTAATAAAAGTCAAAAAAGTTAAAGTCTTTTAAGTTTATTATTCCTTAGCATAACAGCATCAATATGCTGTATTCAAATATCTGATAGACAAATTATATCCATCTGACTTTTTGATTTTAAATTTTAAAAATAACTGTTATTTTCGGTCCCTGATTAAAATTCCTTAACATTAAAAAACGCGAATTTTTGCAAAAATATGAATTTATATAACGCATAACTAATTTACAGAAAAACAATGTTTTAACTTGCAAATTTAAAAAATAAAAAAATTATATAAGAATTATTTTTGAGGTTAGGATTTTTTGTTTGATCTGTAAAATTTAAAATCATGAAAATTTTTTAATGCCTATTCGGTTTTATTATCAAGCTTAAAAAACCTTTCATTTGGTGTCAATCGCGGCGGAATCTATACATAACTGCAGATGTCACAAAGCAAAATGTGTTTGAAGAAAAATGACGCTCTACCCGCTAAATATGGACCGAATTCAACCTTATTTATATATGATCTTTAGTTCACCGCCGCGCTTCATTTCCAATACTTTACATTGATTTTAAACCACTGGTTAACTAAAAAAACGCGAAACAAAATCTTGAAATTTCGCAAAAGTTTTATTTTCTTTATAAAATTTTTGCGTTTCAAAATATTTTAACGCCTTCTTGACGTTGAGATGCCATTTATTAAGAAGTTTAGATCACGCATAACATAAAGCAGTTTTAAATATGATTGCAAATGTCAGGCGCGAAAAACTGTCATTTTTGACAAATTTACGCCAATTCTATAAAAGTTTGAGGTCATCGTTCTCAGCAAATGGCGCAAATTTTAGCAATTTTCTTGAACGGCGCAAAAACGCTATAGAAAAAACTGCGAAAATTAAAAAATCGGAAAATTTTGGTTTCAAAAATGAACCGCTGTACAACTTTTTCCCAAATAGTAGTATGGGCATAACTTTTATAGTGTAAATATCTACAAAGTCTAGTGACTTTATTTTATATCAGTGAGCATCGGAAGTTTAAAACTAAAAGTAGAAAAGTGATGAAATATGAAAAAACTCTTGTAAATTTCAAGCCTTTTTTTGAGTTTTTTGATATTTTAGTGCCCATAATTTTTAAAATAAAGAACTGATGGTCTGAAATTTTGAATTTCCCAGTTTTCTAGTGTGGCCTACCATTCCCTTTTGACCGTTTTGGTCAATTCGAAAAACTGGAGAAATAATAAGCATCTGAACTCAGTTTCAACAAATGTTGAAAATTATTGAAATTGCCCATATATATTTATACAAAAGTTATAAATTTTTAGTTAAATATATAAACTTATTTATAAATAATAAATATAAAACATAATTATATGAATTCACATAGATAAAAACATTCGTGGAAGAAGTTTGTTTTCAAAAATTTCCATCAATTATTTGATTTCTAAATGTGATGGCCGATTTTATGTATGATGTTAGCTTTTTCCAGTCTTGCCCATTTAAGATATCTAGTATTTCCGTAGTTTTGAGCAATTTTCTATCAAAATATGCTTTTCTGTATAATAATATCCAATATTTATATGGCAAATATGTATTCAATAAGACGAGAAAAATTAAGCCATTAGAAAAGCCCTGGTTTACAAATGAAATTAAGCATCTTATAAATGAAAGAAATCGAGCATACAATCGTTATAAAAGGTTTCGAACTACTGAATTAAAATATTTGTTCAAAATCTGTAGGAAAAAAGTCAACTCCAAAATAAGAATAGAAAGGTGTAAATATTATGAAAACAAATTTAATTCGGCTATATCTTCAAAAAAGAAATGGAATGAAATTCACAGGATGGGTATTATTGGCAAAAATAATGTAACAGAATGTGTAAGTGATGTTAATCAGCTGAATCAAGAATTCTTAAATATTCCAATGCCAACTGCTGATATTAATTTTTATGCATCCAATGATGATCTACAGACACCTGGTTTTGAATTTTCAACTGTTACATTTGAGGATATTATAGAAGCTTTCCAAAGCATTAAATCTGAGTCAGTTGGACATGATGAGATCCACCCAAAATTTGTGAAAATAATTTTGAAATATATATTGAACCATATTGCCCATATTTTCAATACTATAATTACGTCATCTGTATACCCTTCAATGTGGAAGATCTCAAAAATAATTCCAATTCCTAAGCCAGATAAAAGCTACCCATTGCTATACTGTCATACCTGTCCAAAGTGTTTGAGAGACTAATCCACACACAGACGAGTCGATATTTAAACGAAAACAACTTCTTAACAAACAGACAATCCGGTTTCAGACCTAGGCATAGCTGCGTCACCGCATTAATAAATGTTTCAGAGGAGCTAAGATCTAAGTTAGACAAAAACATGATATCTTTTCTGATTCTACTTGATCACTCAAAGGCGTTTGATACAGTTGATCATAACATTTTGTGCCATAAGTTAAGAAATATGTTTTACTTTTCAAGCACAGCAACGAAAAACAGATTTCAATCAGTTCATATTGGCAATGAAAAATCTAAAATCCGCGCGATAAGCAGAGGAGTACCGCAAGGCTCAATTCTAGGACCGTTATTATATACAATATATTCTAATGACTTACCATTACAAATAGATTATTGTAATCTACACATGTATGCGGATGACGGTATCAGCTGTTCACCGTTAGACGTTAATGATTGCATATTTAAAATTAATCATGATCTTCATAATGTGTATAAATGGGCTTCAGGAAATGGTCTTAATATAAATGTGGGTAAATCTAAATGTATTCTGATTGGTAAAAATACTAACGCAATCACTTTTCCCCTTTCGATCGGTAAGATTTTAGAACAAAAATATGCATTTTAGCAATAGATATTGGCTAAAACTCATTCATATTTGGAAATTTTATTAAAAAAAAAAATATTATATAAAATTTTACTCAAACTTTTTTGCCTTTTTTACATTTTCGTGAATTTGAAACAAACTAAAAATTGTAATTCAAACGAATTGTATACATACTACATATATGTATGTACATATAAAGTTTTCTACTACTAAAGTTTCTATAATTAAAAAAAATATAATACAAAAAAGGGTAAGGAATACTTATATGGGTGTAGCAAAAGAATTCAGTCTTCAATAAATTCCTTATAAAAGACGGATTTTTTCCTAAATAGTACTTTTATTGGAAGAAATCACTTAAGTATCTCTTTTTGGGATGTGTATTTTTTTGTAGTCGCCGTGGTCTAGTGGTTAGTATGTTGGCTTACTAAGACTAAGACTCTTCTGGCAAAAGCTCTGAGAGTAATTATAATCCTTGGTAAAAATTAGTTCACGTTTCCGCGAGTTCACTGTATGTGGAAAAACTCACAACATGCTGAGAACTCTATGGAAGACACAATTTTTTACTCCATTTAGAATACATTTGCTTCTGGCAAAGACTTATATACTGCCAACACTTATGTATGGTTGTGAAATATATGCGGGGTTGGATTCAATTACAAGGCAAAGATTGAATGTAACATTTATCAATATTACCAGATATATACATATATAAGCAAGGAAGATTTAGTAGTATATCACATCTATCTAAGCGCATATATAACTTATCATTTCACAACTTTTTAAAATTCCGAGTACTTTTAGTATTCCATAAGATTATATACACAAGGCAACCAGAATATTTATTTGAAAAAATTGAATTCTCTCGATCTAATAGAGGAAAAAAAGTAACTGCTATAAGATATAATAGACTGTTATCTGAGAGACATTTTTTCGTAGTATCGACACGGCTATGGAACCAACTTTCCCCTAGTATCCAAATTTTAAGCAATGTTAGGAAGTTTAAGAAAGAATTAATTCGATATTTAAATGAATGTTGGTTGAACATGAATATTTTTATATAATTTTTTTATTATTTATATGTTAATATCTTTATTGTATTATGTTATTTATTTTTAATCTTTATAAAATTCGTATCATAAACTTTAGTAAAATTTTCTTTATCTACTCAGTACTGTAATGTAGGACACAAACGTCTTTTTGTACTGTTTTACGAAAATAAATAAAATAAATATTATATTTACCCTTATGTTGGAATCCGTCGTACGTTCAATTTTGATACGAATCGTACAATTCGTATGCTCACAACCGCGTTGTTGTATCGTAAATTCTAAATTCGTAATGTCGGTATGCCTGAATTCGACAGAAGTAAAAACGAACTGGTATCGAATCTTTACTAATTTTACAAAAAGTACTAGCAAATAACACGGAGAAATAACAAGTTAGAAAATACCACAAAATCTGCGTTTTTACACGTATATATATGTATAAGTAAATGTTATACATACCAGAGATCAGCAGTGAGAACTGAAAAAGTTGGTAAACTCGAATCATGATTCATAATTTCTTGTACTTATACGCATTCATACACTTGTTAATGTGGTCAAACCTCTACTCATCTCCAAAGTTTGAAGTGCTCTTCGCATTTATATTTTATAGCATTTATGATGTTGTTGACTTCATCTCTCCTTAACTCAGTGCATATAGATGAGAAAAAATAAGTATGATTCGATTCCAAACTGTTGTGTGCTTCTGCTTACTGCGTTAGTACGAGAGTAAAGTAATACTATAAACACATTCCTAGCTACCGATCATTTACCACACGTCTGCAAAAGAAAAAGTTTTAGGCTATACCATGAATCGAGAGAAAGAAATACAGACTTGTATATAAAAGGAAAATGTCTATGGTACATACATAAACCTGCAAAATGTAAGAATGTACATAAGCGAAAAAGTTTATGTTTATTTTAAAGAAAAACAATTTTTAATTATTTATTTTAATTTTTATAAGCATGTTATAAAGACATGGAAAATGGAAATGGAGAAAATCAATGTCGGAGATCCCCGATTAGTTCGGAAACGTAAAGGCCTAATATGGGAAATTTTCGTTCCGATATTCTATCTTAAAAATATTTATTATAAAGATGTAGTATAAGTATACTATAAGTTTTTCAATGTAAAATGTAGAAAAAATTTAAAAATATTGTTTCTTAACTCTACATTGGGAGCCCGCGGGATCCCAATATTACCAAAAAGCGTTCCCGTACACAAATTTTTGGGTAAATTAGAGAAGTTTTGAGAGAGTAACATTCTTCTTCTTCATGCACGAAAAAGCCCGTACTTTTTCTTCAGGCTAGTTTGTGCAAGTAAACAAATAATCAGCTGTTTAAAAAATAATAGAAAAAATGAAAGGTTCAGAAAACTAAAAAAATTCAAAAGTTGAATTAAAAAATATTAATAAACCTGCAGTGAAAGGCTTATAGTATAATTTAATTCAATATTTATATAAAAAAGTTTTTTTTTGTCTTAGTTAACATGTATAATTCGAATTATTGTCGTTTATTTTTTGCGAAAGTACATGTTCAATATGTGTGTGTGTTACATAAAGTTGTGTTTTTTCGTATTTTGATGTGAATGGGTAAAATATTTGCTTTTTTGCGTTCCCGTACTTTTGGGTAAATTTGTCTCTTATTGAGAGTATTAATTGCTTACTCTCTATTTACCGAACTTTACCCAAAAAGTAAAGAAACACACCTATTGATAAGTATGAAAAACAATTACAACATTGTTTTAAAACCTATAAAAACAGATTTTATGCAATTAAGTGTAGAGAAAAAAATAGTAATTAATAACACTGTTCAACACGAAAAAAAATTACGGGGTTCTGGTGATTGATCCTGGTAGGATAGGATAGAGTAAATATGTTCTACGAAAATATTTGTAGTGATAGTTTCTATAAAGTTGCTGAATTACCACAGATGTAAGGAAAACATAGTTTTATACACCGATATGCTGCAATAGTTGGCCAGAGATGGAAAATTTTAACCGCCTTTAAAATAAAATTCCGATGTGATCTGTCAAAACGCCGACACACGTTATATTTTTTTAGTCTCCTCTACCAGGATCAATCGTCAAAACCCTGTAATTTTTTTCGTGTTGAACAGTGTTATTAATTACTATTTTTTTCTCTACACTTATTTGAATAAAATCTGTTTTATAGGTTTTAAAACAATGTTGTAATTGTTTTTCATACTTATCAATGGTATAGCCCTCTTCTTTTACGGCTTCTAAATAATAAAAATTGATATATGGGCAATTTCAAAAATTTTCGACATTTTGATAATTTTTTTTTCGAAATTTTTTTTTTGGATGACACGAATGACGCTTTGGTCACGTGAAGGGTGATATTTTAGCATACCAAAACAGTTCGCGTTAATCATTTATTGCAAACGGCGCGAAAGTTACGGAGGTTTTAAGTTAAAATCTCTTAAAAAAAAATTTAAAGTTAAATTTATTGGTTTATTTTAATAAATGTTGTATGGATGCATGAAACTCGTTTCAAATTCATCAGTGCAGTCAAAATTCATCAATGCACTGATAAAATACATAAAAAATATCAATTATAATTAAAATTTCTTAACATTAAAAAAGGCGAATTTTTGCAAAAATGTGAATGTTTCACCGATTTTTCTAATACGTGTTTATATAACGCATAACTAATTTACAGAAAAACAATGTTTTAACTTGCAAATTTAAAAAATAAAAAAAATTATATAAGAATTATTTTTGAGGTTAGGATTTTTTTTTGATCTGTAAAATTTAAAATCATGAAAATTTTTTAATGCCTATTCGGTTTTATTATCAAGCTTAAAAAAACCTATCATTTGCTGTTAATCGCGGCGGAATCTATACATAATTGCAGATGTCACAAAGCAAAATGTGTTTGAAGAAAAATGCCACTGTACCCTCTAAATATGGACCAAATTCAACCGTATTTATATATGATCTTTAGTTCACCGCCGCACTTCAATTCCAATACTTTACATTGATTTTAAACCACTGATTAATTAAAAAAAACGCGAAACAAAATCATGAAATTTCGCAAAATTTTTATTTTCTTTATAAAATTTTTGCGTTTCAAAATATTTTAATGCCTTCTTGACGTTGAGGTGCCATTTATTAAGAAGTTTAGATCACGCAATACATAAACCAGTTTTAAATATGATTGCAAATGTCAGGCGCGAAAAACTGTCATTTTTGACAAATTTACGCCAATTCTATAAAAGTTTGAGGTCATCGTTCTCAGCAACTAGCAGCCTGACATCGACGTGATATGGCGCAAATTTTAGCAAATTACACCATCTAATAAATACTGTTGACGAAATGCAATTTTCTTGAACGGCGCAAAAACGCTATAGAAAAAACTGCGAAAATTGAAAAATCGGAAAATTTTGGTTTCAAAAATGAACCGCTGTACAACTTTTTCCCAAATAGTAGTATGGGCATAACTTTTATATTATAAATATCTACTAAGTCTAGTTACTTTATTTTATATCAGTGGGCATCGGAAGTTTAAAACTAAAAGTAGAAAAGTGATGAAATATGAGAAAACTCTTGTAAATTTCAAGCCTGTTTTTGAGTTTTTCAATATTTGAGTGCCCATAACTTTTAGAGATAAAGAACTGATGGTCTGAAATTTTGAATTTCCCAGTTTTCTAGTGTGGCCTACCATTCCCTTTTGACCATTTTGGTCAATTCGAAAAACTGGAGAAATAATAAGCATCTGAACTCAGTTTCAACAAATGTTGAAAATTTTTGAAATTGCCCATATACAAACACATACATATATAAATACATAGAAATTTTAAAGTGAACAAAAAAAAAACCGTTTTAACCCTTAATTTCATAAATTTTTTTTCTTAAATAAGCCACTGATAAAAATCATGCTCAATTTTCAAGAAAAATATTTAAAAATATTTTATTATAAATATCTAAAACTACAGTACAATGGGTATAATCTAATGCCGAAATATTTCAGCAGCGACCAATTTACACTAAAGTTTTTGTACATTTTTTTTTTCTTCAAAAAAATTTATGATGGAAATTTCCATCACAATGCAATTAAGGGTTAAATTTCTTGAAGAGAAGCCTTCCATTATTTTTCTTTTAACAATTTTAATTATGTGCACTCAAAATATTTCATGCATTAATATACGAAATACTTTTTCGTAAAATTTTTTTCGTACATATTACTAAAATTTTGTACAATATACAAAGCTTTACTATTTTTCTAACTTCGTAAATTTAGAAATTTTGCTAATTTACAAAAATTCTTTCGCAGATTTTTTTTTGTATAATGTACGAAAATTTTGTACAAAGTATGAAACTTTCGTTTTTGGCTCCAGTAATGAATTTGAAATTTTCAGGGACCGTAACTCTTATGACTTTTATCAAAAAAATCAAGAAATAAGAGTTATTTTTGATTTTTATATTTTTAAATAGAAAATAAGAGTTATTTTTGGTATTTATTTTTTTAAATGAAAAATAAAAGTTATTTTTGATTTTTATATTTTTAAAGGAAAAATAAAAGTTATTTTTGATTTTTATATTTTTATATCAATAATAAAAGTTATTTTTGATTTTTATATTTTTATATCAATGATAAAAATCAATTCAAAATTCGTGACATAGGTAATATGTTTATTATTAATCCTTGTTACGTATTAAAGTAAAAATAAAGTACACAGTTATAATACCAACAAAATGTGTGTAACAAAGTTTCTAAATTACGCTGTGCATTGCCCTTGAACGTGAAATAAGAAAACTTATTCGTAATAGATGAAAGCTCCGTTGCAAGCTCTCGATCTGTTTTAGCAGACGGTTTAAGGTCAATGGAGATGAATTATTCGTCTTCGGACGACGATGATACTCCTACGACAATAAATGACAGCGTCCGCAAAGCTTATTTTGAAATAGACAATTACAAAGAGAAGCGTTTAGATACTTCTGCTAATTTATTGGAATACATATTGGGAGAGCAAAAAATTTGTGTTTCCATGGCTTCGAAAATTAGCTTTAATAGTTCATTATATACCTGCCACTCAAGTCAGTGTAAAAAGGTCATTTTCAGCACTCAGATTAATATTGGGAGATTTGAGATATAATTTATCTGAGGAACATTTAAAATTAATTATGATGTTAAAATTGAACACCTGAAAACGACCTCTTAACACTGACTGGAATGGCAGCTAAAACTTATAAGCTATTTCTATGCATTCATGTTTTTATAGCTGATAATGGATAAGTCACATATTATATTCATATAGAAATTTGAATGAAGCAGCATATTATAATACATACGGCATCAAAAAATAATTTTAATTGTTTTTTTATTGATTGATTTTTATTATAGATATAAAAATCAAAAATAACTTTTATTTTTCATTTAAAAATATAAAAATCAAAAATAACTTTTGTTAAGTGCTGAAGACTCGGGTTCGAGCCCCAGGAAAGGTGTGATCGATTTAATTTTGTTTTTATCAGAAAACGCTTTAATTAGATCAAAGTTAACTGCAATGAATATTTTTTGGTAATTAAAGAAGAAATGATGTCCGTGAAGGAATAGTACACTAGCCAAACTGAACTGGTCTTGAATATGCACAGGACACAAAGAACTCTGATGAGACTACCGTAGCTGGAGTCGAAAACAATTGTTCAGTTTGGCTAGTGTACTATTCCTTCACGGACATCATTTCTTCTTTAATTACCAAAAAATATTCATTGCAGTTAACTTTGATCTAATTAAAGCGTTTTCTGATAAAAACAAAATTAAATTGATCACACCTTTCCTGGGGCTCGAACCCGAGTCTTCAGCACTTAACATAAATTGCGCCCGGCTATGGCGCCACGCTCTAACCACCACGTCCACCGTCGTACATATCATTCATGTCGACTAATGTGGATAAGGTGGAATAAAGGGCAAAAACAAAATAAATTTGTAATTCTGTTTCATCCAAATAAGATGACAATTACAAGAACAGCAATGATGGTAAGAAAAGGAGAATATGATAGAAACTGTTGTGTGACTTTACTTCGACTAACTCATACAAGTGTATGTGCATACGGTAATAATTTCAGTATGCGATTTCCAAAAAAGTGTGAGTTAAATAGTTGATGTTTGGTCTTGAATATGCACAGGACACAAAGAACTCTGATGAGACTACCGTAGCTGGAGTCGAAAACAATTGTTCAGTTTGGTTAGTGTACTATTCCTTCACGGACATCATTTCTTCTTTAGTTACCAAAAAATATTCATTGCAGTTAACTTTGATCTAATTAAAGCGTTTTCTGATAAAAAAAAATAACTTTTATTTTTCATTAAAAAATATAAAAATCAAAAAAAACTTTTATTTTTTATTTAAGAAAATAAAAATCAAAAATAACTCTTATTTTTGATTGTTAAAATAAAAATCAAAAATTTAAAAATCATTCAATATGTTGAATGCATTTCGCCTAAAAATCATGATGGTGTAATTAAAAGTTTTCTACAATGTTCCTTTATGTATGATTTATTTCTTCAAAAATTGAAAAATAACTCTTATGTCCGGTCCCTGGAAATTTTACAAATTTTTTTCTAGTTTTACAAAAAAATTTTGTGTAAAATACGAAACTTTTGTATTTAGATTACAGAAAAAAATCGTAATTTTAACATATTTTGTGTATTTTACAAATATAATTTAGTAGAATTAATGCAGTACATTTTGTCGTGCGGGAGTTTAAGTGCTCTATACGCCATTTTTTAAATCTCGAGTTAATGATGCTAATTTAGGTCTTTGAAACCAAAAATTTTTAAATCTGCAATCCGTTTTCGGCTATATATCTCCGGAACTTGACGAGATATCCTAAAACGAATTACAAATTTGAAAATTTTGGGGTCCAAAACCTAAAGTGGCATCATTAACTCGAGATATATGTATAAAAAATATGAAATGGCGGATAGAGCACTTAAACTTCCGCACGACGATTTTTGTTTGCTATTTATTATCTCTTTCGCACCTATTCAATGTATGTATTATTTTAAATGTAACTGTAAAAAAAAAGAAATAAAACAAAGTATGCTTGTCCTCACAAAAAAAGGAAGCGTCAGTTGAACATGTGCTCTTGTTAAATGCAGTTTATTTTATTTAATTTGTTTAATTTAATTTTTGTTTTTAATTTTTTTTTTATTTAATTTGTTTAATCTAGGGCCCTTTTTCGGAGAAGGTCACATATATATTGTTTTGATTTTACAAATTTTTTAATGTTACGGAAATTCTTAAATTGTTTCCAATGTTATTTTTTTACGATATATTAAAAATAAAAAAAAATATTTACTTTTCATTTATGAAAAATTCTGTAATTTTACAAAATTAAAAAAAAAAAAAATAATTTCTTTGTATGTTTACGAAATTTATAGTAATTTTACGAATAATATTTTGTTTATTTTTATAAAATTTCGTAAAATACAATAAAATGTTCCATATCAATATATAAGCGATAAATTAAGCTTTAGGTCGATTATATAATTATTTTTTCGATATTTCGCGAATAATAAGGTCAACTTAACTTATTAATACAATGTTCCATATCATTTTGTACAACTACGAATATTTTTTTTTTTTGTAATTTTAAAAAATTTCATAAAACTAACGGAAACATTTCTAAAATACAGCACGAAGTTTGTATCATTACGATATATTGTTTGTTTATTTAATGAATTTTGTAAGATAAACCATATTTTATATGGTAATTTACGAAAATTTTTCGTAAAAAACCTACATTTTTTGTAATTTAACAAAAAATCTTGGTGAATGTACAAATTTTTCTTAAAATACAGAAAATTAAATTCTGCAGCATTAACGAAATATATTTGTATAGGGTATGTTCTGCAAAACGAAAAGTAGTGAAATTGAAAACAAGTATTTATTTTAATTACAAATAAAACTGTATTGTGGAAATTATATTAAAATTTTATAATTAAGGAAGGAAGTTATGTTAATATTCCTTAATCCAATGAATAAAAAAATATATCAAAATGTCAAATTTGAGAGTTATAGCAAAACGAATTTTCATGCGATTTCAGTTTCACTACTTTTCGTTTTGCAGAACATACCAGATACGGTAGGTTAAGAAAACTTTCGTTCCATCAAAATAACAAAAAAAATTCGTACAATGCACTCCGCTTTTCGTTTATTTTCCCTATGAAATCTTTTGAGTGTATGTATATACAGTTACGAGCAGATAAATAGGTTCACATCACATTTTTTGATAATTTCGCCTTCAAATAACTTAAACAGCGGTAATATACAATAAAGCGATATTTATTACATTAAACATAAATAATCACATAAAATGTATTTAATTATAATTAAAAAAAAATGAGAAAAATTGATATATTTAATATATTAATTGATGCCTGTCGAGCAAATAAATAGGTTCATTGAAAAGAGAATGACATTTTTATACAAAAAAAGTGCAATTGCAAGAAAATTTCTAATATTTTGTTGAAAATCCCTTATTTTGAATCACCGCCGAACATCTCCGGGGCATTGATTCGACAAGTGACCAGAGTAGGAAAATAAACAAAACTGAACGTTTGATCTCATTTTGTTGTATTCTTTACAATAAGTAAAACAAAAATAAAACACAAACAGTGAGAAAGATTGTCCAATTTAATTTTGTATATTCTTTTTGTTTTGAGTACTACAAATACACTAACTCAAATGTGCGTAGGTACAACAAAAAATGAATAAGAAGAAAAAGGATAGAAGAGTAAAAGAGAAGAAGAAGAGAAAAAAAAACAACAAAAAACAAAGTAAGCACAAGAGCGAAAAGCTAATTGTTTCATTTGCGCTCTTTCTCATTTAGAAAGTATTTGTGTTTGTTTTGCTCATGTACAATACCATTAAAAAAACTTTGAAAAGTGTATGACTTTGTTAAAACTTTTGCGAAATGTTTTGTTTGTTTGCCCACTCTGCAAGTGACTGACAAGTCTCTAGTGGAATTGAGTACCAAGCTTCCTTCACTTTTGTCCACAAATCTTCTTTATTTTTAGCCTTGAGTGGTGCAATTTTGTCCTTAACGATTCTCCAAAGATTCTCAATGGGATTTAAATCCGGCGATTGTGAAGGCCACTTCATTAACTTTATATTTTTCTTTTGGAACCATTCTTTTACGATCTTAGAAGTATGCTTGGGGTCATTGTCTTGCTGGAATTCATACTTTAAAGGCATTTCCTACTCGGCATACGGAAGCATTACTTTAAGAATATGCAGATAAAGATGTTTGTCCATATTTTCCTTGATCCAGAATATTGGCCCAACACCGTACCAGGAAAAACAACCCCATATCATTATGTTGCCACCGCCATGCTTTATTGTCTTCGTGGTGTACTTTGGATCATATGCTTTATTTTTTGGACGCCTTACCCATGCTCTTCCATCAGGTCCGACTAAGTTTATCTTGGATTCATCAGACCATAGTATGTTTCTCCATTTTTTTATACCTTCCGGGCCGGTCCATTCAGCATGTACTTTTGCAAACTCAATGCGCTTTTTTCTTTGTCTGTTATTAAGCATTGGAACCTTCTGGGCCGATCTTCCGAATAAATTTTTTTCTCTTAAACGACGTCTAATGGTCCACTCTGATACGGGAAGCTTTTAACTCATTTTTCAGCTGAACTGCGGACATAAAAGGATTACGAGTTGACAACATCTTAATGCGATCATCCTTTATAATCTTTTTTTCCTCTTCAGTACAATGTTTAGAACGTCCCATTTTTTAAATTTTTAGAGGTATTTGCTTTAATAAGCTCTATTAAAAGGCTGAATCTAAAGTTTTCTACAATAATTTTTATAATTTTGGCGTTTAACATTTTAAACTAACAAATTTTTCAAAGTGAACCTATTTATTTGCTCTTTGATTTTATACGGTAATTTTTTTTTTTTATTTTGGGCAATTTTTTACATAATAATTTAATTATTGCGATGCAGTATTAAAAGTGGGTATTTGCTTTAGTAATTAGCGACTTTTCCTTTTTTATTGCTGTAATGTAAACTGTAGTCAAACAAAATTGATTTATCATGTTGATGTGAACCTATTTATCTGCTCGTAACTGTATAGTTATAATAATTATTATTAAAAATATACAAATCCTCAAAATACTTTTTAAAAACCACTTTTCCTCTGCACAACGAACTTTGAACTAATTTAAATTATAAAAATATTTTTTGTTTCACATGTATTTCATATGTATGTTGAAAATAATGGCATATAATTATAAAAAAAATAAAATAAACAAATTTTATTCTGAAACAGTAACTGACTCGTCCGCTTACATCGTAAGTAAAGTTTTATGCCCGTATTCATAAAAAATAAAATTGGTTTATAGAGCGCTTATTTGACATATTTCTATGGAGTAATTGTCAAAAAAGCAATTAATAAAACTGTTTTATTTTTTATGAATACGGGCATTAATTTGGGTATTTTTAATTTTTACATATGCTCTATAGAAGTATGTGTTTTTATATGTATATATGTTTTTGTTTACAAAAGTAACAAACAGGTTGTTCTTTTATTAATTACTTAAAAACAGTTTGAAAAATAAAAACAAAACAACGAATTTTTTTATTAAATTGCATTTATGCGTAACCGTTTAAAATGTAAACCCAACAATAAATAATTCAATAGCCGTTGCATTAGCTTTCTATGTGGTAGTGTTTGCAAAAGGTATTTGTTCCGTTTCCGTAGCAGGTTCTAGTTCCATTGCACATTCTTCTAATTGTTTTGGTTCTTAGGTAACAGCAACTTTTTCTACTAACTCTTAGATAAATTGATATGTTATGGCTTCAGGTTGCTTAGGAGGTAACCAATCTGGTATTATTGTATCATTATTGTTTTAGAGATATGGTTTTCAAAAACGAAATATTCCATTGCATCTGTCGTGCACTAGATGACGTAAACAATCGTAAAAGTCTAACAATTATTGGGTATGAAAAACTAAAAATTGTTAAGTGAAGAGATTTTGTATTCACATTATATAAATTATTCGACCATGAAGCACACGATGAAGTTTATGTGTCTCCAATCACGTTCCCTCATTCTCTTCTTACACTCCTCTTGAGGAATTTCTGATAGTTTTTGATGAAAGTTCGTTAAATCCATTTTGATAAATTGAAATTTTTGCAAACGTTAGCTTTGTATTAAGCTATACATTAGGGGCCTATTTCACTAAACTACAATTCTACAAGTTTACTTACTTACTTACTTAGCTGGCCATAACAACCCGTTAACGGGTTTCGGCCTGCTTCAGCACTAGTCTCCAGGCGCTTCTGCTTAGCGCGCGCCTTCTCCAGTTGGTCACACCAATCGATGACAGGGCTTCATCAACCTGGTTCTTCCAACGTAAACAGGGTCGTCCTCTACGCCGACGTCCAGTGACCTTCGCATCGAAAACTTTCTTCGCTGGAGCAGACTCTTCCATCCCAACAATGTGGCCGAGCCAGCGTAGCCGCTGGATGTTAATACGCTGTACAACGCCCACATCGCCGAGGAGCTCATACAGCTCATGGTTGGTTCTAATGCGAAACTCATCGCCATGACTTAGAGGACCAAAGATCTTACGAAGAACTTTTCTCTCGAACACCCCCAGGACCGCTGCATCGGCACAAGACAGCGTCCATGCTTCCGAACCGTAGAGAAGCACCGGGAGAATAAGCGACTTGTAGAGTGTTAATTTCGTCGCACGCGAGAGGTCTCTATTACTAAACTGCCTACCGAGACCGTAGTAGCACCTGTTGGCCAGTGTGATTCTTCGCCTGATCTCTAGACTGACATCATTCTTGCTGGTAATGGCGGTGCCAAGGTAGATGAACTCCTTGACCACATCGAATGTATAGTTGCCGGCTGTAACCTGGGAGCCGATACGATCAACGTCCCTACTCGTCGACAACATGTACTTCGTCTTGCTCTCATTGACCGCCAGACCCATTTTAGCAGACTCCCGTTCAATAGCATTAAAGGCTGCGGTGACATCTCGCTTGGTATGCCCAATGATGTCTATATCGTCTGAATACGCAAGGAGCTGGACACTTTTGTTAAAAATAGTGCCATTACGATGCACACCCGCCTTTCGCAAAACACTCTCCATGACGAAATTGAAGAGGTCGCAGGATAAGGGGTCGCCCTGTCTGAAACCTCGCACGGTATTAAAAGGCTCGGAGAGGTCTCTTCCTACCTTGACGGAGCTGCGGGAATTACTCAACGTCATTCTGCACAGTCTTATCAATTTTGCAGGAATACTGAGCTCAGACATTGCTGCATATACGCGATCCCTTATCGGGCTATCGAACGCTGCCTTATAGTCGACAAAGAGGTGGTGTGTGTCGACTTGACTTTCATGGGTCTTCTCCAGGATTTGGCGCAGTGTGAATATCTGGTCAATGGTGGACTTACCAGGTCTGAAGCCGCACTGATTAGGTCCAATCAGTGAGATGGCGAATGGCTTCAGTCGTTCACACAATACGCTCGTAAGAACCTTATATGCGATAGGGAGAAGGCTTATACCCCTGTAGTTGGTGCATACTGTGGGGTCTCCCTTTTTCAGGATCGTACAGAGGGCACTGAGATTCCAATCATCGGGCATACTTTCCTCCAGCCATATTCTGCAAATGAGCTGGTGCATGCACCTAACCAGCTCATCGCCTCCATACTTGAAGAGTTCAGCGGGCAGACCGTCAGGTCCGGCTGCTCTGTTGTTCTTGAGTCGCAATATGGCAACCTTGACCTCTTCATGGCTGGGGGACGGGATCACAACGTCATCGTTGATTGGGTCCGGCACAGCATCTCTAGCAGCGGAATTTGTATCATCATCGCATTGCAGTAGATTACAGAAATGCTGTCTCCATAATCTCAGTGCACCATGTGCATCTGTAACCAGATTACCATGTTCGTCTCTGCAGGAGGTTGCTCCGGTCTTAAAACCAGTAGTAAGACGCCTTATCTTCTTATAAAAATTTCGAGCATCATGTCTACTCCTGCACATCTCGATTTCCTCACGATCACGCCTTTCTTGCTCCCTTTTCTTTCTTCTAAATAGGCGTCTCTCTTCCCTCCTCTTCTCTCTGTACACCTCCACAGTTGCTCTTGTAGTGGTGGACTGCAACGTTCTTCTGTAGGCGGCATTCTTTGCCGCAGTGGCCTCACGACACTCTTCATCGTACCATTGGTTTCTGCGGGGAGGACGCTCAAAACCAAGGACTGTTTCGGCAGCGTTGCGCAGAGAGTGAACAATGTGAGACCACTGTCCACCACTACTTTCGAGAGAGGACGGGATGCAATGGAGCTCATTAGAAAGACGATCGGAAAACGACCTGGCTGTCTCTTGTGACCGCAGCTTTTTGATGTCCAGCTTCCCTCGAACACTAGAACGTGCCATATTCGCTGCGCATATGCGAAGTCTCATCTTGGCTGCGACAAGATAATTTACCGAGTCGACATTTGGACCTCTAAATGTTCGCACGTCTAGTATACTGGATACATGCCTTCCATCAATCACAATATGATCGATCTGGTTGGTAGTTGATCGATCGGGAGAGAGCCAGGTGGCCTTATGGATATCGAGATGCTGGAACCTGGTGCTACAAACTACCATGTTTCGCGCCACGGCGAAATCGATCAGTCTCATACCATTCGGCGAGGTGGAAGAATGGAGACTGAACTGCCCGACAGTGGGGCCAAAGATACCTTCACGTCCAACTTTCGCATTGAAATCGCCGAGGACAATTTTGGCGTCATGCGCCGGACACTTATCGTAAACATCCTCGAGCTTTGCGTAGAAAGCATCTTTGACCGCATCATCCTTCTCTTCCTTCGGGGCGTGAGCGCAAATGAGGCTGATGTTATAAAATTTCGCCCTCACCCGGATCGTAGCTATTCTTTCGTTCACGGGGGTGAACCCTGAGACAAGATGGCGAAGTCTCTTGCTAACTACGAATCCGCAGCCAAATTCACGTCTGTTATCCTGGCAGCTATAGTAGATATCACAAGTTGCTTGCCTTGTACAACCCTGTCCTATCCATCGCATTTCCTGGATGGCGGTGATGTCAGCCCTACATTTCTTGAGAGCATCCGCCAATTGGATAGAGGCACCTTCCCTATAAAGGGTTCTCACGTTCCAGGTGCATATTCTTAAATCATAGTCCTTAAAACGTTTGCCATGGTCGTCAACATAAAAGGGGGTCCGTTTAGAGGCTTTTGCTGAAGTTTTCATTGAATATTATTTTTACGTGGTGGGTTTCAAGCCCTACGCACAACCCAAATTTTAAGTCCAGGGGATTGGACAATCGCCGCATACATCAGTTAACAAGCTAGCGGGTGCTAGAATGTTATCCAGGAGGGCCACGTGGAGGCTGTATGTCGACTTGAATACAACGGGAACAAGGATCGTTCTGGAGGCCGCGAGGTTGACCCCAATCAGAGACTTTGCCTTGTCCGAAGTATCCCATCCATCCCAAGTTCATTCTACAAGTTGACAGCAATTTGTCCCATTGACATAAGGCGCTTAACATCTATGTATATCTATGTATCTATGTATTTCTATGTATCTATGTATTCAACATTCCAATACAATGCACTGCATTTAGTAGGGGTTTACTCCTGAGTATTGGTCTTAAAATAAAAAAAAAAAAAAAAAGTTACAATTACAAGTCTAATTCTTACAAGTGCTTGTTTCATTAAAATTTTCATAATTTCTACAATTACAAGTTCTTTTGTATATATTGTATATTAATTTTACGATTGTTATTTATTATTACTCAAAATGCTAAAATATCCTATGAAAACGCATTTTAATAAAATTTCGTCAATTTTTTAAATAAAATATTTTTATATTTTTATTTTGATAAATTAAACATATGTGTGAATATACAGACTCAAACAATTGAGAACGTGTTTGAATGTTCAATGTTCAAAAGCTTACAACTCCAAAACCACTTATTCGATTTTGTTCGTAGAGCACTTATTTTTGTTACTGTTGTGTTTTCTTTTAAATTAGTCATTAGGAGAACAATCTAGGAAATCTATCTTTTTATATTCAAATAAATGAAAAAGCGCATTTGGTAAATTTTTTCTGTTTGCTTAAACATAAAATTTCTTAAAGTAAATACATAAATTAATACTTTATATAACAACCGTTCGCAATTATTACAGCTTCAATTTTTCGTTGCATGCTTTTGACTAGGTTTTCATAGATAGTGAGAGGTTTCTCCCCCAGGTTTTAACCACATGCCTTCATAATTCATTCAAAGAATTTGGGACTCCCACTACACTCATTTTCAGTTCTTCCAGAAGGACTTAAGCAAATTGAGGTCAGGCTATTTCGGTGACTATTATATTACTTTCAGTTCGGTATCATTTAACCACTTTTGAGTTATTTTGGCGGTGAATTCCAAATTATTGTATTGCTGGAAAACTAATTTAATTTAGTTTTGGTTTAGTCCGGAATTGGGACCATCTTCCAATCCTCCATAATCCAATTTAATTCAATTTAAGTGCGTCCGGTCAAAATCCAGGCGAAGCTTTCAATGCCGTTTTGTGGTCAGTGGCTTGTTTACTTTTGCTCGACCACCCTGACCAGCAGAATGCAATGAATTTCTAACTCGCTACACAGACAGATTAAAATTGTCAAATAAGATCAAATTTTTATAAATTTGAACTGCAGTCTCCACTTTCTGCTGGCTAAAGATTTTATTTCATCTACTTGCATAAATAGGTAGTGGAAAAGCCACATTTTAGTGCAATTATATAACGACCCTTTTACTGAACTCGGTAATTGCTGTTTCTGCACAACAGATTTTACCTTTTCTTAAAAACTAGTGAATTACGTTCCAGAATATTCTTAGGCCAAAAACGTACCATTTTTGTCTTTAAAAATATTAAATGTATCAAAACTTCTTAAAAAAGGATTAGAGATTTTCTTAACAACTCCAAAACAGATTGTTTTTCTCATGCATCCATTTAAAAGAAAACACAATAACAAAACAAATGAGTGCGCCATGAACAAGAGCGGAGAAAAAGTTCTGGCGTTGTAAGCATTTGAACATAGGACATTCAAACACGTGGTCAGTTGTTTGAGTCACTGTATTTATTAGAGTATCCAGGAATTATATAGAACTACTGTATTCATAAAAAATATTATAGGTTTATGGAGAGGTTCATAAACCTATAATAAATTATATGAATACAGCCTAAAATTTCCAAAAGTTATTTTAAATACTTTTACAATTATGGGTACTTTAATATCAATAATTTGTAATGAGCAAACAATGTGATATAGTTTTTTATTACATATAATCACTTATTTAAAAAAATAAATAATTTAATGGTGATTAATATTAAAATTGTTTGATTTTGTGTTTATTTGAACTAATTTTTATTAAAAAATAGTTAAAAATCAAATTTGAATTCAATTTATCATTCACTTGTAACTTGTAAAATTTGTTTGAGAGTCTCCGTCGACCCTAAGCTTTTTTTCTACAATTCTACAAGTGTACAAGTGAAAATTTAGTTTAATGAAACAAAACGACTTGTAGAAGTATGATTTGTAGACTTGTGAATTGTAAAAATTACTTGTAGCTACAAACTTGTAATTGTATTTTTATGAAACACAATTATTTACAATTTTAAACGCAAAAACACTTGTAATTGTAAACTTGAAGCTTAGTGAAATAGGCCCCAGGTGAAAACATGACCGGTCGCAGATTCTAATTGTAGCCCAAAGAAAAATTTACATTAATGAAATCTAATGCATATATGTATGTACATATGGATATAAATATACCTACAGCAATTTAGTGCAGTCTCTGCTAATGGATAAAATTTCCATAGTTACGTAAATTTTTAGTACTATATTTTTAAAATTTTCAGAATTACTTTAAAATTTTTTTAAAACACAAAGAGTTTTAAGAAAAATATATAAACATAAACAGATTTGACATTTCAGCGAACCAAAGGAAAAAAACCAGCTGCCCTTGCGAGGCTACGTGTTATTCTTGCACCAAGTGTGGACTGTAATTTTTAGCGTTGCCAATATTTTACTTTTAAATTAATAAGGGTACTCACGATTGAATCTGTGCAAACTAAAACTAAGCAAATTTGCTGTGCAAATAGCTATAGATCGTGAGCGTCCTTTTATAATTAATTGTATTTATTGAAGTATTTGTTTAACTTAGTGCTGCCGGATTTATAGACTCAAAAACAGCTGTCATCTTCCTCCTAAAATGCCAAAAACACGTCTTATTATTTAAAAAAATAATTATTTTTTTTAATAAATAAAGGCAATAACTAAAAAAGAAAGCACGTGTTTTGTATATATGAAGTAATATCATTTTTTGGTTTTAGTTGTTGTCTTCAGACTCGTAAATATATGGCTGTAGAAATGTCAAAAATTTTTAAGCAAAAATACACAGCCAATTTACTTAACCCAATCGCTGCCAAGCCTAAATTATATGAAGTCATTCCCATTGCGCTTTATATTTTGAGTGTTATTGTTTACCAAAAATATATCACTTAAAGTCGGATCTTGCTTAACTTTACGAATATCCAGCGCTCGTCAACTTCTGTAAATATTTTGTTGGGCGCTTCCCGGCCTTTATCAGCCACTCTTTTTTCTCGAACATACCTTTCAATGATGTATTGGACTGTAGATGAACTCAGATTTACAATTTCGGCAATTTTTTTTTTTTTTTTGAGTTTTCCCATCATGAAAATGCTTAATTACCACCTCTCGCTTTTCGATTGAAGTTCGGTGACCCATTCCAATATTATACCCAAAGACAGGTTGTAGCTTCAAAATACTATTTTAAAATGTTTATTACTTCAATTTTTCCAAAATTTGTGACTCTAAATTTCTTGACTACTTTTATAACGGTAAAATTCCAAACACGAAAGAAGCTATGAGATCTGTTTTTTGCAGATCTCGTCATTCTACTAAATATTATAAGAGTTAATTATTCTAATGTCTCTTTTTTGATATTTATGTCATAAGAAAGGTTATTTCTCTTAAATTAAATGATTTTGTTGTAAATAATTGCATTATGTATATATATAAGATATATACATACATATATATATATATATATATATACATATATATATATATATATATATATATATATAAAGCTTTATTCTACTTAAAATTGATTACACGAAATAAGCTGTGAGCCACTGTATACATATTATCATACATAATCATTTACAAGCAGAAAACTAAAGACGAGTATACTCGTTGCCATTATCGATATCCTTTTTCGTATTTGCGTACGTTTTAGTAGAAAAACAAAGAATAAATCATGCAGATGGATAAAATAAAGAAAATAGAATAAAACGAGAGACATTGCGAAATTTGGCAACACTTGGAAATTCACTATTGTCGATTATAGTGTCTCAGCAGATAACGGGATAAAGTAATTCCACGTATTTTGTTTTCAAAGTAGGACTAGTATACTCGTCCTTGGCAGCAAATGGGTTATGGTTTTTTCAGTACAATTAATGTATATTTCAAATGCGTATATTTTGTTTTTGCAGAAAAAAAAATTTGAGGTATCTTTACACACTTTGCATCGTTTGCACAGTTTGCAAGGCCCTTCGTGAGTACCCTTAATATAATAAATTAATGGGAGTTATAAACCAAGTAATGTAAGTAAATTTTGGCGCTTTAGTTCCCTGGTGAAAGGAATACACTTGGGGACGAGCAAGTAGAGGGATTTTTAGTGGCATTGTATTTTCCGGGACACTGTTTTTCTCGAAAGACAATGAATACAATTGCGGGGTGAATTGTATTTATATTATATCTCTTGGTTGTCTGGAAATAATTTCTGCCAAGAGATGAGTGATTGTAATTATTGCAGATGAATAATTATAATTAATTAATGTAAGCAATAAATTTGCTATCAGTATAGATATGAAATTAGTTGGGATTTCTTACCTTTAGTTTGGGGTATAATTGGGTTGGGCTTCAATGTTAAGATGAGTCATGAGTCTTCTTTTGGTTATTAAAATAGGGTAATTTGAATTCCAATATATGAGGTTCTGTTATCTTTATTGTTTGTGTTCCAGAAAGTATTGGGTTTAGGGTAAGTATTTAAGTTACATCTTATTTTTAAGAACTCTAGAGATACAATGTGATATTTCAAAGGAAAAAGCTGTATTTGATATATATATAAAAAAATTAAACATTGTATATGCACATATAAATTACAAAATTTATCTTACACCGTTGTCTTTGGAAATAGTTATATGACATACCAAATAACATAAACCATACTTATATTAATCGCCTTGTAATAATTCTACCCGTTAAAATCAAATTCTACAATTTTCAAAATTTTATCTTTTAAATTATGTGTGTCCAAACCTAGTTTGGACATTTATTATCAAAACCGATATGAATGTTTGTGTTTTTGTATATTTTAGGAATTAACAGGAGATCTTACTGCACATCGCATACATAGCATGAGAAATGACTGCACGAAAGTTCATTACCGAAATTCTGGTGGGGATAATATATTAACTGTTGGAAAAAAAGAGTTCAATCATGCAGATCATCAATTAAAATTTAAGGAGTCGTGGGTAAAATTTTAAATAATTTTAAGTACATTTTTTATAAGTAAGTATCAAACTTCTGTATTTCTTTAGTTAAAAAAATTTGATCGTGAACTTGAACCTTTAAAAGAGTTTTTGATTGAATTTCCAATTGGCTTTGCGCCTTCTTATCCTTACGAAGAAGATCCTGAAATGCCTACAGACTATATGTCTACACGTTGTCCATCATGGTGTGACCGTGTATTGATGAATGTTCAGGCTAGGGAAATTATACACGATACAGAATCTTCTAACATATATGGAATAATAGGCGAAGAAGTTTGCATGGGTGATCATAAGGTACAATAAACTTTTACAGGTCGTAAAATAAACTATTCAATATATTTATTGTATTTGTTAATTCAATATATAATTAATTTTCTTTCTTTTCCTCCTGCGGCAATTTTAGCCTGTATTTTTAAATATTCGCTTAAAATCCAATCAAGGTACTTATAGATGTTGTAGTTGCTATTTATTTAAAGCAAATAACAACAAGTCAACATCATCAAAAGTCCCAGCAGTGACTGCAGTTTCGCTTTGGAAAACGTACTGTCCATATAAATGTAATTCGTACAATCAAATATTGTCGGAATGTAAAAACTTAAATTGTGATGGTAAATTTTTATCTAAAGCGAATGGTAATAACGGTAAAAACAATTATGAAAGTTCGACATTTGTTTTTAAAGAGGAAAATAAAGCCGACAACAACGAATTATCTCAAATAGAGAAAATAATTTCATCTAGTCAGAATAATAAAAACGATGCTGAGCAACTAATGGAAAATAATAAATGGCCTTCTGTCAGTATTAATATAATAGATTCTGATAATATATATGTTTGCATGTGTTCACAAATATCAAATGAAAGTAAAAACGACAGTGACACAATTGATGGAAGCATTTGCCCAGAATGCCAAAACATTATTAAAAAGCAGCCTATAGAACCAAGATATCGTCTTGTTTCAAAGCGTTTAATTCTTTCCAATAATATTATAGTTAATCGAATTGACACTCAACATCTTAGTACATATTTCGACATTTCGTTAAATCGACAGGAGCCATATACGCCTGAAAGTGCTGAGTCTCATTCCCCATATCCAGAGCTAAGTAGTTCAACTACCAATTCAAGTAATAGTAGAGATCCAGCAATTGACTGCCGCCAGATTTTAGTTGCTGATACAGATGAATCGAATGATAGTGTAAATAGAATATCAAATTTACCTACTGAAGACATTCAAGTACCAATAATAAGAAAACAGGAGTTAGTATCTAATAAATGTGACCTTAATAGTAAAAAGCAGACAAGAGGTGTGGTATCACCTATACAGCTAAAATCGAGATTGGAAGACTTACAAAAAAAATCTTCTATTCAAAATTTGGAATTTCTACATAAAGAAAATGATGACACTGCTGGGCATGGTGATGTTGAAGATGTTGATGAAATTTGCCAATCCACTAATGCAGCTGTGCAGCAGTATTCGAATACTTGCTTACCCAAATGTTGTAACATACATTAATAGTTGTGTTAACAATTTACAATGATTAGGATTATTGAGATTGATTTTAGTTTAATTTGCTGACTTGAAATAAAATTATCAGTAAATGTTTGGATACATAAAATATTCAAAATAAAATAAATATATTTTCCTTCTTAAAGTGATTTATGCCTAAAATCGATCTCAAGCAAAATGAAGTTTAACTTTAAATTTATTTGCATTTTATTTATATATAGTACATACATATATAATTTTTCTTAATTTGTATTACTTAATTTTATTGCTGGTCAATTTATTTTACATTTTTCTTTTATTAGAAATTATTAAATATTTTAAACATTTACCTCAAATTATTACCTGGTATTGCTGGTCAAAGGAACTAGATTGTTAATTAACATTAAACTTTACTTTATTTTTTATACAAATTCAATATATGTACATATTATGTATTAATTCATTTATTGTTAATTAAAAAGTTCAATGTGATTATAATGTTGTTTATTTATGTTTTTATCCTAAGATACCAACCAACTTTGATTTGAAGACAGCCCAGTCATATTATGCTATACATATAGACATTTAAATATACATACTTATGTCACATTGTTCTTTTATCGATTATTTTATTTAGTTTTTTAATGTAAACGAATCTCCAATTATACCTCTTTCATTATAGATTTATCTTATAATTTTTTAAGTGCGCTTATTAACCATAAATTAAAGTTTTTATGTTTATTATAATGATTATATGATTGTTTCTTTAATAAAGAAATATTTTTTATACCTTGTTTTGAAAGAACTAAAAAGTCAATAATTTAGTAAAATATTTTGTTAACTTTATGAAATTAAAATTTAATACTGAATATGAAATGTATTGCTTGTGGGGATAAACCATAAGCATAATGGCAATTTCGTCTCTGTTTAAAAGAATTAAGAATTTAAATAAAGTATAAATTACAATAACATATTTATACAGTACTTAAAGAAAATAAAAAAGAAAAATATTGAACTAAATTGTTAGCTATCTTTTTTGTATAGCTTTTTTTATTTTTTGTTTGTTTGTTTTTTTTTTATTATTAATAAATGTGTGCTTTATTGATTTTCATTAATAATTCCTATATAAATTTATAAATACATTTATTTGTCTTATAAGAATATATACAAACGTACATTTCAGGAATGGATAAATATGTTGCTTATTTACCAAATAAACTACAGATGATAATAAATGAAACATTGAGAGACGAAGAAGTTTGGAAAGAGCAATGCCAATCCAATGTTTCTACATGTTCAGAAAATTTGTCTACCCTAAATGCAAAAACTCATTACATTCAAATACATTCTTTATGTGGTGATGACAGTATTCTCTGCAGCAATTCTCCAAGTAGCGATTATAGAAAACTAAATCCTGATGTTTCAGCAGTGACCGAAGGAAATGATGAAAGTCAAAAAACTTTAAATAATATTCAAAGTAATCAAATTTTGTCTTCCATTCTAAAGGAAACAACTGTGTAATAGAATTAATTATATGAGTATTAAGAAACATAAAATAGTGTGAATTATGTTATATGTATATGTATACAAATCGTTTAAAAAAATATTATAAATAGTACCTCTGTCAACTTCACCTTCGATTTGTTGTTAAAAACTAAAAGAAATTATCAAAAACTTTAATGTTGAAGTAGAATATACTTATATTAAGCAAATACATCCTAAACAATTGTTTAATAATAACTGAATGTTTTTGCAATGCAAGTTCAACAGGCCGCTTATTTATCTGTAGAAATTAAAAGAATGTATGGCTTTTGTCCATTTGTGTCCTACCATAAAAATATGTAGTAGATGCAAAATTTTCATTAGGGAAAAGATGGGCACTGTGTTTGCATATGTTCATGAAGAAGTACAATACAAATAGCACGGAAAATGGTTTTAAAAACCTTTAAAACATTTCCTGTGAAACATTTCTAAATTCTCTTATTAAACCGCATTCGTGTCCAAACATAAACTACTGTTATAAAGGTGGAAGCGTTCTGAGCGTCATGCGTTGCAGGCTTATGTCAAAAAAAGTTGAAACAGTGTATTTTCATAAAGCAACAAGTTACAAGCAAAGTATGCAACACTGCTAACGCGAGAAAGTTGGCCAACTTTTGCAAGCGTTGGCAGCTGGATGAATGAAAAAAAAAAATGAAATCTCTAATACATATAAAAAACGTGTTTACTTTTTTATGTAGAAAAAAGGAGACTGTTTGAAAAATATAAAAAAATTTGTTGTGGTTTTTGATTGGCTTGTGAGAAAAACATTTTGTTTAAAAAAAATATAAAATGTTTATGAAAAAATACATTAAACTTAATAATAATACACACAACACACATACATATATGCATATTTAAGTGGCGCCTGTAAAGTATGGTATGTTATAGTGTGTTTAGACCAGAGTGGGCAAACAAACAAAATATTTCGCAAAAGTTACAACAAAGTCATACACTTTTCAAAATTTTTTTAATGGTATTGTACATGAGCAAAACCAAACCAAATACTTTCTAAATGAGAAAAAGCGCAAATGAAACAATTAGCTTTTCGCTCTTGTGCTTGCTTTGTTATTCAGTTACATTCGTATAATTTGCTCTTTTTTCTCTTCTTTTTTTCTTTTTTTCATCTTCTTTTCTTTTTCTTCTCATTAACCCATTTTCGGCCACTGTTCGTACTTGCGAACAGTAAATTTACTGAATTTGATTGCCAAGTTACAGGGTTTTGTACATTTATTCGTAAAAATTTAATGTTTCCATTATTTAATATAAAGTCTTAATTTTATTTAGCCGTTATAAAAAAATCTAAAATGTGTTTTATCTTTTGCCTGTAGGAATATTTTTGGGGACGCTTTTTAGGAAGATTTGTATATAACTGCAAAAAAACATAAATTGTTAAAAAGTAAATAAAGGGAATTTGGCTATATAATTTAAATGACCAAACATATATAAAAAGCCAAAATAAAAATTAATATTTCTACTAATTTATAGCTCTTTATTCCACTGTTCGCAAGCGCGAACATTGGCTGCTATTTGGAGAATAGGCTTCTTTGATACAATGTTTTTTAGGGTGTATTTTTATTTAGCAAAACATACAAGCAATCCAAATAACGGTAAATGCAAGGTGCTTTAAGTTTCAATTGCATGATTTCTGTTGCTAAGTGATTTGTTTTATGTTGATTTTTTACAAGTAGACTACAGTAACGGTAAAACAAAGTTTTTTTTTTGCAACACATTGTATTTTGAACAAATACAAGTAGTTAAGTGATATTTGCTAAGCTGTAAAGATCTCTTCTGTTTTAACGTTACAAAGTGAATTAATAAAAAATGGCTAATCGACGTGTGCTCACTATGAAAGAAATTGAAAGAATATTAGAAAGTGACGAAGAACTTGAAAACCCAATAGAGTCTATAGTTGTATTACCTCCAGAAAATATTGGAGATGTAACAGATGAAGAAATGTTTGATGAAGACCTTATTCTAATCAACGATATGGTAAGTTAACTAGTTATTAAATTTTTTTATTCTCTTAATGCTTTAATTTCCAGGAACCTTCTACGTGCGAGCTTGCAGGAACGTATGAAATATTAAAAGCAAATGATGAAAATTTTGAAGACTTGGAGCCACAATTACCGTCAGTGGCATCCTGTGGAACACCACCGTTGAAGCGAGGAAGACCTAAGACCAAACCGTTGGACTCTTTTCACCAACCAAAATGGACAAAAAATGTGACGCCAATAAGCAGTTCGATTTTAAACTCAAACCTAATGCCGTATGCTCAACAAAAACTTGCAAACATTATTTTTAATGATGTGGACTTAAAGCATTTTCTTGGAATACTGATTTTGTCAGGATATAACACCTTGCCATCCATTGATGACTACTGGTCAAAAGATCCATGTCTTGGAAATTCAATTGTCAAGCAAACTATGTCAAGAAACAAATTCAAAGAGATTAAACGCTTCCTTCATTTTAACAACAATAATAATATGGATAAAGATGATAAGCTGTCAAAGGTTAGGAACACTATTTCTTTTATTAATGTGATTTTTAAAAATGGTACTGTCAATTAGGTTCGCCCGTTGTTTGATCTTGCCAACAAGAAATATATACAATTTGGTGTTTGGAGTGAACTACTATCGATTGATGAACAAATGGTCCCATACTTTGGTCGTCAGTCATGCAAAATGTATATCCGGAATAAACCAATTCGTTTTGGATACAAGATTTGGTGTTTATGTTCGAGTGGTGGTTATTTGTTTAATTGTATACCATATTCTGGTTCGAGTGATAACTACGATCGTCAAATTGGCTTGGGTGCAGACGTGGTTTTAAGATTATTGGAATGTGTAAAAGATCCCATTATCTATCAAATTTATTTTGACAACTTTTTCACATCATATTATTTGATGTGCCTTTTAAGTTAGAAAAGGTTTTGCGCCACGGAAACCGTTCGACCCAATCGAATAGCAAAAGCCCCACTACGCACAAGAAAGCAACTGAAGCGGGGAGAATGTGATTATCAATATGATAGAACAAATTCTATATTGGTTTGTCGTTGGGCAGATAACAAGGAGGTAACGGTTCTCACCAATTTCGAACAAATTGAGCCGATGCGCATCGTAAAACGATGGAAAAAGGAAGTAAAAAAATACGAGAATGTACCCCAACCATTGCTTCTCAACTCCTATAATAATGGGATGGGGGGCGTAGACCTTCACGACAATGCCGTTTCAAATTACTGAATAAATATAAGGTCAAAGAAGTGGTATTGGCCTTTATTTATTTCTGTTCTAAGCTCATCAGTCACTAATGCTTGGAAATTGCACTGCTTGAAACAAGAAGACAAGAAAAACATGCTTTCTCAAAAAGAATTCAGAGTAAGCGTAAGTAAAGCTTTGCTACTTTGTTCTATAACAGATGCTAAATCCGTTAAGGAAAGATGCGACAAAAGCGTTAGTTATAAATTGCCAAATATTGTAGGGGAGCATATTCCAATAATTCAGCCACAAGGGAAACCTCGCAGGTGCCAGCTTAAAGGATGTGGCAAAACAATCAAATGGATGTGCCAAAATGCAACGTTCATTTGCATCCACAATGTTTTCAAAAATTTTATTTAAAATAAAACATTATAATTTGAATATCTTAATATATATAAGTATTTTGAGATATTGCTCATTTGTTATTATCTTATTTTTAACATTTTAGAATTTTTTTGATATTGCAAATTCATGTCAAATAGCAGCCAGTGTTCGCACTTGCGAACACCCATTTCCGGGACTCATGGACAAGGTAGCGCCAAACCGACAACGGATTTGAGTTCGGAAGACCCAAATTACTATAAAAAGATTATACAATTTTAAAAATATAACGTTTGAATTTTCTTGGCCGAATATGGGTTAATTTTTTGTTGTACCTACGCACATTTGAGTTAGTGTATTTGTAGTACTCAAAACAAAAACAATATACAAAATTAAATGGGACAATCTTTCTCACTGTTTCTGTTTTATTTTTGTTTTACTCATTGTAAAGAATACAACAAAATGAGACCAAACGTTCAGTTTTGTTTATTTTCCTACTCTGGTTTAGACAGCAAAATTAGCCTACTTGGTTAGAGTTAATCAACTTTTTTAATCTAGATCGTTTACACATTGATTTTTAGATTAACCTTGACATTTGATTAATTTTTTTTTAAATTTGTCCACATAAGTATGGAATATCAAAAAATATTAACAAATTATATTTGTGGCATTAAAAAGTATAAGTTAAAAATATGTACATTAAGAAAGATTCGGCGCCAGCTAGTACAAAGCATATATTTTCAAAAAAAAATTGCAACTTTATTATATTTTAATGCTGAATAAAAGAATACAATGGACACACGTAAGAAATTTTATATACACCTCAATTCTAAATAGTAATTCCCAGAGAGTTTTTTCCCTATTCTCCTATTCTAAACAAAATATGTCTGGGAAATTTTTCTCTTTTCCCTTTTCTCTTATTCTAAATGAACTTCGAAATGGGAAACCCTTCAACGGGAAAAAAAGTAGGTATTATGATTGTCAAAAAAAGGGAGAATGTTATGACAAAATTTGTGAAAAATTGCGCCAACAAATTTAAAGGGAATTGTATCACAAAATGTAAGTATTATTATTTTTTTAATGTGCTAAAAATCGTAATTTATCCCTACTTACAGGTCGAAAAACACAAACAGAAAGCAGATGGAAATTCTTTTAAGTACCATGCAATTATATCCAGAAATTGCACGCGGGTGGTTCAAGGGAAACAAAGAAGAGCTTAGCAGAATGTGGCTTAATTTAGAGGCGGAATTGAACGCATCAGGGCCACCATCCAAAAGTATTGCAGAATGGAAGAAGGTATAAATAAGCAAATTAATTCTATATGATACCTACTTATTGTAGAAGTGCAAAACATTTTTCAGGTTTGGTGCGACCAAAAAAAGTATGTACGACACAAGGCAGCGCAAAATTTAAAACATGCTAAAGCAACTGGCGGTGGCCCATATATGGAGCAAAAACTTTCCACATACGAAGAAGCCATTTACGACTTGATTGGTATGAAAGAGTCAGTTGAAGGTGTGGCCAATACGTTCGGATTAGGAACATCGACTAACAAAAAACCAACTGCAGAGAGCGTTTCAATTGTACTGTTGGAATTGTTAGATGAAGACGATGTGCTATTAGAAAATAGTGTTCACGATATTAACAAAGAAATACCACAAAAAAAGAAATTCAAACCAGACGATGCGGTAGTCAATAACACTGTACACGAGAGTGGCAAAGAAACACCAAAAAAAGCCCTCAAAAAAGATACGCAAAATGATCTGCACAAACACGTCTCTTCTAGCGATGTTCTTGCTGAGGAGATCTGCATTCAGAAGAAGATGCTGGAAGAGATGAAGGCACAGAATATAAACTTAAAAAAGGTATACCGTTCTATTGACCGTCTCTACGATATAAAAAGATCTGAACTAGAAGAACAAAAGCGCCATAATTTGGTGATGGAGAAATTACGACTAAGAGAAATCGAGGATAAAATGGAAAAAAACCGCCGACTGTTGGAGCTTGAAGAACTTAAGCTTAATCATTAAAAAATGCATATAAGTATATTCATGTGATAACAATGTAATTGTAGGTACCTAAAGTATATATTTTTTTGTTTCTAGTCTTTGCTTATTTTTGTAAACCATAAACAATGATTTTGAATTTATATTAAAAACAAATTTGTAAAATTTGTTTATGTTTATCTGTGAATAATTGTTTTGTTTTTCTTAACCTTTAATTCAACCTTAAATTTAGTTTTTTTTTATAATAAAATATACAAATATACAGAAATATATATATGTATATGTGGTTTATTTAGAATATACATTTATTAAAGATTATTCCCAATATTATTTCTAATATTTTGGGCAACAGACAAATATTGCGATGAAGCTAAAGGTAACACATCACTATCTTGAACGCTAAAATTATCTAAATTTTCTAGATCGCTTACATCATCATTGCATTTAAAATGAATGCAGATATTATGTAATGCGCAGCAAACATTTGTAATTTTAGCTGCCTTTTGTGGAGCGTAGTGCAGCTCTCTAGCCCCAAGTATGCACCGCCATCTATTTTTTAAGACGCCATTAGTGCGTTCAATCACATTGCGGCATTTTGAATGAGCTTCATTGAATTTTATCTCGACGGACCCATCCTGAGGACATCTATGAGGGGTCAGAAGCCACGGTTCCAGAGGGTATCCTGCGTCTCCTAAAAAGTAATGCATTATTTATTTATGAATACAGTCTAATGCCATTAAAAACTTTACCAAGAAGCCAATAATCGCTACCGATTTTAAGGTATTCTTGCTCAAGATGAGCTCGCAACTCGCTGGAATTATAAATAAATGAGTCGTGGCACGCGCCGGGATGGGAGGCATCAACATAGAGAATCCTCAGCTCGTGATCACAGACCTGTAAAAAATTATTGCTTAAAAATTAGTTATTCGTCGTTAAATAGAACATAAACTTACCAGCATCACATTCAAACTGTAGAAACCCTTTCTGTTGTAGTATAAGTGTTTGTTATTAGAAGGAGCAATTATGCGGACATGCGTTCCATCAACGCATCCTATTACGCTGGGAATGCCATGCTTTATATATAGAGATAACGCAGTTTTTCTTCGTCTCTTCGGCAGAAAGTTATCCATCTTGGGCATAAATGTTCTTCAAAAACATTTATAACTTCTGTCAGAACTTTGCTAAGACTACCCACAGATACATCACAATCCTTCCCTATACCCGTTTGATACCCACCTTCGGCAAAAAAACGTAGAGCCGCACTTAATTTAATGAGTGGTGAAACTCCGAACGACTTACGTTTTGGCTGAATGTTGGTCGTTAACACATCCAACAGATATTTAAAAGCCGGTTTATTCACTCTATAATATTTCTGAAATCTTAAGAGTTTAAATAAAAATTTTAAATAAACAGGTATGTTCTGAAAATCACTTTTTGTAGGAGTGATTTCAAATCACGAGAAAGGTGTTCTGAGCACAAAATTTTTTGAAATTTTGTGATTTGAAATCGCCAGGTAAATTCTTGTCGATATTAAATCACTTGCCTTTCTAAACACTATTTTACTTACAATTGGGCGAAAAAAGTAAAACAAGCATATAACATCATTTGTTCTTTATTTATTTTTACAAAAAAAAAAAAATTATAAAGTCTGTTTCTTTACTCTACATTGGGCGCCCGCGGGATCCCAATTTTACCAAAAAGCGTTCCCGTACACAAAATTTGGGTAAATGAGAGAAATTTTGAGAGAGTAACATTCTTCTTCTTCATGCACGAAATAGCCCGTACTTTTTCTTCGGGCTAGTTTGTGCAAGTAAACAAATAATCAGCTGTTTAAAAAATAATAGAAAAATGAAAGGTTCAAAAACTGAAAAAATTTTCAAAAGTTGAATTAAAAAATATTTATAAACCTGCAGTGAAAGGCTTATAGTATAATTTAATTCAATATTTATATAAAAAAGTTTATCTTTGCCTTATTTAACATGTATAAGTCGAATTATTGTCGTTTGTTTTTGCGAAAGTACATTTTGAATATGCGTGTGTGTGTGACATAAAGTTGTGTGTTTTCTTATTTTTATGTGAATGGGTAAAATATTTGCTTTTTTGAGTTCCCGTACTTTTGGGCAAATTTGTCTCTTATTGAGAGAAATTATTGTTTACTCTCTATTTCCCGAACTTTACCCAAAAAGTAAAGAAACAGACTTATAATTTCATGCAGAAAAATTCTAAAATTTGCAAATTTTAAAACACATTACAATTTTCATAAAATTTTTTGATTTGTTTACATTTTTCACAATTTGCTTTTATTTTTCAAAACGATTTTTGGAGTTGCCAGATTTACAACATGTTATTTTATTTTATGTATAATTTGACCAAATTTGTCAATTAAATTAATTATTAAAAACTAAAATTTATAAAATTTGTTCATAAAAATTAATATAATGTAAAATAGTTTACATAGATTGGTTAATTTTTGAAATATAAATGTGCGATTTTAATGCAAATGCCAGCAATGAATCTGGCAGCTCTATAAACGACACAAAAGAGCTTAAAGTTTGTGGTTTAGAACAATGAAAAACACTTCTAAAAACAAAAAAGCTCGTGATTTTCAGAACACCTAAGAATTTCTTGTGTGATTTTAAACTTACATGTGATTTGAAATCACGTGATTTTCAGAACATGCCTGAAAGTTTAAATAAAAATTAAGTAATTAATTTCCTAATGCACTTACAAAGTTTGTGGCAAATCAAGCGGGTTGCTGGCATCCCGTAGCTTTCTCCTTTCTATCCTTTGCTCCTTCATATATAACTGCTGTACTTCAGCGTTTTCCATTTCAGCAACATTAATGACAAACGCTATACTAAACATGTTTTTTTTTTTCCTTTTTGTTATATTTTTTTTTTATTTCTATAAACTTTTTGCGTTTGTTTTTAAAAATTATTGTCAAAGTTTTACACAAAACGAGACAGCTGACAAAAAACAGCTGATTTCGAACGTTCGAATTATCTCTCCCATTTTATGCTCTTCCCAAACTGTTTAGAATAGGAGGATTTTATTTTTGGGAAAAATTAATTCCTAGGGAACTTTATTCCCTGGGAATATTAAGAATAGAGGTGATATTTTATTATTTCTAATGCCACCATTTAATATAAAGTACTTACTTTAGATGCGATATGGGTCTTTTTGGGAGCAGGACGTTCCATTGATGTCTGATAAACAATTCATAGAAAATTTTAGAATGAAAAGACAAAAATTCGACTTATTGCAATTGCAAAAAGTGACACTAGCTGGAGAATGTGTATTCCACTGGAAAAGAGAATTGCTATTGCTTTGTATGCCTTAAAATCTTCCTCAGAATATGCCTCTATAGCTCACATGTTCGGAGTTTCCAAGGCAAATGTTTGCGTAATCTTAAAAGATTTCTGTATTGAGGCTTGGAATGCACTTTCTCCAGATTACTTACCAGCAAATTTCATTAATGAGTCTAAAATTAAAGAATGCGTGGAAGGTTTTAAACGAATTGGGTTTCCTCAGTATTTAGGAGCTATAGGTATGTAGCATCTAAAGATCTCATATTAACAATTAATTCTTTTATATTTTTGTAGACGGATGCCACATTGAAGTGCACCCTCCAGCGTCAGAAGCCACCGATTATTACAACTACAAAGGGTTGTACTCAGTAGTTTTGTTGGCTGTGGTGGATTTTTATATATTAATGTTGGATGTCCAGAAAAATGCAACGATTCAGCCATTTTCGAGTCGTCGCAATTAAGGAAGAAATTAGAAAACTCAATGCTTAGGGAAAATTCTATTATATTAAACGGTGTTTAGGTCCCCGTAATGTTAATAGGAGATTTTGCATTTCGACTGTCGGAATGGATGATGAAAGCGTATCCTTTCCGAACAGAGGCTCCCATCGAGCAAAAAATTTCAATTATGCACTTTCTAAAAGCCGCAGAGTGGTCGAAATGCCTTCGGACATTTAAAAGCACGGTTTCGGCGCATAGGATAGGAAATTGATAACCGAATTGACAACGTTAATCACATTGTTAAATGTTGCTGTGTTTTACATAATTTTTTAAATGAAGAAATTAATGATTTGCTTCTAACAAATCATTTGGAAACAAATCAAAAGACACAGCCAAACTTTCAACCGTTCGTTTATGATTACAACCCCAAGGGGGAAGAAATAAGAAAAGCAGTATCTACATACATATGCTTAAGCAATATGGTTCACAGACCGAGATGACGGAAAATCTACCAAAATCACATCTACTTTTAACTCCGTTGAAAAAAACAACAAAATCTAATAGTTCATATAAGGATTTATTTTGTGAATATGTTAATCATACATACATACCTCTTTCTAGATTCTATTTGTTCACTTTCCAATTCTTTATTTATTTTATATATTTGACAAATTAAAAAAATATTTTATTTAACTTTATATTTTTTTACTTAAATGTCACTTTAAGAATAAAAACCACAACATGGAAACAAAATTTGGGTGTTTTTTGCATTAGAAGTGAAAATTTTCAGAATTGTATAAAAATAGTATTGAAAAAAAAGTTGGATTAACTCGTAAACAACTAGATTAAAATGTGACTTAATCTGTTTGTTTAAAGTTGAAAAAGTAGATAATCCGACTTTTTTGAGATTAACTATTCAGTCTAAATGCACTATAACTTGCCATTTTAAAAGAATTAAAACTCTTATGCCCGTATTCATAAAAAATAAAATTGGTTTATAGAGTGCTTATTTGACAATTACTCCATAGAAATATGTCAAATAAGCAATTAATAAAACTGTTTTATTTTTTATGAATATTAATTAATGTTTTAAACGCGCTCAGCGGCTAACGCTTGTTATGTATTTCCACCTTTTAAAGAATACAATGCGTTTATTAAGGGCTTATTTGACAAATTTGTATGCAGTACATCTGCAATTTTTTATGAATACGGCAGAAAGTTTTATTTGTTTTGCAGTTTAAATATATTTTATATATTCCTTCTTTATTTTACTTTTAATATTAGCTTACATTTTTGTTAAGAAACAAACATATCGCGCCTAAAATCTAAAAGGCCGTAAGCGACAAAAAATTAAATTTGACATTTTAATTATTATTATTATCTGATTTAGACCCAGCACAAATGCAAGACACTGCGACCCATAAGATCTATTGTGTCCCTTTGAGTCTACTGTTTGTTTATCAGACCAACTGCCTTCCTTACGAACACCAGCAGGTCCGAAACTTTAGTGGTGGATATATCCGTCAGTGAGACCATATGTCTCCCTAAATACATCCATCTAAATCTATCAAGAGCCACACATTCACACAATATGTGCTCAGCTGTCTCTGATGCTTGTGAGCATAGTCTACAAACATCTACATTTGTGATCCCCATTCTCATCAAATGCGCTCTCACACTACAGTGACTCGTAAGAAAATCCGTTAGGATTTACAGGTCTCGCCTTCTATACTTTAGAACATCAGACTTACCCCCAAATCGCGGACGAATCACAGCCTTGGCGTGCCTAAGACCCCACTGGGCATTCCAATGTTCCAAACATTTGCCAGTTTCCCATTCACTAATTTGACTGAGAATAGTAGAAAGCGGTGCTGCACAGCTCCGGACCAATATAAGGCGTCGCAGATCCCCTCCTAGCTAATGCCTCCGCTTCCTCATTCCCGCTTATACCACAGTGTCCAGGTACCCAGAACAGCTGCACTCTGTTTCTAAGCGATAATTTTTGCAACGTGTCGTAGCAATGTTTGACAAGTCTAGATGTCATACGATGAGAGTCAAGCGCCTTTAAGGCAGCCTGACTATCTGAAAATATATTAATCGTCTTGCCCTTGAGCCCGTTATCCAGGTTAATGGCCAGGATTTCAGCCTGAAAAACACTCAATGACTTCCCTTGTGGAATTGAGAGGTTTCGATTGGGTCCATAGACGCCAGCCCCTTCTCCACTGTCCATTTTGGAACCATCAATATACTAGTTTAGATCGGACTCACTCCGAGCCAAGCACCTTAACCTTAAATCTCCTGTGAAAGCAAAGTTCCAAAGGCACGGCATCCAAGACCGAAATTGGATTCCTGACCACCTTGTGAAGAACATTTTTGCCGCCGAACACGCGGCCACCCTCATCACATAAATATGAAGTGGTGTTAATCCAATCGTAGTCGCCGTGGTCTAGTGGTTAGTGTGTTGGCTTACTGAGACATGGGTCCTGGGTTCGACTTCAGGCTCTGACATCTTCAAAAAAAAAAAGAAATATGAAAAAAATATTTCTTTCGGCGACTTCCTCTCAGCAGTCTTCTGGCAAAAGCTCTGAGAGTAACTAATTGCCATGAACAAGCTTCTCAAGTTAAAAATGTCGTTCGGAGTCGACATTAAACTGTAGGTCCCGGTACTCATGGATAAAAATTGACACACACAACATGAGTGCTGCGAGAAGCTAGGCCGTAATCCTGACACAGGGTTGTAAAGGCCAGTTATGTATGTATGTATGTTAATCCAATCAGGGTCTCTAAAGCCACTGTTGGACATGTTCTCATTGCCCCGATTACACCAAGGCAGACAAGCCGTTGTATCTTGCCCAATTTCCTTATGGTGGTAGTCTTTCTCCACCAAACTATTGCCGCATAAGTGATTATGGGCCGAACAATGGCGGTATAAGTCCACAGTGTCATTCTTGGCGATAGACCCCAAGTCTTACCGAAAGAAGAGCGACAAGCCCAAAGTACCCTTGTCGCCCTAGCCTGGACAGCAGAAATGTGCGAGTTCCAAGTAAGTCTTCTATCCAGAATGACACCTCCTTAGAAAACATAATTGTGGTACCTCTAAAAAAAATACATTAGCACGTCAGCTTATATCTCTTCATAAAAGGTACAACAACTGTCTTTGAAGGATTCACTGAGAGTCCTTCTTGAGAGCACCAATTCGATACATCCCTCAGAGCATCAGCCATAAGGTCACACAATGTACTCTCAAATTTCCCACGGGTCGTTATAACAAGGTCATCAGCATAACTAATTACGCTGATTCCTTTTTGAGCCAACATGGTAAGCAAGTCATCAACTACAAGCGTACACAACAATGGAGATAGGACTCCACCCTGAGGGCATGGAGCCGATCCAAGCTATAATTTGCTTTTCCACCCCTTTCCGTTCCAAAGAACCCGTAATGGAGTCAAAGCCTGTGTTGTCAAAAGCACCTTCTATATCCAAGAAAGAACAAAGAGCAACTTCCTTGTCAGAGAATGCTTTCTCAATACTCCCAAGGAGAGAAAAAATTGCACCCTCAGTCGATCCGCCCTTCACATATGCGAATTGACTCGGGTGTAGGGGACGTTCCACAAGACACACACATCCACCAGCCTCTTCATTGTCTTCAGAAGAAAGGATGCGAGACTTATGGGTCTATACGACTTTGGAAGATCACTAGGCCGACCTGTCTTCGGTATAAATATAACCGCAACCTCCCGCCAAGCTCGTGGTATATAACCAAAACCGAAGCTGGCCTTAAAAATTACAAGAAGTTTAGACACTATTATGTCAGAACATCTTTGTAGGAGAGCCGGAAAAATTCCATCTCTGCCCGGAGCCTTATAGGGTTTAAAGGAGCCAATAGCCCACAAAACCCTGTCCGGAGTGAATATTCTACTCGCGAGACTTTTGACTCTTCTGGTAACACGTACAGGTGGTGGAATATCCCAGCACTCGCGTACAGGTGCCACCTCTCGGGAACCAGGAAAATGCGTTTCCATCAAGGTTTGCCTTCTAGACTGAGTATACCCTCCGTTACCTGTACTAAGGGACCCTATACCATTAGAATGATGTATGGTGAGAGACTTGAAGGCGGGCCAATGCCGGCAAGCCCTCAATGGACTGACAAAATCCCCTCCACGTTTCCGTTTTAGACCTTCTAATCTCCTTATTGTACTCAGTGAGACTAACCCTATAAATCTGCCAATCACCTTTGCGCTTGGCCCTATTAAAGTTCCTCCTTACGGTTTTCCTCAGCTTTGACAAAGTGTCATTCCACCAAGGCACCTTACGAACAATAGAATGGTGACTATGACGCACACTAATGTCCAAAGAGGATTTTAATGTCGACTGTAGCTCATTTGCCGCCAGATCCAGTTCATCACACACAACACACCCTATAGAATCTGGCAGCCAGTCAACTTCTTTAGCCACATTTTCTCTGAAGCAGGTCCAATTTACCTTCATAGAGACTATTGGCCAATCATCGGTTCTAGCAACGCTAACCAGATGAAATCTAATGTGCATATGATCGGATAAGGACACATGCCAGTCCCTCACAAGATTAGACGTGAATGTATCACACAACGTAATATCCAATACCTGCGACCTTATGGCGTTAACAAATGTAGGTCTGCTGCCCCTATTGGCCACAGCCACATTATTGCTAACCAGAAAGTTGAGAAGGTAATCACCCCTTTCGTTGTTGTCCGTGGTGCCCCATACCATATGATGAGAATTTGCATCACATCCAATTACGAAGTGGCGGTTCTTCTCCCGACAGTACCTGATGAAATGTTGGACTTTCCTTATACCAACATCAGTAATAAGTTTGACGCTTACAGCCACCAGATCTCTAGTAATGAACTCTGTAATGGGAAAGAAGGTGAGTTTGGAATTTACCAAAATAGCGGCCCGGGGCCTCCCCCCAGCCACGTACACCAACTTACACGTCTTATTTTGAAGTCCTCTGACTCTGTCATTAATAGCCCAGGGCTCCTGTATGAGCCCTAGACTAATATCTTCAGTGGCAAATCTGCGGCTAAAAATGCTCGACGCACCTTTGGCCCTATGCAGATTTGCCTGGAGCACTTTGAAAGTACCTTCCATCATTTGCGCTCATTGGAAAGCGCCTCTGACGCAACTTTTTTTCCCTGCCTGGCTCAAATGCCCAGCAAGCTTTGTTGCCTCAGCCTTAAGTGAGAAACCTGGAAATTTCCCTCTACCCCCCACAGTTTTGCTCTTTTCAGTACTGTACAGTACAGTTATCGGGATAGTAACACTCGTGTCGACTACCCTTTTTATGTTTGTGGAAGACACAATTGTCTTCCTCATAGTTGATGCATAAGAGGCATCGCTCTCTAAATTATCGCCAATATTTTCCATCAAAATATGCGATGCTTGGGTTAAAGAGTCACCTGCGGCATTGCCCGGCTTGCACAGGAAGGCTAATTAAAACTGGAGGGCGCCTAGTATCCAGAGTCCGTATACGAGTAGCCAAGTACGACCATACATCCTTCAGTGTATGCTGTTCCACCTTGGATTTGGGGGAACGGTTATGAGGAGCGTCCACCTTCAGCATGATCAAATTTTAACTAACAGTCAGCAGAGACATGACCTTACTGAACTGCGAGTTGCGGTTACCACCCATAGATGGTAAAGATCACACTTCTATATGAGTTTCCAGATAGCAGGACTGTACTAAGTGAAAACCAAAGTTATCCCTTGGTAGAGTCCCCTGAATACTCATATAGCAAACCGCAAGCGTTGCTTACTTTAGCCATGGTCCAGAGTTGGCCTGAGTGGAAACGCAATTCCCACAGAAATGAAGGACACGCGAGTCTCACCCAGACCCGCACCGACCATGTTACCAGTGGCCGCCACATGGAGGCAGTAAGTCTTCTTGTGCAGTTGTCCATAAGGGTCGTCTATTGACTTTGCCCTATGGGTCCACACCTGACCACCTGACATTTTAATAAATTATGATGAAATTATTCAAAATACATATTTATCTTAAATTTTACTCATAAATTTTCGACATACACTAGAGCCCCGACTTGCGTTGTTAATGTTTACTGGAGAAACGCGACGCAAATCGAATCACCTTTTTCTATATATGTAAATGCACTGAATTTAATTTATTGGGGAAAAAATTCAAAACAAAGCAACAAATCTTGTATTTTTGATAAAAAAAAAACAAGTATGAATACTAGGGTATGAATACTAGCAAAATCGTAATCTACGGAAATTCTAAGAACTTTTCCCAAAGAAACAATGGTTCTAAAATCAAAATCGAGCTTCCGGTTTTTTAAGAGAAAATTTGGTGCTCAGGTCATCCAAAAATAATGCTATTTTTTTGGAAGTATTCATTGCAATTAGTGAATAGTTGACCTGTAACGCTGAAAGAGGACTTATTATATCTGTCCTCATTTATAGAAAATTATTTACCCAAATAATGGTTTTGGAGGTTTATGTCAAAATAATAATAGTCAAACTGTTGAAAACCTAAAACTATTATTATTTTTTTGGTTTTTATTTGGTCTGTTAGTCAGTAAAAATCATCAGTCGAAAAATATGGACATATGATAGTGGTAGGTGTAGCGAAGCACGCTGGGTGTAAACTAGTTATAAATAAATAACAAAACAATAAATCAATAAAAAAAAAACAAAAATTGAAATTGTTCACAGAACACGAACGGTTTTGGACATTCGTCTTTTTATATGAGAAACACTAAGAAATTTGTGGTATATTCATTCAAAAATTATAATTTATTTAGCTTACATTTAGCTCTTTAGATAATAAATCTACATCAACACCACTTAAGGTGGTTTTACACTATCCCACTGAGTATAACGACATGTCAAAAACTCAAATAAAATGAAAAAGTATAATAGTGTGAAAACAATATGTAATGAATTGTCAAAAAATACGGATAGAAATGTGACAGTCGTATGGCTCTCATCATTTTTAGAAATTTTTCTAAACCATTAGATTTTTCATTTTATCAGAGTTGCTTTTTTACACAAATATAAGAAAAAATCAGGGTTGGAAAACTGGAAATTATTCACCATAATTTTGCTTATACCTTTTTTTATTAAATAACTACAAAAAATACAAAATATAGTTAACATTTCAAGTTCTTTGCCTTTAGCATAAAACAAATTACAAATATTTGTTGTAAAAAATAATTAAATGTGGCTTTTATTATGAAATATTAATAAAACAAATATTGCCGTATCAATATGTCCATCGTTGGAGAAAGAGCAAAACACAAACAACTGTTGTTTCCATTATATTTAAAATGTGATAGTGTAAAAGCAAAATGTAATACAAAACATTTACGTTTGATTTTTTGACAATCAGACCAAAAACCATTAGATTTTGTTTCGACAAAATCCAATGAAAATCTTAAGACTTGTAGAATAGTGTAAAAGCACCTTTATTATCCATGCGATGGATGATCTTACTGTTTTTTTAAGCAAAAATATCTAAAGTTTGTTGAATTTTTAAAGATTTTTTTTTTTTTTGATATATTTCTTTGTAACAACTAATGGCTTGATTAACGGATGCTGCTACGCCCGTGCAACGGTTTTCGTCAGGATTGTTGTCAGAAAATATATCTATTTCTTGGGAAATTAATTGCATAGCTTTGGAAATTTTGGCGATTGTTAATTTTTTTCTTCTGATGTATAATCACTAAATATGATATCTTCTTCTGAAACATGCTTAATATCAATATTTAATAAATTTTCATTATCAAGCTCCTCATCGTGAGATGGCAAATCGGAAACAAAACGACGCAAATCTAAATAAAAGCTACGCAAATCGAAACGACGCAAATCGGAACGATGCAAGTTGGGACTCTATTGTACTTACTTACATATATGGCCATAACAACCCATAAACGGGTTTCAACCTGCCTTAATACTAGTCTCCAGGCGTCTCTGGTAAGCGCGAATTAAGTTCCCTCTTTTTAAGAAAACAAAAAATAATAATATTTTTTCTTTGACACGTATGTGTCTTATTTTATTAATTATTATTATATATAATATTTTATTATTAATATTTATTATGCGACGCCTATGCGTCTCTATAACTTATTTTTAACTAACTTACATCTAGTAAATCTTTACCTTAAATACTAAAATAATTTAATGTTTCTTTGTTATAGAAAGCCAAGCCATATTATCAGTACTAGTTTTATGTAATTCTGATATCATGTTTGGTTACAATATTAAATCTTTTTCTTATCATACATATGTTAGTATTTCTGTTTGTTACCTTTTTTATCTATATTAATACATTTATTTATTTAACCTTTCTTATCTATATTTGTTTATTAATACATTTGTATATTTAACCTTTCTTATCTATATTTGTTTATTAATACATTTGTATATCTAACCTTTCTTATCTATATTAATACATTTGTTAATGTAAAATCTTTGTGACTGACCTTAACTCCCCCCTGGGTTAAGCAAGATCGTCCCGATCTTTCTTAATACGTTGTAATTGTTTTTCATAAGCTTCTTCAAATCTAAGAACTGCTGATTCACGTTTGCATTCTGTTATGCAGGTAGCAATTTTTATTATTAAATAAATTATTATAATTAAAAGTATTAGGGTCAATGTAATGTACATAAAAGATCTAATGGGATGTTGTTCAAATGGTATAGAGAGTTTCCTTAATGAGTCTAAATTATCAAAAGCTGATGCAGTATTAGATTTTATTATTTCTAAGATTTCGAATCTTCATCATGTTTCATTTGAATAGCTTTGGTTACTTTGTCATAAATATTCCTATATGTTTTGTTGTTTATTGTAACTTGATCTGTATACGTTACTAAGGTTATACCAGTGGTGGTCATATTGTTAACTATGTGGTCTCCGTCCAGTAATATGGATCCCTCGTCAATTTCCAGTAACGGTTTGTTATATTTTTGTATAACTGTGCACTTACTGTTTCTGTTGTTAACTAGTGGGAGTATACAAGTTTCCGTATTGTTATTCGTTTGACATATGTTTCTTCCTAAGTAATTCTTGCAGTTTTACCCTAACGTATTCTTTAATACATTGAGCGATTAATCCATCTGTTTGAATTTTGCCGTGCCTAAAACTTATTGGTGTGAATTTAAAAAGGTTGCAATGTCTATTGAGTATGGGATATTTGTATATAGTTACGACTATGTCTCCTGTTCCGGCCATGTGTATATCTGCATATTCTAAAATGTTTATTATGGGTACTGTAATTAATTCGTGTTCTAATATTTCCTTAATGTCGTTCATGTCTAATGACTCTGTTAGATATTCATTATTTTTTGCGGCATTAACCGTTCTGACGAGTAAAAGAAGCTGTTCATGTACCTCCTTAATAATGAGATGGTTTTCTAATATGTGGCCTTCTAGTAAATTGATTAGTTTCTCAAACCTGGAGTTTATTATACGTTGTTTTTCGTTATTGTTTATTAATGCGTTTATTGCTGTTTCCATCTTGATGAAGTCGTCATGATCCGGAATTCCCGTGACAAATTTTAGTGCTGATCCTAAGAAATTTAGTGATCTCCTATATCTCTTATCGTTGGTCTCAGGTAGAAAGGCCCTAACTCGCATTTTTTCAAAACTTACTTTTTTTCAGTAAATCCAATCCATTTTAAAAATATTCCGCTCCTCACAAAGAATGTTTACAATATTATTAAAAATAACGTTATTACAAGCAATTGTACAGCATTTAATAAAAAGTTATATATTAATAATTACAGTATCTGTTGTATTTTTACCGCCTCCTGTAAATTTTAAATTATTTGAGTTAGGGCCTTTCTACCTGAGACCAACGTTATGCTCATTCAGTTGACCTGCTAGCATCTCAATTTTCTTTATCCAAATCATTTCTTGGGTAGTTGGCTTATATTCCTTCGTAACGATTTGTCTGTACGGTGTAAGTATTTTTGTCAGGTTAGTGACATGAAATAGGAATGAGTTTTCGTCAAATAGAAGAACATCATTAGTTTTAGTTAGCAGGAATTTCCTGTCTTCCAGTTTTTTATTTCCACGTCCGCATTTATTACTAATACGGCACTCACGAGTAATATTAGGAATTTGGTTATCCTCATTATTTAGTGTATAATTTTTTATGTTGCCTTTATGTACTACAACTCCTCCCTGTGTTAGGATTGTGTCCTCACGATCTTCTTTCACTATGTGTTTCTTATATCTGGCGTTATTTTTCTTTCTTAGTCCTGTAATTTTAACTAATATTTGCTCTCCTTGTTTAAAGGTTCGATGTTTCCGTCCTTTATTTAACCTAGTTAATGTGTTTTCTGAAGCTAACTTTATTTTATTGGATACTTCTAATTGGTTATATTGTATTTTTCCAATGTGTATGTCACTAGGTCTGTGTCCCGTCACGGTATGTATAGAGTTTTTTAATTCTTTTACTGTTTTAAAGACTTCTTCTATTATTGTTGTACTGTTTTGTATTTTAAATATTCTAGCTAATTCGGATATACATAGAATTGTGTGCTCGTTCAACCTGTCCGTTTGCTGTTGATCTATAGACTGGAGTTTAAATTTTTTGTATATTGTATTTAGTGCTCATTTGTTTTACTGAAGGTGATGTCATACATGATTCATTATCAGTCATTAAACGTTTACAATTTGGGAAATTGTTTACGATTATTTCCTCTAGTTTGTCACTCATTCGTTCTTTGGATTGACATTCTCTTATCACTATGTATTTTGAATATTTATCTATGGCTACCAAAACCATATTTTTATCATTATAATACAGATCTGCGTGTATGTGTGTTGCCTTCTCTGTTGGTATGTCTGAGTCTGTCAGAGGCTCCCGTGTAGGTTGTCTTTCATATTTTCCAAAAAGGCATGCTACACATTTCTTATTGTATGCTTTACATTCTCTTTTTATATGCGGCCAGAAAAATTTTTCAAGTATTTCTTGGGTATTGTTTTTATAACCTCGATGTGCTCTATCATGAGTTTCATTGATTAATTTTATTTGTTCTTCTTTATCAGTAATATCTTGTAATTTTTTTGGAGTATAAATAAATTTCATTCCATTGAATGCGTCCTTTATTTGGTTACCAAAATTGTAAATGACTTCGGAATCTGCGTATATTGCAGTAATTCTGTTTGGGATTAGTATTTTTTTTAATTCCATTATTAAATTTTCTTCATTTGTGAAACGTATCTGATGTCGTGTTTTATTTGTAAACACCGTATGTGTTATTGTGTCATTTATATCTGGGTCTGGTATTAGCTCAATTTGCGTCGCATACGTATTGAAGGGTTGTGGTACAGTCTTAATAACATCTGTTGGTGAGCTTTCAGCTGAGTGAACTGTGCTAATTGTTGACGAATTTATTTGTTGTCTCGAAAGAGCATCGGCTACTACATTTAAATGACCCGGCTTGTATACTAACTTTGCTCCAAAGTCCTCTATAATATTCTTCCATCTCATTAATTTTGTATTTGGGTTCTTTTCAGATATTGCGAACGTTAGAGATTGGTGGTCAGTATATATCGTTAAATCAGCTACGCCATAGACATAATTCCTGAGTTTTTGCAATGACCAAATAATTGCTAATAGTTCCTTTTCGTTTGTGCTATAGTTTTCCTCCGTTTTACTTAATGTTCGTGACAAGAAAAATATACGTTTTTTGTTTTGACTAATAACTGCTCCCAATGCTATGTTAGATGCGTCTGTTGTTAGCTCGAATGGTTTAGAATAGTCTGGTTGAAAAATTTCCACTTGTTCTCTTAAGCAAGTTTTCAAGTTATCTATGGCTTTTAATGCTTGTTCATCTAGATTTATTATTGTATTTTTACTCTTATTTTTTCCTATCTGTCCATTATCTCCCCCTAAATGCACTGTCAAGGGTTTGGCTATGCTGGCATACCCTTTAATAAATTTCCTATAATACCCTGTCATTCCTAAAAATCCTCTTAAATCTTTTAATGTTTTTGGAATAGGATATTTATTAATAGCATCTACTTTTTCAGGGTTTGTGGATATTCTATTATGTTTAATGACATGTCCTAGATATTCTACTTCTGTCTGAAAAAATTTAGATTTTTCGTTAGACACTTTGAGAGTTGCCTTGTTCAGTGCTTCAAACACCATTTTTATCTGTTTCATATGTTCCTCAACCGAAGAAGAGTAAATGATTACGTCATCTATGTATACATATACAAATTTACCTATATAGTTCCTAAGTATGTCGTCCACACATCTTTGAAATATTGAAGGTGCATTTTTTAGGCCAAAGGGCATTCGAATAAACTCGTATTTGCCGCCGTTTATGCAGAAGGCTGTTTTTTCCCTATCTTTTTTTACAGATTTTTATCTGGTGGAAGCCTGATTCCAAATCCAACGTGGTAAAATACTTTGCGTTACCTAGGTTTTGTATCGTCATATTTACGTCTGGAATAATATATTTATCCGTAATTGTATTCGCGTTTAATTTTTGAAAATCTATGACCATTCGTTTCTTTGGTCTTCCTTGTTCATCTACACCCTTTTTAGGAACTGTCCATACTGGAGAGTTGTATGGGCTATTACTTTTCTGTATTATACCTTCGTTTAATAATTTCCTTATTTCCTTATTGACAAACTCATTATCCGCTATAGGGTATGGGTATTGTTTTGTCCATATTGGCTCTTCGTTTTTTGTTCTAATCGTGGCTTCAATGGTTGTTGTGAAGGACAATGGTCCTATGCCATTATTTTCCTTCATAATCCTATCTATTTCCTGCCTGTATTTTTCGTTTCCTACTATGTAATTAAGTTTGGGGTGACTAGCACTACTCATGGTGGTTAAGGTCACATCCCTAAGATTTACATTTGCATTTATTATCTTTAAACCTTCTAAACCTAAAATCAAACACCATTTTTATCTGTTTCATATGTTCCTCAACCGAAGAAGAGTAAATGATTACGTCATCTATGTATACATATACAAATTTACCTATATAGTTCCTAAGTATGTCGTCCACACATCTTTGAAATATTGAAGGTGCATTTTTTAGGCCAAAGGGCATTCGAATAAACTCGTATTTGCCGCCGTTTATGCAGAAGGCTGTTTTTTCCCTATCTTTTTTTACAGATTTTTATCTGGTGGAAGCCTGATTCCAAATCCAACGTGGTAAAATACTTTGCGTTACCTAGGTTTTGTATCGTCATATTTACGTCTGGAATAATATATTTATCCGTAATTGTATTCGCGTTTAATTTTTGAAAATCTATGACCATTCGTTTCTTTGGTCTTCCTTGTTCATCTACACCCTTTTTAGGAACTGTCCATACTGGAGAGTTGTATGGGCTATTACTTTTCTGTATTATACCTTCGTTTAATAATTTCCTTATTTCCTTATTGACAAACTCATTATCCGCTATAGGGTATGGGTATTGTTTTGTCCATATTGGCTCTTCGTTTTTTGTTCTAATCGTGGCTTCAATGGTTGTTGTGAAGGACAATGGTCCTATGCCATTATTTTCCTTCATAATCCTATCTATTTCCTGCCTGTATTTTTCGTTTCCTACTATGTAATTAAGTTTGGGGTGACTAGCACTACTCATGGTGGTTAAGGTCACATCCCTAAGATTTACATTTGCATTTATTATCTTTAAACCTTCTAAACCTAAAATCATATCAAACGATTCAATATTATTTATTTCAAAAAATGTTATTTCCCTATTCATTAATTTAATTATTCTTTTTGTGTTTATAATCGAATAGCCATGTATAGTTTTGATTTTAATGGGCTTCATTTTAATCCTATCCGAAGAGTCACACTTAATATATTTATATAATTATGGGTTGCTCCAGTATCAATTAAAATATCATATTTTTATTTGTTAAATCACTAGTTAATGATAGATAGGGCAACCCGTCTCTTAGTTTAAATTATCTAATCTTAAATTATTTACCTTTTGTCCTGGCTCTGCGTACGCGCTGGAATTATCGTCATCTTGTTGTAATGAGTGGTTTATTCGTTGGTGCTTATTGGTGTAATAATTTCCGCTGTGCTCTCTCTTCCATGGTCGATTGTCTAAGGCTGGTGTTGTGTATGATAAGGAGCGTTCGTTCTTCTTTGTGCTTGTACAATTTGTCTGGAGTCTGTTTCCATAGGCACAGGTCTTGGTTGTGGGTTGTTGTAACTCCGTTGGTTGAAGTGATGTTGTGTGTTGTTATGACTTCGCTGGTTGACGTGATGTTGCATCTGAGTGGCATAATTCGAGCGTCTCTGATGATGCATGTTGTGGTAGTGTGGCTCTGGCTGATGAGGTTTTTCATAGTCATATGACAATCGTAAATTTTGGTGATGATTGTCATGCTCGATGGTTCTAGCAACAGCAAAAGCGTGTTCCAAATCGTTAAGTCTATTAGCATATAGGGTAGATCTAATGAAACCATTTGTAATACCCATAACAAATACTCGTACTGTCTCATTATTTGCATTTCTTGTCATGACTTCTATTGCGGTCGTGTGTTCGCCGGACATAGAAATTTTTGATGTAATTAAGTTTAGTGCTTGGTTTATTTTATCGTGGTATTCGGACAGAGATAGTTTATTCTGCCTTATTCTCCGCATCTCTTCCTGAAGCACATATAATGGGCGCATGTCAGCATATGTATAATCTAATCTATTACGGTTGGCTTCAAAATTGAAAGGAGTATTGTTATTTGTTAATATGTCTGAGGCTTGACCTCTTATTTTTGACTTAATTATGGACAAAGATTCTGAATATCGGCTGTGTCCTTCAAACTGTTTGATGTCAGACATTAGTCTTGATGCATCTTCTCTCCATGCTCTATATTCAGTTTGGTCACCATTGAATATCGGAAGAGCTTTAAATACTTCCAAGGAGATGTCCGAGGGTTCTTTGAAATTAGTCGTTATATCCTTTAACTTTGTTACTGGTGTTGTATCTACCAATGTATTTGTTCTCAAATTTTTTATTTTTTCTGTCAAGGTCTGGCAATGTTGCTCCATGGCATTAAGCCTTGCAGTGAGGGCTGCAATATGTTTTTTCACTGGTTGCCATAAGACTGGCCTTTAAGGGATCAAGTGGTAGCTACTTGTCCCATTGATATAAGACGCTTATTTTGCAAATCGCCTGAAGTATTTCACAAAATTATAATCATTATGAGATTAATTAAAAACAAGACCTTAAAAATAAAAATTTTGTATACTTTACATTACAACCCTGTGTCAGGTTACTGCCTGGCTTCTCACAGCACTCATGTTGTGTGTGTTAATTTTTATCCATGAGTACGACAGACTTGAGTAACCAGATTACCATGTTCGTCCCTGCAGGAGGTTGCTCCGGACTTAAAACCAGTAGTAAAACGCCTTATCATTTTATAAAAATTTCGAGCATCATTTCTTTTCCTGCACATCTCAATTTCCTCACGATCACGCCTTTCTTGCTCCGTTTTCTTTCTTCTAAATCCCACACTTCCTCGAGCTTTGCGTAAAAAGCATCCTTGACCACATTATCCCTTTCTTCCCTCGGGTCGTGAATACAAATAAGGCTGATATTATAAAACTTTGCCTTTATGGGGATCGTAGCAATTCTTTCATTTACAGGGGTGAACTCCGAGACGAGGTGGCAAAGTCTTTTGCTAACTACGAATCCGGAACCAAATTCGTGTTTCTTCTCCTGGCAGCTGTAATAAATGTCACATGTTGCTTGCCTTGTATAACCTTGCCCTATCCTATCGCATTTCTTGGATGGCGGTGATGTCAGCCCTACATTGCGGGAGCATCCGCCAATTAGATAGAGGCACCTTCTCTATAATTGGTTCTCACGTTCCAGGTGCATCTTTGAATCATAGTTCTTAAAACGTTTGCCAAATTCGTTAACATAGAAGGGGATCCGTTTGGAGGCTATTGTATCAGTTTTCATTGAATGATGTTTTTTTTGTGGTGGGTTTCAAGCCCTACGCACAACCCAAATTTAAAGTCCAGTGGATTGGACAACGCGGCATACATTCGTTAACAAGCTAGCGGGTGCTAGCATATTATCCAGGAGGGCCACGAGGAGGCAGTATGTCGGCTTGAATACAACGGGGACAAAGATCGTTTTGGAGGCCGCCGGGTTGAAAAAGGCATCGATTAAAACTCCGACGTAGGTCAATGTAAATATCGAGGAGGCGGACGCTCTTGATGTTCTGGGCATGAACATAAATTGTGATGTCCGTTGGAGTGTCGAAAGAAGCATTCAAGTGTCTCGGGTTTTTCAAACGTTGTAAGAAATGCTTCATTCTATCAGACCTTCTCAATATTTACAAACCCTTTATCCGACCTAGTATGGAATACAACACTCATGTATGGGCCGGTGCTCAAAGTCTATTTTGGGGCTTCTCGACCACTACAGGAGAGGGCGAAAATGCTTATCAGCGACGGTGGGGCATCTAAATCTATCGATTCGTTGGAGATCGGCGCAAGGTGGTGTGCATTTCATTGTTCTATCAGTACTACCATGGGAGAAGCTCTGATGGAAAAACGAACTTGATTCCGGATAATCGCATATTTTTGCGGACTACTAGTACCTCTCTCAAAGCACATCCTTTTGTAATTGATTGTCCAGTGATTCCCACAATGCATTATAGAGAGAATTTGTTCTTTAGCCGCACAGCTCGTTTATTGAACAATCTTCCAGTGAATGTTTTTCCTGCCAATTACGATATCAATAGGTTTAAATCAAATGTCCACAAGCACTACTCCCTTTTACCCTCTTTCCATAACATATTTTCCTAGACTACCACAATGTACTGCATGAGTAGGGCTATAATAATAATAAAAAAATGTGTTCCAGTAGAGGCAAAAATAAATAATGAAAGCAAGCTATTGGTAGCTATAGTATAGACCAGGTGATATTCAAATAACATGTGGAGAAATGGATAACAACATTAAAGGCCTCGTTACTCAAACGTAAACGTAAACGTTGCGGAACAGCTGTTCAGTTTTGCTTATCAAGCCTATGTGTAAATGATTACTCATACGTAAACGTAACGTTGCGTTGCGGGCGAATCCAATAAATTTAAAATTTTTCTTCGTTTTTACGTATCAACTGTTTAAAAATTGTAAACCAATTTTAAACCATTCGCTGAACTCGGCCGCAACGTTTACGTTTGAGTAACGAGGCCTTCACTTCTTTTGAGCAAAGTGAAACATAAGATCAACACTGGCGAACCAAAACCGATAAAGTAAGCACCCAGAAGCATATCATAGAAGCAAAGCGAAATGAGGTTAAAGAACTAGTAAGTGAAATGGAAAAATATAGCGTAATTGACTCATCTTCTAGCCCTTGGAGCTCGCCAATAGAAACACATGATCCTTTCTTTGTCACCGGATTTATTGGCTGATGCACGTGCCTTTGTTGAAGTTGTTGGTGCTTCTTCATTATTTTCAGTGGAAGTACATTCTTTACTCAAACTTGCACTATTTACATTAGGCGCCTCTTCTGTAGTAGCCAGCTCCACGAATTCTTCTCCAAATCCTGCAACATCTCCTATGGGATTTATTTGATTTTAAAAATGCATTAAATTTGAAACAGCTTCTTCCAAAGATGACAGTGGAATCTGCCTATTAATGCCTCCTCCTGTTGCTCTGGCCTCAGATTTGTTGGCTACCAGCTTCTTTTTCACTTTAAATTTCAAATCCTTCCACACCTTTAAATTAAGTTATATATTTTAAAATGTTTAGTATTTCTTTTTTAGTATTTTGTTGTTAAGTTAGTTTTACTTACTCTGTGCCAACCATCTCCGTCATGGACTGGAGGTAAAAATGGATTTATTTTTTCAGCAACTTCATTCCAAAAACCAGTAAAATTTAAAGGTTTTATGCCTTTTTTAAAACCCTTAGCATATTCAGGATTTTTTTCCATTTCTGAAACTAAAATTTCAAACTGTTGTGCGGTTGTAATTTTCATTTTTCCAATCTCTCGCTTTAATGTCGCCACTGAAAATGAAAGCGACAAAAAATGGTCGTTTCTTTGTCGTTTCTATTTTCGTTTTTAAATAGAGAATACCGACAATTTATTTATATCTATGGAATAAATCCTTGCAGATAATAACAAAATACAAAAAATATTTACCACAATTATAAAAATGATTAACAATTTCTTGTATTTAAATATAAGATAATATCTCTCTTTATAATTCTCAAACTTTTATTAAAATCAATATATTCAGATAATAAATTAAACTCATTGCATATTCTACGAAATGGATCAAAGTTTGCAAAGTTATATATTATATATGTATAATATTTAATGCTTAGAATTTCAAAGTTTCTTGAACGACGAATTGGTATATTAAAATAGACTTTATTAAGAAGATATGGAGAATATAAACTTCCATTCAATAATTTAAATAGAAACAACACATTTAGCATTTACCTATGACTCTTTAATGTAGGTAACTTAATAAGTGCAAGGCGATGTTGATAAGAAGGTAGATTTAACATCTGAACTCCAGTACAATCCACGAAGACAAAATAACAAAAATTGTTTTTGAACGGATTCAATAGAATCTGAATGAACCAGATATTGAGGGTCCCAAACTACAGAGCCATATTCAAGAATCGGTATAACCAGTATTATAAATAATGGTTTGGTTGTATATGGATCCGAAAACTCTTTACTCCACCGTTTGATGAATCCCAGCACACCAGTGGCTTTATTAATTGTTAAGTGGATTTGTGATCTAAAATCCAACTTTCTGTCCAAATGAATGCCAAGGTCATTAAATGCATCCACTAACTCTAATGTTATATCATTCATGACATAGCGACCATTAATAGGAAGTAGTCTGGAAAATATCATATACATATTTGAATTTTTTTATATTAACCCTCCATTACTAACCTCTGGGTCGAATCGACCCAGACGCGCAAATTTTTTAAATTAAAAAAAAAACATGACGATATTTTAACTCAAGATATATGTTTAATCTAAATTTGTTTATATATAAACGTTTATAAATAATAAACACAAGGAAAATTCATGATATTATGCATATAAAATTATTTTAAAAAACAGCCTGGGTCGGTTATACCCATAGTTAGTAATAATGTAACAAAGATTATGGGTCGACTAGACCCATAGTTAGCAATAATGTAACAAAGATTATGGGTCGATTAGACCCAGGTTAGTTATACCGTTATACAAAATATATATGTTCATTTATTCGCATTGTAATAAATTAAAACGCAAAACCACGTGCTCTAAATGTAGAAAATATATTTGCCAGAAGCACTGTGCTCAAATTGCATTGCTTCTGCACAAGAGAAATCCATTTTTGATGATATGTTCGATGATGAAAATTCCGAATAAAAGGTAACATTTACAGTACATAACTGAAAAATGTTTGCTTTAGCCGTACCAATTTTTCTTTCTAACATTTTACTATTATATTTCAGGTTTTAAATGCACTTTATTTGACGTCAATATCTTAAAAACTCTTAATTTTATGCGAAATTCGGCTGGATAATTTTTTTTTTCACTGTTTTTAGCTATGTTGTAATGAATTCATACTTAATTTTAATTTAAATATTTTTGTTTTAATTTACACCATTGTATACTAAAATTAAACAATAAAAGACTAAAATCTGCCAAAAGAAGTATACGTTGTATCAATTTATAGGTTGCGACGATTTCAATGGATAATACAATTCAGGGTCGATAAGACCCATGGTTAGTAACCATGCGACATGATTTAAGGTTAGTAATGCCGGGTTAAGATTCATTAAGTTTATTTTGCACCAGCAAGTAAATCGATTAATATCATTTTGTAAAAGTGTTTGATCGTTGGGATTATTAAACGAAAGAAAGATTTTCACATCGTCCGCATACATTAAAATACGAGAGTGTACAATTACGGAAGGAAGTCATTTATAAACAAAGTGAATAATAGATCCATCCATTCCATCAATATATTTGGAAAACGAATTTTTGAATTTAACACACTGCCAAAGACTATAAATATATAAAGATGTCACACTGCCATACAATGAACTGCTAGCTCCAAATTTTAGTGATGTCCGTAGCGCTACTTCCACTTACAAAAACAAAACTAAAAGAGAGCTTATTCTTCTTAGAGAACTTATTTTCATCTCTCATGTGTGTACATGTGTGTATTACCAACGTATAAAAAATATAAAAACAAACTAAAAGAAACCGGTTTTATACAGAGAAGAGAGCATATTCATATTAATACAAACATATAAATATATTAACAACGAAATCATATATGCATGAATACGTGTGCGTATTTACAATATACATCATATCTGCATACATGTGTAAACGTGTGTGCATTTATAATGCACATTGCCAAATAAAATAAATAATTTTTTGAAGAACACTTATTTTCGTATAAATTAACGCGCAACTAACCTAAGCCAAAGTCAATGTGATCGACTGTGTAATTGTACGGCAAGAATATGTGCTTTATTTTTGCACACATGGAATTATGTTGATTTGCACCGAATTATAATGTTATTATTTTTGAAGAATTCTTTAATAAGTATACTTACAACACGTGAAATTAAGATAAAAAACAGTTTTTTTTTCTTTGGTTATTGTTTATTTTATTTGTATACCGCTGACATATTTAATGTTTCAAAATTTTAACCTTTTTGGTACTCGCTGATTTGTATTTATATGTTTCCCATGTCAAATGATTTCGTAATAATATAAGCACAAGTAAATTTAGTAACAAACGTTGTTATCCTCAAACCGAAAGGATTAAACAGTATTTTTGGTACAATTTACGCATTGATCAATAATAAATCTTTTTATGTTTTTCATAAGTTTGTTTTCCAAAAATATTTTTTCGAAGACTTTTATTTGAATTGTGCAAACTTCGAAAAATAAGTCCGATGGAGCACACAAATTACCAAAGTCCGATTCATTTCCTTAACTTATTGTGTGAACAAACATTTCGGAAGGAAATGACAAAATTGTTGACGGTTTAATTATATCCATACGAAATTTAACGTAAGTTATTTGTTGTGCTATATATTCAGCAAAATATCGGCTAAATGTTCATTCTTGCTCATGGTACTCATGTATAAAAATTGGGACACACAACATGAGTGCTGCGAGAAGCTAGGCCGTAATCCTGAAACAGGGTGTAATGGCCAATTATGTATGTATGTAAATTCTATGATAATAATATGATAACTTTATTATTAGTTAAATTATTTGAGCTTAAGGTCGAATAAATATTTATATTATTTATTTTACGATATTTCGCATAATTTTGTTATTGTTTTGCAACATACAAATATATATTCCTGATGATGCTACGCAAGGAAGTAGCGAAATATCGTAAAATAAATAATATAAATATTTATTCGACCTTAAGCTCAAATAATTTAACTAATAATAAAATTAATAAAAAGGTCAAGGAAAATAATACAAATATATAATATGATAACTATAATAATATGATAACTTCGGGGCGACGCACAGGTGGCTTTTGACACTCCTGGGATGCCAAAAGCCGTTACAGTCAAATAAAAGTAGATATGGCAATGAAATTTAGCAATAATAATGATGAGATCGATATAGCATTGGACACGAAAAATGGGCGTGGTCTGCCTACTTTTTTGGCCACCCCCCACATGAGGTGTATTTTCAAAATACCGTAATTTCTAATTTAATAGTACTTATTGGGTCGGAAAGAAATAAAAATAATTTTAATTTCACTAAATTTTTAGATACACACAATTGCCTTCAATAAGTAGTTGTTTTGAAATGATTAATCTATATTTTTGAAAACAAATTTAAATTTCATAATAAAAAAGCAATCTGAAAATAAAAATAATTACTCCGAGTCAATATCGTTTCTATATTCCGGTACGGATAATAAGCCAATAACTTCTTTTGGTCGCTTTCCGTAAGCTGCATATAAAGGGGTCTGACGATATGAGTAATCTGTGCAACAATCCAAATTACTTTCAATTCTAGATGTTTTTCGGGTAAAGAGTTCTCGACAATTTCTTGCATATTTGTTTCTGGACTCTTGAGCCTCTTCAGAAAGTTGACCAATAGGAAGAATGAAAGACGCTATCTCAACTCCATTTTATAATTGCATTTACATCTCCCATTTCTCGAACGTAGAGCAATACTTCCTCTGGTGCAGCACACAATCAAAAAAAATTTAAATTAAAATTTAGCCTTTGATTTTTTTACGCAGTTGTAGGAAGGATGTATTTTTTGGCTTATTTCTGAAGTATGCTGCCTGATAAGATTATAATCATGTGATGAAAGACCAGCATCAGTAATCATCGCAAGTGCTTAATCTGGTGACAAATTTTTCATGTTCTCATTAGATACACGAGGTTTCTTTAATGCAGTGCCTCTCAGGAATATAATCTGAAAAGTTCAGATCTTTTGGCAACCATTTAGAATTTTGTTGCCAAAAACTGCTATTTATTCGAGCAGCATGTTCCCATCTTGACCGAAAATCAAAAGAAAGTTTGTGATAAAACTTTTTTAATTTAATTTATCTTTTCCAATTATACTGTAAATGTTATTACGTACGCCATCATTTGTGATTCCTTTCTTGCTTCTGAGTCAAGCCTCAAAGAGCGCATTTCATTTTTTTTTTGCGAAAAAATAAAATATCGCAAAAAGGAGCAAACAGAAGCAAAAACTTATTGTTGAAACTGAAACTAGATATATAAACCTTCAATCTCCATATAATCACTTAACAGAATTCTACAGAATCATGTAAGTTTTTCTCTATCGAAAAACAAACATTTTTGGAAATCCCTCAATTATTAGTGATTGCATATTTTCATTGATTAAAAATTAAAATAATAACGTTAAAGCTTCAAAAATTTAACGGCTTTTATAGAAAAGGTTCCAACTTATTTAAAGCAAAAAGATTTTTGTAAAAATATTTTGCCAAAAAAAATAATGCCACCGAAAAATTCAACAACAAATGAAAACTATAAACAGTTTTATTACACTTATCACAGTGACACAAGTTTGATAACTGTTATCATGTTAATTGTTGTTTTTTTGTTTTGTTTTGAGTACATATTCGTAATAGGTGTACTGTTTAGTATTACATAGCATAAAATTATTCAAATCGGAGAACATATTTTGTTTGACTTTTGGCATCCTAAAAGTAACAAAAGTCGCACTGTGCGACGATATGTCAGCGGTAAAAAATTGTTTTTTTTATTTTAATTTCACATATTGTAAGTATATAAGAGAATTCTTCAAAGACAATAACATCATAATTCGGTGCAGATCAACATAATTCCCTGTGTGCAACAATAAATCACGTATTCTTCTCCTACTATTGCACAGTCGATCACATTGACTTTGGCTTAGGTTAGTTGCGCGTTTATTTCATACGAAACCAAGTGTTCTTAAAAAAATTATTTATTTTATTTGATTTGGCAATGTGCATTATAAATACACACAAGCATTCGCAAATATGATTGCGTTGTTAACCTTTAATTAGGCGCTTGGGGTCAGGAAATATTAAAATTAAAAAATGTTGGTGGATTTGTTTTTAAACGAAAAATATGTTGTGTTTATTTGTTTTTTATGTATTATTAAAATAAATAACTGAAAATTTAACAAAACATACTCATTTTTCTTTTTTGTAATCCTACACTTGCAGTAAACTCTGGGACCCCATACGACTAATTATATGATTTTCTAAATGCGCCTAATTAAAGGTTAATGTATGATATTAATATGTACATATGTATGTGTAAAAACAGTTTCTTTTATTTTGTTTTTATATTTGAATTCCGAAATGTATATTGTAAATATGTATGCATGTATGATTTTGTTGTTGAGAGATATGCTCTCATGATTAACATTTGCAAAAAATGAGAATTGGTTTTTTTTCAGCTGACCACATACTTGTCCCCCGCTTCTAAATATGAACAAAATTTTTTTCAAATAAAAATGTAGGGAGTGTAACATCTTTATATATTTATAGTCTTTGACACTGCCTTCTATTGTGTAGATATGATCCAATCCATTTAAGGAAGGAAGAACTGAAGCCAATTTCATTTAATTTATACAACAAAAGTTTGTGATTAACCTGGTTAAACGCTTTGCTAAAATAAGTATAAATTACGTCGGTTTGTTTTTTATTTACAAAGCCTTCATTAACATATGTAGTAAGTTCTAATAGATTAGTGACAGTTGAGCAGGAATTTCGGAAGCCATGTTGATTGGAAGATAAAATACACGATGCTTGAGGTGATAGATGATCATAAATAATTTTCTTAAATAATTTCGGTACGGTACTTAATTTCGCTATTCCTCTATAGTTGGTAACATTCAATCTAGAACCAGATTTAAATAGTGGAATAATAAATGATTCCTTCCAGAAAGATGGAAAATAACCCAATTGAAGCGATTTGTTAAAAATATATGTCAAAGTAAAATAAAGCAAGTGTGAGCACTGTTTTAGAATACAACTGGGAACACCATCAGGACCAGCAGCATAAGACCAATTAAGCCCATTTAAAAAGTTAAGCACATCTTGTCCGTCAATAAATGGTATGTTAATACCTGGTGATTCATGAATTGCATAAGGGTACTGATTAGAATTAAATAACTGCGATGAATAAGTAGAATTAAAAAAATCAGCAAACATGTTGCTAATATTCAATTCATCAGATGACTCATAATCCCCATACTTCATTACGGATGGATAGTTAGCTGTACGTCTCTTAGAATTAACGAATTTGAAAAATGATTTAGGATCACGTTTTATGCTGTTCTTAACTTGTAATAAGTAATTTTTATATGCATTTTGATTCACGATGTTGTACGATGATCTAGCTATTGAGTAATTTATTTACGTAGTTAATAGATGTAGGGGATTGTTTGTACTTTTTAAATAAGTTATTTTTTAAGCGAGAAAGATATCTTAAATTCCAAGGTGGGCCAAATACATCATTTCGAAATTTCAAAGGTGTAGATGCTGAAAAACATTCATTTAGATGAAAATAAAAAGATGATAAACATTGATCAAGGTCATCAAAAGTAGATAATTCCTTTATCCAATCAATGCATGAAATATGTTGTTCTAATACTTCATAATTAGTACGTTTAAAACTATACGACCTTTTGTTTTTTAGTTGTTTTTTTCCATGTAAGGGAGAATGGAAACTGGAGCAATTTATCTCAATAGTAGGGTGGTAGATGTCCTCAGGATTAGATATTGGAGTATGACGCTCTACAGAAAAATCCGTTGGTTTATTGACGAATATCAAAACGAGAATTTTATTATAATCATTTGTTATAGAGTTAATTTGAAAAAGACCATTTGACAATAGATCATGTATGAATTCAATAGAAGAACCAGAGGAGCGAGATAGTATCAGATAGTTTGTATTATGTATTAAAATCTCCCATATATAGAACCAAATCAGAAGGTTTAAGACATTTGAGTACTTGATTAACAGCTGAATTATGAGTAATATAAACAGAAAGGGGCGAATCTGGTGGAGTATATGAGCATATTATGTAAATACGTTTGTTATCCAATTTTGCCAAGACACATAAAATTTCTATATTTAAAAAAATCATTCAAAATAAATTCCTCGCAAGAAAAAGTGTCCAATATAGCAATTAGTGTCCAAATTAAAAACATTATAATTTGGACAAAAAATTTCACAATTATGGATTTTCGCACTGAGCCAAGTTTCAGTTAGAACTGTTATTTGATTTGTAAAACCAGCACTATTGCAGTATAATGATGAAAGCTTTGAGTTCAATCCTCTAACATTTTGATAAACAATCGAAATATTTGTAGAATTGAAATTATTAGAATTAATTGGAATACGATTGACACTTAGTTTTTTGGAAGGGATTCACTAGTAGGAAGAATAACGTTATCATTATTTTTATAAACAAATTGTCTAATAATAGTATTTTTAGGCCAAAATTTTGGGTTAACGAGAGTTTCAAAAAGGTCTTCGAGAACTATTATTTTGAATGAGGCTCTATTACGGGCATGTATTTTAAATATTTTTATATTGTTACACAGGCCTTGCGTTATATTATTTTTAACTTAAAATTCAACATCCAATACTGATGTGTCAGGAGCAAAACGTGTAGCAAAAATAGTCTTCATCGGTGGTATCACCCTAAGTGGTTTAGGTTCAGTAATAGACGGATATTGATGAGATGAAGATTTAATATTCAGCTCAGCATTTATGTTCGCCTCAGCATTAGAAGGTGGAAGTGGAGAAAGTACTATTAACTCGGAGGGCTGGTTAACTGGTGATATATAAACTGAATCAGGTACAGAATTATTTTAAAGTTGTAAAGGTAAGTTAGGCGATTTTTTAGAAGAAGCGGCCATGTTATTGGGTATTGAAGTTTGATTAATTTGTGAAGGGTCTGCAGATTTTATGAAGATACAACACAATTATGTGGTCGTTTATTTTTGTGAGGCGAATTTTTATTTAAATTGTTATTTAAATCACTTACGGAGGCAGAATTATCCGAAACTATCACATTATTTAATGTTATATTATTAACAGGTAATGAAGACGATTTTTTAGATGAAATATTTCTCTTTGGTATAGGTGAAAAAGCGTCCAAATTTGAAAAGTTAGAAAAGATTTCTCCATATTTTTCAAGTTTGCATTTCAATGACAAAAAATCAGTTTTTATTTCATCAAATTCTGACTTATAGCTTTTAAAAAACTTATAAAACTCTATGCCAATAGGTCGACAAGCAGAGCAGGTCCACTGTAAACATTTGGACGCATCTCCAAGCGCATCAGCATCACGTGCACGAAGACCGCTGCATTTAAGGTGGCAAAGACCCAAACACAACCAGCATGACACCATACGTTCATCGGTAGCAATATTACAATTTTTCTTCACACAGGCCATTGTGCAATAGGATAAAGCACAAAATAATGGTTCAGGTTTATGATGGTCAAATCAAGAATGGTTGAAGACAAGAATGATTATCAAAAAAACTTTTAAATTTTGTAAAAACGAAAGCTTTATAATAAAAATTCAAAAATAATGAGCTATTATTTTTATAAACTTGATTATTATGCTTTGTTTTTGTTTATTTATTGTTATTTATGTGAAACACTTAATTGTTGTTGTAAATTTAAATATATTATTGCTGTAAACTGATTATTCCGAGATTATTTTAAGGTTTTTTAGATTTTTAATGAGCTTAAAAAAACACGTCTGTTCACTACGGCTGCGTACAAATCACTAAGAACGACAGCCATCCATTTCCAAAAATTTATGACACGGATCCGCAAGCTGGAAAAAATTGTAAATAATTACTAGTTTTGAATGGACTAAATTTAAAAACATGTTTGGTGTACCCCAACGTTATAATCGATATGGGCAGAACCTTTCATGAACACTTCACAAGCTTGGTAGAAATTTCTTAAGGAATGTCTATTGCTAGATCTATATTGTCTGCGGTTCTAAAAGAAGGTGAAATACTTGAGTCATCTCGTTACTGCAGATGGCATATCCACCGATGAAAATAAAATACGTGCAACAAAGCACTGGCCTTCTTCACAAAATCTTAATGAATTGTACAGTTCAGTGGTACTATGCGCATACCAAGTGAGATATTCATACTAGACAGCGATGTAAGCGGACATATTGGCGATGTGGAAAAGATCATAGGCTATTACAGTCCAACATTTTTAAAACCTGAGAAAAACTACTGGCAGTGTTGGAGTGCATAAAGCATTATCATAAATACCTGCCTGCTTAAAATTTCCCGTAAGTGCTTTAATCAGCTTCAACAACTCTCCATTATGTCTTAGATCCCGATATGAAACCACCAACGCTTTTGCATATGTGTATGATATTATCGTAGTTGGCAACACGTTCTACTACTTCGGGCAGCCAATTTGAGGATCAATGTCGCATGTGTGTCCGGCACATGACGCCAATACTGTCCTCGGCGATTTCAATGCGAAAGTTGGACGTGAAGGTATCTTTGGCCCCACTGTCGGGCAGTTCAGCCTCCATTCTTCCACCTCGCCGAACGGTATGAGACTGATCGATTTCGCCGCGGCGCGAAATATTAGTAGTTTGTAGCACCAGGTTCCAGCATCTCGATATCCATAAGGCCACCTGGCTCTCTCCCGATCGATCAACTATCAACTAGATCGATCACATTGTGATTGATGGAAGGCATGTATCCAGTATACTAGACGAGCACACATTTAGAAGTCCAAATGTCGACTCCGACCATTATCTTGTCGCAGCCAAGATGCGACTGCGTATATGCGCGTCGAATATGAAACGTTCTAGCGTTCAAGGGAAGCTGGACATCAAAAAGCTGCGATCACAAGAGACAGCCAGGTCGTTTTCCGATCGTCTTTCTAACGAGCTCAATTACATCCCATCCTCTCTCGAAAGTATTGGTGGACAGTGGTCTCACATCGCTCACTCTCTGCGCAGCGCTGCCGAAACAGTTCTTGGTTTTGCGCGTCCTTCCCGCAGAAACCAATGGTACGATGAAGAGTGCCGTGAGGCCACTGCAGCAAAGAACGCTGCCTATAGACGAACATTGCAGTCCACCACTACAAGAGCAACGGTGGAGGTGTACAGAGAAAAGAGGAGGGAAGAGAGACGCCTATTTAGAAAGAAGAAAGAGAGCAAGAAAGGCGCGATAGTGAGGAAATCGAGATGTGCAGGAGTAGAAATGATGCTCGAAATTTTTATAAAAAGATAAGGCGTCTTAATACTGGTTTAAAGCCCGGAGCAACCTTCTGCAGAGACGAACATGGTAACCTGGTTACAGATGCACAAGGAACACTAAGATTATGGAGACAGCACTTCTCTTATCTACTGCAGGGCGATGGCGACACAAATTCCGCCTCTAGAGATGCTGTGCCGGACCCAATCATTAACGACGACGTCGAAATCCCGTCCTCCAGCCATGAAGAGCTCAAGGTTGCCATATGGCGACTGAAGAACAACAAAGCGGCTGGACCTGATGGTTTGCCAGCTGAACTCTTCAAGTATGGAGGCGATGAGTTGGTTAGGTGCATACACCAGCTCATTTGCAGGGTATGGCTGGAGGAAAGTAAGCCCAACGATTGGAATCTTAGCGCTCTCTGTCCCATCCTGAAAAAGGGAGATCCCACGATATGCACCAACTACAGGGGTATAAGCCTCCTTCCTATCGCATATAAAGTTCTTACGAGCGTATTGTGTGAACGACTGAAGCCATTCGCCATCTCAATGATTGGACCTTATCAGTGCGGCTTCAGACCCGGTCCACCATTGACCAGATATTCACACTGCGCCAAATCCTGGAGAAGACCCATGAAAGTCAAGTCGACACACACCATCTTTTTGTCGACTATAAGGCAGCCTTCGATAGCCCAATAAGGGATCGCGTTTATGTCGCAATGTCTGAGGTCGGTATTCCTGCTAAGCTGATAAGGCTATGCAGAATGACGCTGAGCAACTCCTGCAGCTCCGTCAAGGTAGGAAGAGACCTCTCCGAGCCTTTTAATACCGTGCGAGGTTTTAGACAAGGCGATCCCTTATCCTGTGACCTCTTCAACTTCGCCATGGAGAGCGTTTTGCAAAAGGTGTACATCGTAATGGCACTATTTTTAATAAAAGTGTCCAGCTCCTTGCGTATGCCGACGAGATAGACATCATTGGGCATACCAAGCGAGATGTCACCGCAGCCTTTAATGCTATTGAACGAGAGTCTGCAAAAATGGGTCTGGCGGTAAATGAGAGCAAGACGAAGTACATGTTGTCGACGAGTAGGGATGTTGAACGTATCGGCTCCCAGGTTACAGCCGGCAACTATACATTCGATGTGGTCAAGGAATTTATTTACCTTGGCACCGCCATTACCAGCAAGAATGATGTCAGTCTGTAGTAACAGAACCCTCTCTCGTGCGACGAAGTTAACACTCTACAAGTCGCTTATTCTTCCGGTGCTTCTCTATGGTTCGGAAGCATGGACGCTGTCTTGTGCCGATGCAGCGGTCCTGGGAGTGTTTGAGAGAAAAATTCTTCGCAAGATCTTTGGTCCACTGAAGCAAGGCGATGAGTTTCGCATTAGGACCAACTATGAGCTTTATGAGCTCTTCGGCGACGTAGATGTTGTCCAGCGCATTAACATCCAGCGGCTGCGCTGGCTCGGCCATGTTGTTCGGATGGAAGAATCTGCTTCAGCGAAAAAGGTTTTCGATGCGAAGGTCAATGGACGTCGGCGTAGACGACGTCCATGTTTACGTTGGGAAGACCAGGTAGATGGAGCCCTGTCATCAATTAGTGTGACCAACTGGAGAAGGCGTGCGCTTAGCAGAGACGCCTGGAGACTAGTGTTGAGGCAGGCCGAAACCCGTTAACGGGTTGTTATGGCCAGCTAAGTAAGTAAGTAAGTCGCATGTGTGAAATTTAAAAATTCGAAACCAGTGCCTCGTTTCTGTATTACTCGACTCGAGAAATTACTCACATATGTGTTGAAACAAAAAATTCCATCGTTTTTCGAATCGTCGTTAAAAGTGTTTCTGTATCTGCATGCGAAAACAATCAAAACTAACTCTTTTCCAACTGGAATATTTCCAGTTTAAATGTGTGAAACGAAAGCAAAACGTCAAAAAAAAAAAATATTAATTTTGAAAAACAGTGTTGTCAGATTAGCAGATTTATCACCAAAATGGGGATTTTTTTTTTCTGAAATGGGGAAAAAAATTCATTTGGGGATGGGGATTTTATTGTGGATAATCGACAAATGTTTGAAGATTTTTACAATTTTGTTGCTTATTTAACTATATATTATAGATTTCTTTCATTCGGAACACACAGTGAAAGAATTTCCGATGAAAGTATGAATTTATAAGCATGACTTGTTTAAAACTCATGCTTTTTAGTTTGGTTTATTTTCTCATATAAACAAAAACATCTCTATACCATTATATTTCCCCCACTGATTTTAATGGTTTTATTGCGTAGGAATTTAGTATTAGAGGGTCGCCTTTTAGTTAAAGTACTACTGAAGGGTATGGGAATGTTTTTTATATTATGGCACAGGACATCTATGTAGAATTGAAGGTACAACAGATACCGTATACTATACAAATATTTTAAACGGCATAAAGATGTCTTATTCTGAATATGAAATGGCACATCGATGGGTGTTCCACCAAGTTAACAACCCAAAACAGACATCGAAGCGAGCAAAAAGTTATTTTCAAAATATATGCTTCAAAATTTTAAGCTGATCTGCTCAGTGTCCAGAGTTAAACCCTTTTGAAAATTTATGTAAAATTGTCAAAGCGGCTCTTTGAGAAAAAACCCTTCTAATAAAGTACTTTGTGGGAATTTGTTAAAGATGTATGCAAAAACATTGCAATCAATATGTTTTAAAGACTTGTGGACTCAATGCCAAAACGCTTTTGGGACTTTATTTAAAACCAGGGTAATTCCACTAACTACAAATAGTGGTAATTTGGTGCCATTAATAAAAAACTGTTTCTTTTAGGCCATCAAATTTGATGTGCATATTTTTATGTAGAGACAAAATTAGTTAATTTTAACAATATTTTTGAATATGTACATGGTTTTTATATAAAAACAAACAAAAATATTAATCACATTGTTCTAAAGTTTTTTGGTCATGATGCTAGATCATGGTCAATCTTTTTTATAGACCACCACTGTAATAAGAAATACATATCAAATAAAATAGTATATATTTATACCTATATCAAAGCATATGTATCTATGCAAAATTATTGATACAGTTTCTGTGGGAATTTTTGAGGATATGAATTTTAAAATCGGGGATGAAAATTGAAAACTATCTGACAACCCTGGTGAAAAATGTAAACAAACCAATAAAAAAATTATATGAAGAGAAATGCAAAACTATAAAAATATATATCATATATATATTAAAAAAGCTACGCAATATTATTTTTAATAAAAAAGCCACACAATATTATTTAAAAAAGACACAAAATACAAAAATTGTTTTTTTTGTTTTGTTTGCAAAACACTTTTCGCACCGTTTTAATATGCGGCTTATTTTGACACTTCATTCGGTTCAGTTTTCACAAAAAAAAGATACAGAAACACTTTTACTCACATTTTTCCAATAATAATTGGAAAATGGCATAAATGACAGATAGTACTCGCATTATTTTACATACAGAAACACGTATGTGAGAAAAAGCACTTTTTGTGTCAATTCACATAGTTTTTGTTTCAATTTTTTCGTTTCATGTGAGATATTACTCGAGTCGATTAATACAGAATCGAGGCACAGGTACCTAGGCCAAATTGTGACGAGTGAAGGCACCAAAATAGACGACAATCTTTCCTCGATTTTTGCAACGTATCTTGTTGATAGATATCAATATGTATCTACTGGCGCAGCTATATCAACTGAACTATTCTGAGTTCCTTACTATTTACATTACACATAAATGATTTACCTTACATACTCCAGCATTCATATTCATACTGATGATTTCAGTTATATATAAGTTGTAATGAAAACTCTAAAAGCCAAACCATAATATGCTTAGGCTAGCTTAAACAACTATGCGTGTACACGCAATTAAATGTGTATAACCATAATGTACATAACAAACGTTTCGTTGAGTTTCGTTCAATTTCATTTGTTTACGTTTGGAGCGAAGCCGATCGCACCAAACGTACGCAAACAGCCGTTTTTCAGCCTGTTTCTAGAACACAAATGGTTTTTGACATTCGTCTTTTTATATGTGAAACAACAACAAAAACACTCAAATTTGTTAGTGTTTCTCATTATTTTTTATTATTATTTATTTATTTAGCATTTTTATGTTGCTATTTTTTTACAAATTTTTAATTTAATAATAATTCAATTTTTACAATATTTTTTTATGAAATGAAAAAAAAGTAGATTAAAATTAAAATTGTTGTCTAATGTATTCAATTATTTTTCGTTTAAATAAATAAAAGTTATTTTCATTCTTCAGTTCCTGAGGCATTTCATTAAAGAGTTTAAGTCCTTTATAGAATAATGTATTCTGTGCGAAAGATGTCGACGCGAAGAAAGGTCTAAAATCATTGGCATTCCTTAAATTATATGGTTGGGCACTAGCTACGATCACCAAATATTTATTCATGTACTGTGGCAGCATTCCTTGTTGAATTTTAAATTTGAATATAAGCACATTCATCACCAGGCGCTGATTAATAGAAAGCCATTGTAGTGTTGTAAGCATATCTCTGATATGTGTCATCCTGCTGCATTTAAGAATACATCGCATTCCTTTGTTTTGGAGCTTCTGTAGCCTATCTTTCATTTGCTGAGTACCCAAGAATAACACTGTCGAACAGTATTCAAAATGTGGTTTGATTGTGGTATTATAGATTTTATGGCGGTGGATGTTGAAATTTTGTAACGAATTCTTCTTAAAAACGCAATTTTTTTGGCAACCTTTTTACATACGTACTCAATGTGGGGTATAAAGTTTAACTTGTTATCCACAATTATTCCTAAGTATTTAAATTCATCAACCTTTTCTATTTCAGTATTTTCAATGCATACAGATTCAGAGGCAGTTCCGTTTATTATCATCGCTTTTGTCTTGTTTGTATTTAACTTTATTTTATTAATTTTTAAATATTTTTCAATATTTTCTAGGTCTTCATTCAAGTTTCGTACACATTCATTAGGATCTTCCCCACATATATAGATCAGCGTATCGTCAGCGAACATGCATACCTTGCATTTATTAACTACGTTTTGCAGATCGTTCATGTAAATTAGGAACAAAAGTGTTCCCAACACTGCCCCTTGTGGTACTCCGGTATCAATTGTCAATGCATTCGAAACGTAATTTCCACATTTTGTTCTCTGAGTTCGGTTGCTGAGATAGCTTTTGAACCAACTAAGTTCAGTTGTTTTAACACCATACTTTAGTAATTTTGCTAATAAAATATCTCGGTCGACAATTTCGAAAGCCTTCTTCAAATCTAAAAACACTGCTGCCACACATTTTCTCTTTCCTACTTCAATTTTCCACTCCGATATTACGAGATTCAGTAGAGATTCACAATTATGGTTTTTTCTAAATCCGGATTGTGTTTCATATAAGAGATTGTTATCTTCAAAGTATTTACTTAATTGATTATATACTACCTTTTCCAATAGTTTACTTAATACAGGTAACATGTTAACAGGTCGAATTTCGTTTGGTGTCTTTGTATTTGGAACTTTTTGTATTGGAACGATATAAGCTTCTTTAAGAACATCAGGATAAATACCCGTCTGAAGGGATTTTATTATTAAATAGTGCAATGAAGGTCCTAATATATCAAAGTTAACAAGAAGAGTTTTGATTGTAAGAAAATGTTGATCCTTTTTATTGTTCATAGTTTTCATAATCCGTTTTAGTTCTCCTATGTTGATTAACTCAAATTGAAAATGTGTTTGACGATTTATAAGAATATAATCCTCATATTTAACATATGGAATACTTGCCGCAATATCTTTTACGCTCTGTATAAAAAATGTGTTTAATTCCTCTGCTATTTGCAACCCATCAGTTACTATTCTGCCATTAATTTCTATTTCATTTATTTGTGTGGTTTGCTTTTTTAACACGAATTTTTTTAGAGCTTTCCACATATCTCTTTGGTTTAAACATTCATTTATTTTGGTGTTTATATAATTAGCTTCACTTTTTTTTAACATTGAACTATATTGGTTTCTTATTCTCCTATATTCCCTCCAATAATATACATTATTATACCATATAGCTAATCTATGCGCTTGAATTTTAATTTGTTTCATCGATCGTAAGTTATTGTTAAACCAAGAAGTGCATTTATTAGTACCAAATCTTTCTTCGAGTACCATAGACTTTAACGTATTGTTTATTTCACTCATAAATACGTTAGCAAATTCGTTAATTGAATTATTTAGGGGTGAATTACTTATCTCTCCAAGCCTTATTGAGTTTCTAAAAAACGAGTTATTGTAATGTAATGTTCTAACTTTTTTGGTTGCCACATATTTTGTAGGTTTTTCTATAGGTATTTTAATTTCTAATGTCTCATGATCACTGATTTTCATTTTTTCATTTATATTAACTATAATATTTTCCATATTAGTAACGGCATAATCAATGAGCGACGATGTGTTATATGATATACGCGTTGGATACGCAACGATTTGATTAAAATAATTATCTCTTATTATTTCTTCCAATCTTTTCTTATAAAAACTAGTTCCAAGCCAATCAATGTTGAAATCCCCAGTAATCAAATAATTTTCAGTTTGTGCAATGGTTTCCATTTCTTCTTCAAAAAATTCAATAAAATGTTGATCAGGTGATATTTGTTTATTAGGTGATCTGTAGACTCCCACCAAATATAATAAAATATTATCATATTTTATTCTAATTTTAAGCCACCAAATTTCTTTTTCAATCGATTTGCTGTCTATTGTTTTTGCATTCCATCTCTCATTTATATAAATGCATACTCCTCCTGTGTGTCTAGATCAGTGATGTCCACTACTACATAAACACACTTGCGCTTGTGTATGAAGCAGAGAAAAGACTCTGCTTACTTCGACCAGAAATGGGAATGTTCGAATTACTTTCTGTTTATAACTTCATAAATATTTCTTCATAATTCTGAGTAAAGTACGTAATCGATTGTCCGATAGACATGTGACCGATCTATTAAAAATAAAGGAGTACCGAGGTCACATAAATTTGGAGGCAATAATAAATAATTATTTCAGTTAAATAAAAATGATACAAAAAATATGCACTATCCATCCCTGCACTATGTTGGAGAGAAGCTAAAATCTTAAAAGAGCAAGAGTAACAATATTTATTTTTATTATGTACGTGTTTGACTTCGACGCAAGCAGAATTTGTTTTCCTATCACGCGTGATAGGGAAAGAGAATTGTGGACATCACTGGTCTAGATGTACTATCACAACGAAAAACAATGAAGTTTTCTAATGTTATTTCAGAATTGTCTATATCTTCAGTTAGGTGAGTCTCGGAAATGCATATAAAATCAAAGTCTTCTTCGTAGCAAAGCAATTCTAATTCTTTTATATTTTTTGTTAAACCTCCGATATTGAGGTATATTCCCTTTGTGTTTGTTAGTTGCTAATAGGCAACCTTTTCGGACTCAATCCTATTTTTTCTTATTAATATGGGACATTCTACATTTCTACAATCATGGTTTGTATTAATATCCACCAACTTCAATCTTTCTTTTGCTTTCTCACAGTTTATACATTTGACTATATTATTTTGGCAGTCTTCATAAGTATGGCCCACTTCGCTACATTTTGCGCAAATTTGATCTTTATTTTTGCAATGTCTAGCTGTGTGGTTGAATCCCCAACATTTAAAACAACGCAATACACTACAACTCTGATAGACTGGACACCTGTCCCACTCTATATTAATACGACCGTTATTTATAATCTGTTTAAATCCTTCAGCATTTGTTTCAATAATAGCATTAAATATTTTTGGGTTCTTGTATGATTTATAGACTTTAACCAAAGACTATAAATATATAAAGATGTCACACTGCCATACAATGAACTGCTAGCTCCAAATTTTAGTGATGGCCGTAGCGCTACTTCCACTTACAAAAACAAAACTAAAAGAGAGCTTATTCTTCTTAGAGAACTTATTTTCATCTCTCATGTGTGTACATGTGTGTATTACCAACGTATAAAAAATATAAAAACAAACTAAAAGAAACCGGTTTTATACAGAGAAGAGAGCATATTTATATTAATACAAACATATAAATATATTAACAACGAAATCATATATGCATGAATACGTGTGTGTATTTACAATATACATCATATCTCCATACATGTGTAAACGTGTGTGCATTTATATTGCACATTGCCAAATCAAATAAAATAAATAATTTTTTGAAGAACACTTATTTTCGTATAAATTAACGCGCAACTAACCTAAGCCAAAGTCAATGTGATCGACTGTGTAATTGTACGGCAAGAATATGTGCTTTTTTGTTGCACACATGGAATTATGTTGATTTGTACCGAATTATAATGTTATTATTTTTGAGGAATTTTTTAATAAGTATACTTACAACACGTGAAATTAAAATAAAAAACAGTTTTTCTTTCTTTGGTTATTGTTTATTTTATTTGTATATCGCTGACATATTTAATGTTCCAAAATTTTAACCTTTTTGGTACTCGCTGATTTGTATTTATATGTTTCCCATGTCAAATGATTTCGTAATAATATAAGCACAAGTAAATTTAGCATCTTCATTCTATGGTTGTAACAAACGTTGTTATCCTCAAACCGAAAGAAATAAACAGTATTTTTGGTACAATCTACGCATTGATCAATAATAAATCTTTTTATGTTTTTCATAAGTTTGTTTTCCAAAAATATTTTTTCGAAAACTTTTATATAAATTGTGCAAACTTCGAAAAATAAGTCCGATGGAGCGCACAAATTACTAAAGTCCGATTCATTTTCTTAATTTATTGTGTGAACAAACATTTCGGAAGGAAATGACAAAATTGTTGACGGTTTAATTATATCCAAACGAAATTTAACGTAAGTTATTTGCTGTGCTATATATTCAGCAAAATATCGGCTAAATGTTCATTCTAGCTCATGGTACTCATGTATAAAAATTGGCACACACAACATGAGTGCTGCGAAAAGCTAGGCCGTAATCCTGAAACAGGGTGTAATGGCCAATTATGTATGTATGTATGTAAATTCTATTGGCACATTGGTGGATGTAAAACAAACGGGATCTTCATTAATATATCTCATTTTCATTATATGTTCATAAGTACATATATATATACAGTTGTGTTCAAAATAATAGGAGTGCCCTTCATTCAAAGTCGAATTTTAAAATTAAGTAGAAAAAGAAAGAAAATCATAATTTCTTTTGATATAAAATTTATTTCTAATTCACCTTCTAATTTTTTACCAATTAATTATTTAATGAAAACTATTAAAACAAAAAATATTTAATTAAAACAAAGTTTTCTTTCAAAATTCCCTGTTCAAAATAATAGGAGTGTTTGTACATAACCTATTAGTATTAGAGCTAAAGTCATAGAAGTTAAATATTATTTAAAAATAGTGTCCCCATTTAAGATTTTGTTGAATAACCTTTATTTTTAATGACTTCAGCACATCTACGAGTCAATAAGATCCTGGCATATCTTTAAAGGAATTTGATGCCACGCTTCGCGCACTTTGCTCCACAATTCTTCCTAATTTGATCGCTGTTTCTCTGCAACATATTTTTTAACGTCTCCCCATATATGTTCTATGGGATTCAAGTCAGGAAACTGAGCAGGCCAAGACATAACCTGAACCCCATTTACCCGAAACCACTCATTTGCCAATTTACTGGTATGTTTCGGGTCGTTATCTTGTTCAAATATCCATTTGAGAGGCATATTCCACTCTGCATAAGGTAGCATTACCTCTTTCAAAATTCCAACATAAACGTTTCTATCCATTATGCCTCTAATTTCGTAAATTGGACCTACACCATTATACGAAAAGCTTCCCCATATCATTACTTTTGCACCACCATGCTTAACTGTCTTTTGTGTATATTTGGCTTTATATTCTGTATTGGGCGGACGTCTAACATACTGTCTAGATCCAGAGTCACCAAATAAAACAATTTTGCTTTCGTCGGTCCAGAGTATATTTCTGCATTTTTCTTTCGGCCGTTTGATATGTTCTTATGAAAACTTTAAACGTGCTACTGCCTGTTTTTTTGTCAGTAGTGGCACTTTCCGTGGACTTCTTGCGAATAAATTATTTTCCATCAGGCGTCTACGAATAGTAGGACCGCTTACGGCAAGATTTAGATCCTTTTGAATTTTTTTGGAAGACGCGCAAGGATTTGTTTTACTGTATCGTACAATACGACGGTCTTCAACAGCTGATGTTTTGCGTTTGCGTTCACGTGTTTGAGGTTTTTTTTATTTTAGGGCATTTGCTATCATTAGATCGGTACATCCTAAGGTTTCCCTAATTTCCTTATAAGTTTTGCCTTTTTCTCGAAGATTTTTAATTAGTTCTCTTTTTTCCTCAGAACAGTGTTTTCCTCGTCCCACTATTACAAGAATTTATAAGAAATTTAAAATAATCACTGTAAAAAAAGTTTTCACACCATTTTTCGAAACTTTCTTTTCACCTTTTTTCTTCAATTATATGCTTTTTTAGTTTTATTTTTAAAACGCCACACGCACTCTTATTATTTTGAACAACTCAAACCAAAGGTAAACACAAAAATTAACGAATTTTATCATAAATAAAAAAGTTATTATGAACTTCTGTTCTGTATTCGATTTCTTACATACCGTTGAAACTGCCGTTAGAATATCACTTTTTTTTACAAATTGGTACACTAACAAATTTCAACTGTAAAAATATAAGATTGGAGCACTCCTATTATTTTGAACACAGCTGTATATATATATGTCTTCAGATCTTTCTGTACCTTGTAAGATTGTTTTAAACTCAATAGGTAAAAACATCACATGATCATGTGCAAAATTTGATAACTTCGGGGCGACGATATGTATATACAAATAAAACAATTAATAACCAAAGAATGAAAAACTGTTTTTTTATTTTAATTTCACATATTGTAAGTATATAAGAGAATTCTTCAAAGACAATAACATCATAATTCGGTGCAAATCAACATAATTCTATGTCTGCAACAATAAAGCACATATTCTTGGCGTACAAGTACACAGTCGATCACATTGACTTTGGCTTACGTTAGTTGCGCATTTTTTGATTTGCCAATTTGCATTATGAATACACACACGTATACACATATACGCATATATGATTGCGTTGTTAACCTTTAATTAGACGACTGGGTTCAGGAAAAATTAAAATTGAAAAATGTTAGTAAATTTGTTTATAAAATATAAACATATAAATTCAAATCAGCGAGTACCGAAAAGATTAAAATTTTGGAACATTAAATATGTCAGCGGTATACAAATAAAATAAATAATAGCCAAAGAAAGAAAAAAATGTTTTTTTATTTTAATTTCATATGTTGTAAGTAATAAGAGAATTCTTCGAAGATAATAACGTTATAGTTCGGTGCAGATCAACATAATTCCATGTGTGCAACAATAAATCACGTATTCTTCTCCTACTATTGCACAGTCGATCACATTGACTTTGGCTTAGGTTAAGTGCGCGTTTATTTTATACGAAACCAAGTGTTCTTAAAAAAATTATTTATTTTATTTGATTTGGCAATGTGCATTATAAATACACACACGCATACGCATATATGATTGCGTTGTTAACCTTTAATTAGGCGCCTGGGGTCAGGAAATATTAAAATTAAACAAATGTTGGTGGATTTGTTTTTAAACGAAAAATATGTTGTATTTATTTGTTTTTTATGTATTATTAAAATAAATAACTGAAAATTTAACAAAACATACTCATTTTTCTTTACACTTGCAGTAAACTCTGGGACACCATACGACTAATTATATGCTTTTCTAAATGCGCCTAATTAAAGGTTAATGTATGATATTAATATGTACATATGTATGTGTAAAAACAGTTTCTTTTATTTTGTTTTTATATTTGAATTCCCAAATGTATATTGTAAATATGTATGCATGCATGTATGATTTTGTTGTTGAGAGATATGCTCTCATGATTAACATTTGCAAAAAATGAGAATTGTTTTTTTTTTCTGCTGACGACATAAGTACTTGTCCCCCGCTTCTAAATATGAACAAAATTTTTTTCAAATAAAAATGTAGGGAGTGTAACATCTTTATATATTTATAGTCTTTGCTTTAACCAAAGAATATAAATCATATAGAATGTGCATCACGTACAAGTAAAATTTCTTATGGCGGGTCGTAATGTTGGAACCCGCAAAAAGAATTGTTACTCTCTTACTTAGCAAAGAGAATTCGTTTATTCTCTTACTTTGCACACACAACATCATAGTGTATAAGACGATAGCCACAACAAAATTTTTACTTCGTGTCTTTTTCTTTTGCTTAAGTACAGAAACGGTTTCATGCTAACAACAATATTCACATGCAATACAATTTATGTGTGTGTGTGTCTTATTCATTGTGAGCTGTTTTCGTTTTTTAAATTTTAAAACGTAAAGAATGCTGTTCGTTGAAATATTTTTTTGTAATAAAGAATACAGTGCTCCGATACGACGTTATAAGCTAGTGTAGGGCAAAGCATATGTAATTTGTAGTTGCGCGACGGAAAATATATTAATCTACATCGAATATATAGCGCCCTATTTAATATCTTTATAAAAGTGTAGTTAAAAATATGTTTTATTATTATTATTATTTATTTAAGATCAACAAGTATTTTTATGTTTATTTGAAATAAAAGGTTAACTAAACCAAAAAATGTAATTCCAAAAAAATTAAAAAAACAAATATATATTCATTAATGACAAATTTTCGAATGATAAATTGATGATTTTTCAATTATAAGAAAATTGAAAAAATTTTATTTTTAATTTATGTATGTTTAAAATATTTAACTGTATGTATATATTCGTTTTTAGAAGAAAAGATACTTCAATTTTTTATGTTAAGAATAAATAATAAATAAATAATAATCAAAATTAAAATTATTTCTTAGTTTTTACTTTGAAGCATCAAAAAGTATATTTTGAGGATTTTCATCTCCATAAAAAGGCTAATAAGGTTACTTTTTAAAAATTATTTATTGGATAGAATATCTATTTTTGGAACTTCCTTTTTCTGTAGTCCAAGAGCAATGCTTTCGAAGGAGCAGCAAATCCAATACCTCTATTCTGTGTTGAGAACAAGTGTTGGCAAACCACTCTGGGGTGATTCGTTTACATGACTCAATAATAAAAGATTTTATACCAATTTTTTGAGGTTCAGATTTAAAGACATTATGAAATATTAAAATGTGTTTTTTGCTTGCATCCATTTAGGTATCATTCTAAATTATTTTACTTCCCAAAATGGTTTATCTGCAGATTCTTTAAGTGAAATTGTCACAGTAAATGGAAATATTTTAAAAAGCATTGGTATTAATGTTTATGCCCTTATATGTGATGAAGGCTCGACTAACCGAAAATGATTTTCCAATCTTAAAATATCTGCTAAAAAACCGTTTTTTGAATTAAGCGATCAAAGTGTTTTTTGCTTTTATGATTTCCCACACTCAACTAAATCTTTGCGGAATGGGTGGCTGAAATGTGACATAAAAACCCGGGATGGGAAGGCAAGCTTTCAGGTAATTAGGGAATTGTCAGAAATGGAAGCAAATGCAAAAACAAAAATGTGCCCAAAACTAACACGGCAACATATGTATGTTTCCTAACACTTTGAAAAATGCTTGTGGTATTTGCCACACAAATTTTCAGCAGGCTTGTTTCTGCTGCTATTAAAACAACGTCTGAAAGCACAAAATTTAAGACATGTTCCGCAGAATTGGCTTTATCAACAGCTCAGTTTATGGAAAAAATGGCAAAATTTTTGATTGTCTTAATAGTGGCTCCCTTTATCGAGATAATTGCTACAGATCTGCAATTCAGATTAACAATGAAGTATATAAATGTATTTAATTCTTTTTAGAATATTTAAAAAAGGTGGAGTTTGTAGATCAAAACGAGCGTATTTTCTTTTCAAATAAAATGAAACTCACCCTAAATTCAATTCTTATGTTAACAAATGAAATTTTAAGGGAAGGTGGTGATTTATATTTCTTAATGACAAAGTCCCTCAATCAAGACAAATTAGAACACTTTTTCTGTCTTTAAATCTGAACCGCGAAAAATTGGTATAAAATCTTTTATTATTGAGTCATGTAAACGAATGACCCCAGAGTGGTTTGCCGACACTTGTTCTCAACACAGAATAGAGGTATTGGACTTTCTATTATTGGTTCTCCTTCGGAAACATTGCTCTTGGACTACAGAAAAAGGAAGTTCCAAAAAAAAAAAATTAGATATTTTATCCAATAAATAATCTTTAAAAAAAATTAACTTTATTAGCCTTTTTATGGAGATGAAAATCCTCAAAATATACATACTTTTTGATGCTTTGAAGTATAAAGTAAGAAATAATTTTAATCTTGATTGTTATTTATTTATTATTTATTTTTAACATAAAAAAATTAAAGTGTCTTTTCTTTTAAAAATGTATATATACGTACATATATATAATTCATACATATATATATAAATTAAAAATAAAAATAGAATTTTCTTATAAATAATTGAAAAATCATCAATTCATCATTCGAAAATTTTTCATTAATGAATATATACTTGTTTTTTTATATTTTTGAAATTACATTTTTTGGTTTAGTTAACCTTTTATTTCAAATAAATATAAAATCAATTGTTGAGCTTAAATAAATAATAATAATAAAAATATATATGGGCAATTTCAAAAATTTTCGACATTTTGATATTTTTTTTTTCGAAATTTTTTTTTTGGATGACACGAATGACGCTTTGGTCACGTGAAGGGTGATGTTTTAGCATACCAAAACAGTTCGCGTTAAGCATTTATTGCAAACGGCGCGAAAGTTATGGAGGTTTTAAGTTAAAATCTCTTAAAAAAAAATTTAAAGTTAAATTTATTGGTTTATTTTAATAAATGTTGTATGGGTGCATGATGCATGCATTTCAAATTCATCAGTGCATTCCAAATTCATCAATGCACTGAAAAAATACATAACAATATCAATTATAATTAAAATTCCTTAACATTAAAAAAGGCGAATTTTTGCAAAAATGTGAATGTTTCACCGATTGTTATAATACGTGTTTATATAACGCATAACTAATTTACAGAAAAACAATGTTTTGACTTGCAAATTTAAAAAATAAAAAAATTATATAAGAATTATTTTTGAGGTTAGGATTTTTTTTTTTTGATCTGTAAAATTTAAAATCATGAAAATTTTTTAATGCCTATTCGGTTTTATTATCAAGCTTAAAAAAACCTTTCATTTGGTGTCAATCGCGGTGGAATCTATACATAACTGCAGATGTCACATTGCAAAATGTGTTTGAAGAAAAATGCCGCTGTACCCGCTAAATATGGACCGAATTCAACCGTATTTATATATGATCTTTAGTTCACCGACGCACTTCATTTAAAATACTTTACATTAATTGTAAACCACTGATTAACTAAAAAAACGCGAAACAAAATCATGAAATTTCGCAAAATTTTTATTTTCTTTATAAAATTTTTGCGTTTCAAAATATTTTAACGCCTTCTTGACGTTGAGGTGCCATTTACAAAGAAGTTTTGATCACGCAATACATAAACCAGTTTTAAGTAAGATTGCAAATGTCAGGCGCGAAAAACTGTCATTTTTGACAAATTTACGCCAATTCTATAAAAGTTTGAGGTCATCGTTCTCAGCAACTAGCAGCCTGACATCGACGTGATATGGCGCAAATTTTAGCAAATTACACCATCTTTTAAATACTGTTGACGAAATGCAATTTTCTTGAACGGCGCAAAAACGCTATAGAAAAAACTGCGAAAATTGAAAAATCGGAAAATTTTGGTTTCAAAAATGAACCGCTGTACAACTTTTTCCCAAATAGTAGTATTGGCATAACTTTTATACTGTAAATATCTACAAAGTCTAGTGACTTTATTTTATATTAGTGAGCATCGGAAGTTTAAAACTAAAAGTGATGAAATATGAAAAAACTCTTGTAAATTTCAAGCCTGTTTTTGAGTTTTTCAATATTTGAGTGCCCATAACTTTTAGAGATAAAGAACTGATGGTCTGAAATTTTGAATTTCCCAGTTTTCTAGTGTGGCCTATCATTCCCTTTTGACTGTTTTGGTCAATTCGAAAAACTGAAGAAATAATAAGCATCTGAACTCAGTTTCATCAAATGTTGAAAATTTTTGAAATTGCCCATATCTAACTACACTTTTATTACGATATTAAATAGGGCGCTATATATTCGATGTAGATTAATGTATTTTCCTTCGCGCAACTACAAATTAAATATGCTTTGCCCTACACTAGCTTACATAGTCGTATCGGAGCACTGTATTCTTTAATACACAAAAATATTTGAACCAACATTATTCTCTAAGTTTTAAAATTTAAAAAACGAAAACAGCTCACAATGAATAAGAAACACACACACATAAATTGTATTGTATGTGAATATTGTTGTTAGCATGATACCGTTTCTGTACTTAAGCAAAAAAAAAACACGAAGTGATGTTATGTGTGCAAAAATTTTGTTGTGGCTATCTTGCTGTGTGATGTTCTTGTTATAGTTGTTGGAATTTCGTCACTGTATGTACTGTGGCTGAACGAAAAAACCTAAACAACAATGCAAAAGAAATAAAACACACATTAGCACAGTGCATACACTGTGACATTAGTTTCTCTTTGGTTTCTGTTGTTTTGTTACGCTCTTTTCTTTTGTTTTGCCTTTTGCCCTTCCTTCCCGCGTCTGAAAAAATGTTGACAAAATATTTGGATAATTGTTGAGATGCGCATTCTTAATGATTTATATTCTTTGCTTTAACGCACTCTATGTACTCACATTCGATATTATTTTGTTTCCTTATAGCTCTTACTATTGTATCTTTATCTAGTTCTTCACTCATTCCTGTAATTAACAACTTTGGATTTCTCATCTTTGGTGCACGGACCTCGTAATTATTTCCCATTTTTTCTTTTATTTCATTTGTTAAGATACTTCGGTCATCTTCATTTTGACAGTTGATAGCCACAACTCCTTCATTTCTCTTAACAATTCTCTTAACTTGCATATTGAGATTTGATGGTTTGATTTTTTCTTTTACTTCTTTCTCGGTCACATCACTATTTTGTTTATTTTTTGGCTTCAATATAACGGGGATATTATTTGTTGACTTAAGTTTGCTTGCATATGTTTCTTCACCAGTAGTTGTTGTTTGTTTTTTTATTTCGTTTACAATCTCTGTTTTTGCATTCTTCACTTGTTGTTCTACTATTTTGGTGGTTTTGTTCATTACTTCTGTCATTTTACCTTCATTTTCCTTTATTAAATCAAATAATTTTTTGTAATTTTCATTTGTTAATTTTATAAAATTTAGGCATCCATCGCATATATATTTTATGTTTGGGTACTTAAAAAGGGCATCACTTTCGTATTTTGAGAGTCCAACGCATCTAAGGTGAAACATCTTCCCACAGTAGCCACTACAGCATATTTCAACCTCTCGACAAGTTTTATTGCATTTCCCACAGTTCATATCCATGATTTCTTTGGAATCTTATGGAAATACAAAAGATAATATTTTTTCCTTTTTCTTCCTTATAAGAAACTTTTTTTTTTTTTTTATTTCATAAAATTATTTTTATGTAAAAAAATCTAAATTGTATTTAAAACACGTCTGACTTTGTTAACTGTTATAACTGTTGGGTATGTATACAATTTAACGATATATAAATAATAAAATATATAACAATATAAAACGACGAATGTCAAAAACCATTCGTGTTCTAGAAACAGGCTGTTTGTGTTTGTGTAAACAATAATAAACAAAAGACGGCAGTGTGCAATGGAAACCGAGGATAACTTTATTGAAAATATAAAAAAAACGATTTCTCTGTGACAAATGTGTATCTTATTCATTTTCAACCATTTACATATTTTTTTCTGTTCATTTTGTAGCACATTAATAACAAAATTTAAACAAATGTGCTTGTGTTTACAATTGGAATGAACGCACGGTTGCATTTTTTAGTACTATTTTTTATTTATGATTTTTTTTTCTTAATTAACAAAAATAAATATAATTGACGTGTTTTCGGTAAAATATTTAACCGTTGTAGATATTAAATAACATTTTGTGATAAAAATCTGTATATTTATGAAATATAGAGACAAATCAAGTTTTACATAAGTACTAATGTTTGCAACCAAGAACAGCTTGCACTTAAGTTCAAAAAGTACATTATAGCCACTCGAAAGCTTCGTTAGATTTTTGACAGACGTTTCGTTGATTTTTGACATTAGCATACGTCTACGAAAGTACATTATGGTTGGGCCTTAAGCCCCAAACATAATATGCTTATGCTAGCGAAAACAACTACGCGAATCCATATAATCAAATGTGTATAAACATAATGTACATACGAAATTTTTCGTTCAATTTCATTTGTTTACGTTTGGAGCGAAGCCGATCGCGCCAAACGTCGTAAACAGCTGTTTCTGTATTTGTGTAGACAATAATAAACGAAAGACTGCAGTCAAAGACTATATAATATAAAGATGTTGCACTTAGTACATTTTGGTTAAGCACAAATTTTGCACAGCATAAGGATGTGTGGGACAAGTGACAAGGGAAGGGAAAAAATTTGCTCTTTTTCTAATTATTTGCAAAGATAAATTTTTTATAGATAACAAATAACGGGGGAGAGCGAAAGCACTTTTATTTTGCTCTCTTGCAAGATAAAGTATTTTATATTATTGTTGTTGTTATTCTTACTGTTTATGTTATTTTTTTTTTCAATGGTTTATTTTCGTTTATTTGTTTGGTTTATTTTTTAAAAAGAGTGATTGTTCTTTCTATTAAATTTGAGATTGAAAAATAGAAAGAAACAAGATGATTTCGTAGGTGAGGTAGGGAAAATCACATTTGTTTTGTTTTTGTGAAAACGAAATTAAATTGATTCGCAACGAATTTATGATGCCCATTGCATGAAATTTATATACCAAATTTTTAAAAAAATTCTCTTGTAGTAGAAAATTAGGTTTACAAGTAATGTTAAAAATGAATAATATATTATATTTTACTTATTTGTATTCTGCAAAAGAGAAAAGAAGTTCTTACTAAAATAAAAAATTCAAATTAACTTAGATTTTAATAAAACTTTATTATTTAAAGTGTTATTAAGTTAATAGTGCAAAGTCATAATAATTTCATATTAATAAAAAAATGGTAAGAAAATTATTTTTAATTACATGTGCACATTAAACGTTTCGTATACATATGTATATCGTTGGTCTCAGGTAGAAAGGCCCTAACTCAAATAATTTAAAATTTACAGGAGGCGGTAAAAATACAACAGATACCGTAATTATTAATATATAACTTTTTATTAAATGCTGTACAATTGCTTGTAATAACGTTATTTTTAATAATATTGTAAACATTCTTTGTGAGGAGCGGAATATTTCTAAAATGCATTGGATTTACTGAAAAAAAGTAAGTTTTGAAAAAATGCGAGTTAGGGCCTTTCTACCTGAGACCAACGATATGTATGTATATACTGTTTGTACTCTAGGATTCAAATTCATCGGTCTCACGGAAAGCTGGCAAAAAATGCAGTCTGCCCCATTGCCGCAGATCTAAAAGAAGTTCACCTAACGTAAAGCAATTTCGTTTCCAAATATGGACTCACCGTTGTTTAAAAAGTGGGCAGAAAAATGCAACTTTGACGTGCAATTTATTGCAAATTCTTCTTTATTGTTTTTGTGTGATAAGCACTTCTCATTAGCAGAGTTGGGTTTATTGCATTAGATTTCATTTTCCACTAAATTTAGTGGTAGTGGTAAAAATAGTGCATTATCGCCTTTTATATTTAGTGGTAGTTGAAATTTAATGCATTAAATAAAACGAATTTAGTGATAGTGGAAATTTAGTGCATTAAATAAAATAAATTTAGTGGTAGTGGAAATTTATTGCATTAAAAAAAAACAAATTAAGTGGTAGTGGAAATTTATTGCATTAAAAAAACAAATTTAGTGGTAGTGGAAATTTAGTGCACTGGAAGCAGCAATTCTTAAAATGCAGCATGCAGAAAAACAATGTATCCTAATTTTTGATGAAGTATCTATCCGGTGTAATTGTACATATAATAACTCTGAAAATGTTATAGAATTATTTAATAGGTAGGATTTTTTAAGCTACATACTTAAGCCAAGTTTTATATTTGGGCAGTAAAATTTTTTCCATTAATGAACTTATTCAAACCACCAAGGGTATAATGTCTCTATCAGAAGAAATGTTTCAAGAAGATGACATGCTTTTTATTTTAACCAGTCACTTTAATCAAGATCCATTAGAGAACCTATTTTCGTACCTTCGCGCAAAAGGTGGACACTGATATACCCCTCCGAAATGTACATGCGAAAAATTACAATGAAGAATCAGATTTTGGAAGTTTCTGTGGACCATCCGATTTGTTTTTTGAAATATGCAAGATACAAATAAAAGTATTTGAAAAAATATTCACAGAAGACAAAAGCATACGAAATATTAAGAAAACTATTGTCGAACAATGCATACAATGCATCAAAAATACAACATATTCCTTTTGGTATGAGGAGAATGACGTATGCTATAAACATAGATTAGAGATACTGAATCTTCTTGTGCTAACATTACTTCGTAAGCATTCTTCATGGCAGACTCAAAACTACAAATCATCGAGTGCTGAGAAAGTCAAAATTTTAACTCATTAAAAATTAATTTAAATAACCTGTCCAAATGTAAAAACATTTTTTCCCGTATTTATAATAATAAAACAGTTTTATTAATTGCTTATTTGACAATTACTCCATAGAAATATGTCAAATAAGCACTCTATAAACCAATTTTATTTTTTATGAATACGGGCATTTATCTTTATTTATTTGTAAAAATTTCTATATTATAATAAATTCTTGTTAAAATTTTTATGTTATTTATAAGAAATCAGATTTCGGTGCGAGTCGCTTAATTTTTATTTTTTGCACCAATAAAACACATATTCTTTACCCTACATAAATATCAACTTTTATAAAACTCATTTTCTTGTTTACTACAAATATTATGTGGTTTATAAAGTATTAAAAAGAAACAAAACACAAAAAGAACTTACGAGTAGACTACACATTCATACATATATGCATACAAACATATCGCACACCCAGTTCAAAAGTGGCACAACTCAAAAATTAAAACTACACGTATTAATACATAAACTCGAAAAGTACAAATTTTAAGTTGTGTCACTTACGAACTGGGTGTGCGATATGCATGTGTACGTCTGCTTGTTATAGCTTATTCTCTTTTTCGTAAAATTCGTCTCCCTTTTTATCTTTCAGAGAGACTATAAATGATTTTCTCTTTCATATAGGATTTTTGATAAATCCAATGCAGGTTTTTGCTATGGAAAAAATAATGTACTGAGTGCACAATCTTTATTATATAGTCTTTGCTGCAGTGTGCGATGGAGGCCGAAGATAATTTTATAGTAAATTTTATTGAAAATATAAAAAAACAACAATGTATTTATGACAAAAGAAACCACTTTTATTGCAATTGATTTTTATTACAAATAATTACAATACGTATCTTATTATTTTAAACCGGAGTACCAAATCGTTCACTCACTTTTCACTTATGAGTGGACGTGTGCATTCAGCTTTTTTTTATTTTTCTCTCCTCACACATGTGTCATATCCAGCGCTGCCACAATTGGTAGAATTCTACCAAAACTGGTAGAAAATTTTTCGTTTGGTAGGATGGTAGGCTGAATATGATTTTGGTAGATTTTGGCAGAAACTAAAAAAAATCTTCATAAGGAATTTCAGTCGGAAAGTTCAAGATTGGCGTATTTATATTCAAGCATAAAATCTAACTTTTTGCTCATATTAAGCAATTTTATCAAAACATATTTAATACACAACACTGAAACTGATTTTAAAAATACTAATAATCACATTGATGTTTCAAAAATTTTTATCACTACAAAAGCCGAAATATATACTACAAAAAATCTTAGCCCGGAAGAACTTTTTGATGTTAAACATGAGATTTTGCAATTTTACATTGAATTACTAAACCAAATCAATGCTAGATTTGATTTTAATCGAGAAGATATTAAATTGTTACAAATAATTGCTCCTGAGAAAGTATTGTCAAAAGAAGACGCTTATATTGTTTCTTATTTTAAAATTTTCTAATCTTATAGACTGTGATCCAGATATTATTATGTTGCGATTAAGAGAAATTAATCTTTCAGCGGAATTAAACATTGAATTATTTTGTGCTAAAGTTAGTTCAATTAGAAACGGTTTAAATGAGAAAAGTTTTGGTGAATTCAACAACTTTGTTTTTAATTTACTTTCTCTTCCGCATACTTCTTCAGCAGCTGAACGCAAATTGTCAAAATTTCCTTAAACAAAACCAATTTGAGAAACAAACTCGAAATAAATACAAATAATTATATAATGCTCTGTAAAGAGCTTGTAAAAGCTAATGATGGTCACTATGTGTGGTCAGCAAAAATTTAAATTTTTATACCAACATATCCATTAAGATTATTTTTGAAAAATCAAATTGTTTTCTTTAAATTTCTTGTATATATTAATGTATTTTCGATTTTATTGTTTAGAAATGGAATTGTTATATTAATTTGTTATACATATCGACGATGGAATTAAAGAACGCTGTAACTGACAAAAAATCGAAAATACGTTTTTTGCATCATTTTTATCAGCAAAAAAATACGCGTCGATTGGTCCAAGTTCCAGATTTCTACGATGAAAATAAATTCACTTACGCCGTCTGTGAAATGAAAAATACCAGTGTATTTGTTCTACATTTATGAAAGTTTTTTGGCTCTGGTGAACATTTAAGGTTTTGTCAGTTACAGCGTTCTTTAATTCCATCGTCGATATGTTCAAAGAACTGAATTCTTTTCGTTTTACATCTCTGCAATGTGTTTTTAAATGCTTTTTAAATAAAAATGGTTTTTGGTAGATTTTGATCAATTTTGGTAGTTTTTGAAAGAAATTTTGGTAGAATTAAAATTTTTTCAGTGGCAACACTGGTCATATCATTCAAAAGAGATTATATGACTCTTCGTCATATACATACAATTTGTAAAAAAATGTTTTCAATTAAAATTTAAAAAAAATTAAATTCAGATAAATATTTACAACAACAATACTCTTCGTATCTGATGTAGTAAAAACTTTGTGAAATTCTACTTCCACAGAGTGGCTCAAAAGATCAAATGAAATATTAGCGTATAATTAGGTGTTTCATTAATAATTGTGTAAGTGCAGGTATTGTGTTTTATTGAGTTGTTACTCAGAATATAATTTCAAGGAAAAATAGTGTATAAAAGGCATACACTTTTTTTATTATTTACTATTTTCATTATTTCATAACAAAATACAATCGAAAAATGAGGTATACTGATATACACAATTTTTTAACAATATAACTGGTGTAAATAATTCAAATGAAATAGTGTATACCATATGTTGAAAAATGTGTTAAATAAAACAAAGAGATGTCCTGGCAAGCACTTAAACCTGCAGAACTATGTTGATTTGCTTGGTTTTCTGACAAGCACTTAAACCTGCAGAAAATGTTAAAGAATGGTAAGAAAACACAAAGAATTAGTCTTATAAAGAAAACACTCGTTGGTTGTTCTCAAGTTCATCACTGACTGCTCTGCAGCCAAGCAAGAATGCTTTATTTAATCTTAAATAACGGGACTTACTTACTATGCTTATTATGTACTTAAAGGAACTAAGAGAAATGATACGTAACTGTATTATCGAATGATGTTAGTAAATAATATACATGTTAATAGTAAATAATATAACATATGTAGGAATAATAATAAAAAGTAATCTAACGGTAGTATCGTATGATACTAGTAAATAATATTAAAATACATGTGATATCGCTGAATTAAAATAAAGGGTGATGCATTTAAATAATAATGCTCCCTTCTTTTCAAAAAAAAAAAAAAAAAAATGTTGAATCAATTCAATCACGCTGATTGATTCAATATATTTTTTTTTTCGTACAATCTGGGATTTCAAAATTTAAGTTTTTCATTTCTTTTTTCTTTTGTTCTTGTTTTAATTTTCCTTATTTTATACAATTTAGTTTTCATTTATATCGTTTGGTTATAATTTTAATATGTTTTTTCTTTTTTTTTTTTTTTCTTTCAGTATCATATAATTTTGATTTATTTGTACATATGTATTTGTATTGAGTATAGTTTTATGTTGCTTGTTTCTTTGTTTTATTTAGTTTAGTTTTTCTTTGTTTTGATAACATTTTCTTTCGTAAATCTTGTTTTTCTTTAAAATTGTCTATATACATATGTATATAATTTTAGATTTTTGTTTGTTTTGTTCTTGTACACAGAAAATAAATATTTTCAAAAATTCATCAATAAAAAAAATGTTTTTTTTTTCAACAAATAAAATTGGTTTGACTTAGTTTTCGGATATTCTTCTTTTTTTTTAATTATATCGATTTCAATTAATTTATAATTGAACCGATTGCTTTAGTGCTCAAAATATGCAAAATCATTCAATATTTCTGTAATCGTTTCAACAATTTTCGTCGTTAGAGAAGTTTCAAAGACAACAGTAACTGAATGCATTGCAGGGTTGTCAGATAGTTTTCAATTTTTATCCCCAATTTCGAAATTCATATCCCCAAAAATCCCCAAAATCTTGATAAGTTCATCCGCAAAAGTCCCCACATAAACTGCATCAATAATTTTGAATGTATGTACATATGTTTCATTTGATATGTAAATGTAAAATTTGAAGACTGTTATCAACTTAAAATCTTGAGGACATTTTTTTTTTAAACCAACCTCTTGCTGGCTTCGATATGTGTTTCGGTTCATTATGTTGTTAAAATATTGATCGCTGTGCCATTTCATATTCAGCATAAGACATCATGATGTCGTTGGCAATATTTGTATAGTATACGGCATCTATTGTATCTTAATTCTTATTAGATGTCCTCTGTCATAGTATGGAAAACATTCCCATACCATTAAGTATGAGTGGAGAAATAATTGTGGTCGGACGAAACTAAAATTAGTTTGTTTATCTACAAAAAAAGTAATTTAGTTGTAAGAAGACCCTCTAATACTAAATTCCTCCGCAATAAAAACCATTAAAAAAAGTGGCGCAAACATAATGATATGTGGATGTTATTACTTATATGAGAAAATTAATCAAACTAAAGCCAAGAGCACACAAACAAATTTTAAATATCGCCGAAAACTTCTCGATCATCGCCAATAAAATCCCCATCCCCAAATGAATTTTTTCATCCCCATTTCAGAAAATAAATCCCCATTTTGGGGATAAATCCCCTAATCTGACAACACTGATGCATTGTAATTGAAATCAGTTTTGTTTTTTTTTTTTTTTCTTTTTTTCTGTGTAAAATTTTTATTTAATTTTGGAATTTCTTGTTTTTTTTTTTGTAAATTTTCTGTTAATTTTTTATTGGTTCTGTATAATTTGGTTTTGCATTTAATTTCGTACTATCAGGTTCTTCTATATATCTTTTTATTATTTGTATGTAATTAAGTATTTCTTTTTTTTTTCTTTATTTTCAAGTTCTTTGTATATGCATTTCATATGTTTTATATGTTTTGTTTTTAGGTAAAGTATAGTTAATAATATAATAACAAGTGTTATTTGATAAAGCATCTTTACTTTTTATTATTGTTTTTTAGTTTTAAGGGTAATATACATGATTCTGTTCATAAAAAAATTTTCCTGTTTTACATGTGATTAATAAATTATTTTGTTAAAATCTAAATGTTTACTTTAACAATTAAAATAAAAATTAGCTTCTGTTTAAGCAATTCTCAACCTGTTTTTATGCAAAGTTCTGTGTTTATTTATTTTATCATCATAAAAAGTTACATTTACTCCGTTTATTTCCGTTACTATGTACGGACCTTCATAAATTGCCTTAAGTTTGTCATAAGGTTCCCTTTTAACGTATACATTGTCATTAACTTTCACATCAAGTAACTGTCATACAGTTTTTTGTTTCTATCTTTGTATTTGTCTATAAGCTTTTGAATTATGCAATGAGATTTCTGAAGACGATATTTAACTTCCTTGCTGTAGTCTTCAGCATTATATAAAGGATCTATTTTGTTCAAATTTAAATCATTCGGCATACTGGCATTTCTTCCAAATACTAACTCGAATGGGGTATATTTATTATTTGTGAAAAAATGTAAAAAATCTAAGGTGTGTATCCCAATCAGAGATATTATCACTAATGTATGATCTTATATACTCGTTAAAAACACGATGATTACGCTCCGCCGTACCTAATGTTTCGTGATGATAGGCTGTAGAGAAATTCGTCTCAATTTTCAAAAGCTTGCATAATTCAGAAAACACTTCGTTTTTGAATTCTGTACCTAAATCAGATTTAAAGGAATGCATTCTCCCAAATATCAAAATAAAATTTTCAAATATTGCCCTAGACACCGTCTTTGCAGTCTTATCAGTACTGTCACAAGATACTTAGTGAAGTCACAAATTAACGTTAGAGCATACTTATTTCCATGTTCAGATGTCGGCAATGGTCCTATTGTATCTAATACCATTATATCAAATGGTTTAATCGGCGTGGTGTCAATGCCATTTCCTCTTTGGTTCCTATCCTCACTTTGTTCAAATTACAATGCCTACAGTTTTTAATGAATTTCGCAATATCCTTCGTCATGTTGTTCCAATAAAATTTTGATCTCAGTTTTGCATATAACCGCTTTCTACCACAATGTCCTCCTATAATAGGATCCTGGTGATAAATTTCTAAAAGTTCGATTTTCCTCTTATCCTCACTTACTTTTTCAACCGGGTTAATTAATATAATTTCCAATGATTTTAGTATTTTATTGCCAAAGTTTTTCAATTCCTGAACACTGTATAAACTGAAAAATGGATCATCTTTTGCCCATTCTACAACAAAAATGTTATTATTGTTGGCTACTTTCTGCAACCTCAAAAGCATTGCCTCTAAGTTCAATGTTCTGTTAACAATTCTAACATTTCCGATCTGTTTAAATCTATTATACATCTTTAGCTCTATGCTAGTAAATTTCTGATTCTTTAAAAGTATTACTGACTTGATTCTTGCAATTTTTGTACTAAATTCCTGAGGAAATTTATCGTAAACTTTTAATCTTTCATCGTCATATTCTTGAGGTTGTGTCTCATCTGTTTCATTATTTATTTTATACTGTGTTGACATTGCGCGTGTTTTCAAAGCCAAAATATTTGTAGTATATGCTTCGTTCTTTAACTGACTCATTGAAACACGATATAGTGCATTGCACCAACATTGTCCTTACCTTTTATGTGTTCAATCGTAAAGTCGTATTCTGACAATTTAAATCTTATGCTTGTCAATTTTGAAGATGGATCTTTCATGTTGAAAAGATACACAAGAGGTCGATGATCGGTTCGTACGACAAATTTGGTTCCGTAAACATAAGGTCTAAATTGATTTATGGCAAAAAATATTGCAAGTAATTCCTGTTCGATAGTCGGTTTCTTCTGTTCAGATCGATTAAAAGATTTGGACGCATAATAGATAGGAAGATCATGACCATCAAAATTTTGACTGAGGATAGCACCACAACCTACCTTTGAAGCATCAACTGTTATTTCAAATTGTTTAGTAAAATCCGGGTATTGTAGTATCCTTGGAGAAATTAGTTCTGATTTAATTTTTTCAAATGCTTCTTGACATTTCTCATTCCATGCAAAATTCACCTTCTTACGTGTTATATTATTTAACGGAGCTGCTATGGAAGCAAAGTTAGGTATGAATCGCCTGTAATAGTTCGCGAATGCCACAAAACGTTTTACTGAATCCTTATCCGTCGGCACGGTATACATCTCAATTGCAGAAATTTTCGCATTATCCGGAAGAAGTCCGTCCGAAGTGCACCTGTGACAAAGAAACGTAACTTCTGGTCGGAAAAAATTACATTTATAGGGATTGATTTTCAGATTAAACTTCCTTAATATGTTAAATACACTACTTAAATTTTCCAAATGGTGTTTCCTACTACATCCAATAACAATTATATCATCGATATATAAAAATGCTTTATTTGGTTCAAGTCCAGAAAATGCCAGCGACATCATGCGCGAAAAGGAATTAGGAGCTACGTTTAGTACAAAGGGTAAAACTTTCCAACGAAAAGCTCCCTGATCTGTACTGAACGACGTTAAGTCTCTTGATTCTTCGTGAAGTGGAATCTAATGAAAACCAGAAAAGAGATCAATGATGGAGAAGTGTTTCGCTCGACCGAGGTTGTCTAGGATATCGTCAATCCGTGGCAAAGGAAATTTATCTGCTATCAACTTTTTATTAATTGCTCTAAAATCTACACACATACGATAGGCTTTACTATTATCTGGGCTTTTCTTGGGTACAAGAATCAATGTGCTATTGTAATTTGATGTACTTGGTTCTATTAAGTCATTATTTAGTAAGTTTTCAACCTGTTTAATTATCTCATTTCGTTGTGTGTAGGGAAGACGATAATTTTTGATGTAAACTGGTTCCCCATCCTTAATTCGAAATCTTTGTTCATAAAAATTATTAAATGTCATCTTGTCGCTCTTCAGCGCAAAAATATCAGCATATTTCAAACACAATGGCATGAAGTCTTCTTCTATATCGTCTGGTATTCTGTCTTTTAAAATCTGATCTAAATTCTGCATACGTTCATCATTGGAATTTAATTTATTAATTTTATAAATATAATAATCGGAAAGTTTTTCTGTTTTAAGATTGCAGTTCTGCACAAATTTCGTTTCATTGGTAGTATTCAAGATGCGAATGATAGAATTTCCTGTATTAACAATGCATTTGCCGACAAAAACACCTGGGATATTTTCCTGCGAGTCCACGACGACTGACTCATTTTCATCTTTTATTTTGACTTGCCTATATACCTCACAACGTGGTGGAAAGAAAACTGAATTCCTATTAAATCCTTTAGAAATCGGAATGATTATTCTTTGCCTGTTGCTGTTAAATGATATTGTCATAGAATCGTAGTCGATGTTGCACCTATTCGCCTTTAAAAAGTCCTTTCCTAATATACCGCTGGTTGGAATGTTAAAATTATCAGAAACTATATAAAATGTCTGGGGTATTAACAAATCTGAAAAAACTAGGTCTGTATTAACTGTGCCTAAAGATCTAGTGGAGTCCGTTGTAATACCTACAATATTAACTATATTCTTATCATCTATTCTGCAATTATTTTTTAAACATGAAGCTTTCAAAATTGAGATATCTGCCTGTGAATCTACTAAGAAGGAATTAATTTTATATGATGCCGTGCATGACAAATTTATAAAATCAGAGTAGTCTAAATTAAAACTGAATATTGGTTTAAAATTACTGTTCGCTGTTAGTCCTGATACTCTCTGTTTACCCCCAACTCTGCCTGTTGAGGTCTTCCCCGTTTAAAGTCCTCACAGCAGGAAAGTTACGGTTTTGTCCTGGGGCTGTACTCGAAACCTGCCGTCGATTTCCCCGATATCCTCCACGATTGTTATAGTTGTGACCTCGAAAATTGCCATTTTGAACTTGATAAATTATTATTTGAATTTCTATAGGTTCTATTATTGAAAGAATAACCTCCTATATTTGCATTATTATTGTTATATCCGTTGTTACCAATACTGTTGCTATTGTAATGTTTGGATGGCCTGTTATACCGTACAGTCAATACCTGACGCTCATTTTCGTTTGCAGATTCTTCCACAATCAACTTAGCCACTACATCCTTGGGTTCTTTGAAAACTGTAGACACTGTTATTGCCTTAACTATATCTGATTTAGCATTATTACGACAAATTTTAACTGTCTGCTCAACCTCTAGTTCTTGTGCCTTGTCCTTTGTTATTCCCTCCATTACCAACGATCGTTGAAGTGCATCAGCCAATTCTTCAACATTCTTCGCAAAATCTGTGTAATTATTATTTTTAACATGCAAGATCGCCAATCTACCAGCTACAACCTTTGAATTATCTGGTGTAGTGTACCTATACTTAGTTAAGGCACTGTAGTAATATAAGTATTTTGTTTACTCTAGTTTGAACTTGAAATTTAATTCATTTCTATTTTATGATAAGTATTTTTAAGAATTCTTTTGTTTAAGTCAATGAACTAAAGTTGTATTTCTATTTTTTTGTTTTGGTCAGCATAAGTGAGCATTAAACTTTTTGTTGTGAACTATTAGAATGAAAATAATGTAATATGATTTTTGTATTAATTATTTCTGTATGTTTATTTGTACTGTAATTTTTTGTATTGAACTTTGTTGCGATAATTGTTTTCACACGCCAAAAAAATGCTGGATTGCAAAACCCCGTGAGAACGGCAATTTTACTATTGATTTATCGTTGTGCCACATTAATGCTGACCATAGAATAAATTAGTATATAAATTGGAAATTTTAATAAAGAAAGACAGAATTTGATTGAACACCAAACGAATGTCTCTTTCAATTCTCATTTAAAATCGGCACTGTTGGGTGCTGAAGAAAAGCAGCTGCAGAGCTTAGCAAATACTGAAAACCAAACCATATCCTTTTTTTATTATTATAAACACCACACTGGTCTTATCATGTTACTTAGGGCTTGCTTAATCTCCAGAAGTACTTCTCTGGCTTTACCATCTAATTTGGATTTTATAAACGTAATAAAACATTTCCCTAAATTTTCGGACATTAGTTCCTGTATTAGCTCAATCTTGTCTATAAATGACCTGAGTGTAAGAGATCTCCGCTGTAATTTTCCCTAATAATATTGGAGCACATGGCTATAAACTTGATCTTTTCTTCTATAGAAGCCATCTCGACGTTTCTTGAGAATTCACAGACTTTCCTTGGCGAGTTAATTCTGTTTTCAATTTCCCTTATCTGTTCTTTATTTTCTTCACTGTCTGTCTCAGAACCAGATGTTATCATTTCCTCTTCACGAACTAATTCGAACAAATTTAAACCAAATGGAACTCTAACTTTGCAATGCAATTTACCAAAACATTTTACCAACAATTCCCGACAATGAATAATTTTGTTTTCTATTGTTATTAAAAATGACTTACTAAAGCTTTTATAATGTGGTTGTGTATGTAGTAAAATTTCGTTATAAGTTTCTATAAGGAACGTTACATACTCATTAATTTTGCTAGGTTTACTCGATGTTGGCCTTTTCTGCAAGACACGTTTTTTAATTTTGTAAAAATTCGAAACAATTTCATTAATTTTTTCCAATTGGAAATCAGTGGACATCTAGCCACTTTCTCAATAAAAGTGAAAATTGAAAATTGTATTGAAAGTAATAAGAGTAAAAATAAACAGTTTCTAACTAAAGATTGAGAATTGAACAGAATATTGAACCTGATTGTACCTGTTTAAATAATTAAAAATGTATGTATAGAATTTTCGTTTTTAATTTCATTGTATTTTCTTCTTTTTTTTTTTCTTTTAATAATAATAGTACAATATTAATTATTGCCTTTGAATGATAATAGATTTTAAGTTCCTTTACATTATCCCACTGATTAAAGCTACATGTTAAATCTCAAATAGAATGAAAAAGGTATAATAGTGTGAAAACGATATGTAATGTCAAAAGTTTTATTTAAATAATTTCACTATTTCCTTTTTTTTTTTTTAATTAAAAATTGCGAAATTGTTCTGACAAAATTCAATGAAACTCTTAAGAATTGTGGAATAGTGTAAAAGGACCTTTATTAGTTTTTTATAAATATAAATGTCGCTATAATGGCTGTAGTAGCATTAATAATTTTTAAATGACAAAAATAAGATCTATACTTTTATTTAATTTTCATTTCAAGATATTTAGTTGAAACTTTTTTTTTTTATAATTTTTTTTTTATTTTATTTTTCTTTGAGAATTTTAAAATATATTTCTTTTATTAAGATAATTTTCAAACAAATTTTAAAATTAAGTAAGTAATTAATATAATTGCAAAGTTAATAATTAATATTGATAATATAATGATAAATTTTGTCTCACGTAAGCCACTGTTCCTAAGATGATTAAGATGTTTGCTGTTGTGTCGTTGATTCTGAGCCTTCTGATTATTATGTCTGTTGTTTTCTTGCACTATTGCTGTTTTGAAGTTTTGTTGTTTGTTGACTTTATTTTCCTTTGTGTTTCTATACCAATTCAGTTCTGTTTCTTTTTCTGCTTTTGTATTCTATATTTTGCTTTTTTTTTTTTTCTTTTATTTATTTATCGTTGATTTGGTTTTTGATTATGTTGTTCTGTTGTTCTATGTTTCTATGCCAATTCAGTTCTGTTTCTTTTTCTGTTTTTTAATTCTATATTTTGCATATTTTTTTTCTTTTATTTATTTATCGTTTATATGTAAAAATTCCCTTTTTTTAGTTTTCTTGTATTTTTTGTGAAAAAATAGTAGTCGTTGCGACAAGATTAATTTTTTTTTTTTTTTTTAGTTTTCTTGTGTTTTTTGTGAAAAAATAGTAGTCGTTGCGACAAGATTAATTTAGGCTGCGCGTAAAGGCCTGGTTAGCCAAACGTTGCACTTATAGAACATTTAAAAACGTGCCATATGTTTTGGACATAAACAACTAACAAAAAAACAAAACAGAAAATATATTGTGAAATAGTAATTTGTTTATAGTGTGTACTTAATAGTTTTTTAACAAATAAGTAATTAAGTCAAATAAATAAATATGGATGCGGATTTGTGTGTTGGGCTACAGTTTTTTAATTTGCTAAACATTTCTTAAATTTATTTCTTATTAATATTTTTGCTTTTCTTTGTAATATTCTTGCTGAAAATTTGTATAATAAATGTAGGGTTGCCAAATATTAAATTGAAAAAAGTACATTGAGGGAAATAAAATGTACATTTTAGTAAAACAATACATTGGATTTTTATTGAAAACTTTTTTAAAATTCGCTAGCAAAAATAAAATGGCAAATAATAATACAAATAATAAGACCGTAATTATTGTTTACAACAAAGTAATAACCCAAAATTATTTGGATTTTTATTTTTAAATTCTAGTCTATACTATTCAACTTTTCAAATGTAAAACATTAAAAAAAAATATTTTAGGTTTATTGAGGATTTATTTGACAAGTATTGCATAGAAATATGTATTGTATATTTTATATATTCATTCATGTATTTGTAAAAACTTTTACAAATCCATACTTACTAGTTTTTTTGAACTTGGTTTACAATGCCATTTTTGCCAATGTAAGAAAATTGTAAAACTTGGCACAAGTGTGTTAAAATTAGTTTCAAATATCAATTCACATTACAAACTTTCTATTAAAAGTTTGTTTGTTCATTTCCTTCTTCAATTTGAATGCGGTATAGCCAATATAAACATACAAATTCTTTTCAAAATTTTGAAACAATCTATTATTTAACAATTCTATACATTTTCTTTTAATACTTTTTCAGTAAATAATTTTAATTAAATGAGAGTTCGGCTTATTGCATTGAATTTATAATGCATTACCGTTTTCATTACCCCTAAAGGTGGGTTTAGACGATAATACATACATGTCAAATTTCTGTGTAGAAGAGAATGAATAGTATCATGTAAACTTTATATGTAATAAGAACGTACGACATTGAGAGAAAATACGGATGAAAATTTGCTTTGTTTTTTTTTAATTTTTGAAAAAACAATCACTTTCATTAGATCACTTTTATATTATTTTTTATTTATGTTTAATTAGTTCACAATGTATTTAAAGTTTGTGTGGACGTATATGTGCATTATATTCTTTCATTTGACTTTGATTTTTAAGCTACCGTTTAAACGTAAAAAAAATCTGCCGTAAGACTTTTATTTTTAAAATACAGATGGAATGTCATAATATTCTTTCTATGATTTTACGTACGTAAAGTAAATTCAGACGGAAATAATTAACCACTAAATCAAACCATTTTAGTGGTAGTGGAAATTTAGTGCATTAAATTAGAGGCGATAATGCACTAATTTTCCACTACCACTAAATTTAGTGGAAAATTAAATCTATTGCAATAACCCCAATTCTAAAATAAATAAATTCATCAAACAGTAGATCCATGTCAATGTTATTGACAAAAAATTATTCAATAACTTCTGTAGAATTACTAAATGAAATTTTTGAATTGAAACTGAAAACATAGACCTTTTCAAAATTATAGTACTTTGGTGGCAAATGTTCTTTAATATTATTTATGCTAGTTTCAAGTGTTCAGAACAAAAAAGAAATACAAAAGATTAAAAAAAGTACATTAGCGTACTTTTTTAGGTGTTATGCAGGAATAAGTACATTGAACTAAAAAAAATTACCCTTACTGCTTAAAAAAGTACGTTTCGCAAGCCTAAATAAACCAGCTGTTTGCTAATGTCCCGTAAAAACATAGAGAATTTCTATTTTCTACAGATTGCTACGCGCCGTTACGTTACATTTTTTATTCGGTAAGTGCTGCCATTACTTTGCATGTAAAATAAATGATCAGCTGACTCGTCAACGTTAAGATACGCTACGTTACGTGTGGCTAATTCTACCTTAATGTTTGTCTTATACATTTGCTCACTACAATTTAGTTTTTTTTCACATAAAATTGGCTTTCATAATATTCTTAGTTCAATATTAAAGTTCTGTAATGTATGTAGCTCCAATAAATGCAACTTGACCGATTTCACAACTAAACAATTTTATCATTACTGTTAAAAAATGGGTTAAATAAATAAAGAAATGTTCTGGCAAGCACGTAACCCTGCAGAACTATGTTGGTTTGTTTGGTTTTCTGACAAGCACTTTAACCTGCAGAAAATATTAAGGAATGGTAAGAAAACACAAAGAATGAGTCTCTAGGATTTCTTATTCACCATTGAAAATTTATCTTTATTGACTTTCTTTTTATATTAAAATTATGCTTACAACTAATAATAAATTTACAAAACAAAAAATAAAATTATGTAGGTCAGGTAAGAAATAAATTATTTTGCGCTATAATGCAAGCTAATCTTACATGTCATTGGCCTTTAAAATAAAATAATATTTGTTAAGTGCTGAGGACTCGGGTTCGAGCCCCAGGAAAGGTGTGATCAATTTAATTTTGTTTTTATCAGAAAACGCTTTAATTAGATCAAAGTTAACTGCAATGAATATTTTTTTGGTAATTAAAGAAGAAATGATGTCCGTGAAGGAATAGTACACTAGCCAAACTGAACAATTGTTTTCGACTCCAGCTACAGTAGTCTCATCAGAGTTCTTTGTGTCCTGTGTATATTCGAGACCAAACATCAACTATTTAACTCACACTTTTTTGGAAATCGCATACTGAAATTATTACCGTATGTACATACACTTGTATGAGTTAGTCGAAGTAAAGTCACACAACAGTTTCTATCATATTCTCCTTTTCTTACCATCATTGCTGTTCTTGTAATTGTCATCTTATTTGGATGAAACCAAAGAATATAAATCATATAGAATGCGCATCTCAACACTTATCCAAATATTTTGTCAACATTTTTTCAGACGCGGGAAGGAAGGGCAAAAGGCAAAACAAAAGAAAAGAGCGTAACAAAACAAGAGAAACCAAAGAGAAACTAATGTCACAGTGTATGCACTGTGCTAATGTGTGTTTTATTTTTTTTGCATTGTTGTTTAGGTTTTTTCGTTCAGCCACAGTACATACAGTGACGAAATTCCAACAACTATAACAAGAACATCACACAGCAAGATAGTCATAACAAAATTTTTGCACACACAACATCACAGTGCTTTTTTTTTTGCTTAAGTACAGAAACGGTATCATGCTAACAACGATATTCACATACAATACAATTTATGTGTTTGTGTTTCTTATTCATTGTGAGCTGTTTTCGTTTTTTAAATTTTAAAACATAGAGAATAATGTTGTTGGTTCAAATATTTTTGTGTATTAAAGAATACAGTGCTCCGATACGACTATGTAAGCTAGTGTAGGGCAAAGCATATTTAATTTGTAGTTGCGCGAAGGAAAATACATTAATCTACATCGAATATATAGCGCCCTATTTAAGTAATATCGTAATAAAAGTGTAGTTAGAAATATATTTTATTATTATTATTTATTTAAGCTCAACAATTGATTTTATATTTATTTGAAATAAAAGGTTAACTAAACCAAAAAATGTAATTCCAAAAATATAAAAAAACAAGTATATATTCATTAATGACAAATTTTCGAATGATAAATTGATGATTTCTCAAATATTTATAAGAAAATTCTATTATTATTTTTAATTTATATATGTATTTATGAGTAAGTAAGTAATATATAAAATTCTCATGTCGCGGTGTTTGTTGCCAAACTCCTCCTAAGTTACTCGACCGATTTTCATGAAATTTTGTGTGCATATCGGGTAGGTCTGAGAATCGGCTAACATCTATTTTTCATACCCGTAAATGCTAAACTGACCCTCCCCAAGGGAAAATTTATGCCTCACCTAAATAAAGTACTGACTTCGTTGAAATTTTAAGCTAGATAGATCAGCATATATGATTTACGTTTTTTTTTTAAATACTCAGAGGGGGCGGTGCAAGGGCTACTTTTTCCTATCCCCAACCAACAAACTAATTTTGATTAAATTTTATTTATTATTAAATTACAAAACTTTAGATTAACAAATGTAAATTTTCACACCTATTTTTTATACCCCTAAATGTTAAGGTACCCGCCCCAAGGGGAAATTTATGCCTCACCTTAATAACGTACCGACGTTGATGAAATTTTTAGATAATATATATCTGTGTACCGTAGAACACATATGGTTGAGGTTTTTTTTTATTAAGTGGTACTCAGAGGGGACAATACAGGGGATATTTCTCCTTATAGCCAACTATCAAACTGAAGTACAGAAAATGGTGGATAATCATTTATTAAAATTATAAGTAACGAAGACATTGATTGCTCATATCAAGGTTGACTTTTGCAGTTCGGTGAAGATTATCAAATATATTTGAAATAAAAAAATGTTTCCTAGAGCAAATTTATATGGCAAAACAACGTTTGCCGGACAGCTAGTGTACGTATATATACATTTTTAAAAGAAAAGACACTTTAATTTTTTTATGTTAAAAGTAAATAATAAATAAATAATAATCATGATTAAAATTATTTCTTACTTTATACTTCAAAGCATCAAAAAGTATGTATATTTTGAGGATTTTCATCTCCATAAAAAGGCTAATAAAGTTAATTTTTTTTTAAAGATTATTTATTGGATAAAATATCTAATTTTCTTTTTTTGTAACTTCCTTTTTCTGTAGTCCAAGAGCAATGTTTCCGAAGGAGAACCAATAATAGAAAGTCCAATACCTCTATTCTGTGTTGAGAACAATTGTCGGCAAACCACTCTGGGGTCATTCGCTTACTGACTCAATAATAAAAGATTTTGTACCAATTTTTCGCGGTTCAGATTTAAAGACAGAAAAAGTGTTCTAATTTGTCTTGATTGAGGGACTTTGTCATTAAGAAATATAAATCACCACCTTCCCTAAAAATTTCATTTGTTAACATAAGAATTGAATTTAGGGTGAGTTTCATTTTATTTGAAAAGAAAATACGCTTGTTTTGATCTACAAACTCCACCTTTTTTAAATATTCTAAAAAGAACTGAATATATTAATATACTTCATTGTTAATCTGAATTGCAGATCTGTAGCAATTATCTCGATAAAGGGAGCCACTATTAAGACAATCAAAAATTTTGCCATTTTTTCCATAAACTGAGCTGTTGATAAAGCCAATTCTGCGGAACATGTCTTAAATTTTGTGGTTTCAGACGTTGTTTTAATAGCAGCAGAAACAAGCCTGCTGAAAATTTGTGTGGCAAATACTACAAGCATTTTTCAAAAGTGTTAGGAAACATATGTTGCCGTGTTAGTTTTGGGCACATTTTTGTTTTTGCATTTGCTTCCATTTCTTACAATTCCCTAATTACCTGAAAGCTTGCAGTCCCATCCGGGGTTTTTATGTCACATTTCAGCCACCTATTCCGTAAAGATTTAATTGAGTGTGGGAAATCATAAAGGCAAAAAACATTTTGATCGCTTAATTCAAAAAACGGTTTTTTAGCAGATACTTTAAGATTGGAAAATCATTTTCGGTTAGTCGAGCCTTCATCACATATACGGGCATAAACATTAATACCAATGCTTTTTAAAATATTTACATTTACTGTAACAATTTCACTTAAAGAATCTGCAGATAAACCATTTTGGGAAGTAAAATAATTTAGAATGATAGCTAAATGGATGCAAGCAAAAAACATATTTTAATATTTCATAATATCTTTAAATCTGAACCTCAAAAAATTGGTATAAAATCTTTTATTATTGAGTCATGTAAACGAATCACCCCAGAGTGGTTTGCCAACACTTGTTCTCAACACAGAATAGAGGTATTGGATTTGCTGCTCCTTCGAAAGCATTGCTCTTGGAATACAGAAAAAGGAATTTCTAAAAATAGATATTCTATCCAATAAATAATTTTTAAAAAAGTAACCTTATTAGCCTTTTTATGGAAATGAAAATCCTCAAAATATACTTTTTGATGCTTCAAAGTAAAAACTTAGAAATAATTTAAATTTTGATTATTATTTATTCTTAACATAAAAAATTAAAGTATCTTTTCTTCTAAAAATGAATATATACATACAGTTATATATTTTAAACATACATAAATTAAAAATAAAATTTTTTCAATTTTCTTATAATTGAAAAATCATCAATTTATCATTCGAAAATTTGTCATTAATGAATATATATTTGTTTTTTTTTAATATTTTTGGAATTACATTTTTTGGTTTAGTTAACCTTTTATTTCAAATAAACATAAGAATACTTGTTGATCTTAAATAAATAATAATAATAATAAAACATATTCTTAACTACACTTTTATAACGATATTAAATAGGGCGCTATATATTCGATGTAGATTAATGTATTTTCCGTCGCGCAACTACAAATTACATATGCTTTGCCCTACACTAGCTTATATAGTCGTATCGGAGCACTGTATTCTTTATTACACAAAAATATTTGAACCAACAACTTTTTCTAAGTTTTAAAATTTAAAAAACGAAAACAGCTCACAATGAATAAGACACACACACACATAAATTGTATTGTATGTGAATATTGTTGTTAGCATGTAACCGTTTCTGCATTTAAGCAAAAAAAAAAAGACACGAAGTAAAAATTTTGTTGTGGCTATCGTCTTATACACTGTGATGTTGTGTGTGCAAAGTAAGAGAATAAACGAATTCTCTTTGCTAAGTAAGAGAGTAACAATTCTTTTTGCGGGTTCCAACATTACGACCCGCCATAAGAAATTTTACTTGTACGTGATGCACATTCTATATGATTTATATTCTTTGATGAAACAGAATTACAAATTTATTTTGTTTTTGCCCTTTATTCCACCTTATCCACATTAGTCGACATGAATGATAAGTACGACGGTGGACGTGGTGGTTAGAGCGTGGCGCCATAGCCGGGCGCAATTTATGTTAAGTGTTGAAGACTCGGGTTCGAGCCCCAGGAAAGGTGTGATCAATTTAATTTTGTTTTTATCAGAAAACGCTTTAATTAGATCAAAGTTAACTGCAATGAATATTTTTTTGGTAATTAAAGAAGAAATGATGTCCGTGAAGGAATAGTACACTAGCCAAATAAAGGCTAAATTGTTTAACACAATAATGCAAGCTAAGCTAATATGTCATTGGCCTTTAAAATAAGTTAATTTTCGTTTAATAATAAAGTACATACATATGTAAATATATGAAATTAAAAAATAGAAACAAAAGGCAAGCATATTCATGTGAATGTTTACATGAAATATTAAACCAAAAACATTTATTAACATAATTACATTTCTAAGTTTGAATAAATCTTTGCACTTCTCTGTCGTTCTCTTTTGCCATTTTCTTTTAAAAAGATTATCTCTTGAAATTTTAATTAAAGCGTCTTTTTATTATTGTATATTTTCTGATTGTTTTTAAACAATTTATTTTTCAAATAAGTATTTTTCTTTTTTTTCAATATTATATGTATGTATACTATTTTGTTTGATAATAAGATTTAATTTCATTTTTTTTTTTCGATATATACGAATTATTACTTATTATCTTTAATTTTTTATTATTTTTTTCTAAATCTATTTTATGTTAACATCTTTAAAATTATTTTTTTTTTCTCTCTCTAGGTTTGTTTGTTCCATGTGTATATTTGTATGTCCAAATTTAAAAATATTTTTAAAAATGTGTACTATTATTTTTTTTATTTGGTACTAGTATTTCTGTTAATTTTGTTTTTCTTTTTTTTTTTGCATGTTGAGGTAATTAAATTATTTTTCTTTTTCTATGTTTTTAACAATTTTAGTATTAGGTTATGCCATTCATTGTAAATAATTTAGTTTTTTTTCATCATTAATTGTGTCTGTTCTTTTTTTCTTTTTCCTGGGTTCGACTCCAGGCTCTGACATCTTCAAAAAAAGAAATATGAAAAAAATATTTCTTTCGGCGACTACCTCTCAGCAGTCTTCTGGCAAAAGCTCTGAGAGTAACTAATTGTCATGAACAAGCTTCTCAAATCTGTCGTTCGGAGTCGACATTAAACTGTAGGTCCCGGTACTCATCGATAAAAATTGATACACACAACATGAGTGCTGCGAGAAGCTAGGCCGTAATCCTGACACAGGGTTGTAAAGGCCAGTTATGTATGTATGTATGTATGTATTGTGGTGTTTATAATAATAAAAAAAGAGGATATGGTTTGATTTTCAGTATTTGCTAAGCTCTGCAGCCGCTTTTCTTCAGCACCCAACAGTGCCGATTTTAAATGAGAATTGAAAGAGACATTCGTTTGGTGTTCAATCAAATTCTGTTCTTCTTTATTAATATTTCCAACTTATATACTAATTTATTCTATGGTCAGCATTAATGTCGCACAACGATAAATCAATAGTAAAATTGCCGTTCTCACGGGGTTTTGCAATCCAGCATTTTTTTTGGCGTGTGAAAACAATTATCGCAACAAAGTTCAATACAAAAAATTACAGTACAAATAAACATACAGAAGTAATTAATACAAAAATCATATTACATTATTTTCATTCTAATCGTTCACAACAAAAAGTTTAATGCTCACTTATGCTGACCAAAACAAAAAATAGAAATACAACTTTAGTTCATTGACTTAAACAAAAGAATTCTTAAAAATACTCATAAAAAAGAAATGAATAAAATTTCAAGTTCAAACTAGAGTAAACAAAATACTTATATTACTACAGTGCCTTAACTAAGTATAGGTACACTACACCCTTACCCTTTTAGGTTTGGGTATTATTAAAAATAAAAAATTTATAATTAAGGTTTATGTATATATGTTTATAAACATTTTTTTTTTTCATATTTATATAGTTACATTTAAATTTAAATTCTTATGTTGCTTACATATATCGTCTTTGTTAATTCAAATATTTTTTTAGCAAATTCTTTTGTACTAGTTTTGTTTTTGTTTTATTAATTTCTAAAAGTACAGTTAAATCTTCTAAATTTAATACTTTGTATGGGCCTTTGTATGGAGGTTCATACTTTTTCCTATTTAAGACTTTAACTAAAACTAAATCTCCTGTTTTAAGATGTATTCTATTTTGCTTCTTTTCAGATTTTATACTTCTTTTTCTTTTTACTTCGAGAATTATTTCTCTTGCTCTTTGTAATGAGTGACGAAGTCTAATCTTTAGTTCATTTAAGTAGTTGTCAATATTGTAAATCTTTCTAGCATCACTTAAAATGTCGTTTGGGAGTCTAGGAAGTCTACCAAAAATCAATTCGAATGGTGAATAGTCTGTATCGACACTTGGTGTCGTATTGAAAGCAAAAGTATAATATGGTATCCATTCATGCCAATTATCATCATTCACAAAATTTAGAAAATATTCATATATCATTTATTTAAAAAAATAAAATTTTAATTTATTTAATTCTTAATAACTTTTCTACCTTTTCGGGTCTTAATTGGCGCCCAGGTGTGCCTTCATCGAGATGGATATGTGTGTGTGATTGAGTTACCCCAGACCGGACTACTTCGCTTTCAGGCAAGTTCATATTGCCCGAAGAGGATGGAGCATCATTGTTTGTGACAACGTCGTCATTCATAGTGGAATTATTTAATTGATCTCTGTTTGGGCTTCTTATTTGATTGACATGTCTTTTGATGTGTCTATCGTTGTGAGTAAGAACGCAAAGGTATGTTCTTGGGCCAAGTTGTTTGTCGATCGTTGCAGAAGACCAACTGGCCTTATAAGGATCTGAATAATTGCGAACCCATACCTGTTCGTCTTTGCGAAGTTTTATGTCCCAAAAAAAAATTTTTATTTTTTTTATTTTAGGGAAAACGGAAACAGATTCTTTAGATTGGCAGGATCGCCATGTGGTGTTTATAATAATAAAAAAAGAGGATATGGTTTGATTTTCAGTATTTGCTAAGCTCTGCAGCCGCTTTTCTTCAGCACCCAACAGTGCCGATTTTATATGAGAATTGAAAGAGACATTCGTTTGGTGTTCAATCAAATTCTGTTCTTCTTTATCAATATTTCCAACTTATATACTAATTTATTCTATGGTCAGCATTAATGTCGCACAACGATAAATCAATAGTAAAATTGCCGTTCTCACGGGGTTTTGCAATCCAGCATTTTTTTTGGCGTGTGAAAACAATTATCGCAACAAAGTTCAATACAAAAAATTACAGTACAAATAAACATACAGAAGTAATTAATACAAAAATCATATTACATTATTTTCATTCTAGTCGTTTACAACAAAAAGTTTAATGCTCACTTATGCTGACCAAAACAAAAAATAGAAATACAACTTTAGTTCATTGACTTAAACAAAAGAATTCTTAAAAATACTTATCATAAAAAAGAAATGAATAAAATTTCAAGTTCAAACTAGAGTAAACAAAATACTTATATTACTACAGTGCCTTAACTAAGTATAGGTACACTACAGTATGTTCTTTTTTTCATTTTGATTATTAATTATACACTTTTGTATTAATAAAATTTGTTTTATTGAGCCCAACCACTCAACTAAAAATTATTTAGGCAACACGTAATACAATTTACTTTTTTTTTAATTTTCCATTTTTGTCTTCAAATCATCTTTTTTCTTACTTTCCTTTCATCAGGCTACAAACAAATTTTATATTCTTATTTAAAAATGTATTTTCTTTATATTCTTATTGCATTTTATTTTGTTGTTTATTTTGTTAAGTTCTTAAGTATTTTTGCCAAAACCAAACGAATGCCAGGATCGCCATATAAAGAAAACACTTGTTGGTTGTTCTCAAGTTCATCACTGACTGCTCTGCAGCCAAGCAAGAATGCTTTATTTAATCTAAAATAACGGGACTTACTTACTATGCTTATTATGTACTTAAAGGAACTAAGAGAAATGATACGTAACTGTATTATCGAATGATGTTAGTAAATAATATACATGTTAATAGTAAATAATATAACATAGGAATAATAATAAAAAGTAACCTAACAGTAGTATCGTATGATACTAGTAAATAATATTAAAATACATGTGATATTGCTGAATTAAAATAAAGGGTGATGCAATAAGTTAAAAAGTTAAGTTAAAATAAGTAAGTTAATTTTCGTTTAATAATATGTACATATATGAAGTTAAAAAATAGAAACAAAAGGCAAGCATATTCATATGAATGTTTACATGAAATATTAAACCAAAAACACTTATTAACATAAATATAAACACCATACAAAATAAAATAGTGAATAATGATTTTCACACATATTATTAAGCAAATAAAACAGCCTAAGTGACATTATGGTACTTTGAATCTCATTTATTTGCAATTAAAGCACTTGTAAATTAATAAAATATGATTTCCTAGTACCCCGATTATTCCACTAAATATTGAAATGACCACAACTTTAAAGCTTGTTTCGAAGTTCACCCCCGTGAACGAAAGAATAGCTACGATCCGGATGAAGGAGAAATTTTATAATATCAGCCTTATTTGCTCGCACGCCCCGACAGAAGAGAAGGATGAAGCGGTCAAAGATGCTTTCTACGCAAAGCTCGAGGATGTATACGATAAGTGTCCGGCACATGACGCCAAAAATGTCCTCGGCGATTTCAATGCGAAAGTTGGACGTGAAGGTATCTTTGGCCCCACTGTCGGGCAGTTCAGTCTCCATTCTTCCACCTCGCCGAACGGTATGAGACTGATCGATTTCGCCGCGGCGCGAAATATTAGTAGTTTGTAGCACCAGGTTCCAGCATCTCGATATCCATAAGGCCACCTGGCTCTCTCCCGATCGATCAACTATCAACCAGATCGATCACATTGTGATTGATGGAAGGCATGTATCCAGTATACTAGACGAGCGCACATTTAGAAGTCCAAATGTCGACTCCGACCATTATCTTGTCGCAGCCAAGATGCGACTGCGTATATGCGCGTCGAATATGAAACGTTCTAGCGTTCAAGGGAAGCTGGACATCAAAAAGCTGCGATCACAAGAGACAGCCAGGTCGTTTTCCGATCGTCTTTCTAACGAGCTCCATTGTATCCCATCCTCTCTCGAAAGTATTGGTGGACAGTGGTCTCACATCTCTCACTCTCTGCGCAACGCTGCCGAAACAGTCTTTAGTTTTGAGCGTCCTCCCCGCAGAAACCAATGGTACGATGAAGAGAGCCGTGAAGCCACTGCAGCAAAGAACGCTGCCTATAGACGAACATTGCAGTCCACCACTACAAGAGCAACGGTGGAGGTGTACAGAGAGAAGAGGAGGGAAGAGAGACGCCTATTCAGAAAGAAGAAAAGAGAGCAAGAAAGGCGTAATCGTGAGGAAATAGAGATGTGCAGGAGTAGAAATGATGCTCGAAATTTTTACAAAAAGATAAGGCGTCTTACTACTGGTTTTAAACCCGGAGCAACCTCCTGCAGAGACGAACATTGTAATCTGGTTACAGATGCACATGGTGCACTGAGATTATGGAGACAGCATATCTGTAAACTATTGCAAAGCGATGATGATACAAATTCCGCTGCTAGAGATGCTGTGCCGGACCCAATCAATGATGACCTTGTGATCCCGTCCCCCAGCCATGAAGAGGTCAAGGTTGCCATATGGCGACTGAGGAACAACAAAGCAGCCGGACCTGACGGTCTGCCCGCTGAACTCTTCAAGTATGGAGGCGATGAGCTGGTTAGGTGCATGCACCATCTCATTTGCAGAATATGGCTGGAAGAAAGTATGCCCGTTGATTGTAATCTCAGTGCCCTCTGTCCGATCCTGAAAAAGGGAGACCCCACAATATGCACCAACTACAGGGGTATAAGCCTTCTCCCTATCGCATATAAGGTTCTTACGAGCGTATTGTGTGAACGACTGAATCCATTCGCCATCTCACTGATTGGACCTTATCAGTGCGGCTTCAGACCTGGTAAGTCCACCATTGACCAGATATTCACACTGCGCCAAATCCTGGAGAAGACCCATGAAAGTCAAGTCGACACACACCACCTCTTTGTCGACTATAAGGCAGCGTTCGTTCGTTCGTCCGATAAGAGATCGCGTATATGCCGCAATGCCTGAGCTCTGTATTCATGCAAGACTGATAAGACTGTGCAGAATGACGTTGAGCAATTCCCGCAGCTCCGTCAAGGTAGGAAGAGACCTCTCCGAGCCTTTTAATACCGTGCGAGGTTTCAGACAGGGCGATCCCTTATCCTGCGACCTCTTCAATTTCGTCATGGAGAGTGTTTTGCGAAAGGCGGGTGTGCATCGTGATGGCACTATTTTTAACAAAAGTGTCCAGCTCCTTGCGTATGCAGACGATATAGAAATCATTGGGCATACCAAGCGAGATGTCACCGCAGCCTTTAATGCTATTGAACGGGAGTCTGCTAAAATGGATCTGGCGGTAAATGAGAGCAAGACGAAGTACATGTTGTCGACGAGTAGGGACGTTGATCGTATCGGCTCCCAGGTTACAGCCGGCAACTATACATTCGATGTGGTCAAGGAGTTCATCTACCTTGGCACCGCCATTACCAGCAAGAATGATGTCAGTCTAGAGATCAGGCGAAGAATCACACTGGCCAGAAGGTGCTACTACGGTCTCGGTAGGCAGTTTAGTAATAGAGACCTCTCGTGCGACGAAATTAACACTCTACAAGTCGCTTATTTTCCCGGTGCTTCTCTATGGTGCGGAAGCACGGACGCTGTCTTGTGCCGATGCAGCGGTCCTGGGGGTGTTCGAGAAAAAAGTTCTTCGTAAGATCTTTGGTCCTCTAAGGCATGGCGATGAGTTTCGCATTAGAACCAACCATGAGCTGTATGAGCTCCACGGCGATGTAGACGTTGTCCAGCGTATTAACATCCAGCGGCTACGCTGGCTCGGCCACATTGTTCGGATAGAAGAATCTCCTCCAGCGAAGAAAGTTTTCGATGCGAAGGTCACTGGACGTCGGCGTAGAGGACGACCCTGTTTACGTTGGAAGGACCAGGTTGATGAAGCCCTGTCATCGATTGGTATGACCAACTGGAGAAGGCGCGCGCTAAGCAGAAGCGCCTGGAGACTAGTGCTGAAGTAGGCCGAGACCCGTTAACGGGTTGTTGTGGCCAGCTAAGTAAGAAGTAAGTAAGTAAACAACTGAAAAACATCTAATATTTTCCGATATATTAATGTTTTCTCACATATTTAATATCGCAAAAACTTTAAGCTCTATTACCTCGAAATGGTAAAAAAATTATACACTATTGTTTTATTAAGGGGACGATATGTATGTCTGCATATATTCATTTTTAAAAGAATAAATAATGAATGCTAAGAATAAATAATGAATAACTAGTAATCAAGATTAAAATTATTTCTTACTTTATACTTTAAAGCATCAAAAAGTATATTTTGAGGATTTTTATCTCCATAAAAAGGCTAATAAAGTTACTTTTGTTAAAAATTATTTATTGGACAAAATATCTAATTTTCTTTTATGAACTTGATTGTTTAAACTGCAGAAATTGCTGACACCATTAACAAGGTAAAAAAATTTTAGAAATTTTTCAAAAAAGCCCTCAGGTGTCGAGCAAATTATTTACCGCACAAATGAATTTCTCCGAGCTTAAGTTAAAGCAGGCTGTTCCGACCAGGTGGAATTCTACGTACAAAATGCTACGAAGAATTTTCCAAATCAAAGATGCTGTAACTTCAACACTATCACTTAATCGCCCAGAACTTGTGTTGTCTATGGAAGATTGGAAAATTTTTGGCGCAGTAATACTAATTTTACTGCCGTTTTATGAGGTAACATAAAAAAAATTTTACTCTTTCAAAGGTTACAGTGCTTTGTAATCTTTTAGAAAATTGTATTGCTGCATGCCAACATTCGAATGAAAAGGTGCAACATATGATAACCAAGGTTTATAATGGTATGTATATCTTCACGAATAGGTTTCGAAAAAAATTTTGGTACGCAGAAAAGTATATATATATATATATAGTACGCATATATTGGATCTACGCTTTAAGCGTAAAGGGTTTAAAAGTGAGGGTGTATATGTGAATGCAGTAAAAGCTTTAAGAGATAAAACACGTGCAGCAAGATTCCCAAATATTGAAGAGGTATCATAAATCATATGATTTGGATTTTAGTAAAACAGTTAGACCAGAAAACAATTTCGCCACTTGTTCGAGTGAACTGGATAAGTACCTTAATGAAGAGTATTTGGAGCGAACCCAGGATTCACTGCTATGGTGGAAGGAAAGAAAGAATGTATATCCGAGGATATATTCTTATGCTTTAAAAAGGTTATGCATAATGGCAACGGCCCCTATTATGAGTTGCATTTGACAAAGGATATTCGTTGGCTATCGACTGTCGAATGTAAACTTTTTATTATAAGTTGACATCCCTGTCGAAAATTTCATTGTGTATGGAATTTTTGAACGAACATAATTTTGCTTTCAACGCTGTAAATAAAATGAAAAAAATTGTTGAAAATGTAAGTAATTATACTTTTTTTTTTTTTTTTTGTTTGTTGGACCAAATACCAATAACTGAGTTATATTCGATAATTTAATTTTATTTATATATATATTTATTTATTTTATAATAAAATGCTGCAACTCTTTTTTGAGAGCTAAAATTTTATTGTGTGTGCCATCAACACATCCAATAATCCCTGATATTATACTTTTATTAAAAAAAAATACAATTCGGCTTGTTGCAGTTCAGCTGCTGTATAGTTGTATTTGATCCACCTTCGGCAAATATTGTTTTCCAATACTTCTAGAGCCTCTGACAGTACTACAGACACTGTAGGCTGTGTAAGACCAAGCATATTTTGATTTCCAAGGCTAAGTTGGTACGATCCCTGAGCACAAAGACGTAGAACTGTTGTTAATTTTAATATGCTTGGTATTGTAGTCGCCGTGGTCTAGTGGTTAGTGTGTTGGCTTACTAAGACATGGGCCCTGGCTTCGACTCCAGGCTCTGACATCTTCAAAAAAGAAATATGAAAAAAATATTTCTTTCGGCGACTACCTCTCAGCAGTCTTCTGGCAAAAGCTCTGAGAGTAACTAATTGCCATGAACAAGCTTCTCAAGTCTGTCGTTCGGAGTCGACATTGAAACTGTATGTCCCGGTACTCATGGATAAAAATTGACACACACAACATGAGTGCTGCGAGAAGCTAGGCCGTAATCCTCACACAGGGTTGTAAAGGTCAGTTATGTATGTATTATGGTATTGGCCTACCTTGTGTGCATTACTGCAGGAGATCATCTGTAGTAGTTAGTAGGTCCACAAACGCCTCCTTGCACAGACGAAAATTTGTTATAAATCTGTAAATAAACTTTCTATATGAATTCTTTGTAAAAACCATATCGAAAAATATAAATACTTAGGTAGTTGTGTCCATTTCCAATATGTTGGAAGCATCCCTCAACCTTTTCCTGTTTCTAGCCAGTTCCAGTAAATGTTGACCTTTATCAGGAATTAAAAGTGGGGGAACCACCGAACTATGCAAGTGACAACTGGAATCATTACCATCTCTTACATTTCTTGCAGTCGCTATCCATTTGCCTTTGCATTGAAGAAGAAAAGTGGAAAAATGTACTTCAAACCAAAATAACTAACTACTACAAATAAAAAATGTTAAAAGGAACAATATTGTTTTTCTTTTCCATATAGCGAATTTTATTTATAGCGAAGTAAATATCCAATCCCTTGGAATTCGTTATAGAGAGTTTTGACTGTATATATATATATGTAGCTATTAACGGTAACCCCTTTTTATATTTTCTTTTTCAGGTAGTTTTTTTTTCTTTTTCCCCTTTTCTTTCTTTAAATTTGTACCTAACAATTTTCCGCACTTATGGATCCCGATACATTAACGGTCCCGTATATACCGCAAGTATTATTTGGTCTCTAATACTATCCAGGAATATTTAATAACAAAAAAAACATTACCTGGAGGTCGTCTACCTGCACGTCTATATGTGCGATTATTTATCCAACCTTTCCCTTCTCTAGTCTGGGTGTGGATATGGTCCGGAGGGTCTCTATTAGTCCCAGAGGGAAGATCCCCGACTATTGTAAAACTTCCGCAGACACGGGACTGACAAAAATGGTTGGAATAATCACTCACAACCTCCAGGTATCTATATTGGGCCTTTTTCTTTTGAATAATTTATTATACGGTTTCCTTGTCCCGGATATAGTCACTTATCACTTCACTACCTTCTTTCCTCCGGTTATTAAATATGTTCTTATTATCAATAAAAAAACTGACTTTTATCAATACTTAATATTTCTGACCGTCTATAGCCACTACTAATCATACAATAATCTTCCTGAAACAAAAAATTCTCATATCCAGAAACATCAACTTCCAGGGCCTATGATGTTTTCCATTTTCATCCAATTTTCCTTTTCAAATATTTTCCACCAAAAACAACATTTATAACAGTCACTGCCTTACCATAAAACAACACTAATTCCTAACTTATTGGATAATACCGACACATCTGGCAGCACCCTGTTGTATGTCAAAACGTCACGTTTGATTTTTATTTATTTTCCTTTTTTACGCTGATGACACACGTTCAATGTTTTCTTTCAATTTTTTCACACACACTTCTTGTCAAAATTTATAGAAATTGAAAGCTGTGACGTAGGCTGCATTCAATTTGATAGCAATTTTATTATTCAAAATGCAACACAAAGTAAAATAACTTGGGGGTTACACTTTCAATTTCTTGCTTTCAATTTTCAATACATTCAAACTTTTTTACTAATACACTAACACTTTTGGACATTGAAACGAACTGGATATCAAATTTGCTTCTCATGCGAGTGTTTCAATTTACTATCAATTCGCTGTTATTTTTTCTTCTTCTTCTTTTTTTTTCTTTTTGTACGACTGCCATAGTTATTTTGTTTTGTGTTGCATTTTGAATAATAAAATTGCTATCAAATTGAATGCAGCCTACGTCACAGCTTTCGATTTCTACAAATTTTGACAAGAAGTGTGTGTGAAAAAATTGAAAGAAAACATTGAACGTGTGTCATCAGCGTAACTATGGCAGTCGTTAAAAAAGAAAAAAAAGAAGAAGAAGAAGAAGAAATAACATGGCGAATTGATAGTAAATTGAAACACTCGCATGAAAAGCAAATTTGATATCCAGTTCATTTCAATGTCTAAAAGTGTCAGTGTATTAGTAAAAAAGTTTGAATGTATTGAAAATTGAAAGCCAGAAATTGAAAGTGTAACATCCAACTTACAGCACAACCTCAAGACGGACATTCATGCACCAAACAAAAAACAGAAATCAACCACTCAAACACACCACAAACAATACACAAAAAAAATCACCGCGAACACACTACATAAGCAAGACAAGACGACAGATAAGGGAAACAGTCACCCACTTGGGTAAGTGCATCTCCTGGTCGACAACTAATCATAGGTAAGTATCCCTGTAATATCATAATTAGAGCAACCTAATGTAAATTTGCCTTTTCATTCCAGGGTCGTCAATTTTGCTTTTTCTTTGTCACAATATTCTGCATGAAGTTGGCAGTAAAATATTATTTTGACATTTCACTTTATTATGTTTTCTCATTGTACAGAAAGTTTAAGTTCAAGTGGTTTTTTCGCGGTTTTTATCGAAATTAAAAAAAGCATTATTAAAAATATATAAATTCGCAGTTTTCACCGTATTTTAATGTAAGTAAAAAATTTCGATTTACTTTAAAAGTTCAGTTTCTATAAGATTTTCTTGTAGTTCCAAAAATTTTATTTTAGTTAAAAAAATTCAGAGCTTCTATAGCATTTCATTAAAAAAATGGCGGTAAGGTGGAGTCGTGATGAAGTGGAAAAATTAATTGTATGCATCGAGCAAAACCCATGTATTTATCAAGTTAAATCAGTTGAATACTTGGACAGAGTGAAGAAGGCACAAGTATTTAATTATATTGAAGAAGAGCTCCAAAAAGTTAACAAAGAAATAACCATTGCTGAAATTAAAAGAAAATGGCGAATTTTGAGAACGCAATATATGCAGGATGTTCGTGCAATAAAACAATCCAAAAGAAGTGGAGCTGGAAGCACCGATGTCTACGTTTCCAGGCTTTGGTGTTTTCAGCAATTAGAGTTTTTAAAAACACATACACAAACTAGGGAAAGCATAGACAACGTCCAGGTAATTTTAGTATATAAATTAATGTTTGTTTATAAAGTTTTCATTATTTATATTTTTTAGGTTACCACAGATGATGATACTGAACATTTAAGCGATGAACCTGTAACAAAAATTCAGAAGGTAAGTTTGCTTATCACAAATAGTATATGTAAGGTGTAACCAATAAAATTCAAATTTCATAGAACTCTAGTGTAGCGAGCGGTCTTCGAAAAGACATAGATACATTTAAAACGCTTTTGGCTGAAAGGAAGTCACAAAAGCGATATGCTTGGTTGGGAAACTTGGTCACCAATCAAATGGATATGGTAAGTCCTGAAAAGCAATCTGATGCTGCCTGGGAAGTTCAGTGCCTTATGAGAAGACTGACAAAAAAAGAAAACCAAAGTACAACTTCTTCCAAAGATATTTTGGAGCTTTCTATGGAGGGATTATTTGATGAAAACGAAGATTTTAACTGATTTGAGACGTAAGTAATAACTTAAGCTTATAGTTACTATAGAAACTAAATATTATTTTCTTATTAGATATAATAATTTTCAAAGTTAATTTTATATAATTTTTTTATGTTCAAATTTTTTATATGAATTGTTAAGAGTATTGGAAATACTACTGAATAAATAAATAAAAAAAAAAAAAAAAAAAAAATAAATTTTTAGCAAAACTTACAATGTCTTAGCGGGATGAAATGTATGTATGTTATAGCCCATTGATGTTACCTGTTTAAAACTAAATTATACTTTAACACGTTCGCCACTCAGCGTCACACATATGTGACGTTGGAGCTTTCGTAAAAACTCATGTCACATATATGGGTCGCATAATTACCAATTTTTTCTTCGTGAGTTTTTACTGAAAGTGCAAAAAATATGTGAGTGGTGAACGTGTTAAGAAGCCATAAAGGCTAGTGAATTATTTATTTTTACATGTTCCTTTTTATATTCGTTACCTGATAAATAATATGAATTCATTGTTTTTATTATTTAAATGTTATTTACATATATAATAAATAAAAGATTTATAATAGCAAAAATGTATTTAATGTTTACATGGTTTGCCACAGAATCTATTTTCTAATGGGTAAGAAAAAAATACAGTGAAACTTCACTATAACGGACCTCATTATAATGAAAAACTCAATCAGGTATGTGATGGAAAACGATATTGATTGAATTTGAAAACGACCAACTTTTCCAAGACATAAAACTTATGACAGAATTAATTATAATTGTCAATAATTAACCTAATGATTTAAAAGAAAAATTATATAATTTTAAAATTATGATCGTTTTTAATTTCAATCATTATTGTTTTACATCTCATAACTGAATATAACGAATTTTTGCTCAGAAAACTTCCTTATTGCAAAGTTTTTCATAAAAAATGCTCTGTAACTACAATGAAGAAAAATACTAATTAAGAGTTTGTAAAAAGTATTTTATTGAAAAAAAAAGAAATTATAATTCACATTAGAAATAATAAGAAACATGAGCATAAAAATATTATTACAAAGTATTTTATTAATACTAATAAAGAATGAAATAATAATAATATTGTATATGTACATCACTAATTCAAATTAATTTTAAAATTGGAAATTAATAATATTTTAAATGAAAATATTTTTAAAATAGGCACAAACAATTTACAGCCAACTTAATTTGCCTTCATTGTTGAAGTATGCCATAAACTCCTGTCGAAAGTTCTCTGCCGCACCTCTTCGGGGATTGTATATGGCATTCGAGGTATTATTTTCCTCAGGTAGGGAGTCATCAGTGCTGCTCACTATATAGCTTTCATCTGTCTCCAACAAAAAATTGTGCAGAACGCAGCAAGTAAAAGTTATTGCTTCCACAGTTTCCAATTTTAAATTAATTGGAGATAAAAAAAGCCTAAAGCGATTTGCTAAAATTCCAAATGCATGTTCTACAACATGCCTTGCACGGGAAAGCCTTGCATTAAAAATCTGCTTTTCTCTGCTCTTACTGTGATATGGATACGGCTTCATCAAATGCGTTTGCAACGGAAACGCATCATCACCAACTACCACAAAAGGAAGGCTTCGGCCATTTCCTACAATAACATTTGGCGGTATTTCTTTCTCTTCATCCAAAACTTTTTTCAAAGTGCTTTGAAGAAAAACACCAGCATCATTACACCGACCGTTGCAGCCAACATCAACAAATATAAATTTGCAACCGGCGTCGACTAGCGCCATTAAAATGATGCTATTTGTTCCTTTGTAATTGTGGTAGTACGCACCTTCTGTGCGCAATGGACGAAAGTTAATGTGCTTACTATCTATAGCGCCTAGACAGTTAGGGAATTGCCATCTTATTGCAAATTCCCTAGCTTTAGCTTCCCACTCCAATTGATTGCTTGGAAACTATATTAAAAGAGTAAAACATTTGTATATATGTATGTATATAAAGCAAAAATTAATGACTCATATACAATACCTTAAAATACCTGTTCTTCATCCGTTTAGAAATTGCTTTACATACTTTCGGCACTATACCCGAAATACATGACGTGGATACTCTTGTCTGATAATTCAAACTACGAAAAGTCTCTCCTACAGAAGTATTATTTCATTGTTAATATAAATACTACTATTCAAAAAGATATGCTTTATATTACACACTTATCAGTAGCAAGGAACCTCAGTGTTATAGCCTGCTGTTCTGCAGGAGAAATAGCATTTCTCATTTTAGTATCTTTGAGCTTAATATCTTGCTCTACTAAATTTAGAATAAAATCAAATTGCTGCTTGGACATTCGTAAATAGTTTTTATACGATTCCTCATCCGTCAATAATAATTCATTTGTTAAAAATGAAAAAGAACCGCGTTCTGGTCTGGAGCTTCGCCATGGTTTTATCCACTGTCTCTTTGTTGGCTTGGTAGGTAGGTAAGTAACTTTTTCACACATATCTGCTAAACCTTTAAGTCCAAATTGTTAAATTTAAAATAAAAACTTTGATATACATATATATGCATATACAAACCATTTAATATCTCGTCTTTATCACTATCGTCAGATTCTAAATCAATTGCCTCACCCAAACACATTACTAGCGATTTTAATATATTATTTTTTTCTTCACAATTCATTTTTAAATGTATACCACCGCGCAAAAATCACATAAAATAAAAAGAAAGGTCAAAAGGATAGAAAGTTGTAGGCAAAGAAAACTGAAAATTGACGAGTCAATCAATTCGTGTATGAACGCGAATGCAACTTCAAAAGAAAATCCAACAAAAATTGACGAGTCGAATTTGACAAGTGTGAATCTCGACTAAGCATATGTATTTCCAAGTGTAATTTGCTTACTATGATGTATTCGGATTTTCGAATTCTTTAAAAAGGTACCCAAAAGAATATTTGGCCTCTACTAAAATTTTGAGTTTTTTTTTAACAATTTGTTTTGTTTTTTGGTTACTTTTTATCAGAGTACCAAATCGCTCACTCACTTTTCACTTATGAGTGGACGTGTGCATTTAGTTTTTATTTTTTTTTCTCCTCACACATGTTTGAAAAAACAGAAAATAGTTTGCTTTGCTCTTTTTCATGTATGAAAAAAGAGAAAATATTTTGCTTTGCTCTTTTTCATGTGTGAATATTACTTTTTTTTCTTTTTTGACGCATATTCATTTATACAATTTTGACGAATACTTTTTTATGAGCATATTCATTTATGAAACTTTACAATTTTGACAAATACTCTTTTATGTGCATGAATATTTTTTTCACTCACTGAGCGAGTAGCTCATGTATACTCGCTTTGCTTTTCAAGTGACAAATTCAAATTTACAATTGTACGTATGTATGTATATACAACAACAATACTCTTCTATTTGGGATTTTTTTATGTAATTGTTGTATTGCGTGTTCGCGACAGGCAGGCGTCAAAAATTCAAAAAATTTATGAATGCATTATAACAACAACGTCATGAAACAATTTTGCTTAGAAAAATATGAACGTTCGCGTGAGTTACATATAACAATAATACTGATAACATACAGTGGCCGACAAAAGTCTACATACGACCTATATTTTTGAGATTTTAGGAGCCCAATATACTTAAATAAAAAAGTAATGATGCAGTTTTGTTTCAAATACATTTTTATTAAAGCAGACCAAAATTTACGTTTTTTCAATAAACATAGGAAAAATTACTCAAGAAAAACATTTAAAATGCATTGACAAAAGTGTACATACGATCAGCATACCCAGGCGTTTGTTGCTATTAAATAATGAGATAGCGCCGTTATTTATAACAAAATTTTTTTGTTAAGTTTATAGATTGTTTTAAACAGCTTTAAGTTGTAATTTAGTCTTCATCGGTGTATATTTAAGTAAAATAATGTCTTCTCGTAAAGAAATTTCAATTGATATCCGAAATTTATTGGTTAAGTACAGATCTGAAGAGAAATCCTTTGGAGAAATAGCAAAACTATTAAATTTAAGTAAATCTACAGTTCAGACAATATTTAAGAATTATAAAAATAGTGGAACTGTTGAAAATAAGCGTCGTAGTGGACGCCCAAAAGCACTTACTCGCAGAGATGTAAGCTTTATTTTAAAAGAAATGGACAAAAACCCTAAAATTATACAACAAAATTGGCCGAAGAGCTTGCAACAAGATTAGAAGTGATTGTAAATCTCCGTACTATTCAAAGAACATTGAATGGAAATGGTTATTTTAGCAGAACTGCTCGAAAAAAGCCATTAATAAGTGAAAAAACCGCAAATTTCGTATAGAATTTGCCCAAAAGCATATTGACAACGGTTTTGATTTTTGGAAGCGGGTCTTGTTTACTGATGAATTTAAATAACATTTTTGGTAGTGACGGTAGATCTAAGGTGTGGTGAAACAGAAATACTGGCTCCTAAATACTTAATTTTTCTGTTAAGCATGTGGGGGTTGTGTAATGGTTTGGGGTGCCATGGCTGCTTCTGGCGTAGGAAAATTGGTGTTCATTGAGGGTAATATGGATCGGCACCTTTACAATTCCATTCTAGAACAGAATCTAAAACCCTCCGTCGATATTCTAAGCCTTGGTCGAAATTGGTACTTCCAACAAGACAACGACCCGAAGCACACTGTTCAAATTGTGAAAGATTGGTTGCTATACTATGCTCCCAGACAGCTGTACACTCCACCTCAAAGCCCAGATTTAAATATTATTGAGCACGTTTGGGAGATATTACAACGAAAAATTCGTAACTACCAAATTACTAATGCCCAAATGTTAAAACAGAGGCTCCAAGAAGAATTGCAGAACATAAGACCCTTAGAATTAGAAAATATGGTGAACTCGATGCCTCGGCGACTGCAGGCAGTTATAGACGCCCGTGGGGTTCTGACAAAATATTAATTTTATTAATAGATGATGATTTTTTACATTTACGCTAAGTTTTTCTGTGAACACTCTTGTCGTATGTAGACTTTTGTCGAATGTTTTTTATAGTTTTTCTTGAATAGTTTTTTAAATTTATATCGGAATAAATATTATTTTGGTTTATATTAATAAATATAGATTTGAAACGAAACTGCATCATTATTTTTTTCATTTATTCACTTGGACTGATAAAATCGCAAAAAAAGGGGTCGTATGTAGACTTTTGTCGGCCACTGTAGATGAATTTCTAAAAGAAATTGGTAAATGAATATTGTTTTGTATCTACAATGTTGCTTTGTAATTTTTTGTTTACTTTTGTATTTACAATGTTGCTTTGTATTTTTTGTTTACTAAATGTAATAAATTTGTTTCCCTATTCAATTCTTAAAAATATAAGTGGAACAATGAAATAAATTGTTTCCCTATTTAATTCCAAGAATATAAGTGGAGCACTAAAATAATAATTTCCGTATCAAATTCCAAGAATATTAATTGGAACATTAAACCAACTCAAACTCAAACTCTTGCTTTGTTTACATTCAAAGTCAGAGTCATTAAACTAAAACTAATTTCGGTCACATTGTTTATTGATTTTCTTTTTCTTTTGTATTTGTAAGATATTTCTTTTAAGAAACCAATATTATGCATTTTGTAGTTGTAAGATATTTTTTTTAAGAAACCAAAATTATGAATTTTGTAATTGTAAGTAATTTGTTAAGAAACCACAATGAAATATATGAAAAACCAAAAGATGAAAAGTAGTCAGTTGTTGTTTGATCTTGTTCCGAATCGTTCTAAAAATTCCTTTTGGTTTCTTAGCATTTGCTGCTCTATTTTTTTTTTTAAATAAAGATTTTATAAATTTACAAATTTTCTTTGTGTTTTTTATTTAAAAAATTAAATAACATAGAGAAATAACAAAATTGGCGCAGTCGGTAGGATCCTTAGTAGTTAAAAGGATCCAGTGTTCGAACGAAAAAAAAAAATTTTTTTTTTAATAATAAATAAATTAATTCTGCGATTCCTACGGGACCCTCCAGGATTATTATAACGCACCAAATAAAAAACAGTGTCGGAAAGAAAAAAATCTAGAATCCTGCACTCAAAATAAATAAGTGAACAGGACTAGAATTAACAGTGACAGTGAAAAAATTTCTAAGAATCCTGCACTTAAAACAGAAAAGTGAACAGGACTAGAATAAAAGAAACGGTGTAATTTTTGATCTGAGAATCCTTCACTTGTAAAAAGAAAAGTGAACAGGACCAGAAAATAAAAAGAATCTTAATTTAGTGAACACTACAGCATAGTGAACACAATTAAGTAAATATAAAGTGTAAAGTAAATTTAATAAATCTACAAAAATTTTGGGGTTAACAACAAAACAGAGGAAAGCAAACCGCTTTGACCAAAGAAGACCAGCAATGGAGGAACAGACTCAGATAAATCTGGCGGAAGAGCTGACCAAAAAGGATAATCAGCTAGAGCGTTTAAGAGAAGCCTACATAGAACTACAACAACAATTACAAAACATGCAGCAGCATGGACAACAACAACCACAACAGCAACAAAATGATCAACTTTACTTCAACCAAACCAACAGCACAAGGGACAATATTTTTAAGACAGTCAACCACCTACCCACTTTCACAGGAACAGGAGAGATAACAAGCTTCTTCAGCAGCACCGAATATTTGCTTTCAACAGTTATGGACGAAAACCTAAAGAAGGAAGTTGTCAGAATGATATTCTACAAGGTTATCCAAGGACAAGCCAAAGACGTATTAATCAACATACCAACACCTGATAACTGGCAATTAATTAAGGAAACGTTAAAACTAAGATACAGACCCAGCATTGAACCACATCATCTATATAAAATGATAGCGAATTTAAAGGTACACACAGTAAGTGAACTTATAGTAGAAATACAAAATATAAAATATAAGTCTGATGAATTAATAATATATTATAAGGACGAACCTTACATTGACTTATCAAACATAGATAGCCTATTAGTTAATACAGTGAAGGAGATGACACAGGGGGTATTGCTAGATAAGATTTATGAAGAAAAAAATATTAATGATATTTTAAGGATATTGACTAGGAGAAGATTCGAAGATACATGTATTAGGCCAGAATATAGAAAGTATAATCAAAACTATAAAAATAAAAGTAACAGTTATACGCAAAGACGTTTTGAAAATTTTAATAATTTTAGAAGAAATAATAATAGTAGCAATAACAATAATTATAATAATAATAACAGAAATTATAATGATAATAATAGAAATTGCAATAACTGGAATAGACCAGTTAATAATTCGGAACGTTATAAGGTTCAAAACAATACAAGGAATAACCAAAGGTTCATACAGGTAGGAAACCCTAGGCCAAATTCCGGACAATATCGCTGGAATCAACCTAGGCAAGACCAAAGCAAACCGATGGAAATAGATAATATAGAAGGAGGTAAATTTCAAAGTTTTGAAAAGACCACCTCAAACATTAGACAAGATTATTCTACTGAACTAAACCAAATGAACTCATCAGGAGGTTATAACAAAGAAATGGAGCAATATAATAATTATGGTAACCAATGTCGACAGGATAACAATAATGATTTTTTTCAGAAACAGCCTCAGATTTCCTACCCATCATAATAATCACTATAAATAAAAAGAAATATAACGCCTTAATAGATACAGGAGCTAATATAAGTGTAATAGATAAAGACATAAAAGATTTTGAAAAAATTCCACTAAATAAGCCAATTGAATTTAATACTATAAGTGGGAAAGGTACTGTCAGGTTCGAGGTGTTATCAGATGCACCCGAAGAATTTAATGTCGGTAATGCAAAAATTCGATGGAAAGTAATACAATTGACAGTACGAAGATACTGTTTTATAATAGGAAGTGATTTATTGAATTGTTTTAACACTATGGTAAATTTTATAGACGGAAACATCTCTTTTAATAATAGGATAACAGATTTCATAATGAATCCGTATAGGGATCTGAAAATACACACTTCAGAAGGATCAACGATAGATTGGAATAGATTGGATTTGGGACATTTAAATGACGAAGAATATAGGGAGATAAATAAAATATTGAACAGATAAACGCTAAATTGTACAGGTATCCACATGTAATTTTATGAAGAAAGAAACCGAATTTTTAGGACACATTTTAACTAAGGATGGACTTAAACCTAATCCAAACAAAATAAAAGTTATCCAGGAATTAGAATTACCAAAAACGGAAAAACAAATTAAAAGTTTTCTCGGAATGACGGGATATTATAGGAAATTCGTAAAGGACTATGCAAAATTAGCACAACCCATACCCAAATATTTAAAGAAAGGAATTAAAATTAATGTCAAAGATCCAACATATATAGAAGCATTCGAAAAATTGAAAACACTTATTAGCTCACACCCAATCCTTAGATATCCGGATTTTGACAAGAAATTTACCTTAACAACAGACGCATCCAATTACGCAATTGGAGCGGTATTGTCACAGGAAAGACATCCTGTATGTTATATTTCAAGAACATTGAATAATCACGAAAGAAATTATTCGGCAACTGATAAGGAGTTATTAGCAATACTTTGGAGTGTGAATTATTTAAGACCTTATTTGTATGGGAGAAAATTTAAAATTCTAACGGATCATCAACCAATAAAATTTCTGCACACCAAATATAAAGGAAAAGACATGTCCCCAAGACATCAAAGATGGTTGTTAAAGTTAGGTGAATATGATTTCGATACTGATTATATTAAAGGAAAGGAAAATCGGGTAGCAGATTTTTTGAGTAGAATAGACCATAGTAACAATGAAAATTTAGAAGAAAATGCGAAAGATTTCAGTGAAGGAAATAACATGGAAGAAGAAAACGTATCCATGGCAACTATACATTCAGCGGAAGAAAATCTACAGGATCATTTTTATATTAAAGAAGAAATAGTCAATAAATACAAAACTCAAATTATATTAACTAACAATAAAATAGAAGAAATGAAAATGATAAATGGAAAACGAATTATTTTTGTAGCCGAGGCCGATTTTAATGAAATGGGAAATATATTTAGAAAATATATTACAAAAGGGAAAATAGGTATATTTTCAGAATTATCCGAACATAGTTACAATATTGTACAAGAAAAACTTATAGAGATGTATTCAAATGACAATCAAATAGAATTTATCAAATATATCTTGAGAGCTCAGGATATAGAAACAGAAGTAGAAGCCATTAAACAAATATCTCTTTATCACGTTAGGGAGAGTTTACATTCAGGAATAGTTGAGACATATAATCAAATTAAAAACAAAATTTATTATCCAAAACTTATGGAACTAATTCAGATAGTAATTAATCAGTGCGAGGTTTGCCAACAAGTAAAATATGATAGACATCCAATTAGAAATAAATTTCACTATACAGAAATCCCTTCAGATAAAGGTCAGGTTATACACATTGATACATATGTAATCAAAGGTTTTCATTTTCTGACAATAATAGATAAGTTTTCAAAATTTGGAAGTGCATATTCATTGAATGATAGAAATCATATAACTCTAATAGCGAAGCTAGAAGAACATATAACAAAGATGGGAAAACCAGGTAAAATATAGCGGATAACGAATTTAAAACAATGAGAATAAAGGAATTTTTGATAGAACAAGGGATAGAATTGCACTTGACTAAACCTAACAGTCATACAAGGAACGGCGATATAGAACGATTCCACAATACGATAGCAGAAAAATTTAGAATCTTATATCAAACTAATAAAAATTTATCTATACACCAATTAATCCAACGAGCAATCAGAAATTATAATGAAAGGTACCACTCAAGTATTAAATGTACACCAAAAGAGGTTCAAGATGGACGAATAGAATTAGAAAAAATTAAACAAAATTTAGAAGACTGTAAAAGAAAATATATTGATAAACTTAATTTAAAAAGGGAAGATTATAAGGAAACAAGACAGGAAGGATTTATAAAAAACTATAAGGTTGTTAGACATAAAGAACAACCAAAGTTTAGGAAATCTAAATTAGAAAATTTTCATCCATGCAATATCAAAAGACCATTGAAATTTTCAGATTGTAATACTACTGACGATATTACTATGGACACCACAGATCACAGGACTAATGACCACTAATCCATTGACAGAACAAAAAGGATATATAGACATTTATACAGGAAATCAGGAAATTGTTAAAGAAACCGACATAATTTTACATATAATTAATCTAGAAGAAATTAAAATAATTTTAGATAACCTAACAGACAATATTAATTTAATGAGAATAGATAATAAAGAAATGTTAAATTTAGAAATAGAAGACGCTACAAATAAACTAATGACTTTATTACCAAGTCAACATAGAAAAAGACGAGGACTAATTAATGGAATAGGTAGTGTATCAAAATGGTTGTTTGGAACTATGGACGACGAAGACAGACAGAATATACAAAAACATCTCTTTAATATTGACAATATTATAGAAAATAATAATCAACAAATTGTAATTAATGATTATTTTAATAATACAGGTATCCCTTGCTTAACGCGGTACTTGTAAAACGCGGTTTCAATATAAGGCGATTTGAAAACATAATCGGTTTCAGTAGAACGCGAAATTTGGACTTTTATAACGCGAAGTTTAAAACATGTGTATTCATATTTGTTTTGAATGTAAACCGGGAATTTCCCATTTCTGCTTTTAAGACAAGTGTGAGTAACCGGGAATTTCCCATTTTTGTTTTCAAGACGTGTGAGTATACATACATACCAAGAATGATAAAACTAAAGATTACGCCATCCGCATAACATGCCGTTAGATGACGTAGTTGTTCCATTTCAAGTGTTACCAAATATACATTATAAGTAAAACTTTTAATTTGTTGTGGGAAACACAAGCTTTAAGTGAATGTTGGCAACCCTTGCAAATCAAATAACTATTGCAGTTCTACAAAAAATACACGAATACACATACATATATACAGCAGTCTACCAGCTGTAAATTATTTACCAATAGAAACACAATTTGCGTGACGTCAGAGTTCCAGCATGAAAATACATTCTGCGTGATGTCGTAATCTTTAATTTTATCATTCTTGCTTACATACTGAATTAAAAATATTAGTACAAAGTGAACTTTTGTTGAAATTAGATGTTTAATTAGGAAACAATTTTATTCTAAAAATTGATTAATTGGAATGAAGTCTGTTAATAAACTTTAGTTTTTTTCAGTTTGTTTTTAAACTTTATAATATGAATGTATGTACATAATTTGTTTTTTGAATTTTAAATTGTTATTAATTTTATTTTTATGGTTTTAATTTTATAACAAAATATGAATTTTAGTTTTGAGTTGAGAATATATATTATTTCTTATTAAACGTGTAATTTATTTGGTAAAAAAACTTATTGGAACATAACCCCCAAATTTATATGAAAACTAAGTCTTATATACCGCGAAAACACATAACGCGGAGTTTCCCTGGAACGTAACTATCGCGTTATACAAGGGATACCTGTACTTTAAATCATTTAAAAGCTGTTATACAAAATGATAGAAAGAAATTAGAAAATTAGATAAATTATATAAATAAATTTATTGAAGTAGAAAATGAAAAACAAATGTATCTAGAACAATTAACTAATATACAATTAATAAAAAATAAGATAGACCATTTACAAGATAATGTAGTATCATCAAAGTATGACATTGTACATCCGAGTATTTTAACATATAATGAAATACAGAAATATGACATTGATTTTAATAAATTAAAATTTATTCAGATCGGAACAGCATTTTTGAGTAATACAAATTTGATTTTTGGAATCAAAATACCAAAGAAATTTATAACAGTTAGGTTAAGATCTATTGTTCCACTACCAAATAATCACAGTAATGAAATAAGTAGATTTTGTTATTGAACGGGTTTTTGAATTTGAAAATAAAACATACAAGTTTGAAGAAAATAAACATTTAAAAGAGTTAAAATTAAGTAATCATTGTATATTAAAAAATAATTGTCAATTAATTGAAAACAAAGATTTAGAAATCCTTTCAATAGATATAAGTACAATTCTAATTAAAAACGCAAATAATGTCAATATGAACCAAACTTGTAACAATAGTAAAATTATCTTAAATGGAAATTATTTAATTAATTTTAACAATTGTACAATCAAAATTAAAGACTATTATTTTTCAAATATTTTAGAATCTATAGAAGAAAAACCCATAATTAGTAATATAAATGTAATAAGAAATTTTACTCATAAGATAACATTTGAAGAAATCGAAAGAGCGAATCAAAACAATGTGAGAAATATAAAAGAATTAATGTATCATAGTAAAATAACACACGGATATAGTGCTTTGATTATAATTGTAATAATAAATAATTATCATAATATTAATTTGCACAAAACACAAAAGCATAATTATAAAACTAAATAACAGAATTCAGGAGAATTCTAATTTAAAGGGGGGAGTAGTTACATATAACAATAATAATGATAACATAGATGAATTTCTAAAAGAAATTGGTAAATGAATATTGTTTTGTATCTACAATGTTGCTTTGTAATTTTTTGTTTACTTTTGTATTTACAATGTTGCTTTGTATTTTTTGTTTACTAATGGCGTTTTCGTTTCTACCAAAAAATGTTGCCTTTCATAAATTTTTCTCCCTCATCTTGACAAAATATTCCTTTTGAAAAAAACTATCCTTTAGAGCAGGGATGAGCAACACGCGGCCCGCGGGCCGCTTGCGGCTCTTTCAACCTATTTATGCGGCCCGCCAAACAAATGTTGCTGCTTCTCAAAAATACACATAATATATAGACACATTAATCAACGAATTTCAATTACGAAGAAACTGAGAAGAGAGCAGTTTCCATGAAAATGTTTTCCTAGCCATTAAATATCGATGTGGATACAGTTCCCGAAGACTTTCAAATGGAAGTGATGGACATGCAGAATAATACTGATGTAAAAAATGTATTTCTCTCAGTAAACATCGAGAATGTTTATAAATCCGACCACCGATCAAGACTGAGTAATGCACGATTAGAAACTTGTGTATGTGTACCTACGTCATCAATTCCGGCTGATATTGATCAGGTTGTATCGAAAAAACAGTGCCAAATTTCTCATTAAAAATTTCAAGCATATACTTTTTTTTTTTTTTGTGATTAAATTTTATATTTTTTTATTCTAATTTTTATTATAAATAGAGTTTTGTAAATTATTAGTATTTATGTGCGGCCCGCCAAAAAATTTTAAAATTTATAAGTGGCCCGTTGATTAAAAAGGTTGCTCACCCCTGCTTTAGAGCAACAATTAAAAATTTCGATTAAAATAAAACGAGATCAAAAAATAATGTATAACATCATATTTTTATATAATGTAACAATAAAATGTTACACATTTTTGTAGAAACGAAAACGCGATAAATGTAATAAATTTGTTTCCCTATTCAATTCTAAAAAATATAAGTGGAACAATAAAATAAATTGTTTCCCTATTTAATTCCAAGAATATAAGTGGAGCACCAAAATAATAATTTCCGTATCAAATTCCAAGAATATTAATTGGAACATTAAACCAACTCAAACTCAAACTCTTGCTTTGTTTACATTCAAAGTCAGAGTCATTAAACTAAAACTAATTTCGGTCACATTGTTTATTGATTTTCTTTTTCTTTTGTATTTGTAAGATATTTTTTTTAAGAAACCAATATTATGCATTTTGTAGTTGTAAGATATTTTTTTTAAGAAACCAAAATTATGAATTTTGTAATTGTAAGTATTTTGTTAAGAAACCACAATGATATAAATGAAAAACCAAAAGATGAAAAGTAGTCAGTTGTTGTTTGATCTTTTTCCGAATCGTTCTAAAAATTCCTTTTGGTTTCTTAGCATTTGCTGCTCTATTTTTTTTTTTTTTTTTTAAATAAAGATTTTATAAATTTACAAATTTTCTTTGTGTTTTTTATTTAAAAAATTAAATAACATAGAGTAATAACAAAATTCGTGTGAAAAAAAAATTTGTGCTGCTCATTTATGTGCATGAAGAAAATAAAAAAATTTCTTTACTCTTCATATATGGACGCTTAGAAAAAAAATATGAATGCACACGTTCGCGTGTGATTTTAAGAAAATAAATTTGTGCTGCTCTTTTATGTGCATGAAGAAAATAAAAAAATTTCTTTACTCTTCATATATGGACGCTTAGAAAAAAATGAATGCACACGTTCGCGTGTGATTTTAAGAAAACAAATTCTGCTGCTCATTCATGTGCGTGAAGAAAAATAAAAATTTTTAAAAATCGCATTCTTGATAATATTCATAAATGTTAGTTTTTGAGTATTCATAAATGGAAAAATTTGAACTCTGCTTTTTATACTAATGAAATTCAAAGCTTTATACTTTTTTAAAAGGTCTTTCTTTGATAAAAATTGTATAAACTTAAATAGAAATTAATATAGTTTTAATTTTTATTTTTCAAAAAATCCCGAAATGCCGAAAAATCCCGATATCCCGAAAAATCTCGGTATCCCGGGATTAGAATTTTCAAAATCCCGGGATTGGCATCCCTAGTCCATATAATAATTAATGCACAAAATACCCTTTCCGTTGGAGCATTTGAACCAGGTAAACACAAACTGAACTCGATAACCGTCAAAATATTTTCAAAATTTATGTTTCTTTCTCTAAAATGCACACACATATATGAAATGTAATGCTTATGGGGATAAGCATGTATCTATGTCCATTTCGTCTCTACTTAAGAGACACGTCAGCAGACTTTTCCAGAGGTATTTATCATAGCTACAAGTAATACTTTGAGGAATGAAAATACAGAACAAATACCGAACATTAAATAAAATACAGAAAATTTTTATGTTTTTCTGTAATGAATACAGAACACGGATTTCAAATACAGAACTGTTCTGAATAATACAAAACAGATGGTCACCAAAATTATTGGGTGCTATTCTTGATTCCGCACGGAAAGAAAAGTTGAACGGAAAGAAAGCAAATTGCAATTATTCATTCCTGCGGTATGAGTTTTCCGCGAATTTAATATAACATCCCTGTTTTAATGAGTTTAGACTTGATTTGCTCTTAAAATACAAACTGTATGGTAATAATACATAAACATTTTGGTGCGATATTTTTTTTATTTAGTCCAAAAATGTAAAATTTTTGTAATTTGTGAAATCAAAATATATGTACATATGTATAAAATATAACATTTTCTTCCGCCGTTTTAATTTCTTCCCTTGCAATATTTTCAGTCAGCATGCTCTTCTTGAAAACTCCAAAACTGCTTACATTTTGTATACCATGAACCGCGGTATTAATCTTCAGGAAAGCGCTTACTTCTTCCTAAATTTTTGTAAAGGAATTTTCTTACATGGATCACAGCCTGTTCAGTTAAAAGCTGTATATTGTTTGACAGCTTCTTTTCCCACTCTGATTTTATAATCAGTCAATACCTACAGTATAATACAAAAGAAATCAAAGATCAATGAAGAATATTTTTTCTTAATACTGTTTCAATTTTTTTCAAATACCGACTTCTTTTATTCGCGCTCGTTGGCTTAAACCGCATGAAATATCTTTCTTAGATTTTATTATACGTATTTACAATTTCTTCCAACTGCTGTTTGTTTGTATATTTTTCTATTTTATTTCTAAAAAAAGTCTGTATTTCGATTATACATATATACATAACACAATAAATTAAACTTAAAAAGTTTTTTTTTGCAAAACTTAATATTTTGCCTTACATTTTTCATTTTCATGTTCAAATAAGCGAATTAAATAAATTAAAATAGCAATTATTAAATTTTACTTCTTATTTTATTAGAAACAAATGTAATATGTTAAAATTTAGTCTTGCCTTTGTATATTAAGAAAAGGGTTATCTTCGGATTGATTATGCCAATATTTTTATATGGGTTGGAAGTGTATTGTGGTACTTGGGGATATCTATTTAGAAAAATTAAGCTTACTTTTAATAGAGTTATTAGATATATTTATTCACTTAGGGTTAGACAACATGTAACTCTGTTTGTCCATAGCACTTTGGGTATGTCTTTTGTTGATTTTGTTAAGTTTAGAAACTTGCTATATTTTTATAGGTCGTTTAAGTTACATGTGCCTGTATATATAACAGAATTATTTAAATTTGGAAGCTCTATTAGAAATAGGCAGTTGATAATTCCAAGAATTACTCCTAATTTAGAACGTTCGTTTTCTGTAAGAGTGGCCAGGGACTATAACAGGTTACCTACTTCCTTAAAAGTATTTAATTTTTCGGTAGCTACTTATAAAAGAAAGCTTCGGGAGGAATTTTCCTTCGTTTAATTTTTATTTAATTGTTGTTTCTTGGTTGTTTATTTGTCGTTTATATGTTGAGATGTATATTTATTTAATGAAAAATTGTTAATTAATTTTAAGCTAATAATATGTTATTTTATAAGTTTTTTTGAGTTGTATAATGAGACCGATTATGGCCATAAGGCTAGGGTTTTCATATGAGAATGAATAAAATAAATAAATAAATTTAAACCAAACAACTTTTAATTTGTACCCTTTTTATTATTCTTTAATATCTTTCCGTGAGCTTTCCGTTAAAAAATTTGTGCGTAAGCAAAATGAAGGAAATTATCTATACTGCGGAATCAATAATAAGGCAATACCGCAGTATCGATATGATACCGCAACAACGGAATGAATAATAGCAAATTTTGCTTCCGCGCAAAATATGACTTTCCGCAGCCACGGAACGGAATCAAGAATACCACCCATATGATCAACAATTTTTATGAGTTAACCGGTATTTCCTTTTTCATCAGGTACGTTCTGAAAATCACGTGATATCAATCACATATTTTTCGTATTATTGATCAGGCCACATGAAACTATAATAAAAAAATACTGGCTGCGTTTTCGAAAGAATTTTAATATTTTAGAATAAGGTGTATTATTTTGAGCAGATGTGTATATACATATGTACGTGTATATTTATTTTCAGAACGTTCACAAATTTGCACTCTTCGCAGCCATTGCACAGTTGCAAGTCCTTTGCAACACCTAATTGCGCATTAGCAACAAAACTTAGCACAACTGGTGCAGTGCCGCACAAATATGCAAGGAATGCTTTTTCAATACTTTCAAAAAAATATAAAATTGCACCCTCAGATCCAGCCTTTACGAACTGACTCCCTCCCTCCGCCAAGTTTGTGAGACAACCTAAAACGAAGCTGGCTTTAAAAATTAGTAAAAGTTTTCACAGAATTAAATAAAGATTTTGTCACCCTGTTGAATGCGACACTGCAAATTTTTTATGTTTTCTTTTTATAATTGTATTCTCTTTTTATTATTTTTTAAATTAACGTATATGAATTTTTGATATGAAAAGAACACAGAACGAAAGAGAACTTTGGAAGCGTCAGTCGTGTTTTTTATTGTATTTCTAAGAAAACGTTTTAAAGACTTTGTTTTTTTACAAATTAATAAATGCCTCCAGCACATTAAGTTATAATGCGCACGCTTCTGGCGCTGCACTCTAACCACCACGGCTACAGTCGTACATGTCGTCGATGCCGACTAATGTGGATTAAATGGAATAAGAGGGCAAAAACAAAAATAAAATTGTAATTCTGTTTCATCCAAATAAGATGACAATTACAAGAACAGCAATGATGGTAAGAAAAGGAGAATATGATAGAAACTGTTGTGTGACTTGACTTCGACTAACTCATACAAATTTCAGTATGCGATTTCCAGAAAAGTGTGAGTTAAATATTTGATGTTTGGTCTTGAATATGCACAGGGCACAAAGAACTCTGATGAGACTACCGTAGCTGGAGTCGAAAACAATTGTTCAGTTTGGCTAGTTTACTATTCCTTCACGGACATCATTTCTTCTTTAATTACCAAAAATATTCATTGCCGTTAACTTTGATCTAATTAAAGCGTTTCTGACGAAACAAAATCTGACACTTATATCATGCATTTAAAAGATTGAACATTTCTTTGTCGAAAAATACATTTCAGCCATACGGCCTAGCTTCTCCCATGTTGTGTGTGTCAATTTTTATCCATGAGTACCAGGACCTACAGTTTAAAGTCGATTTCGAACGACAGACTTGAGAAGATTTTCACGGCAATTAGTTATTCTTAGAGCTTTTTTTTCAGAAGACTACCAAGAAGTAGTCGTCCAAAAAAATATTCTTTCAAATTTCTTTTTTCCAGGAAGTCCAGCTGAGGTTTGAATCCGGTGCTCTTGTCTAGTAAGCCGACACAGTAACCACTAGACAACGCGACCACAAATATGCCTATCCCTTACTATAAATTTGATTACAAATTAACTTTGTTTTTTTGCTTTGTTTTATATTAAAATATAAATAACTACTAAAAAGTAACTTGTATGTATTTCAAAGCATATGTAATTTATTAATTCATTTTATTCATATTAATACATTTTTAAATTTGTTTGCTTTTGTTCATAAGTATAATTTTTATACGTTTTTTATGTTATATAATTAATGCAGTGTTCATTAATGCTAAAGTTTATGATTTAATCGCAAGTATAATAGTATTTCAGAAATTTATATTATTTTTATATGTTAAAAAAATATATATGCTACTTATGCTTTAACTGATGAAGATTCTTCATTTAAAAGAATATTTTTGAATATGTTAATTAGATAAAAAAAATTCACATTTTAAATAAAAATTAATTATAACAACTAAAACAACATATGATTTAAAAATTCAAAAATAAAATCTGTCCACCTGATATTATAAAAATTCAATTGGTAGTTGTGTTTGAAAATAATTAGATATACATATATATAATACGTACTTATATAAAACATAACATAAAATCTGGAATTTTCAAAAGCCCGATTTTTAAATTATAAATGTCGTAGGAATGAACAAAAACTAGAAGGTTTTTGTTTATAGGTATACTTAACTATGTTTGCAATATATAATATTACCATCTTTCTATGCTCAAAATAAATATTTTTTTATGATTACAATATTTGGACAAAGTTTATTATAATAAGTCACAAAGTATAAATCCTAATCTACAAAACCTACATTTAGTTATGCAAACAAATTATATGAAGATAAATAAAATTTATATATATTATTTATTTCAATAACTTATACAAAACCAAAATTTTTAGATTTTATAGCTAATAGCAATTTGCTACGCAATATCGATTTACTTGAATAGAGGGGTATGTAAAGCCTAGATATACAAGTATTAGCTGTTGGTAAATGTGTGTCATCTGCTGGTCGTATTGTAACAGATGGCAGTGGTTGAAAACCTTCTTCAGATGCTGGTAAAGCAGGAGATCCAGTCCAAAAATATACCTTTAGAGAGAAAAAATATTTAGGGGTCATGGTATTAAAATTATTCCAACAATTAAAACTTTTCTTTTTACCAAATCTTGTCTTTCTAATATGTTCATTTTCTCAACAATACTCCAAAACCAACGCTTAAACTTTAATAGTTTGTCCGAGCCCTCACTAGACTCGTCATTGAAGGTAGTGTATGATATTAATGTAGAAACATTTATATCTCCAACACCATTAAGAAGCAATCGCAAATCTTCTGCAGTTAAACTTTGCATACAATTATCAGGTAAAACATCAAAAACACCATCTCTTATCGCCTTTAAATAGGAGAATTATTAACTATGATGTAATGTATTTTTTTTCTTTTTTGCAAGTCTTACCTCCAAAGCTTTTTCTTGTGCTTTTATCAGCCTATATTCCGTATAACGTCTAATATAGTCAAAAAGATTTTGCAACGTTACCTGAACTTCTCTTCCTCCTGGTATTAATTCGACACTTCCACCGCCTTCTTCTTTCATTAAATCAATCCTAATAAAAAAAATATATATACATATAAATCGTAGTTCAGAATTGAGTAAAATGATGTAGCGAAAATTAATGCATACACAAAATATAATTCCATTCTTGCAATTGCTTCTTCTCCATCCTCGGTTTGAGAATTTTGTATTAGTTGTCTAAACGACTCATATATAATTGGATCGAAGAATGCTAAATCATGAAATTTAATCTTTCTTCCAAGAATATACTTTAACACATGTCGTTGCAAAAACAGTGGCAGCAACTCATTTTGTAAAAGACATAATCCAATTAATCTGTATGTATAAAAAAAAAACAGAATATATGTGCATTTAATATAAAAATAAGGTGTGCGTCACTATAAACTGTAACACATCAAAAGTCAAATAAAAACTGACTGGAGTAAGCTAGAGTTAAAACTAAAACAGTTTTATTTTGCATTTTTATTACAGATTTATATTCTGTATTATTTTATTTAAAAATTAATTTAATTTTATAAAATTTTTTATTTTATTCATTATACCATCCATAAGCAATGTTATAGTGTTTTCGGTGATTTTTTTTGTACCAGCTGTCCATTTATATCGAAAACTAGTAATGGTTTTGGGAACAGATGCACTCTTCTTTAGTTCTCTTTTGACCAGAGCCCAATATCTGTCAATAGGCCGCAGCTCTGGGCAGTCTGGTGGGTTAGCCTCTTTTGGAACAAAAATAACATTATTTTTATTATACCAGTCTATTGCGCTTTTACTGTAGTGACATGTTGCCAAATCTATCCAGAAGAATGTTGATATGTTGTGCTGTCTTAGAAATGGGAGCAACCTCTTTTGAAGACACTCTTTGATATAAATATCTGAGTTTATTGATCCCAATGTAACAAACGATGCACTTCTGTTGCCGCAGCTACAAATAGTCTGCCAAACTAGGAACTTTTTGGGAATTTTTGATAGTTTTTTAGTTCGGAACTCTTCAGAAACATTGCCTCTACTATCCGCTACATAAAACTCTTGGCCAGAAAGCTGCGCAAAGTCTGCAAAAACGTAAGTTTCATCATCCATTACACAACATTCGAACTTTTGAAAAAATTCTTTCTTGAGGAGTTTTGCTCTTTTTTTTTGCTTCAATATTCTTCTTAGCATTTCCATCCGGAACTTTTTGGACTTTAAATGTTTTAAGGCCAGCTTTAGCTTTAACTCGGCGCACAAAACTTTCCGAACATTGCACGCGCCGGGCCAATTCGCGACCAGAAATGTTTGGAAGAGCCAGCAAAAGCTTCTCAACCTTTTTGGCTTTCGCGTCGTTCGTTACCAGTTTTGCTTTACCTGTTCCAGACTTTCTTTCAATTTTTAGGTCTCTGTTGAACTTTTTGACCACTCTGGAAACACATTGCCTGGTCACGTGGACTTCCCTAGCAACTTTTGTATAACTCCAATATGGTTTTTTTGAATTATTTGAATAATTTTTGTATGCACTTGTCTTTGATTATCCATTGTGAACTAACTAACAAGTCAAATTTGACAAACTGATACATTTTAAAATCTGACACATTTTTCAAAGATATTGTGATTAAGAAAAATAATTTTGATTAAAGGTGAAAAAAGTTATTAAGAAAAATGGGTGTTACACTTTATAGTGACGCACATCTTATATCGCAGTTATAGCACTTTTTAAGTGTGGAAAGAAAAAAAAATTATATTTTCAAACACTCCGCCCGCTCGGCATTAGTCGCATGTTCGTCTACAGGTGCATACAATTGTTCGAAGAGACCGGATATATAAAAGACTGACCCTGGTCGGGCACAGCCCACGTACCGTTCGGCCACAGCAAGTAATCAAAGCCGTCAAAGCAAGAATTCAACGAAATCCTCTCCTGAAACAGAAAACCATGGCCCGTGAGATGAAAATCACACAAAAGTCCATGAGTTGTATTATTAAAAAAAAAACTTGGATCTTAGAACTTTCAAACGACGTTCAGGACATTTGTTGACTGCAGCTATAAAAAAATAAGATGGAAAAATCCAAACGTCCTTTGATGAAGTACGCTGATAACTTTCATTGAAAAATCTTTGACGGATGAAAAAAATTTTACCGTACAGAAAAATTAAAAAAAAAAATGATAGGGTTTATTCCCGGTCATCTAAAAAAGCATCAGAACTCATTCTACTGGTCAAAAAGGGTCATCATCCAGTTGCAGCCATGGTTTCATAGGGAGAGTTTTACGATGGGGTGGCTGAATTGCATTTCTGTGAACGAGAGATCAAAACATCGGCCAAAGCTTACTAAGAAACCGATACACAAATCCCCGTTCCAAAACCAGCATAGGACTTTCCAAGAAGATTCTGCACCAGCTCATAAGGCTAGAACGACACAGACCCGGCTTCGAAATAATTTGCCAGCTTTTATATGCTCTGAAGATTGGCCATCTGGCAGCCCTGATTTGAATTCTTTTGACTATAAATTGTGAACGGTTTTAGAATATATGCTTCCACAAAAGATACCAGAACATTGATTTTCTTAAGACAGCTCTGGTTCATGCTGTAGCCAATTTTTCAATGGTTTAGGTGCGTGCAGCTATTGATGACTGGCCAATGCGACTTAAGGCGTGTGTAAAGGCCATGGGCGGATATTTTGAATAAAACTAAGATTTTTGTATACAATACATATCAATAAATATATAAAAAAAAATTTGTTCCAAAACTATTCATTAGTTTTTAAGCCCAATATAATATGTTCTTATAATAAGTATATATAAAACTTACCTTCCTATATTTCTAAAAGCATTAATGCGCTCGAAAGAACCGTATCCTTGACGAGGTGTATAGAAACCTCTTTTTCCAGGCATATAAAAAAGCGGATCATTGTCTTCCACATGACACGGTTCTAGTAGAACGACAGGATTCATTTTTTTCGATTGTCCCGATGAAGAAGATGTGGTTTCCGATTTTTGCTTAAATGCAATTATATCGAGAGCTTCATTAACTTTCTGGCGTAATAAATCTTCAGATGATAAAATAGAAAGCAGTTGTGGCGTAGGAATTTCCAACAACATACCCGTTATTTTGGAAGCATTTGCCGTATTTAGAGAATAAATCTTTGTAAAAATTAAGTATATTTTATCGATTGCGATTTCAAATAAATATTTATTCACTTACCTTAGGATAAAGTCGCTCACCCAGTTGTTGTAAATGCATTGACAAATTATCATTAGGGTTATCACCAGAAATGTCTGAAGAATTTATATTATTATTATTTTATAGTTTAGTAAAACAAATAAGTAGTACTTATATGATAAAAATATAAAATAAAATTACCTGAGTTATTCGATACAGGGATATATGGTCTTGCTTCATAGTTTAGAGCTTTTCTTTCGCGAGCTGTACGCCACAGAATTTTGCTACCTGTACCTCGTCGTTGTAAGGTAGGAACGTCACGACTCGATGACCCTCGATTGCGCAAAATTGAAGAAAATGGAACACCATACTTGCCACTATTATTTCCCACTTGTACAGATTCTAAGTTTGGCATTTTAGAGGTGGCTAAAAGAGCTTCAGAAATTGATGTGTAGAAACTACGAGCTACACCTGAACCCTCACCAGGTTCATCTTTAAATGTTACCTTAACTCTATTAAAGGTTAGTGGTGGATGTACACGCCTGTTTTGACTGCCAAACTGAGTATTTAGTTCCTTGAATGTCTGAATAATCAAACTATCGCGATTACGTTCTAATTTACAAAATATTAAATCACGTTGCTGACCGTTTCTTAATTTTTCCATATGTCGTCTAAATCGCATTTCTTTTACCGGAAATCCTCTTAATTCTGGCAGAACAGAACCATGTTCCATTCCAACATCGTCCATAAACACTCTACCAAACAAATCTAAAGCAAGTTTCCAACGTCCCAGAAGGAAGTTCCATGAAGGGGATGTATCGTTGGAATTTAATTTTTGACAAAAGTTTTGACCTCGAGCTGGAAACAAGAGGGCAGATATTTTTGCAGAGCGTCCAATCATCAAATTTGTTGCATGATCATCTCCTGACAAATACGTCGTTTTAGATTTTTGTGATGTAGATGCTACTTCATCCTGGGCTTTCAGAGAAGAGACATTTCCACCACTTGCTCGAACAATAACACTTCGTACCATAGATGATGATGAGGATGGTGCAAATGCACCAGTATTTGACTGTAACAAAACCTCAGTCTCATTAACTCTAAGATTTTTTTGCGGCATTACTATGACTTCAGGTCTTGTTGTTATAACACCTGGCTGTTTGTTATGTATAATTTGTGATGGTTTTTCTGAAATATCTGTTACACTAACAGTATCAATATCCATATTGTCTTGATCATCCATGTTTTCTTGGGCTTCATTTAATGATTTAGGATCATCAGAATATTGTTTTTTTTTTAATTGTAGATAAACATTGCCACTATTAGACTCAATCGAACCGGGTCCGGATAATGTATCAGAAACAACTTGAAAACTAGCTGAACCTGTAACTTTGCTTAAACGGCTTTCACTGTTTTCTGCTTTACTATCATCGTCTGCTTCGTCGTCATCCATTGTGTTGATTTCTTTTGTAACATTTGCAGTTTTATAAGAAGCATATGAGGAAAATCCTAACTTTGTTGGAGGGTAATCAATATTATTACTAGATGAATCTCCTTCGCATTGGGATATATTTTCGGTAGAAGATACTACCAAGGGCAAATTTGCGAATAAATCTTGTCGTTTCGAATTTGGCTGCAAAAGATGTGGTTTATCTGCCAATGGTATGGCCACATCAAGTGGCAAATCAAATCCATCAGGGGCTAAACAGCCCAAACTTAATGTTGAATCAGATCTTGCAAAAAAGATGTGCCGACGTGATGTGCCGGATGAGCCTGCAATATTCAAAGACAACCCAGTCCCATTTATTTCTCCGTAAGGATCTTCACTAGTTATATTTGAGAGCTCATCATCAGTGTCTTCATTCTCATTAGCATGTAACGATCCACTTTGAATTCCCTCGGACTTTTCATAAAAATTCGTATCATTTCTCATATAGTAAATAAAACCATCTAAAACATATGCAATATGGCGTAAAGCAGTAATATCTAGAACTGGTAGAGCATCCCGATGCTCTGAAGTATGTGCTCTCATTAAAGACAAGCAATAAGTAAAAAAATCTCGGCGAGATGTAGAAGCTAATTTAAAAGTATATCGAATTTTACTTTGTTGTAATATATTTTTGATAGTTCTTATATATGTACATACCCATTACATTTATTCCAACAGAAGCAGCGCTATTGCCACTATTACTATTTGATTGACTTGAATTATTCTGTGCATTTAAGTTCAATGGATGCAGAGGATGAGATGGATCTGTATAATTAGTTAAGTATGCACCAAACTTAAGTTGAGCTTCAGTGCTATCCATAACAGAGAACATCCAATCCCATGTTGGCTTTAAACATTTTTCTACAAATTCCTAAATTAATAAAGAAAAAATTTTAAATGCCTTATTGACTTCAAATATTGATAACAAATAACTGCAATTAATTAGAGATTTCAGAGAATCCGTTCGTAATGGTTTTGATATCGTATTTACAATTCCATTTAAAATTATTTTTGGTGAATGAGATTCCGTTCGTTTTCATCAGTTTGATGAAAAATATAAATAATTTGGTAACATTTTTAAGTAAAAAAGCGTTATGTAGTAATATACACTTACAGCAAAAACTATTAAGGCCGTGTCAGATAAAACTTTGTTGCTTTGCGTGACGTTTAAAACTTTGTCAAATAAGCGTAAATCAAAAGGTACATGACACAATAATGCCAGTATTCATAAAAAATAGAACAGTTCATGGTATAATCATCATATGGTAGTCTCGCTTTACCAAAACAATTACAGCTGCTTACTAGGAATTGTCAAAATCCTATTCTTTTTCTTTGTTATTTATGTTGACGTTAAGCAAATTTGAAATTAAATTTTTTTCTTTGACAACAAATTAGAAATTAACATTTAAAATGATGAAATGCAATACCAAATTATCAATACCAAATTTAGTTTTTTTTTTAGTTTTCAATATAAATTGCAAAACGTTTATATTTTTAATTATTTATTCATATTTTCCGACATACACACACATATACTCAATATAAATGATTTTTTTTAATACAAGTTGCATATTTAATAAAATATAAATGTTTACAATAAAATTTATCTATTCATTCAGGGCTACTGTTGATGCAACCATCCAATGCGCCATGAGTTAGCCTCTGAATAATTATATTTTACAACAGGTGAATGTATTATATTGTTTATTAACTATTTTTTTATAGAACAGAAGTAAAATTTTCAACTTTTAAAAAAATTTACCACAAAATAAGAAAAGAAGAGGAAGAGCTTGTTTACAATAATATATTTATTTGTGTACAACGGCCAACTACAGTGTTGCTTTTATTTGACAATTCTAAGAGCAGCAGGGTTGCAAAACTACAGGGTTCTATGCTATTTCAAACTGGGACTACCTTATGATGATTATACCATGGAACAGTTTTATTAAGTGCTTATTTGACAATTACTCCAAAGAAATGTCAAATAAGCACTCTAAACCAATTTTATTTCTTATGAATATGGGCATAAAACTTTAACAGTAGCGTTGTTTGTCTAGTTTTTTTTATTCTCTCAATAACTCACAATATAAATTTACTTTTATTGTTTTGAAATAAAAATTTATCACAAAACTAAACATAAAACACGTAAATTTTCAGAACTATTTAAAGAAAATTTAACAGCAGATTATCAAAGCGAGCAAAAAGATGAAACGTAAAGCATTTCACTCATAACAATAACTTCATATGCGTTTATGCCTATTTTTCCCTCATCGTAAATGTTTTTTTTTTTCACGCCAAATGTGGAAATTTGTCATTGCTTTGTTCACTTTGATTTTGCCTGTGGAATGCATACGACAAGTTTTTTATATAATTTTTTATTCATTCCCTAAATAACCATTAATATAACTTCTAAGATCATCAAAACTTTTAAAAACTTTACGCAATTAAGTATTAATTGTCAATCAATTTCACTTTCACTCGATTTCGGTTTACAGAACATACCCGAATGTAAACATTTTTCCCGAGAATTGGAAGCTTGCCCGTGTTGTGCCCATTCCCAAAGGAGATTCAAATGATAGTCTTCGCCCTATAAGTATATTGCCCGCTCTTTCTAAGGCTTTGGAATTTATTTTGAAGGATCAAATTATGTATAATTCTCTTTACCCTACAGTCGCTAAATTTTTAATTCAACTGCTGTGCTTAAATCGTTTAAGTTTGTGAAATCAATTAAATTTTAATTATTTTGATATTGGTGCACATTCTTGCATAAATTATTAGTGGCATTTAACTGTTCCTGCTTAATTGCTGTTTTATTATAACAGTTTGCGGCTTTATAGTTTGTTGGTGCTTACTGCAATTATGCCATCTACCAAAAATTATAAGTGTGGATCATGCAATTTCACTATCTCCAAATCGCAAGGCAATATTATCTGTAACAATTGTAATTCGTGGCATCATCTTACATGTGCCAAGATATCTGAACAGCACTTTGCACTGGTTCGTTTTCTTTTAATTGTGATGCCTGTATTAATGGACTTAAAAACGACAACTCCCTTCGTGGTGAAGTACGCGCTTTAAAAAATATAAATAATCCTATAAAAACTCATTAACTGAAGTTTTTTCTGACTTTAAGAAGGAAATTGTGGCTGAAAACAGACAAATGAAGGATGACATTATTGCATGCGGTAAATTAGTACAAAATATTGATTCTTCAACTTCAGGTAAATTTAATGCCTTGGAAGCGGAAAACAATGCTCTTTATCGCAAACTAAATCGTGGTGACATCGTTGTGAGTGGTTTACCATCGGGTTTAGATGATCTTATTATATATGTATATTATATGATGTATATCAGTCTTGTTATATTAATAAAAAGAAACTTATATTGGTGAAATTTACTAATGTGTCTGTGCGAGATGAGCTTATGAGAAAGAATTTTGGATCTAGATCACTGAAGGTTTGTGATGTCATTGGAGGTGTTATCAATAGTCGCGTGTACTTAAATGACCACTTCACTCCTGCAGCCTCAAAATTAAGTGCGTTTTACCAGAAAATGATACAGAACAAAATTATTACTAAATATAAAATCATGAATGCTGACAAGGTTCAAGCTAAGCTTACCCTGTTGGATGGAAAGGAGGTTGCTTATGATATGGCGCAATGTGTAGCATTATTCAACAACAATTTAAGTATTAATTAGGCTATTGTACTTAACACTTTTCGACTTACTTTTAAAATGTTTTAACGACATTTAAACGATTTTCTATTTAAATTACAGCCTGTACAGTAGGGTGTCCCAAATAAAATTAAAAATTGGAATTCGTGGGAAGATCATTCATAATTTGGATACTCATAAATAAGGTAAAGTATTTTTGAGAATTTTTTCAGATTTTTCGGAAGTGGTTTAGAGGTCGCGCAAATTGATTTTTAATCGAAAATGGGGCTTTTTGAGCTCTATTTAATTTTTGGTTATGAATTGGTAAAAAATCGATATTTTTTCGACTTCTGAGTCAATATTGTTAAAGCAAATATTCCGATCTTTAATTTTATGTGCATAAATAATAAGTTTCGGCAATGATTTTACACATTTTGATACATTATATAACAGTTTTCCTAAATTTTCAAGAAATACCGAAAACAATGGTTTATAACTCTTAAGATTTGTATAAAGACTAAAAAAACTAATGATGCAGTTTAAAAGATTATTAAGTTTTAAATAAGTTAGCAGAAAAAACATATATTCTCTTTTACCGTTCTCTAGTTATACCCTTTTAAAGCTTTGTACCCATTTTTAATACTATAAAGTGTGAACTAGGTTGGCATCGGAATTAAATATACAACAATTTTATAAACAACAACAAAAAAATTTGATTTGTTATAAATCATTTATTGGGGTTCTTGCGATGCTGCTCTATGCCCTGCAGTAAATTCTGAAAGTCTGTTTCAGAAGTTTTGATATTAAAATAACTACTAACCAAGGCCACACCACGTTTTTTGTACTTTGTGTTTTGCTTCCTGAATTGCCTTAAAAAACAGATAAGTGCAGGACGGTAAAATAGCGGTTTTTGATTAGTGCTTGAGATAAATTTTTTGGCTTGAGATAAAAGGCTTTATGCTGAAATCTAACTGAAAATGTGCAATTTATGTGTGCGGACACGACAAGCTCTAATACAGGACAGCGGATTGGGGCATGCGTTTTACTTCTCCAAAAATTAAAAAAAGATGTCATATTTTTGGAATGTCGCCACCATATTTTGGAACTACTTGCTGAATCAGTGTTTAAGGCCCTTAATATTGAGGATCAAATAACATCCCCACAAATTAAAATATTCGTCACTCTTCAGCAAAGGTGGGCTAAAACAATTGTTCATATTGTACGAAACATGAAATTGTTGAAAAAATTATCCCAATTAATTATTATTAATACGAAAAGATCTAATAATTTTTGTAAAAGGGAAGCTGCAGAATATGCAACTAAGGGAAGATTATAATGAATTGCACAACTGAGCCTTATTTTTTTTTTTGGGTGATAGACCTGAGCACCATCCAACAATAAAATCTCCTGGAGCTATTGACCGAGCTCGCTGGATGATGAAAATTATATACTCTCTAAAAATAAAAAGCAGCTACAACCTTTCATTCAAAATTCAGAAATTGATGCCTTTTGAAACAGACCTTCAGAATTTACTGCAGGGCATAGAGCAGCATCACAAGACTCCCAATAAATGATTTATAACAAATCTAATTTTTTTGTTGTTTATATAATTGTTGTATAACCTAGTTCATATTTTATAGTATTAAAAATTTCATGCACTGGATACAAAGCTTTAAAAGGGTACAACTCGAGAACGGTAAAAGAAAATATATTTTTTTTCTGCTAACTTATTTAAAACTTAATAATCTTTTAAACTGCATCATTAGTTTCTTTAGTCTTTATACAAATTTTAAAAGTTATAAACCATTGTTTTCGATATTTATTAAAAATTTGGGAAAAACTGTTATATAATGTATCAAAATGTGCAAAATCATTGCCGAAACTTATTATTTATGCACATAAAATTAAAGATCGGAATATTTAATTTAACAATATTGTCTCAGAAGCCGAGAAAATATCGATTTTTTACCAATTCATAACCAAAATTTAAATAAGGCCCAAAAAGCTCGATTTTTGATTAAAAATCAATTTGCGCGACCTCTAAAAACCACTTCCAAAAAATCTGAAAAAATGTTCAAAAATACTTTGCCACATAATGGTCCAAAATAAGCTCGATCCCCAAAAAAAATTTTTTTTTGGGACACACTACTGTACAGGGCTTTATTACCTAACTTTTGTTCGTTAAAACTTTTTATTAGTATCTGAACTTTTATAGCCTCTTCATCTCTTTTTTTTTTGTAATTGATAGTTGATTTTTAAACATGAATTGTTATTCCTGTATATATATATATATATATATATATATATATATATATATATATATGTATATATATATATATGTATATATATATATATGTATATATATATATATGTATATATATATATATCTATTGCAAATTTATATAGATTATAGATTTATATAGATTGATTTTTATTTTGGTTCCCCGCCGTTTATGTAATTTATTTTAATCATGTCATTATTTAACGAAAATATTGGTCCAATTATAAGTAATAGTTCTACCATTAAGTCATATATGAGTGATTATTCCTGTCAACTCAAAATTGGTCATATCAATTGTCAAAGTATTAAGGCCAGTAGTAATTCAACTAAATTTGAGAAATTTAAGAATATAATTGATGGATCTTTGGATCTAATCGCGATTTCGTACTTAAAAAGTTAGTCACTGAGTCAAAAGCAATTTTTGTTTCGATTAAAATTCAGGAAATTATGGATTTTTAAAAATTGCGAATCCCACCCGGATGGGTTTCAGGAATGCGAAGATTAAAAAGAGTAATATAAAAGAAACAAAAAAAAAAAAAGACGAAAAATAAAACCTAAATCCTCTAGATTTTTAAACAGTATGTATATATTAAATCAACTAACCTGAAGTTGGGTGGCTTCTTCGGGTAAAATTTTCAACGAGGTTTCAATATCATTCATAACATTGTATGCTAAATTACTTATAAGCTCTGAAATTTGTCGAACAATTATTCCAAAAGCTCGAGCTAAATTACTTGAAGTTGTAGCCATTGTATGTTGTTCTTGTGGGGTTGTGGCCACAGCTGTACTTGTAGGTACTGTGGAACGACGTAATGCCATTGGATCTATAAATACTAAACTGGAGCCAGCTGGCATTCGAACAGAAGACCTTGCCGTATCACGGCTACGAATTGCCCATTGCATTGATTGGGGAGCCAAGTCACTACGGTTATTGGAATTAGCACTCCGGCGCTCTAATTGATGGTCAGCATAAGTAAATTCATCGTCGTCATGATCATCTGTTTCGCCATCCTCAGAACCTTCTTCCTCTTGTGGTGACGAATCGCCTGATTCGTCTTCAAGGAAGAGAACGCCAATATCTGTAACGGTAAAGAACTTTAACTCTTAAACACAAAATAATTGTTGATAAGTAAAATATCATAAAGTTTAGAATTTACTAAAATAAAGGATAAATTAAGCAAATAATGGTTCATTATATAGAAAGTTAAATAAAAGATTTATTTTTTATTTTTCCTCATAAAGTTGTAACGTCTTTACTGATAAGAAAACAAAACTTTATGACTATACGAAATAATAACACACCTTGTGAATACGCCACATGAGTTGACACTGTCGAGATTTTCATTACATTTTACTTTAATGTAAAATAATGTTTAAAATTAAAATTTTTTGAAATTGTTTCTTCTTGTATTTTAAAATTAATTTTGTAACTTTATGTAAATAAAAAGTTGCGAAAAGGATATAACAACTCGAAGATCTTCCTTTATTTATGGGGCGAAGTAAATACAATCGTAAAATTACCTTTAAAGTGAAAGCTAAACACAAACCAGTATCAACTAACCACCATCTCAAATAATTACTGTGAAAGTGCTGTAACCAATTATTTATCAAATTTTAAGGATTATCGAAGAATTAAAATGTATTTATTCGGAATATTTTAATTCAATGCATATACATTAGGGGGCGCCTTATTTTTCAACTTGTGAAATTGTGCCGTAACTCCCCCTAGAAATGTTCTTCTCATCAAAAACTATGTTTCGCAAAAAATTACGCTCATCACAATAAAATGACAACATGTATTAAATTTTTACATGTGTTTATTTCGAGTCAAACTGATGTATATAATACGCTTTACTTTTCCAAAATGAATCATAATAATATAGAAATCTGAATTCATCAAGTAGATCAGTGGCGGCCCAAAGGGGTGAGGGGACTATTTATTTACCAGTAACACCAAAAAGTAAACTTTTATAATTGTTTAAATAATTCTAGAAATATTGAGTTATTCGTTTAGTATCTAAATAAATAGTTAAAAATGTTTAATATTAAAATCTTTTTGCAACTCCGAACTGCGAAACTATTTTTTTAACTACATAAAAAGTTTTTTTTTTATTCTTCAACATTAATTAAAAGTGTGTTTGAAACTTATATTAACAGGCGAAATATATTGTGAAAAATAAAGTTAAAAGTGGATATTATTAAAGTTTAAAGAACAAGTTTGAATTATCTTCGTTATTTGCTAACTATAAAAAAGGGTTAAATTAAAGCAAAATGAATACAAGAGGACAAAAAAAACTTGTCTTCTTCTTGATAATGATGCGAGCCAGATTATCTTGTGGTAAGATAAATATAAATTTTGTAGAATAAAGCGAAAACTCTAACAAGAGCAAGACAAATGCGTTTCAAAAGCGTTGAGTTTAAATTAAAACTGATTCTGGTTCAATGTTGAGTAGTGACTTGGTTTTTGCAATATAAGAAGAAAGAAAATGTCTTCGTGAAGAGAAAAAGCAATATTTTAAAAAATAAACATGAATCCATTTTAAAAGGAAAGTATATAGTCCCGGCAACCCCGAGACGATTGCAAAGAACTTCTCCAGCTGGCTTTAGTTTTCCTTGGAGAGTCGGTTCCAAAATTGACTTTTCAAAGGCCAGGCGCCTTTCGCCATGCGCGCTGGATGTCGAAGGCTATTTATACATTAAAATATTTTTATTTAAAGAACACTTCACTCTAAGTGATTTTGATAAGACAAATGTTAGAGACAAATGCATTTTTATAGCGAAAATATATTTAAAAGCTTGGATAAAAGCGCCAATTGCTGCTGAATCCCCTAAACAAGATTTAAACTTATTAAAAAATTTATATGTTTATGATCTGGTGGATGAAAATCTAGGTAAAAAATTATTACAGAAATTTTGTGGTATCAGCACAAGCTGTGGGTATAGCCTTTTTCGATGAACAAATATCTAACAAATCAAGAAACTTTATGGTGGCTGCTCAGTGTTGCCAAAACAGCGGTTTTTGGGCTAGATCTGGAGGTATTTAGTCGCCTATTGCGAGTATTTTTCGATAAAAACCGCTAAGCGGTCTTTCTAGCTGCAAAATATTTTCAGTTGACGGTTTTTGGTGTTTTTTGTGGCCTTGTATTTACTAAAACAAATCTAAAATAGCAATATTTGTCATTTATTTTGTTAAGTATATGGGATACAGAAAAACAATTTAAAATTCAACCTTTTAAAAATTACATTAAGCCTAGTTATTTGGGTTATCTGTTTGAAACTGAAATACTAAAATACAAACGCAATGGCATAATAACGTTCGAAAAAGAATCAGAAATAAGATAGCGATGCGCGCATTTTTGTATATCGCTCTTGAAACAATTAATTGATTCAAAGGTAATTAAATATTATTATTTTTATGCTTTTACAACTAATTAATCACTACAAACAGAAGTATTTTGTCAAAATTATAAACTTTTTCGGTGAATAACGTATTTCAATCAAAAAGAAAAGATGTTATTCAATTATTGGAACAATGTGTAAATTAATTATTAATTTATAAATTACCTTTTACATAAAAAGTAAATAAAATTTAGAATCAAAAACAGAATATTTGACATTTTTACTTTTTTATTTTTCTTTTTCAAAACAGTTTTGCTCAATTATTTATTAAATGAAAATTTAGCGGTTTAAAACAGCGGTTTTATTTAAATATTTAGTGGTTTTTGGCGGGTTTTAAAGACCAATCTGGTGGAATATTTTTTAAAATTTTGGCAACACTGTGGCTGCTTTACAAAAGCCCATAAAATTGACATCAAAAAGATAAACATTCCCCTCCTAACATAAGCCAGTTCATGTGTAAAAATATTAAGGATTTTGTTACAGAAAATACTTTAATGGGCCTATTATGGATAGCAACGCAACTGACTTAAACATTTATATTAGGTGTGCTAAGAAGTTAAAATTGTTACAAATTTGTAACAAATGTTACTGGTACGAACGATTTGGCTCAAATTCACAAAATATAATTATTAAACAAAAATAAGTATCCTTTTCTTTCATGGGCATTCAAAAATAAAAAATTGTCAATATATTAAAAATTTTCTTAAAACAATTTGTAAAACAAAAATCAATACTGTTCGTTTTTTCCTCTTTTTAACGCATTTTAAAAATCAGACGCAAAAATTTTTTTAATTTGGACAGAACAGCGTCTGTTGGGTCAGCTAGTATTTTATGAAATTTAAGAAATTGGAAATAAATGTAAATGTTTAAACGGATATAATGTATTTATTCTATAGAAAATCAGTATTTGTTTGGGTTGGGATCAGCAGCACCAAAATAAGATGTCTAAAGGAATTGAATTAACTAACACAGGGTCTAGAATATTAACGTCAGGGGATGTTGCAGGAAATGGAAGTGGCTTCCAATTTTAGAATTAATTGTTTTTAATATGTTTACCAACTAATTTTTGCAATAGTAGAATCTTCATCAAGTGATTCGGACTGTGATAACTATGTTGAAACAGTTGAATGTTTGGTGCTAGCTCGAAAAGCTCTGAGAATGCAGTTAAATATAATGAAGGAATATAAAAATTATTTAAAAACAATTAAGAAACTGCATAAAAGAGTATTTTGAAGATTTAATACCAACATACACGGATGAGAGGTTTAAGAGGCACTTTAGGATTTCGAAAGATATATATACATACACATTTATGTCTAAAATTTAGAGAATTTTTCCAAAGGAATTTTTTCGATTTATTTATTTTGGTCACTTTTCACAGACCAGCTGATAATTTTAGTACTGTAAATATTATAAGTACCTAGATACCCGGTACTTTGCATTATGCCGGTAGACAGCCCAATTAGTTCATAGATATATCACAAACAAAATACGCAAAATAAAGGATTTTTAAATTAAAATCTTTTATACAATGTAGATTTATATAATTTATATTTTTTTAATACATTTCTGAATTACACCTTGAATAAAATTTTGCTAAGAACACAATGTTAGCTTATACAAATTTAATTTTTTTAACTCTTTTGCGAATAAATTTCTGAATTAATACTGTGTATTAAATTTTGTTAAAAAAAAAAACAGAAGCATTTTTTATGAATCAGTCTTTTTACGAATGAAGATAGAAGTACATAACACGCGTCTTGAACGTTAGGCGTTTGATACTTGGAACACTTTAAAAAACCTAAGTTACACACCACACTTTTGAGGCTTTTAAAAGCGTAAAATCGCATTATTTTTGTAGCAATGTATACAATTTTCCTAGCAGTAGTTATTAAGTACTCATGTATTCCTATATATTACAACACTTTTTTTGCTTGCACATTTTTACTGGTAAAATGTTCATTTACTTTTTAGAATTTTTGAGAGCAATTAAGCAAAATTTCTTTTTACTCTCTCGTTACTAGTTTTTGCAAGTAAAGTAAATGAACACACCTATTATGTATGGCAACTGTTATCAGTTGCCATATTGAGATACATATAAGCACCTGTCAAAAAGTAAATAATTGCGATGATTTTTGTGTTGTGAATATTTTGAAAATTTAAAAAAAAAAAAAAAATAATAAATAAATAACAATTAATACAAAAAACTAATAAATAACTAAATATGATGAGTTCGGTGGATCTGTTTTGTGATGATAATGAAGAAGAAGTGAAGGCATCTATTAGGCGGCATTTAACGAAATATTTTAATCCACTAGAATAACCGCCTGCACTGTAAGTCTAGAAATATCTAGTTTAAGATATGGATAATTAATAACATAGAACATTAGTCTGTGGTTAATAATATACTTATGTTTATTTACATCTTATAAGTTTTAAGGCATATTTTCGTCTTCCGAAAGATGATAGCTACATAATAAAGACTTTATATACAGACTACAGACAAAATCGATCAACTGCAATACGGCCAGTTTTAAAAGTTTGGACGGCTTTAAGAATTTTGCAGAAGACAGAAATCCTACGGCAGCGATATTAACTTGGGAATGGCTCAATTCACGTTGTCTGCAGTATCAAATGAAATAGTACAATTAATAGAGCAAAAAATTTGTACACAATGGATTACTTCAAAAATGTCGGATGAAGAAAATTTCGTAATAAAAACAATTTTTAGGACATTAGAAATCGTATTACCCATTGCTTGAATGAATAATGTTAACAAATTAGAACGTTAAGAAATTGGACAAAAGGTAAAAGTAAAATAATAAAATTAAGTCTATTTACTTTATAGAACTAAAATAACAGAAAAAACTATAAAAATAACAAAAAACGTTAAAAAAATTAGACGCAACTTGAGTTGCATTGCCAGTTGCCTGATTGGTATTACAGATGGCAACTGAAAGCTTTGCCAGTTGATAAATACATAGAATATATATTGTCGTAAGGCGCCGAAAACTAAAAAGTATAAGTATAAGTATAGTTTGGCCCATAAATTTCCTCAACAGTTTCTATTTCAACAGCTTTTCCAAGAAAAAATCCAGAAGAATGTCATATTGGCTTGGATTGGCTTCTAAGTAACCTACAAGTTGTTAATGACACTGCAGAACAGAGGAATTTATTCAAGTGTTGCCACGTGACGAAGATGAAAACATGTAATGTGAACAAATGCAGATTATAGAAAAAAATACCCTCATTCGACCAAATCTACCCTAAACATTTAATACGGTAAATGTACGAACAAGTAAGTATAAAACAAAAATTAAATTAACTTTAACACGTTCGCGGACGCAAAAAATTTTAGGGAGCTGCAAAAATATACAGGCAATTATTTTTGAAACTAGTTGTAATATCCGAAATCTAATTAGACATATATTATAAGAGTAGTAAGAACATCGTATTTTAACCGTTATATACATATATATATACGAAAGTATCTAATGAACCAATTGGTCATTATTTTGAATGTGTATTAATTACAAAAACTTAAGATTGTATAAAATTAAATGAATAAAAATTGGCTTTAAAATTTGAATGCTATAGCATTCACGTCATTTTGCATCAGTATGAAAATGAATGCTATAACATTCACGTCCGCGAACGTGTTAAACAAGTTTTTTTTCCAAACTTATTTTTAAAAACGTATCAAAAAAATAATATTTTTCTTTGTGGATACTTATGTATATCCAAAACAAATGTGAATAACCAAGATTGAATTCAATTATTAATTAACCTCTTTTATTTGTGTATATTATATTTAATCTTTTAATTTTTGTAAAAATTTTCAAATTTGGGGGATTAATGGTATTTTTGCGGAACCACTTAGAAAATAATTGAAATAATTGAATAATTGCACATAAATATCATTTGTATAGATTTTGTTGATATTGGACATACATCAATAATTTTAAGGCGAATGAGCCACAACTTCCCGTTATGCGATCCGAACAATTTTCTCCGTAGGTTATTGTTGCGATGTGAAGAACATTTTGGGAGGGAGTTACAACCGAAAATTTGCGAAAATTCTTGGCCCATAGAGGTAGGGCGCACCCGTATATACATACATATTTTTGTAAAAGAATATTTTTAATGTTAACATGTATATCTTTTAAATACGTTTTTAATAACGTTTCGCGAAAAATTTCAATTTAAAAAATGCTCGGACTATCAATTATCTTGGCCACCCTAATATGGAAAAAATAATTGGTGAGATTTCAATATCACGCAAATCGATTTGCAGCACATAGGTGATTATTTTATGAAAAAAATCAAAACATCTTTAACCCTTATCGGACGCGACTTTTCACACGTTTGATTCTCACCAGGTTGTAGTTATTTTTAACAAATATGAAAAAAAAACAATAGTATGTTATTATACATTTATATTCATTTCTTTTCAGTTTTGTTACAAATTATTTATTTTTTGTACAACTACAACATGTCTGAGTTTCTGATAATTATTTATATACTTGTAAGGTATGGTATTTTTTGAAGCAATCTCCAACATGAAGAAATGGTTTTCTCTGGCAAGTTTCGCAAAAGTATACTGTTGTTTTCCTATTTATATATATATATATTTATATATATATATATTTATTTATAATATTTTCTTTATTCATTTTATGGGCAAAAAATAAATTCAGACATTAAAAAAAAGAATTGAAAGTTTATTGCACAAGTTAAATGCTCTGCTGATAACGACAAACTGAAAAGATTCTTATGCTCAAACGGTAACAGTAAATTGAAAGTAACGGTAAATACGTATTTTCAAATGGTAACGGTAAATTGAAGAAATTAATGCATTTTAAAAACAAATCTCATCAATAGACAGTATGTTTCGACATAATTCGCCTTGTCACTTCACACGTGCCATACGACCGTTGCAGAAAAGTACTGTTGTCACGTCAGAGGTGACTTACGACCGATAAGGGTTAATACTATAAGTAAATTTTTTGGAGGTTACATTTTTTGATATGAGGAATATTTTTTAAAAGTGTATGATTTTTTTTTAATTTTTTTATGTTGAAGAACGAAATAATATTAAATGGCATTATTAAATTATAATGGCTAATAGTTTCTAAACCTGTTTCTGATCCAATTGTAGCTCCTGTTTGTACACTTCGTTGAGCATCTTGATTACTCTGATTATCATCAGAATCCGATTCTGTTTCAGGCTCGTTAAATGTGTACTCATTATCACTTTCGTCATCTTGAATTCCATCTTCATTTCGCCCTGCTTCCAAAATATCTTCGTCCTGATTATGTGTGCCACCGTCTCTATTAGATACTTCCTCAGTTTCAGATGCATCACGAAGAGCTACAATGAAAAAAGAAAATTATCCATAAATATTAAAAAACATGAACCCTAAAAGTGGCTACCGATAATACCGATCCCATCAATGCCATAGTTTTGTTGAAAATTAAATCCTGTGGATTGTTCACTATTCGTTTCATGGGCTGTAGTAGTTTCCATGACTGCTTCCGCCCCGGATGTTGGAGCTAGTGGTTCTACACTAAATAAGTCATCCGAGTTCTAAGGAAAAAAATATATACATCAAAATTATTGCATAGAAAAGAAATAGAAAAAATAAAACATCAGTATTAACTTACATCTATATTAGATGAGGCTAAAAACGGTGCAGTTGGCCGAACAACGCCTAAGCGTACGGGTGCAATTAGAGCCTCAGACACTTGACACAATTCTTGTATAGCAAGTTTATGTAATGTTTGGAAGACTTTTATACAACTTTGAATATGTTTATGAGGAATGGAAAGGGATTTTCGTCTTTCGGGATTTGGAAATTTTTCCATATTAAAAATGACAAACACACGTGCTACAGATCGTACAAAACGACGAGCAACCATTTCAGAGTCATAAATGCGATCGGGAACGGAATCGTTTTGCATTTCTCGAACTAATGTCATAAGAAGGGTATCTAAATGATCAGCAGAGCACTTTACAAATAAATTATGTGTAAATTTATCCAATAAAGTAGATCCATTTTGATTTTGCAAGTAAATATTGTAGTTTTCTGCACTAGCTCCATCAATTGAATTTGGTGGCTGTTTAGGTGTATTTTCAAACTTTTCAGCACCAGTCATTATCATTGCTCGTACGGCATGCCAATCAATTAGTAATCGCTCTAAAGCTCGTCGAGCAAATTTTGGAGGCTCTAAATCATGATCTGGCATATTGACGTCTAAATCAATTGAAGCTGAAGACTTACGTGCAGAGGTACTTCCATTACCAGAACTTCCAGCATTACTACCTACATTTCTAACCCGAGAATTTGCTCTGTATTGACGCTGTTCCACAGCTTGTCGTCCCACTGTCTGTATAAGAAATAGCAATATAGATTCTCCCTTAGCATTGAATTTCGAAACAAGATCCGTACATGACGCCAATTTACAAAGAAGTGCAAAACGTTTATTTTGATTACCAGCAATTAATGCCTTACACTTACACTTCTCCCAGCAGTCACAGTAGGCTGTTGGTGATGTACGCTTTAATTTGCAATCATGACCTTTATGACAAACCCTAGCACACTCAGTGCAACAGCATAATGAATCCGTTAGTCCGCAAGTTTTACACTCATATATATTTTGATTTATGTGATCCGCACCCGTCCATGTAAAGGAACAAGTATCGTTATAACAAATTACATGCAAAGGTGACTGATCAGGTGGAGATCCAGGAGGAAAAATCATTGCGTCCTTCATTGCATTGTCCTTTTCCGATAAAGTAAGTATTGTATTAAGAATTATAAGACCCGCTTCATATGCTCGACTATATACTGCCAACATAAAAGGAGTTTGTCCTTGTGCATCTTTACTGCTTAGCAATTGAAAAAGATAAGGCCTTAATGACGGACTAGCACACATTTGTTGCAGAATCAAAGTAGCATTTTCTCTGCGTTGAATGGGATCAAAAATATAATTTGGAGAAGAAACTTTTAAAGAATTCGTATTTGAACAACCCGCTATAATTTTTGAAATGTCTTCTTCAGTGCTGTTTCCCATAACTACATCGTTAATGCTTGCACTTGAAGAGTTTGTATTAGACTCAATAGTCCAGGGCGCCATGTAAACATTGTCCTCTGTGGTTGCTCCAGTCGTTGCTAAATTTGCTCCACTTGATGTTGACTGCTCCATGTCTGTATTTATCAAACGATTCATCATTTCGCGTAGGCTTACTGTTCGACCCTCTCTTGTTGAAGAACTTGATGAAGACATTGTCGCCGGTACTGTAGGAAAAGCTGACGATGTAGACGGTGCATTTGAACCTGTAGATGCTGCAGAAGAACTTTCAATAACAGCAGACACATTCGATGAAAATACCGACGCAGCAGCAGATGTACGCGAGGTTATTCCTGCAAAATTAGCTACTGTCTTCTTTTCATCAGAATCTTTATTTGTAGACGGTGAACACATTACTGTACATGCGTGAAAAATATTTCGAGCGCCATCACATCTTTCATCTAACACAGATAATATATCATTTCGATCTTCTTTTTCTAAACAATTTAAAACGGCAAAAGCATTTTTCACGTCACATCGTAATATATGTGGCATTAGTTTTTGCGGTTCGAACAATAAGGCCGTCATGCAGACCTTTGATTTTTGGTTGCTACTACTTAAAGATGATGCTAATGAAATTGTTGTCATTGCCACTGCTTTAACTGGTGCCAAATCAAACCATTGCGGATCCTTAATGGAACCTACACAATCCTTAGCAAGTGGATATAATGCCCGGTTTCCATCACGAAGCACAATTGTACTAATGTTGCCACTGCAATCATTATTACAAATCATTGAAATATTATTAGGCGATGACCCAATGAAAGAACAACAGTCAGTTGGAAACTGACAATTTTGTTCTTGCTTGCTATTATACAGATTATAAAGGCTGTAATGAAGTTTCGGGCCAAGTTTTTTCACAACATGTATACCTCTTAAGTCCACTGCTAGGGATAATAATTGGAAAGCGGATGGATCACTACCATGACTAATATTAATTTTTTTCGGTTGCTTTTGAAGCCAATCTGGTCCTCTTGAAGTCATTGCCGTCTTATAGACTTGAATGTCTTCACGACGTAACAAACGACATTGTTGCCAATCATCTTCTTTACCTTCAGTTTGTACTGCACCTGCTGCTGTTGTCATTCCGGAGCCAGCAGATGATAAAGCCGTCTGGGACGTTGATGTTAAAGGAAAGCGAACTGCAACAAAATCTCCATCTACTTTTAAAACTTTACCGATTGGACCAATTTTATCTTCAACGAATACAACATCCTTTAATTGCCATAATTCCTCATCTTTCTTTGTATCTGTGTTATCGTCTTTGGTAGCCATGCGTTTAGTACGTTTATGAGAGGTAACGCTTCCAGTATCACTGCATGTGCTCGAAGCTGGCGAAGGTGGTGGAGGCATATCGATTCTGTCCGTTGTCTCTTTATTAGATGAACAATTCTTAGAGGAACTAGAACTTTGCAATGATACAGTTTTAGTTATTTCTTTGTCGGTTGTTAAATTAACGCTATTTTGAGTAGTACCACTTCCAGATATTTGTGTTTTGTCGTTGCTTTGAGAAGTTACGTTAATTATCTTAAAGCGACAGACATCATTTGAGTCCCAGACGGAATTTAGTAGTTGGCCTACTTTTGGTACACCATTGGCGCAAGTAAAACCAATAGAACCTGTCTGGTATTTTGGGCATTTTTTCATTATAACTTGTGTGCCTACGCTAATGTCTGAAGCCACAGGTTTAAATGGCTTCTTGTTTTTATTCCGATATTTATCCCACAAATTACGTCGCTGATCAAAAGGAAGGACTCCCCACCAATAAATATTATTATTTTCAGTTCGAACTGCTGTATATAAAGAGCATACATTTATCGAAACTATAGCATCTAGAACAAATTCACCAAATGCAGTTGCTGAATGTTCTAACTTAGCTCCTATGTAACCTAACTGTTCATCCATCCAAGTAGCAACCCTATTACTTTCAGTAACTACAGAACAACGAATAAAATTTGCAGATATTAATTCAATTTTTTCGTTCAAGTTAAGAGTAATGGTTTTTGGATGAAAAACATTTTCAACCTACAACAGAAATTAATTTATAAATATTTGTTTATTAATATAATATGCATAATTTTGTATACTTCAGATTTATATGGTTCGACATCTGACCAACGCCACTGATGTAACTCTCCACTCTCTGAAACTGCTATAAATTCTGAATAAATCGCAGCTATTTTCTTAAACTTCAAGGCATTATTTTTGTCTGGCCATGGCTGCAATTCTTCTGAAATCCATATTGGCGAACTCATTGCAGCTGGGTCTTTCTTTTTTGCTTCTGAAATATAAATTTTTTGAAAATATCTATAAATGTAAAAAAGTAATAATTACACACCTCCTTCTTTATCCCAAACGTAATCCTCTTTATTTAGCCATCTTCGAGGTACATAACACTGTCTATCCCGCCAGCGACTAAATGCCTCCCTTTCAGCGCTTACCGATGAAATTTGTGCAGATAAACTGTTCGTTCCTGTCAGAACGTTACTACCCGCACCTGAGGATCTGGATTGGTTATCAGAAGAACTTGAATTTGTTTGATTACGTTCGCTGCGTATTCGATCAAATAATAAACTAAGAAGGGGCATTTGCTTAAAAAATATTAATATCTCTCAGCAGCAGTGGATATTCATACAATACATTTATATACAACAATTTTACATGCTTAAATATGTATATGTATGTGTATCCAATTCTCGCTATTATGTTTTATTAGTTTAAAACTTACTTTCTTATACTTGAATAGTTACTAAATATTTCTTCTGTGAAAAGACCATCAGATGGATCAATTATCACACTGTTATTCTCTCCATGAAAACCGTTATCTAATAATGATATTAAATCTTCGGGCACATAATTGTCTCCTCCTTCTTCAGTATCTTCAGCATCTTCATCATCTCGTGAGAGTAAATTATTAACTGCCAAATTAACATCTAGATTTGTACGCTTTATTTAAAAAAATATGATTGTTATATAATACATTATTTGTTTTATATATTTCAAGTAATTACTTGTAATTCTCTAATTATTAAATTTCTACTTTTTCCTTGGAGAACAACTTCTGCTTGTGATATTAGTTCTTCGGGTACATATGTGGCTGGAACTGTAACAAGGGGTCGACTTGAAGAACTTCCTCCTATTATAACACCAGTACTCCTTGAGCCCGATCCCTGACCTCCAGTACTAGACCTTCCAGTAGTTCGCATAAGTCTAGCACGTGAACGAGCTAACTGCCGCGACGAAGATGGAGCAGAAGCTTTAGAACTATTAGTAGCATTTGTAGGATTATTGCCACTATAAAAACAAAAAGTTTTTTTTTTTTAACGTAAAATAAATATTTGATGTATTTATTCATTTAGCATATAACGATATAAAGAACAAGCTTAAAAATTATACAAATTTAAACTTCCATTGCATTGCTTTGCTGTATGGGCTCCATGACATTTTAAATACATACATAAATACATACATAATTGGCCATTACAACCCTGTGTCAGGGTTACGGTCTAGCTTCTCGCAGCACTCGTGTTATGTGTGTTAATTTTTATCCATGAGTACCGGGACCTACAGTTTAAAGTCGACTCCGAACGACATATTTGAGAAGCTTTTTCATGGCAATCAATCACTCCCAGAGCTTTTGTCAGAAGACTGCTGACATTTTAAATACATTCTATTAATTTCACATTCGCTTGATATGTGGTTATATACTTGGCATTTAAAACATTGAATTTCTCCGTTCCATCGAATATCTTGCATCTATATCAATCTATATTGATGTTCTTCACTTTCACAATTTCTTTATATGACTCATAATCTTTTAGTTTTGAATTATATATACGAGTATAATATAATATAATTCTAAAGCTAGTTCTAGATCTATCAAATGTATTTTTCATAAACAATGTGAATGAATTCAAATATTTTCAGGCATGTTCTGAGATTCACTTTTTGTAAGAGTGCAAAAGGTGTTCTGAACACAAAATTTTTTAAAATTTTGAAAAATTTTAATGCAAATGGCAGCAATAAATAAGGCACTATAAACGAAAAGAAAACCTTTAGGTTTTTGGTTCATAACAAAGCAAATCCAAAACTAAAAAGCTCATGATTTTCAGGACACCAAAAAATCACTTCTATGATTATAAAATCAGTCGTGATTTGAAATCATCGAAATATCAGAACATGCCTATTTATATGGAAAGAACACATTATCACTAAAAATGGAAATATATGTTTTTATTAACCCACAACACAACTTAAAGTTCAAGTAAAGTTATAAAATGCAGTTTTTTTTACCCGGGAAACGCTTTTAATCAGTCAATTAGAGTACATGCAAAATCAGAATAGTTTTTTGGTTTTTTTCTTTTACTGTACTGTAAAAAATGTTGTTTAAATCTAGTAATAAATATTGAATTTTAAAAATAGTTCTTTGTTTTCCATTAAATTCTATAACTGGTTTAATTTAATTTGAAAAATGTTTAAATGAATTTGAATAAAGTTTCATTTATTTTGAAAAGAGTTTCGTTTAATTTTAAAAAGGTTGCGTTCATTTTGAAAAAGATTTCATAAAAGGTTTCATGCTATAAACAGTTTTTTATAAAGGTTTTAGACTTTTTGAATTATTCAAAGGAATATCATAAATTAATAATTATTAACGTTACATTTGATAAATTAATTTAAAATTCTTAAATTATAATATAATTACCTTTTTGTTGAATCATTTTTACTTAAATCAAGGCGCTCAGTGTTTATAGAAAATGCCACACGGAATGCCTTGCCATCTTCTAATAGAACGCCAATATGATTTGGTCCAATTACGACTTCTTTAACAGGAATTTTTAACTGTTCAAATATACGATGCGTTCCGAATCCAAACTTGTTTACCTTATCGGATACTTCTCTTAATCTAAAAATAAATGTAAATATGTTATTAATGGATGAACTAAATATTTAATATTACATATGTGCTAAAAAAAAATAGAAATTTAAAAATATAAATACACTTACACAGGTAAGAATTCGTAACTCTAATAAAAATGTTTATTAAGAAATGTTTTACATTTTTATTCAAATTATACGAATTTAAACGGCCAACTGTTTATATACTTGTAAACATCTTATGCATATAAACATCTTAAAAACATATGGCAACACAGATAATTAAAGGTACGACGTGAAAAACAACGATACTTTCAAAATTTTACAAAAGAATTCCGAAATTAATTCGGCTCATACCCAATTTTTATACATACATATATACGTATAGTATTGTAGTTTAACTTAATCGTCACTAACAATTTAAATCTTCTATTTTAATTTAATTCAAAATTCGAACGAAATCAAAAGATGTATAGAAATATATATAAACTTAAGCCGTTATGGCAAATCGATTTGGTTCATGACGATATTCGAAAATGTACAACTTGGCTTTAGTTAAAGGTAGGATGTTAACGGACAGATAAATTACTTACTTACTTACTATTAAACAATATTTATTAATGTAGTTTTACTATTTACTTATGTATGTAAGGTGTGCGTCACTATAAAGTGTAACACCCATTTTTCTTAATAACTTTTTTCACCTTTAATCAAAATTATTTTTCTTAATCACAATATCTTTGAAAAATGTGTCAGATTTTAAAATGTATCAGTTTGTCAAATTTGACTTGTTAGTTAGTTCATAATGGATAATCAAAGACAAGTGCATACAAAAATTATTCAAATAATTCAAAAAAAACCATATTGGAGTTATACAAAAGTTGCTAGGGAAGTCCACGTGACCAGGCAATGTGTTTCCAGAGTGGTCAAAAAGTTCAACAAAGACCTAAAAATTGAAAGAAAGCCTGGAACAGGTAAAGCAAAACTGGTAACGAACGACGCGAAAGCCAAAAAGGTTGAGAAGCTTTTGCTGGCTCTTCCAAACATATCTGGTCGCGAAGTGGCCCGGCGCGTGCAATGTTCGGAAAGTTTTGTGCCCCGAGTTAAAGCTAAAGCTGGCCTTAAAACATTTAAAGTCCAAAAAGTTCCGGATAGAAATGCTAAGAAGAATATTGAAGCAAAAAAAGAGCAAAACTCCTCAAAAAAGAATTTTTTTAAAAGTTCGAATGTTGTGTAATGGGTGATGAAACTTACGTTTTTGCAGACTTTGCGCAGCTTCCTGGCCAAGAGTTTTATGTAGCGGATAGTAGAGGCAATGTTTCTGAAGAGTTCCGAACTAAAAAACTATCAAAATTTCCCAAAAAGTTCCTAGTTTGGCAGGCTATTTGTAGCTGCGGCAACAGAAGTGCATCGTTTGTTACATTGATATCAATAAACTCAGATATTTATATCAAAGAGTGTCTTCAAAAGGGGTTGCTCCCATTTCTAAGACAGCACAACATATCAACATTCTTCTGGCCAGATTTGGCAACATGTCACTACAGTAAAAGCGCAATAGACTGGTATAATAAAAATAATGTTAATTTTGTTCCAAAAGAGGCTAACCCACCAAACTGCCCAGAGCTGCGGCCTATTGAAAGATATTGGGCTCTGGTCAAAAGAGAACTAAAGAAGAGTACATCTGTTCCCAAAACCATTACTAGTTTTCGATATAAATGGACAGCTGGTACCAAAAAAATCACCGAAAACACTATAACATTGCTTATGGATGGCATAATGAATAAAATAAAAAATTTTATAAAATTAAATTAATTTTTAAATAAAATAATACAGAATATAAATCTGTAATAAAAATGCAAAATAAAACTGTTTTATTTTTAACTCTAGCTTACTCCAGTCAGTTTTTATTTGACTTTTGATGTGTTACAGTTTATAGTGACGCACACCTTATGTATAAATTTATAGGTATGTATATGTTTTATATACATACATACAGTTACGAGTAGATTTATTTATTTATAAAGCGATATTTATTACATTAAACATAAATAATCACATAAAATGTATTTAATTATAATTTAAAAAAAATGAGAAAAATTGATATATTTAATATATTAATTGATGCCTGTCGAGCAAATAAATAGGTTCATTGAAAAGAGAATGACATTTTTATACAAAAAAAAGTGCAATTGCAAGAAAATGTCTAATATTTTGTTGAAAATCCCTTATTTTGAATCACCGCCGAACATCTCCGGGGCATTGATTCGACAAGTGACTGACAAGTCTCTAATGGAATTGAGTACCAAGCTTCCTTCACTTTTGTTTACAAATCTTCTTTATTTTTAGCCTTGAGTGGTGCAATTTTGTCCTTAACGATTCTCCAAAGATTCTCAATGGGATTTAAATCCGGCGATTGTGAAGGCCACTCCATTAACTTTATATTTTTCTTTTGGAACCATTCTTTTACGATCTTAGAAGTATGCTTGGGGTCATTGTCTTGCTGGAATTCATACTTTAAGCGCATTTCCCACTCGGCATACGGAAGCATTACTTCTTTAAGAATATGCAGATAAAGATGTTTGTCCATATTTTCCTTGAGCCAGAATATTGGCCCAACACCGTACCAGGAAAAACAACCCCATATCATTATGTTGCCACCGCCATGCTTTATTGTCTTCGTGGTGTACTTTGGATCATATGCTTTATTTTTTGGACGCCTTACCCATGTTCTTCCATCAGGTCCGACTAAGTTTATCTTGGATTCATCAGACCATAGTATGTTTCTCCATTTTTGTATACCTTCCGGGCCGGCCTATTCAGCATGTACTTTTGCAAACTCAATGCGCTTTTTTCTTTGTCTGTTATTAAGCATTGGAACCTTCTGGGCCGATGTTCCGAATAAATTTTGTTCTCTTAAACGATGTCTAATGGTCCACTCTGATACGGGAAGCTTTAACTCATTTTTCAGCTGAACTGCGGACATAAAAGGATTACGAGTTGACAACATCTTAATGCGATCATCGTCTCTTTTCGAGGTTTTTCGCTGTTGACCTCTTTTAAGTTTTTGTTTTGGAGGCTGCAATGCATTTCTTATCATATTCTGCGATCTCCCAAGAATTTCAGCAATTTTCCGTTGGCTATAACTTCGGCTGTGTAGATCCTTTATAATCTTTTTTTCCTCTTCACTACAATGTTTAGAACGTCCCATTGTTTAAATTTTTAGAGGTATTTGCTTTAATAAGCTCTATTAAAAGGCTGAATCTAAAGTTTTCTATAATAATTTTTATAATTTTGGCGTTTAACATTTTAAAGTAACAAATTTTTCAAAGTGAACCTATTTATTTGCTCTTTGATTTTATACGGTATTTTTTTTTTTAATTTTGGGCAACTTTTTACATAATAATTTAATTATTGTGATGCAGTATTAAAAGTGGGTATTTGCTTTAGTAATTAGCGACTTTTCCTTTTTTATTGCTGTAATGTAAACTATAGTCAAACAAAATTGATTTATCATTTTGATGTGAACCTATTTAACCATGTGTAAGAAATGCCCTGTATATCAAAATAAAATGAAGATAAAAATAAGAAATATGGGATTTAATGTTTAACAATCAAAGAATATTACTGGTATATACACAAATGTTCAGGGTCTAATAAATAACTTTGACCAATTAGAAATAATAGCAGCTCTTAAAGAACCTGAATATATTATACTATCTGAAACACATATAACAAAGGATAATATTGAACAAGAATATCAATTGCATAAGTAGGATCAATATGTGTCATTTTCTAATTCAACACGAACGGTGGCGTCATAATATATTTTAAGAATACATGGAACATAGCAAAATACGTGAAGCAATATCTGATTCAAAATACTGGATAAGCGCATATAAGGCAAGAAACAAAAATAACAAATATATAATTATGGCTGTATACAGATCACCAAGCTACAGTGAAGTGGAATTTTGTGATGCATTTGATAGTGCGATTGAAAGCATATGTGAAACGGAACTAGATATAATTATAGCGGGTGACTTCAATATTGCTTGGCGTAGAGATAGTTCATTCAAAAATCGAATTCAGGCAACATTAAATGATAATGGACTCAAACAGATTGTAACTGAATATACTAGTGTCACAGAGAATACTAAAACATTAATAGACTTTGTTATAACTAATAGTAAGAATATATCAGTAAAAACTAACAGTGAGAACAAAATATCTGATCACGAAGCAATTGATATAAATATTACAAGTAAGATTAATGAACAAATAACAAAAAGCGAAATTGAAATATTTAAATACAATAGGCAAGCATATAGTAATGAGCTCCGTAGACTTTTGACAAATGTGGATAATAATAATGTTAACGAGATGGTTTATAATATTGACAGTAATTTAGAGAATACAATAAAAAAATTTACATTTAAAAAGATAATTAATGATGGGAGCAACATCAATAAATGGTTTAATAGAGAAATGAGAATACTTAAAAGTGAAAAAATTGCCAAATACATTTGAGCTAAAACATTAATGACTAGTTGTTTAGGCGTATATCCAACAAATCCCAAGGGAATAATGTAAACGAAAAATAAACAACAACAAAGGCAATAAGTTAATGTGTTATATAGGAGAACAAATTCTCCTGCGTGCAGTATTCAAAAGAAACACAAATATTTACCTTGTTGTGCTTTATAAAATAAATTCAAAACGTAGATTCTGAATTCTTGGTATTAATACGTACGTAAGTACACTTTATTGAACACTCTTGTTGTTTTGAAAGTTACAAAGCGATTAATTTTTAATATACAGCTGTGTTCAAAATAATAGGAGTGCACCAATCTAATATTTCTACAGTTGAAATTTGTTAGTGTACCAATTTGCAAAACAAGTGATATTCTAACGAAAGTTACTACGGTATGTAAGAAATTGATTACAGAAGATAAACTCATAATAACTTTTATATTCATAATAAAATTCGTTCATTTCTGTGTTTGCCATGGGTTTGAGTTGTTCAAAATAATAGGAGTGCGTGTGACGTTTTAAAAATAAAACTAAAAGGACATATAATTGAAGTAAAAAAGTGTAAAGTAAGTTTCAAAAAATGGTGTGAAAACCTTATTTACAGTGATTATGTTATATTTCACATAAATTTTTATAATAGTGGGAAGAGGAAAGCACTGTTCTGAGGGAAAAAGAGAACTAATTAAAAATCTTCGAAAGAAAGGCAAAACTTATAAGGAAATTAAGGAAACCTTAGGATGCTCCGATCAAATGATTTCAAATGCTCTAAAATATGAAAAAAGCCTCAAAAACGTGGGCGCAAACACAAAATATCAACTGTTGAAGACCGTCGTATTGTACGAATCAACAAAATAAATCCTTGGGCGTCTTCCAAAAAAATTCAAAAGGATCTAAATCTTGCCGTAAGTGGCCCTACTATTCGTAGACGCCTGATGGAAACATTAAGTGCAAGTCAGTTATTATTTAAACACAAACCGTGTGTTTAAACATTGCCGGCCACCTTGCAACGACATAAGTTGCAATTAATTAAAGATTTCAGTCAGTAAGGACTGCTGTTGAATTCAAATAGCATATAACAAAGTGAGTCAGTAAGGACTTCGGTTGATGATAATTTCAGGTAACTAATTCATAAAGAAAAATTGAGTCATTAAGGACTCCCGATAATTTGAATAAATGAGTCATGAAGGACTCCTGTTGATTTATTTAAGTTGGGTCATGAAGGACCCCTGATGGTACATCTTAGTGATTATACTATTGATTAAAAGAAATAAATTTAAAATGTTGATAGTTTTGAGGTAACCCATCCAAAGATCGGCAATTGTACTTAAGGGCTTGGAGTCCATGCTAGGAAAAAAAATAGGTTAGTAATGGTAAATTGAAATAAAGTTATTACGAAGATTCGGTTAAAACTATTAATTTGGTTATTGGTCGCGTAAGTACACCGTTCTGTGTGCGAACGTCGGCGACACGAACATGACCGTCAGTGCCAGGAAAAATCTTAACTACAACACCCAACCTCCAAGATGTTGCCGGAAGCTGTTCATTACGAACAACTACCAAATCACCTACCGCAACATCTCTTTGGGGATGCTGCCACTTATACCGCTTGTGAAAGCCTACCAAATACTCCTCTTTCCATCTTCCACAAAACTCATGAACCATAGCCTTCACCTTCCGATAACGATTCACTACGCTAAGAGGACTATCATAAATAGTGGGCTCCGGAGGAGCCAATATCGACGTACCAATTAAAAAATGACCGGGTGTAAGGGCCACCGGTTCGCTGGGGTGGTCCGGCATAGGACACAACGGGCGAGAATTTAAACACGCCTCAATTCTTGCCAGGACATTTGTCAATTCCTCAAACGTAAAACGGCATGCTTGTGCCTCCTTTCGAAAATGAAGTTTGAAGCTTTTAACGCCAGCTTCCCATAAACCGCCCATATGCGGTGCTCCAGCTGAAATAAACTTCCACACTAGCCCCTGATGTCCAAAAGTCGAACAACACCTAGCCTGACATTCCTTCAAAAACGTCCGAAAATCTCTAGCAATTTCATTGGACGCACCAACAAAATTCGTTCCGTTGTCCGATAAAACCGTACGAGGACAACCTCTCCTAGAAATAAACCGATTAAAGGCCAGTAAAAAGATATCCGCCGACAAGTCGGAAGTAGCTTCCAAATGTATCGCCTTCGTAGAAAAGCATACAAAAATACAAACGTAGCCCTTTGTGATACGACATGATCTTCCATTATAATTTTTCACGTCAAATGGTCCTGCAAAATCAACTCCAGTAGTTGTAAAGGGTCTATCCAAAGCTGTACGTTCCGAGGGAAGTGCAGCCATGATCTGGCTGCATGAACGTCGCCTATCAATGATACAGCGCTTACAATTACGAACAACTGTACGCACCAATGTTCTCATACGAGGTATCCAATATTCATAACGAAAGACTCTCAACATCAATTGATTCCCGCCGTGAAGGGTAAGTCTGTGAATATATTCCGCTGTAAGCTTAGCGAACCTACAATCATAAGGGAGTATGATCGGGTATTGTTCGCGATACGATAATGATGGTGACTTGCTCAATCGACCATTTAGTCTCATTACTCCCCGCTCGTCCAAAAACGGGTTCAAGGGCAGTAGGGAACTTTTCGAGGACAACGGTTTCTTATCTAGAAGACACCTATACTCCTCCGCATAATGAACCTTTTGAGCAATACTAGCCAAACGTAATTTGACCAATTCAATTTCCTCACTCGTAATAGAAATGTCATCATAATTGAAACCGCTTCTCTTCAACGGATGTGACGAGTGACAAAAACGAAATATATACGATATAACGCGTAGAGCCCTGTCTAAAGATGAAAATCTGTCCAAAACATCCTCAAATTTCGAAAAAAATGATAAGTGGACCTTGACACCTCTACGCTCCACGTCAGTCTCCAGATCATCAAGCTTGTCAATATTCCAATTAACTTCACTCTGGACTAGCCATTTAGGACCACGCCACCAGAGATCGGTTTCCGACAAATTATGAGGATCCACTCCCCTACTGCTCAGATCCGCCGGATTATTTTCCGAACGGACGTGAAACCAATTCCTGCCTCCAAAGTTTTCCTGAATTCGACACACTCTATTCGCTACGAACGTCGTCCAAGAACAGGGTGTCTTTCGCAACCAAGCTAAAACAATGGTAGAATCAGTCCAACAATACACGCGATGTATAGGTATCTCTATCTCCTCTCTACTGCACCACAAAGCTCCAGTCGAGGCAACGATATGGATTTGATCGGAGCCACTCTCGTCTTTGAAGTTAAAAGATTTGTATAAATCTCTCCGTTCGGGTTCTCAACACGAATGTAAATCACCTCTGCGTATGCTTTCTCTGAAGCATCAGAGAAGACATGAAGTTGCACCAATGATTGCCTGCCAAATCCGACCCACCTAGGGATCTGTATAGAAACAATATGCCGAAAACTATCCACAAATTTCAACCATTCATTTCCTGTTGAATCCAAAAGATGATCGTCCCAGCCAATATCGTCCTTCCAAATGCGTTGCATAATTATCTTCGCCACAATAATAATCGGACTCAACCATCCCACAGGATCGTAAATTTTAGCGATAATGGATAAAACTTCCCTTTTAGTATACTTCGATTTGATCTCCAACGAATTAACCCTGAAAAAGAAAGAGTCCAATCGTGCATTCCAAAAAATGCCAAGCGTCTTCGAACAACTAACCTCATCAAATTCCAAAAACATTGCGTCAACCAAATAATCCGCAGGGAGACCGTCCAAAATTGAACTTTCATTTGAAGTCCATTTCCTGAGTTCAAATCCAGCTGTTTTCAACGCCGCAATTAATTGGTCCCTCGCTGAAATGGCATCCGATGCATCATGAGCTCCAGATAATACGTCATCTACGTACATGTCCCTTCTCAAAATTTTCGACGCTAATGGGAAATCCATCACACAATCATCCGCTAGCTGTAGCAACGTCCGAATCGCCAAATACGGTGCGCAATTCAGCCCAAAGGTCACCGTCTGTAATTCGTAGTCCATTACTTCGCTGTCCACCGAACTCCTGTCAAGAATCCGCTGAAATGGGGTATGGTCCGGATGAACACGAATTTGTCGATACATTTTCGTAATATCACAGTTAAATACAAACTTGAAAAGTCTCCAACGTAGAATCAGAGTGATCAAATCCGTCTGCAACATAGGTCCTACAAAAAGGCAATCATTCAAACTTCTTCCATTAGAAGTTTTATTCGACGCATTGAAAACAACTCTCAATTTTGTGGTCTTACTTTCCGGTTTAATAACAGGGTGATGTGGGAGATAACACACGCCTGTAACCGGCCGATCAATGGGGGTGGCTGGTCGCATGTGATCCAATTGTAAATATTCGTCCAAAACTTCGTCGTACACCTTTTTCACCTCCGGTCTTCGAATAAGAGAGGATTCAATCCTCCTAAATTGCCGCAAGGCGCCGGTCCTCGATATTCCCAAATTAAATTCATCCGGAAATTCCGGCTTAAAAGGTAAAGACACCACATATCTGCCCGTCGAATCGCGTGTATTGGTCCGCCTGTAAAGGTCTTCACAAATCTGATCCGTATGGGATCGCGTTTGAAACTTTGGCACCTCCTCCAATTCCCAGAATCTCGAAAGGGTCTGGTTCAATTTAAAAAGATTCGAAATAATAATTCAATAAAAAAAGATTCGAAAATATTACTGATATTATCAAAACATTCATTGATTAAAGTGAAGCCCGTATGATTAAAGAAATTGATAAACGTTTCACTGAAATCAAAAAAGAAATTGTAAACATAACAGTTAAATTGGAAATGGTTGCGGATAATATAGACTGCCTAAAGAAGGAAGTAGATACGCTCAAACCACAACTGCAACGACAGGAAAATGCTTCTGTTGCTTGTGATCTGCGTATAAATGGTATTCCATATGATACGAATAATGAAGATTTGCCTAAACTCTTTCGATATGTAGCAATGTGGGCATAGATACTTCAGAAGTTAGGTCTATATATCGAGTGACAAGTCACAATGATAAGTCCAAGGTTTTTTCCCTAAATGCAGCTATTATGGTGAAACTGTATTCACCGTATGAAAAAAATTTTGTACTAAAATCTGTTGCTAATTTCCGCAAAGTCAATAAATCGCCACTGTTACTTAGTTATATTGGTCTAAATTCTAATCGACCTTATTATGTCAATGAAAATCTGACACCCACAGCGTTTAAAATATTACAGGCTGCAGTTGCATTGAAAAAGTCAAAAAGATTAAAATCTGTGTTTACTATACGTGGGTTAGTGTACATAAAATTTCATCCTGGTGAACAGCCTGTTCGTATTGATGGTATGCAGGAGCTATATAGTTTTTTTCCTGATTTATGCCAAACTAACAACATTTTGCAAAAATCTACTTGTGTACATTAATTTATATTATATTTTATATTTAAAACCAACTTTAAAAATTATTTCAGCTCATAATTATTTATTTAAAAATCTTTTTATATATACCTTTAATGCAAACTTTTACTCTTTAGTTATGATTTCATATTTAATTGATAATGCTTTTCTTACTTTTTGCGTTGCTTATAAATATAAACCTATTACTGATTTATGGTATTCCCAGATGATAGTGTAGTTTTTACTTCCAGAGAAGTTACATCTAACATGGTTTACATATTGTGCAAACAACGTGATGGTATCAAAATATGTCATTTGAATGCTCAACGCTTAAAGCCGAAAATTGATAAATTCCGACACATCTTTGAGAACTCTGGCGTAGACATAGTGTGTGTATCGGAAACTTGGCTAGGAAAACATATTCCTGATGCTATTGTTAACGTAAACAATTTTCAGCTCTACCGCTGTGATCGTACTTTGCATGGTGGTGGCGTGGCCATATATGTCAAGAAAGGATTAGTAAGTAAAATGTGCACCAATTCGGATATTGCTTATAATAACAATTCAAACTTGAACTTCAACAATCTGAATGGCTAAATAGAGTTTATATTTATTGAGGTAATAGCAGCGGTAAGAAGCTACTTGTTGGAACTGCTTATAGACCTAATCGCAGAATAGACACGAAAGATTTTCTTGAAGTGCTCGACGATCTTACAGTAAAATATGACGATGTCGTAATATGTGGAGATTTAAGTTCTAATTTACTTACTGAAACTCATTTTGCTAATGATATGAAGTCTATAGGTCTTAAGCCAACAAATACTTTGAATCCGACGCATTTTACTTCAACAAATAGTTCGTTAATAGATTTATTCTTTGTCAGCAATATAGACAAAGTGCAGCTGTATGATCAGGTGTCAGCACCATGTTTTTCAAAACATGACTTAATTTTTCTATCTTTTGATTTTCGATTACAGTATGTCTATGATACGGTTACCTATTTTGATTTTAAGAAAATAAACTATGAAACATTGTCTCGTGAGCTATGTAGTGTCGATTGGAGATCAGTTTATTATATGTCTTCAGTAGATGACCAGCTTATGTTTTTAGAGGGAAAACTATTAGAAGTTTGTAAAAAATCAGTTCCAGTCAAGTTTTTAAGGCGGGATTTAAAAAACAGTGGTTCACAACTGAAATAAAGTCGGCTATAATTCAAAGACATTTTACATATAAAAGATGGAAGTTCTTTAAAACCGATGCTTTTTATGCAGAATATAAAGTCGAGAGAAGAAAAGTAAATGCATTGATACGAAACGCTAAATTGAATTATTACTCGAGTCGTTTTTCATCTGCCTTAAACACCACAGGAAAATGGAGAACAATACGTGAAATTGGTATAGGTAAATCATCACCGTTAATTCCAAGAGAAATCGATGTGGATGAGCTTAATGAGTCATTTGCAAATGTGCCAGATATTCCCCCAGATGTTTCTTTTTATGATCAAATTCAAAGCTTGACTTTAGGCGTCAGTCCGTTTTGCTTTGAGCGTATATATGAATTTGAAGTTTTATCTTGTTATCGAAGCATTAAGTCAAATGCTACAGGACTCGATGGACTAAATCCAAAATTTATTCGAATAGTCATGCCCTATATAACACGCTATTTAGCATACATCTTTAATGATATTATTACAAAATGCATTTATCCAAAAAGCTGGAAATTGGCAAAAATTATACCAATACCGAAATCCAACAAAGAGTACAGACCTATTGTCATTTTACCATACTTTTCTAAAATGTTTGAACGTCTATTATATCAACAAATTAGTAAATATATCAATGAAAATGCACTTTTAGCAGACAGGCAATCTGGATTCCGGCAGAGACACAGTTGCATAACATCTTTAATTGATGTAACAGAGGATATCCGTCAGAGAGTCGATGCTGGTGATGTCACGTATCTTGTACTTTTGGATCATTCAAAAGCGTTCGATATGATGAACCATCGTGTTCTTTGTGTCAAGTTACACAAAATGTTTAATTTTTCAAGGCATTCCACGAAATTAATAACATCATATCTAACAGATCGTCATCAATCCGTTTTGCTAATGGAACTAATACCCGCGCTTTGCCAATTTCAAAGGGTGTACCCCAAGGATCGATACTTGGACCTCTACTATTTACTTTATATGCTAATGATCTCCCACACTAACTAAAGTATTGTAAAGTGCACATGTATGCCGATGACGTGCAACTCTACATCAGTAGCAGCTTTGATAAAGCACATCTTTGCATTCAGATTCTGAAATTTGATCTTCAGTTTGTTAGTGATTGGGCTAAAGCTAATGGATTGTGTCTTAATCCTATAAAGTCTAATGCCCGTATTCATAAAAAATAAAATTGGTTTATAGAGTGCTTATTTGACATATTTCTATGGAGTAATTGTCAAAAAAGCAATTAATAAAACTATTTTATTTTTTATGAATACGGGCATAAATGTCTAGTGATAACTAAAAATACTAGGGAGATATCGCAGGAGCCAATTATATTATTAAATAGTAAGAAAACTCAGATTGTACGGACGGCAAAAAATCTTGGCATTACTTTCAACAACTTCTTGACATGGTCTGATCACAGTAATAATGCAGCAGGTAAAACATATGCAATGCTTAGAACATTATAGAGCACTCAAAACTTTACGCCGCTCAAAATTCGTATTCTACTTGCGAAGACATCTCATGCCTAGTCTGTTATATGGATGTGAAATATACGCAAATTGTGATTATGCTAGCAGGAGAAAACTAATATCAGCTTATAACTCAATTCTAAGATATGTTTTCGACTTGCGGAGATATGATCATATATCCCAGTTTTTGAGCAAACTTTATGGTGTTAATTTCTTTAATCTTTTAAATATCCGTACTCTGATAATTTTTATTATTTTTTTTATTTTTTATTTATTTATTTAGTAGTATTCACAATACTTTAAAATTCTTAATTAAATTAATAATTTAAAACTTCAACAAAATACAATAAAATTTTAATAGATGTTTCAATTATCTTTTTACAAAATTTGCACATTTTCTTTTAAATACAATATAATTTTTTTCTGATTTAATATCATCTGTAAGAGTGTTGAATAACTGAAGTCCTTTATAAAACAGAGATCTTTGCATAGCTGTTGTCGTTGCTTTCGTTAGTCTAAAATTTTCTGCATTTCGTAGTGCGTATGGTTGGACATCTCCGACATATTTGATTTGTTCGCTAAGATATTCTGGAGCGTTACCATTTTTTATTTTATGTATAAAACTTAGAGTATTGAATTCAAGTCGTTGTTTTATACTTAACCATTTAAGTATGTTGAGCATATCTCTTATTGATGTATATCTGCTGCATTTTAAAATGACCCGCATCGCTTTATTTTGTAACTTTTGCAATCTTTGCAATTGTGATTCATTGCAGCATGTGTATATGATAGTTGAGCCGAATTCGAAATGAGGCTTTATTATCGTATTATAAATGTTTATTGCTGTCATTAAAGAGATTTTTTGTCTAATTCTTCTGAAAAAACCAATTTTCCTACCTATTTTCGCGCATATGTAATCTATATGTTCATTAAATTTCATTTCGTGATCTATTATAAATCCGAGATACTTTATATTTTTGACTTTTTCTATGTCTTCGCCATTTATTTTGAATGCCATTTCGCTGTTTATATTTATTTCCAGGAGTTTTGTCTTTTTTTCATTTAGTTTTAGCTTGTTCATTTTCAGCCATGTGTTAACATTATTCATATCATTTTCCATGTTTTCGTGACACTCTTCATTTGTGTACCCTTCTGTGTATATAAGTGTATCGTCCGCATACAATACAATTTCACATTTTTTTAGTATAGTAGGCATATCGTTGATGTATATTATAAACAGTAATGCACCTAATATTGAGCCTTGTGGAACACCAAAGTCATTAATAATTGTATCCGATTTTACTTTATTAATTCTTGTAATTTGCCTTCTGTCCTTCATATATGATTCAAACCATTTGAGCTCTCTGCCTTGGATGCCATACATATATAATTTTCGAATTAATATATTTCTGTCTATGGTTTCGAATGCTCTCTTAAAGTCTAAGAAGATAGCCATGATTTTTCTATTTTTTTCAATGCTTTTCCATCGATTGATAACATAATTCACAGCAGTTTCGCACGAAAATTTTTTTCTAAAGCCAGATTGATATTTTGAAAATAAATTATTATCTTCCATATATTTCTCCAACTGGTCTTTCACAATTTTCTCTAATATTTTTTCACAGGTTTTTAACATATTTATTGGACGGTATTCTTCACATTTTTTCGTTCTTGCCACTTTTTCAACCGGGGTAACCATAGTTTCTTTCCAATTTTCTGGGAACTGACCTGTTTCTAATGATTTATTTATAATATTGAGTAAAATTTTGCCAATTATATGCCAATTATCAAGTATAATTTTTGTTGATATTTTGCAGTAATCCGCTTTATTTTTTAGTTTTTTAACTGTATTTTTAAGATCTGAGATTGTTGTTGTACTAAATTTGAAACGTTGACTAGCCATATTCAATTGATTAGTATACTGCACATTCTCAATTGAGTCTGTTATTGCCTTAATACTGTCTATAAAGTATTTATTGAAATTATTAGCTATTTCGATGTTTTTTTCAAATTCTATGTTGTTAAATATCGCAGATTTTATATCATTCCGTTTTTTCTTCATCACCAATTCTTTTATTTCTCTCCACATTTGTTTTTGGTCCTTTGCATTATTTATTTGATTGCTAATGTATTTACATTTTTCGGCGTAGTTCATCATTAAACCATTTATTAACTCTATATTGTTTATAGATTGGTTTTTTATAAGTAAATTTTTGAACTGTCTCCTCCAAGCATTTATCAAACATCAGAACATTTTGATCAATATTCATATTTTCTTGATAGAACATTTTTCTACTTATTTCGCTTGTAAATTGAATTTTGTTATATTTAAAAAAATCTGTAGTACTATTTTCTTCACTAGTATATTTTTATTCGGCCTTTATTAATATTTTAATCATTTCATGATCCGATATTTTATTTTGACTACAATTTTGTACAGTCGTCTTAAAGCTGTTTGTGATTACATAATCTATTATTGTTCTGGATGTATTCGTTACCCGTGTGTATTCATTTACTTTCTGTACAACACCATTATCGTTTAATAATCTTTCGATTTTATTCTTATAAAAATTATTTGTTGACCAATCTATGTTGAAGTCTCCGGTTATAATTACATCATTAGATTTTTCACACAGCTCTTCCAATGTTTCTTGAAAAATTTCACAGAATTCCGACTCATAACCACTAGGCGATCTGTAAAGTGCCATCAATATAAGTTGGACATTTTCACGAGTTGCTATACATGCTATAATCCAGTATTTAGAATCTGCCTTCTTTTCAAATATTTTTGTAGTTTTCCATTCTTTTCTGTGGTATATTATTACGCCTCCAGTTCTCGTGGAATTTGAAAAAGATATTAATTGATTATAGTCTTGAAGAGATACTTCATCTTCGTCAATATCTTCCGTCATATGAGTTTCGGATAATATGAAAAAATCTGGTGTTTCCGTTCAGCTATTACTTCTACCTGACTTAAATTATTTGTAAGACCTTGTGCGTTAGTATATAAAATATTTATATTCTTTCTTTGCTAACAGGATAAACCCATTTTTCTTTTTTTCATGTTCAATTTATTTTGGTATACTGGAAAATCTTTGCTATACGTCACATGATTTTCATCAAGACCCATATTTAATTTTTGATTAGTTTTGTTACAGTTTATGCACTTATTAATTTGTTCTTTATTGCACTCCCTGGATTGGTGCTTTCCATGGCATTTAGCACATATTTCTTCATTTTTGCATTCATTTGCTAAATGATTAAAACCCTGGCATTTAAAGCATCTCATTACATCAGTGCCATCAAATACTCTGCATCTTTCCCAGCCTATATTTAACTTTTGTACATTCATAATTTTCGTATAGGATTCACTATCTGTTTTTATCTTTATATTGTATATTATTCTGTGTTTCCGTCTATATTCGTATGCTTTTACTATTTCAATTTTACAATCGCCTATATTCGGATTCTGTTTCCTTATTTTTTCAATTATTTCATTTCCTTTATATTTAAAAGATATGTCAGTTATATCTATATAAAATTCTGTTGGGTTAGGAACTTTAATTTCATAATTATCACTCAACTCATTTTGTATAGCATTTTTTATTTTATCCCTTTCTTCTTTATTTTCACTTTGAATTACTAAAGCCCCATTTTTTCTGTTTTCAACATTTATTATTTTTAAGTTAACAGGATTCACTTTTTTATTTAATTCTTCTTTCGTTTTTTCAACATTTTGTTTCTCTTTTGGTTTTATTATTAATGGCACCTGTTTGTTAGCATCTGGCATCATTGTTTTCGATTGCATTGCATCAGCATATGTCATTCTACTTTGTTTATTGTTTATTTCAGTTATTACTTTTTTTATATCGTTACACATCTTCATATTATTTTCTTCCATTTTGTTAGATATTTCATTATTTGTATTTTCAAATTTATTTAAAGAATCACTTAATTTTTTTTATTTCTCTAGCATTTTTTTCAAATGATTTTTGTGCATTATCTATTTTCTTCAATCTTTCTTCATATCTTTTTTCTATAGCCTCTAGTAGTTGCTTAATTTCACTCTCATATACATCCGTCAACCATGAAAGAATCGTTGCAACTCGCTCAGAGAGGACAAATGATATACGACCAATAAAATATACTAATTCCGTATCGAAATGGCAGTTCTATGTTAACTCAATTCGTCTCTGGAACTCACTACCGTCTAATATTAAAGCAATAAGCAACGCAAAGCAGTTTAGGAGAGAAATTTTTACAATGTACAGTTGTGTTCAAAATAATAGGAGTGCCATTCATTCAAAGCCGAAGTTTAAAATTAAGTAGAAAAAAAAGGAAAATATTAATTTCTTTTGAGATAAAATTTATTTCTAATTGATCTTCTAATTTTTTACCAATTAATTATTTAATTAAAATTACTAAAACATAAAATATTTAATTAAAACAAAGTTTTCTTTCAAAATTCCCTGTTCAAAATAATAGGAGTGTTTATACACAACCTAGTAGTATTAAAGCTAAAGTCACAAAAGTTAAATATTATTAACAAATAGTGTCCCCGATTTAATATTTTGTTGAATAACCTTTGTTTTTAATGACTTCAGCACATCTTCGAGGCATTGAGACAATAAGATCCTGGCATTTCTTTAAAGGAATTTGATGCCACGCTTCGCGCACTGTGCTCCATAATTCTTCCGCATTTGATGGCTGTTTCTCTGCAACATATTTTTTAACGTCTGCCCACACATGTTCTATGGGATTCAGGTCAGGAGACTGAGCAGACCACGACATAATCTGAACTCAATTTACCCGAAACCACTCATTTGCCAATTTACTGGTATGTTTTGGGTCGTTATCTTGTTGGAATATCCATTTAAGAGGCATATTTCACTCTGCATAAGGTAGCATTACCTCTTTCAAAATTCCAACATAAACGTTTCTATCCATTATGCCTCTAATTTCGTAAATTGGACCTACACCATTATACGAAAAGCTTCCCCATATCATTACTTTTGCACCACCATGCTTAACTGTTTTTTGTGTATATTGGGCTTTGTATTCTGTATTGGACGGACGTCTAATATATTGTCTAGACCCAGTGCCACCAAATAAAACAATTTTGCTTTCGTCGGTCCAGAGTATGTTTCTCCATTTTTCTTTCGGCCAATTGATGTGTTCTTGTGCAAACTTTAACCGTGCTACTGCCTGTTTTTTTGTCAGTAGTGGTACTTTCCATGGACTTCTTGCAAATAAATTATTTTCCATCAGGCGTATACGAATAGTACGGCCACTTACGGCAAGATTTAGATCCTTTTGAATTTTTTTGGAAGACGCCCAAGGATTTTTTTTTTTGCTGTATCGTACAATACGACGGTCTTCAACAGTTGATATTTTGTGTTTGCGCCCACGTGTTTAAGGCTTTTTTTATATTTTAGAGCATTTGCAATCATTTGATCGGAGCATCCTAAGGTTTCCTTTATTTCTTTATAAGTTTTGCCTTTTTTCGAAGATTTTTAATTAGTTCTCTTTTTTCCTTAGAACAGTGCTTTCCTCTTCAGACTATTACAAAAATTTATGTGAAATATAATATAATCACTGTAAATAAGGTTTTCACACCATTTTTTTAAACTTACTTTTCACTTTTTTTCTTCAATTATATGCTCTTTTAGTTTTATTTTTAAAACGTCACACGCACTCCTATTATTTTGAACAACTCAAACCAAGGGCAAACACAGAAATGAACGAATTTTATTATGAATATAAAATTTATTATGAGTTTCTCTTCTGTATTCGATTTCTTACATACCGTTGTAACTTCCGTTAGAATATCACTTGTTTTGCAAATTGGTACACTAACAAATTTCAACTGTAGAAATATTAGATTGGTGCACTCCTATTATTTTGAACACAGCTGTATATGTCAAATTGATGTTTTTTATATTACTATTCCTTCACGGACATCATTTCTTCTTTAATTACCAAAAATATTCATTGCCGTTAACTTTGATCTAATTAAAGCGTTTCTGAGTACTATTCCTTCATGGACATCATTTCTTCTTTAATTATCAAAAATATTCATTGCCGTTAACTTTGATCTAATTAAAGCGTTTCTGACGAAACAAAAATTAAATTATAAAAATATTGATCAGACCTTTCCTCGAAGTTCGGGCCTCCAGCACATTATGTTTTTTATATACAGTTACGAGCAGATAAATAGGTTCACATCAAAATGATAAATCAATTTTGTTTGACTATAGTTTACATTACAGCAATAAAAAAGGAAAAGTCGCTAATTACTAAAGCAAATTCCCACTTTTAATACTGCATCACAATAATTAAATTATTACATATGTAAAAAATTGCCCAAAATTAAAAAAAAAAAAAAAATAACCGTATAAAATCAAAGAGCAAATAAATAGGTTCACTTTGAAAAATTTGTTAGTTTAAAATGTTAAACGCCAAAATTATAAAAATTATTGTAGAAAACTTTAGATTCAGCCTTTTAATAGAGCTTATTAAAGCAAATACCTCTAAAAATTTAAAAAATGGGACGTTCTAAACATTTTAGTGAAGAGGAAAAAAAGATTATAAAGGATCTACACAGCCGCAGTTATAGCCAACGAAAAATTGCTGAAATTCTTGGGAGAACGCAGAATATGATAAGAAATGCATTGCAGTCTCCAAAACAAAAACTTAAAAGGGGTCAACAGAAAAAACCTCGAAAAGAGACGATGATCGCATTAAGATGTTGTCAACTTGTAATCCGTTTATGTCCGCAGTTCAGCTGAAAAATGAGTTAAAGCTTCCCGTGTCAGAGTGGAGCATTAGACGTCGTTTAAGAGAAAAAAATTTATTCGAAGATCGGCCCAGAAGGTTCCAATGCTTAATAACAGACAAAGAAAAAAGCGCATTGAGTTTGCAAAAGTACATGCTGAATGGGCCGGCCCGGAACGTATAAAAAAATGGAGCAACATACCATGATCTGATGAATCCAAATCAACCTGATGGAAGAACATGGGAAAGGCGTCCAAAAAATAAAGCATATGATCCAAAGTACACCACGAAGACAATAAAGCATGGCGGCGGCATCATAATGATATGGGGTTATTTTTCCTGGTACGGTGTTGGGCCAATATTTTTTTTATTTTGTAATGCTTCCGTATGCCGAGTGGGAAATGCCTTTAAAGTATGAATTCCAGCAAGACAATGACCCCAAGCATACTTCTAAGATCGTAAAAGAATGGTTCCAAAAGAAAAATATAAAGTTAATGGAGTGGCCGGATTTAAATCCCATTGAGAATCTTTGGAGAATCGTTAAGGACAAAATTGCACCACTCAAGGCTAAAAATAAAGAAGATTTGTGGACAAAAGTGAAGGAAGCTTGGTACTCAATTCCATTAGAGACTTGTCAGTCACTTGTCGAATCAATGCCCCGGAGATGTTCGGCGGTGATTCAAAATAAGGGATTTTCAACAAAATATTAAAAATTTTCTTGCAATTGCACTTTTTTTGTATAAAAATGTCATTCTCTTTTCAATGAACCTATTTATTTGCTCGACAGGCATCAATTAATATATTAAATATATCCATTTTTCTCATTTTTTTAATTATAATTAAATACATTTTATGTGATTATTTATGTTTAATGTAATAAATATCGCTTTATTGTATATTACCGCTGTTTAAGTTATTTAAAGGCGAATTTATCAAAAAATGTGATGTGAACCTATTTATCTGCTCGTAACTGTATATATTTTTTTGTTTTTTGTTTAATATTTATATGTCCTTATATATTCCCTTTAATACTATGTTTTCTATAAATTATACTGTCATTTAATATTTAATATTATTACCAGGGACAGAAAATAACAGTTATTTTTAAAATTTTACATCAAAAAAGCACATATAAAAAATGATCGTAGAAAATTTTGTTTGGTATCATTATGATGCATAGGTGATGTACATGCAAATTTTTGTATGATTTTTAAATTTGTGCCTTTTTTGATAAAAGTCGAAAAATAACTTTTAAATTTTGACTTTTATTTTTTAAGGCAAAATTAAAAGTTATTTTTGACTTTTATTATTTTACTCAAAAAATAAAAGTTATTTTTTAACTTTTAATATTTTAAGGCAAAAATAAAAGTCATGTATTAAATTTTGTGATAACACCAGCGTATTACTGTGCAATACTTAATTCAAGACTTTTATTTTTGCCTTAAAGTATTAAAAGTTAAAAAATAACTTTAATTTGTTGAGTAAAATAATAAAAGACAAAAATAACTTTTATTTTTTGCCTTAAAATATAAAAGTTAAGAAATAACTTTTATTTCTGCCTTAAAAAATTAAAGTTGAAAAATAACTTTTTTTTCTTGACTTTTTCGATAGAAGTCATAACAGTTACGGTCCCTGATTATTACACCATATTTTATTAAACATTATCAGCCTTATGTATAATATAAAATTAGCTGGTCGTTGTACACAGTGGCTAAGTTTGTCTTTCCTATACGTGGAAATTCTTGTCAAACGTACAAGGTATTTAATTTTTTGGATTCTCTGACTAGTTATTATATAGAAGGTATGGAAAGTTTTAATAATATCAGTCTATAGCGTGTGATAAACTTGCCAGTTTTTTGTCCCACATACTAAGGAGTTACTAATTTTTCATTATACATACTGCCGTATATGTATATCATTGTACGAAGTAAAAATCCTGTACTGTAATTATAAGATTTAATATCTTGTTGTATAGGAACCGAATAAGTAAATAAATAAAATAAATAAAAGTATTCAAAAAGTTTGTTAATGTGGTTTTATTTAAAAAACGCAACCTCGTATATTACTTTTTAAAACATTTTTTCAGTGCAGAAAAATCGTATTTCAAAAAAGGGTGAATATCTATCTATCTTACAGTTAATTATTTTTAACACAATAGTTGTCTTGAAAATTTATCAAAAGTTTTACATTTTCAAAGATTATGAAAAATATCTTGTAAAAATGTGCAAATATTTGTTGGAAAAACTTTTTTGTCTCTCTTGAAAAGTAGTAGTTTTTCAGTTACGAGGTTGCGTTAGTAAACCATCGTGTATAAAATATGAAATTGAATAACAAAAAATACTAGTGAACGTTTCAAATGTAATGCGAGGGTGGAAAAATTATTAAAAGAACCACTAGTACTACGGTTTGCCTATTGTTTAATGTTGCACGGTTCGTTATGTTATCAGGAATTTACAAATAAAAAAACGTGAGACCCAAAAAAAATATTCAAAAGTGAAAAAACGAAATAAAAATAAATGTGTTTTTTGAGTTATGCCACTCTTCTCGAAAATGAGCGATACGTAATTTATTTTGTTTGTTTAAGGCCCATTATTACAACTTGTCGATAGTTAAAGTTAAGGTTTTATAAGACAGATAAATTGCTTTTTGTTATTAAAATTAAACTTTAACCTAAAGGTAAAGCAACCTTCCCAATAACTTTATCTTAAAATTTACTTTTAATAAAAGAGAGCAATTTCTCGATCTGATAAAATTCGACCTTTAACTAACGGCAAGTTGTAATAATGGGCCTAAATGTAATTTTTTTTTCCTGCCCATAAACTTAAAAATTATTTTGCATTCCAGGTGACGATATGAATATACACACATACATACCATATACAAATAAGTATATTCATACATATGTACATAATGTAAACCAGAACATACATTTAAATTAAATAATGAAGGAATTAACAAACATTTTCATTTATTGTAAGTAAAACCTTAGAGTTTATGAAAAATAGACTCACCTCTCAATGAATTGTTCATCCGTTCCGGGCAATGGTTGCAAAACAAACTGCATTGATGCCATTTTTAATTGATTGACGATTTTACTTTTTGCTAAAGTTAAAATTGAAAGTAAAATTATTTACATTTCACTACTTTCCAAAATTTCTCAAGAAAAATATGCTGTTCAAAGTGTAACACCAGGAAATGTATGAAGAAAACACGAGATTTCAGTAGTTTATGTTCGCTGCTTTAGAGCACAGTTGTAAAAACATTTACTACTATCAATTAGTCTTTTCCCCTTTATTATGTTTTTAATGCAGAAAGGATTTTAATTCTTTTTATTGCTAATAAATGTTTCCTTTGCAACTAAACCAAAATGTGAAAGAAACAAGAAAAAAATAAATTTTACTACCATAGTACGAATATAACCAACTATGTGTGCAAAATCATTACTTCAAGCATATGTTTGAATTCTTTATAATAATCAGTGTTACCGTGCCAAATAATTCTAACAAATTTTTTATGTCTATATAGTATATGTATAGATTTACAGCCTGTTTCTAGAACACGAATGGTTTCTGACATTCGTCTTTTCATATGTGAAACAACAACAAAAACAGTAAAATTTGTTAGTGTTTCTCATATAAAAAGACGAATGTCAAATACCATTTGTGTTCTAGAAACAGGCTGTTAATTTATGAATTTTTGGAAATTTTTTCGGCAGCAGCTTGACACCTACATATATATTCATAAATAAAATTAATAAGATTTTTCATTATAATGTAAATATTATTTAAAACATTTATTTCTAATTTACGTATATGAAATGTACATTCTTTTTAGGGTAAACTCCTACTCATGCAGTGCATTGTACTGGAATGTCAAGATGGTATATAGAGATTTGTTTGATAGGTATTTGTATATTATGCGCCTTTTTTTGTTGATGAGACAAGCTGCTGTCAATTTGACTACACAAGCAACAGCAATTCCCTCATCTGCCGGTGAGTGTTGAATTTAAATGGTGAGCGTCTTCAGTAGATTATCTGTTATCTTCCCAGAATGTGGTTTCTGGTGGAATAGATTGGAAATATCAGGGAGCGGTTTCGTGAAGATGGACTTCTTGGAGGGGAGGGACCTATTTTTTTTTTTATTTAATTTTTAATTTAAATTATAATTTTAGAAAACCGAAAATTTTTATTTTTATTATTTTGTCCTTCGCTGTGATTTAACCTCTGTCGTTTAAGTTTCTGTGCGAGCGCTCAAACACTATATCATGACCCCCCCTATAAAATGTACATTATTCATTATGTTCATCCGTTCCGGGCAATTGTTGCAAAACAAACTGCATTGATGCCATTATTAATTGATTGACGATTTTCCTTTTTACTAAAGTTAAAATTGAAAGTAAATTATTAACATTCACTATTTTCCAAAATTTCTCAAGATTTATGATTCATTTCACCCACTTTTTTATTTTAATTATCACCACACCTACTTTCCTATGTGGAACCAAGCTAAAACTGTGATGATAGCAGTTTTCGGCTTATTGTCATCTTTAAATTCTTGTCAAAGTTCTAGAAAAGTTATTACATTGGCATATTATCAGTTAATTACACACTACAGTGTATATAGAGACGAAATTCCAACACAACAAATTTACTAGCATTTAAAATGAAAGATATGGCAAGGGGGGGTGCGTGGTATAGTGGTTAGAGCGCTCGCACAAAAACTCCAACGACCTAGGTTCAAATCCCAGCAAAGGTGAAAAATTAAAAAGTTAGATTGCGGTTTTTTCAAAATTATAATTTAAAAATAAAAGGTCCCCCCCCCCCTCCAAGAAGACCATCTTCAAAGAAACCGCTCTCCGACATTCCACTCTATTCCACCTTAACTAATGTCAAAAAAAAAAGCGAATGATCAGGAGAAAGGCGCCACCTATTGGGAAAAAGCAAATAACATCTCAACCTACTTAGCGAAGACACACAGTCAACATGCAACCATGAGACAATTGCTGTCGATCATTCAAGGGTGAAGATATAACACTGGCCTTTGAATGATCAATTCACAGCAATTTGTTTCATTCCTAAGGCGCTTAATAGTAATATAAGAAAAAACAAAAAAAGTGTATGTTCTGTCATAAATGTACTGTCCTTTCCAAAAAATTCCAATACAATGCAATGCATTTAGTAGGGGTTTACCCCTGAGTATTGGTCTCAAAATAAAAAAAAAGTATTAGCAAATATGCGTATAATTGTTGTTTTTAAGGGGGGTTAGACGGTAATACATGTCGTACGATATGTCAAATTTTTGTGTAGAAGAGAATGAATAGTATCGTGTAAACTTGATATGTAATGAGAGCGTACGACATTGAGAAATTAAAATGAAAATTTGACAGTTGTATGGCTCTCTTTGTTTTTTGAAATTTTTTAAAAACCCTCACATTTCATTAAATCAGGGATGCATTTTTATGTTGTTTTTTGTTTGTGTTAAATGTATTCACAATGCATTGTGCATGTGTATATACATTTTATGTTTTCATTTTACTTTGTTTTGGTATTTTACCAACCGTGTAAACGCAAAAAATATCTGTCGTACAATTTTTACTCTCATTTTAAAAATACGTTTACTATGAGGGGGAAAAAAGGAAATAATAATTGCCCGATCTCGGCGATTCCTCATTCGTCTGTTTTTTTTTTTGTAGTTTATTATTTGACATTTTCTTTCATATTTTATCCGGATAACCAGGAACTATATCGCCTTGCTTTCGACGTTGAAATTTCTTTAATGAAGGGTTCCAGGTGTAATAACGCGGCATCTCTGAGTAAAATAACGTACGTGCAAACGGATCATTTTGGTAAATCGAAAAAAAACTGGTCAGTGTTGTCGCTGATGGATTTTGAGCACGTTGAGCAGCATTTGCTGCAGTGAAATAAACTCGTTGACCGTTTTCCAGATGTACGGTTAAGTGAGTAACAGTCGGATAGCGTTCGTGAATGGGAAATGAGAATATACGCCATATTGCCTCATTACAGCTTACGTACCGACCAACTTGATAACGCGTGATTTCATCATTGGGGTCAGGAGCTTGAAGACCAAAAGCCGCCATATCACTGCCTTTCGCGACATATTTGCAGATGTATTTAATAGATTTCACTGAGTTGCAATACTCCACGTTACAATGCGCCTTGAATGTTTTTGAATGAAGTGGTGAATACGGAACAACCCATGAGTTGTCGGCCATGAAATCATTTCCTTTCACTTTAACTTTGATTGTTTTACCACCATCATTAGATGATCGACGTCGATACAGTGGATAACGCTTGGAACACTTGCCGTCGACCATGCACGGTGATTGTGAGTTTATGGAGCCACACGGCCCATGAATCACATTTGTAATTACGACATCATGAAGGTTTGAGTCGATTTCGGGATCAGGAATCTCGGCACTTATAATGTCATCAATTTGGTCTGGTTGGATTCTTTCGATTAACCAAATGAGAATGTGAGCATACGGCAAGCCTCTTTTTTGCCATTCAATTGAGTACATCCAACATCGAGCATCACCAAAGACACGATGCTTAACAATATAATCCATCAACGACCGCATTTTTTGTCTGAATATATGTGCGGTGATATCGTGCCGATCACTTTGGATTGCACGTAAAGGTTATGAACAGGTCTGGACGACCGTAATGACGTACATATGTCATTGCATCTTGCGCATATTCATTCATATGACGTGGGCTGCCAACGAACGTTGCTGGTAAAATGGTAAACCGACCAATATCAGATGCATTTCCTTCGGTGCGAATTGCATCGCGTAAATGAATGTACTCTTCCGTACGTAGTTTGGTACCATTCCGAATTGGTACGAAACATCGAAATCGGTTTTAGTGTGAACACCATTGAAACATGGTGTGAACAGTCATGCAACTCTAATGTGAACAGTCATGAAAGGCATTGTGTGAACTCCTTGTGTGAACACCATTGCAACATAGTGTGAACACTCATGCAACTCTAATGTGAACAGTAATGGAAGGCATTGTGTGAACCTCGTATTTATCCCTAGTGTGAACACCATTTCAACATAGTGTGAACACTCATGCAACTCTAATGTGAACAGTCCTGAAACGCATTGTGTGAACCCCGTATTTAAAAAATATGACGTAATTTTTTATTTTTTTTTTTTCTGGAATATTTTAGAAATTTTTTTTTTTTGCTATTCTTCTTATTTGGCCAGAGACCATTCCGAATTGGTACGAATCATCGAAATCGGTCCAGGCGTTCTTGAGTTATAAGCGTAGTAACTAACGCCACTTTCTTTTATATATATAGATATATATATATATATTATAAAAACAAAAAATATTTTTCGCCATATAGGCAAATACATTTAATATACATAATATATGAAATGTATTGCTTTGGGGATAAGCATGTCTCTATGGCCATTTCGTCTCTGCTTAAGAGACTCGTCAGGAGACTTTTTGCCAAAGCTGGTAACCAAAAATACAAATACTTATGTTCAAATAGTTATAAACCAAATGCGAATCACATTTAGTATATAAAAACCAAACAAAAGTATTTACAAAGCAATACATTTCTGCTTTTAAAAAATTGAAATTCTATTCTTCCTGTTCACCACAGTTAGCCAACAATTAGTTGGCACAAAAACCTGTAGCGAATATTGGAAAAACGAAAATATTTTTATTAAAAACAAATATCCCCAAAGCAATACATTTCATATATTATGTATATTAAATGTATTTGCCTATATGGCGAAAAATATTTTTTGTTTTTAGTTATATATAGTTACTACGCTTATAACTCAAGAACGCCTGGACCGATTTTGATGTTTCGTACCAATTCGGAATGGTCTCTGGCCAAATAAGACGATAACGTAAGTAACGTAAGTGTGTACTTTTAAAATACGGGGTTCACACAATGCCTTTCATGACTGTTCACACTATGTTGCAATGGTGTTCACATTAGAGTTGCATGACTGTTCATACTACGTTTTCTTCCTGCAGAACCTGATGAAGTTTTGAACCTCCAAGGGTGGTATACATTCCAAATCCCCTGGGAAATAAGCAGAGGCGCATATCACCTCCCTTATACCAACATTAGTGCTTAGTTTGACGTTAACAGCCACCAGGTCCCTAGTGATAAACTCTGTAATGGGAAAGAAGGTGATTTTAGAATTTATCAAAATAACAGCCCGGGGCCTTTCCTCAGCCGCATACACCAACTTACACGCCTTATTTTGAAGTCCTCTGACTCCCCCATCTTGTACGAGCCCCAGGCTGATATCCGCAGTGGCAAATCTGCGACTAAGAATGGCGGACGCACATTTAGCCTGTGCAGATTTGCCTGGATTATTTTAAGGGCATCCTTCATCATTTGCGCTTTTTGGAAAGCGCCGCCGATGCAACCTTTTCCTTGCTTGCCGCAAATTACCGTTAAGCTTGGTTGCCTCAGCCTTACGTGAGTATCCTGGGAACTTCTTCGTACCTCCCACAGGTCTACTCTTTCCTGCTTTAGTTTGCGGTGGGCTCTTCCTTGGCTAAACAATCGCGTCTTTCGAACAGCACGGTCTTTCAGCACTCAACCGAGTATCTTCAGCTGGTGTTTTCTGGGTCACATCTGACGCCTTCGGTTTTGTCGTTTTCATAGACTTTCCACCTCGTGATAATAACAGGTGGACGACTCCAAATCTATAGAAGACTTTACCCTCAATGCTCGAAGCTGATTAAGGGCAGAGTCCCCTATTGCCATGACAAGATGGACGCGGTTATTCTCCGTCGTCCTTTGCAGTACTCGCCAAGTTGACGTGGGCAAATCTGCGTTATGAGTCTCAATAGTCTCTAGAATCTTTTCCGTGTTCACATCGACGCTCTGAGGGAAGTAACCACGGATGATAGGCGGCTTTGGGAACTCTTCCTCTTTCACCACCTTCAACCCAATTTTACACTTCCCCTCGATTTTACTGCAATTCAGCCTCAACCACTCAGCAGTCGCTTCGTTGAAACAGGTGAACAGCAGCCATCCAGTCTTAAACTGGCAATTCAGGAACTGTGGCCTCGTTCCACTGTTCTTCTGTTCTATGGATATATCAATAATCGCCTCTTGTATCTGAGCCATTTGTTCAGACTTTAGGGGGGAATTATTAATATCCTGAGGTAGCAGGCCAATGCATACGCTTCCAGCTACCATATTATACGCCATCTTCTGCTCAGCATTTTGCGCGGGCTTGGCCTTCTTGGATACAGCCCCCTGTGGACTGTCCTCTGACCTTTGGCGCTTACAAATCTATAGTTTTGGTTGCCTCAGCCTTACGTGAGTAGCCTGGGAACTTCTTCGTACCTCCCACAGGTCTACTCTTTCCTGCTTTAGTTTTCGGTGGGCTCTTCCTTGGCTGAACGACCGCGTCTTTTGAACAGCACGGTCTTTCAGCACTCAACCGAGTATCTTCAGCTGGTGTTTTCTGGGTCACATCTGACGCCTTCGGTTTTGTCGTCTTCATAGACTTTTCACCTCGTGATAATAACAGGTGGACGACTCCAAATCTATAGAAGACTTTACCCTCAATGGCTCGAAGCTGATTAAGGGCAGAGTCCCCTATTGCCATGACAAGGTGGACGAGGTTATTCTCCGTCGTCCTTTGCAGTACTCGCAGAGTTGACGTGGGCAAATCTGCGTTCTGAGTCTCAATAGTCTCTAGAAACTTTTCCGTGCCCACATCGACGCTCTGAGAGAAGTAACCACGGATGATGTGCGGCTTTGGGAACTCTTCCTCTTTCACCACCTACAACCCAATTTTACACTTCCCCTCGATTTTACTGCAATTCAGCCTCAGCCACTCAGCAGTCGCTTCGTTGAAACAGGTGAACAGCAGCCATCCAGTCTTAAACTGGCAATTCGGGAACTGTGGCCTCGTTCCACTGTTCTTCTGTTCTATGGATATATAAATAATCGCCTCCTGTATCTGGGCCATTTGTCCAGACTCTAGGGGGGAATTATTGATATCCCGAGGTAGCAGGCCAATGCGTACGCTTCAAACTACCATATTATACGCCATCTTCTGCTCCGCATTTTGCGCGGGCTTGGCCGTCTTGGATACAGCAACCTGTGGACTGTCTTCTGACCTTTGGCGCTTACAGATCGCTTTGGTCTCCGACGGCTTCTCTTTCTTTCTAGCAAGGAGGGCTTCTCTGGCTATTTCCAGTGCCTCTTCCCTTGTCTTTCCGGGCCCTTTCGAAGCGACGTCTCTCGAAGGACGTAAGTTTCACAAACTTGCCAGTGTCTAGTGACAAGGACAAGTTGCTCACCGCAGCATTAATTTTTGTACAGCCAGATTTTTGACTGACAGGGATCTCCGTCAAGCATACATACATACATAACTGGCCATTACAACCCTGTGTCAGGATTACGGCCAAAGTGACTTCACCGAAAATAAAAAGAACGAATAATTATGCAGGGTATGCAATATCAAGTGGCTTGCGTCAACTGATGTGGGTCGCTGGGTCTGCATTACGAATGTGAATATGATATTTAACTAGAGTGGGTCATTAAAATGTAAACAAATAAAATATTAAATGGTTAATAAGAATTTATTGGAAATAGAATAAGACAATATTGGAATACATACATAAATAATTGGCCATTACAACCCTGTGTCAGGATTACGGCCTAGCTTCTCGCAGCACTCATGTTGTGTGTGTCAATTTTTATCCATAAGTACCGGGACCTACAGTTTAATGTCGACTCCGAACGACAGACTTGAGAAGCTTGTTCATGGCAATTAGTTACTCTCAGAGCTCTTGCCAGAAGGCTGCTGAGAGGTAGTCGCCGAAAGAAATATTTTTTTCATATTTTTTTTTTTTTGAAGATGTCGGAGCCTGGTGTCGAACCCAGGGCTCATGTCTTAGTAAGCCAACACACTAACCACTAGACCACGGCGACTACATCAAGCACCTATTGCTATTCGCAGACTCATCGCTGCTTAATAAGAGTGACGACTCATCGTCACCGTATAGCGTAACACAGACACCCAATCTAGGAACTTTGTCCTTGATTGCTGGTACAATAGACGAGATAGTGATACTTGTATCGACTATCTCTTTTTCGTTTTCAGATGACACTATTATCCTCTTTTCATTTGATGCATTAGAGGCATCGCTCTTTAAGATAATACTAGAGCTATTGGAACAGCCCAAACAATATTAAAGTATTTATAGTTGAATACTAGTGCTACTGAGGACTAGTACTTTATGTAGTTCAGGAGTACCGTTAAAATTTTGAAGAAGAATAAGACATATTTTACCTCTTTATAATTTATCCTAAAATTAAGGTATGTTACATATAAAATAAGCTGTAAATAATTAAAATCGGTTGATATAAACAAAACATTTACTTTTAATATCATACTAAAAAAATATGATTAAACACAATAACTATTATACATTTTTTTGAATTCCTAATTGTTAAACACTTCAACTATTGTTTACGCGCATAGTGTGAACGTCCACTAATTATTGTTCAGTGGACGTTCTATGTTTTTGTTTTATTTATTGTTTTATTTTCAACCCTTTTTATATCTTTGTAACAACACTCTTATTGTTAAACCCAACGTGTACGGTACGTAACAAAAGACAACCCTATTGAATTTTTATTATTATATATAATAAAACCCCGTGTATTTAAAGAAACTAACATTGTGTTTTTTCTTTCTGAAATATATTTTCGAGGAAAATCTTTCGAGGAAACATTTTGGTCCTTCGAGCCGGATATTTACCGCCCCGGGTTCCTTGAAAAATTTTCTAAGAAAATATTTTATTTTCAGACCCCGTATTCTGGAGTTTTTGGCCGATCCCAGTGTCAAACCCCATCCATCCCATTTTATCTATATACATACATATATTTTTTTCCCTCATAAAAAAGGTATTTATTTGATTGAATTCTTGTTTTGTGATAAAAGTGAAATAAAAGAGAGAAAAGTGAAAAAGTGTGAGCGACAATAAAAATAAAAGTGAATTTATCAGTGTTTTTTATAAAACCCACCCCTAATTTGAAACGAAAATCAACAACAACGACAGTGCATATAAAGTTAATTTGCCGTCGGCAAAACAAAATATAAAATTGAAAATTTCGTGATATTTTTTAACTCAGTGCATAATTATTTATTTTTTGATAAATATAGTGATTTAGATTTAAATTTGAATATATTAAAATTATTTTAATATTTCTTTAAATATATTTGTTGCTTTTTTTTACATTTTGAAATATTATTCCTTTTATTTTATCCCTTTAAATATATGTACATACTTACGCACATATATTCATACATACATATGTGTTGTTGTTTGTTTTCAAGACAAAAATTGTTACAAGGTTACAAGTGCATTGACCTGTTTTTGTAAATAACACGATCGATTTGATTTACCCAGTGTTTTTGTTGTTTTTCTTTTTTTCTACTCCGTTTTTTTTATATATTGTCGCTCACCAAATTATTAACATTAGTGCTGCAATTTTAATTATTCGAATAAGTCGAGTACTATTTGATTTAAAGTGACAAATAAATATATTTTTTCATCCCCCTTTTATTTATAATTTTTAATTAAGTTTTTTCATAAACGAATTTAATTAATTATTATTTATTTTGTCGCTTTAAATTAAAATAACTTTTGACAAAAGTTATTTATTTTTCTTCATACCCAAGGTGAGTACTCGTATTTATTTTAGAGCAGTACTAGTGTTTTGTGCAATTTTTATATATTTTTTTTTTTTTTACAAAGTGTTTTATATTGTAATTGGTCGATAAATAGTGTTCTTGGTCCGGCCAATTCTAATTTTTATAAGTATAAACACACTTTGAATTTTATTAACCCTTAATATTTTTAATTTTATTTAACCCATATTTATAATATATTTTTTTTAACCCCTTTGAGAATTTATCGCGGTAGTGAAATATTTTTTATACGCACGTATATTATATTTTCCTTATCGTTTCTTGTGTGACGCATTTACGAACTGTTTTTCGTGTACCCTATATCCGTGATAAGTTGATCGGTTATTTTTTCATATCAATTGATTAATTTTCTAATTCCGTGTTCATTTATCTATTGTCAACATTAGTCCTTATAAATTGCGATCGACAATGGATATGACTGCATTTATTCGTAACGCGGATCGTTTGGCCGATTTTGAGGCTTATGTCGCAGATATCCCAGTAGCGGATCATCGCATCGGTTCGCTGAGTAGTCATGAGAAAGAACTAGATCGTTTATGGGAAGCTGTTCGGTCAACATGCGACTCATTGTTGATTGAGGCCGATAAGGTTAAAAATCCTCAAATAATGGAGGTAAAAGCGCGCTATATGGCTTCTTATGCCACATACACTAGGGGAATTTCTTTGATCACAACCCAAATGGATCATTTGAAATCGGCTGCTCAAGTGGAGAAGTCGAGAGAATTTCATATAAACTCAGCCCCCGTAATGAATTTACCCCCTTGTGATACCCCTATATTTTATGGCGATTATAAGAATTGGCCATCGTTTCGAGACATGTTCTCAGCATTGTATGGTGATAACCCCCATATAACCCCGGTACAAAAATTGTATTATTTACTGCAGAAGACTGCTAAGGAAGCTCGTGACATCATACAAACTGTCCCGTTGACCCATGATGGCTATGCAATTGCATGGAAAAGATTGGTAGACACATATGAGAACAAAAGCGCCCTTATTAACGAACAGCTTCGTACCCTTTTGAATATTAAACCCATTACTCATGAATCTGGCCCCAATATTAAAAATCTTCAACGCACCATAAACGATTGCGTAACAAATTTGTCCTTACTTGAGGTGACACCTGAAGTTTTTTATCACGTGATATTAGTTTATATTTGCGCCACAAAGTTGCCTGAGCATACTCTAAGTCTATGGGAGCAATCGAAAATCCATTTACAACAGTCTCCGACGTGGGAGGATATGGACGCCTTCCTAACTGCTCATTTTAAAACCCTTGAATCGATTGCTGATATAAGACAATCTCAAGCCCAACCCTGTCGAAACCAGGAAAAGAATTTTGCCCCTGTCAGCACAAAAAAGAATTTAAATTTTGGCCCCCCGAGGAAATCACTCAATGATTCAGGAAATGTTCAAAGTTTTACCACAAGGACTGACACATTACGGTCAGCTTGTCGTTGTTTTCTCTGCCAGGGAACTCACCCTATAAGACTTTGTCCTACCTTTTTAGGCCAAAATGTTGAGGACAGATTGTCGACTGTAAGGAGACTTAAGTGCTGCACGAATTGTCTGGCAACATCTCACTCTTTTAAAAATTGTAAAAGTATTTATGTTTGTTCATTATGTAAAATGAAGCATCACTCTTTGCTTCATAGAGATGCTGGATCAAATGGCTCAGCCAGTAATGCACACCAGCGTCCGACGGATTCTGGTGTAAACAGATCTAGATCTCCTAGTTTTAAACCGAGTCAAACACAACCCCCGTTGAATTTAAACCCTTCGATTTCCGCAGCGACCCGTAGTCTTCACACCTACTCTACACGTGTAAAAGCGACCCCTAATTCTACGATTCTTCTGGGCTCGGTGAATTGTGTAGTGCACGTTGGTGATAATAGATGTACGGCTCGAGCGCTGGTGGACCCTGGTTCGCAAGGCTCCTTTGTCTCAAGGAGACTACAGGAGATGCTTGCTATACCCACATTTTCAGTGCCTTCGACTAAGGTGACTGGCATGATGGATTGTTTGGCTGTAACATCCTCTACCATGTGTGTTTTCACGATCTGTTCTTCGATCGATCCTAATTTCAAATTGACAGTTTGCGCATATGTAGTAGATGAAATAACCGATCGGTTGCCCTCGTGTTCTATAACGGAAATGACAAACTCTAGTTTTCCCGATATTACAATGACCGACGTCATGTGTACCCGTATGGATCTACTTTTTGGGGCAAATGTATATCCCAAAATTTTGACTCCGGATGTAAAAATACATCCCACTGGCAACCTGATCGCCCAGAGAACCGTTTTTGGTTGGATATTTACTGGTGAAGTTTTTTCGTCTCAACCCCTGCATTCTCTTGCATCATTTTATACCCGTGTTGAATTAGACAATCAACTGGCCCGTTTTTCGGAGCTCGAAGATGTTCCAAAAGTCACTCGACTTTCTGAAGGTGAGACAATTTGTGCAGAACTTTACCAGAGTATCAATTACAGAAATCCCGATAGCCGTTATGTTTTTAAAACAGATATCGGAAAAAATGTATCGTCATAATTTAATTCGTCCTGATCGAACCCAGTATCAGCGTGATGAAGTGAAGGACTATGAGCTTAATACGGTCACGTTTGGAGTGAACTGTGAGCCGTATTTAGCGGTTCGAACCCTTTTACAATTGGCAAACGATTGTAAACCCCTGAGTCCGGTGGCATCCGAAATATTGAAACCCCAAATGTATGTCGACGACGTACTAGCTGGCTCTCATGAGCTAGAAGACGCTTTGAAGAGGCATAATGAGTTAGTCCAGGTTCTTAGCTCGGCTGGTTTCGTGCTGAGAAAATGGACTGTGAATCATTTGCGTCTCTTGGAAGATTTACCCCGTGAGAATCTGCTTGATTCAGATTTCTTAAAGTTTTCAGATGCCAGCACTACTAAAACCCTAGGCTTGCGATGGAATGCTGAAACAGACAGCTTCTATTTTAAACTTGTACCGCAGCCACGCCGGGATCTTGTTATTAAACGCGCTGTCTTGTCTGAAATAGCAAAGCTATTTGACCCCGCCGGTTGGCTCTCACCTAAAATAATTGTGGCAAAAATTATAATGCAACAAATTTGGAAAGACAAGACCGATTGGGACGAAAGTTTGAAACCCCTGAATCTTATACAATGGCGATCATTTTTAGACGATTATCCAAATGTTGAGAAAATTAATATTCCAAGATGGGTTAATTTTCTCCCCGAGAACGAAGTTGAACTTCATGCATTTTGTGATACCTTTGTTATTTATGCTCGAAATGTGTCTACGAGTGAAATATTTACCCATTTACTCGTATTAAAGACAAAGGTGGCTCCCGTAAAGTCTGAAACATTACCCCGTTTAAAGCTTTGTGGAGCGGCTTTGATGGCAAATATGGTAGAATCACTATGTAGTCAAATAAATCTAGACAAGAGAAAGATTTATATGTGGACTGATTCTACTATTGTTTATCTTGGCTAAATAAACCCCCGTGCCACTGGCTAACCTTTGTCAAGAATTACCAAATTGAACTACCGTTTTGACATACATGAACGTTTTTCAGATTTACCCCGTGCGATGCGATTAATTTCGTATTGCTTCAGGTGTTTACAGTATTTCATAACCCGAAAATGCTTGTATAATACCCTAGATTTATCCCAATCGGGTGTGAAATTCACCCGATATAGCCTGGAACTTGTATGTCAACGTATTTTTATTCCTAAATATGATCGATGTAATCGACGATTATCTCGGTCAGCTGGTCTGTCATGTTTTGAAAAATACCCATGTAGAACCCGATACAAGAGTCGTTTCGGCAGACGTGAGAACAGCTTCTGGCATTTTTACCCGCCCGATTGTGAAGCTTGTTCTCATATCTAGTTCAGAAAACTACTAATTAATTTTTACTTTTTGTATTTTTCGTTTTTTTTTATTTTATCCTATAGTAACATTTGGAGCGCACCCTGTGAGTCGGACTTGTATTGAAGACGTATTGAGGCACCATGAATTTTAGCAACATTCATCTTCCTACTTGGATCCCCAACCCGTCATCATTGATCCCTAATACTAATAATTATAAATTTATTTTATTAGGTTAAATTTATATTATTCTAAATTATGGAAATTAATTATTTATTTTTTTGTTTTTATTTGGTCTTCTACCCCTATTTCTCATCTTGTAATGAGACCCGCGTGATCCTTAGCCTTCCTTGTTGCAGTATTGCAAGGGGGGCGGGATGTTTACGCGCATAGTGTGAACGTCCACTAATTATTGTTCAGTGGACGTTCTATGTTTTTGTTTTATTTATTGTTTTATTTTCAACCCTTTTTATATCTTTGTAACAACACTCTTATTGTTAAACCCAACGTGTACGGTACGTAACAAAAGACAACCCTATTGAATTTTTATTATTATATATAATAAAACCCCGTGTATTTAAAGAAACTAACATTGTGTTTTTTCTTTCTGAAATATATTTTCGAGGAAAATCTTTCGAGGAAACAACTATTATTGTTGTAAACAATATAATTTAATAAAAATGGTATTGTACTTTTCATTTTAAATAAAAGCTTTCAAAATTCAATTTTACTTTTCCCTTTTTTTTGTTTACATCATAAATGTCAAATTAATTTAGAAACTTCGAAAACAAAAACCAGCATAACGGAATCGAATTAACATGTTTCTGTGATAAATCGAGAAACCTGATATATACACCTTATATATATGTATATCTTCTTATATATATTATATATTATTATATTTATATATACATATTATTACAGATATAAAATAAAGTGGCGTTAGTTACTACGCTTATAACTCAACAACGCCTGGACCGATTTCGATGATTCGTACCAATTCGGAATGGTCACTGGCTAAATAAGGAGAATATTCCAAAAAAAAAGAAATTATAAAGAAAATTCATTTTCCCATACATTTTTTGCATTTCGTTTATTTTTGCGGTTGTGAATGTAAAAAAGATGGCGTCAAATTGAAAATGACGTTTGATGGTAGCATATAGTCGTTCGAACAATTGTTGTACCAACGATGGTCGACGAAGTACATTGCATAAATTTAGAGAATTTATCCACTACGACAGCAAGATTGCACTATCAGCAAAATATCAAACTATCTTTGACATAGCTACAGCAAAGTGTAAAATCACACAAAAAGCCCATACACGACTCAATCGCTGGCACAAACACATATTGCTCGTGCATGCTGTTGTCGTGTACGGGGCCTTTACTTGGGTTTCCGCCTGATTCAGCACTAGGCTCCAGGCGCCTTTGCTTTGCGCGAGCCTTATTAAGTTGGTTACACGAATTGATGGTAGGGCTTCATCAACCTGATCCATCCAACGTAAACAGGTCCTCTACGCCGAGGTCCAGTGACCTTCACATTGAAAATGTTCCTAGCTGGAGCAGACTCTTCCATCCAAACAATATGGCCGAGCCAGCGTAATCGCTGGATGTTAATGCACTGAACAACACCCACATCGCCGAGAAGCTCATATAGCTCATGGTTGGTTCTAATGAGAAACTTATCGCCATGTATTAGAGGACTAAAGATCTTACGAAGAACTTTTCTCTTGAACACTCCCAGAACCACTGCATCGACACAAGATAGCGTCCATGCTTTCGCACTATAGGGAAGCACCGGGAGAATAAGCGAATTGTAGTGTTAATTTCGTCGCACGAGAGAGGTCTCTGTTACTAAACTGCCTAACGAGACCGTAGTTGCAGCTCTTGGCCAGTGTGATTCTTCGCTTGATCTCTAGACTGACATCATTGACCACATCGAATGTATAGTTACCGGCTGTAACCTGGGGGCCGATATGTTCAACGTACCTACTCGTAGACAACATGTTCTGTGTCTTGCTCTCATTTACCGCCAGACCCATTTTAGCAAACTCCTGTCCAATAGCATTATGCTAGATACACACTTTAGAACATGTTTATGAAACTTGGAAACCGATGGCGAAGTCTCTTGCTAACTACGAATCCGCAGCCAAACTCGTGTCTCTTCTCATGGCAGCTGTAATAAATGATGTTAGCACCTTATCAATGTTTCCGGAGTTATCACGGCCAAAAGGTCGAAAGTAATTTTGCCAGTCTGTGACATATATCTGATATATGTATAATCGTTCGATTTTTATCGACCCTATAACTATACTATATTTATATTAGTATGTATATTGTATGAATTCTTATGAGAATTAACATTCGTTAAGGGACATGAACAAACACTAGCAGAAGTGAACTAGTTTTCGACCCAGCTACGAAAGGTCTCAACATAGTTCTCTGTGTTATACATATTCATATTTTTATATTTCTATTTAAAGCACAATCTATTGGAAATAGATTATGTGAATTATATTTCAATGTTATTCTCATCAGTATTTTTCCTTTTGAACTGAAAATTTTTCAAATTCAACTATTTGCTTAAATTTATTCAAATTCAACATATTTTTCAATATGTGTTACCATATTCTAAATAACCGGAATTACATATTTATTTTTCCAATTTACCCGTTTTTACCAATTTTTATTTTAATCAGTAATGAGCTATGTGCTGTGGCCAGTAAATCTATAATTATTATATATTTTTTCGATTTTATTTCGAATATTTAATGGATCTATATTATACTTATTGTATGAATTTTAATAGCCTAAGATCCTAATACTGGTATTCATATGAGAACTAACATCCGTTAAGGAATATGTACAAACACTAGCAGAACTGAACTAGTCGAAAACTAAACAAAGCTATTATCGCATAAGTGATTATGGGCCGAAAAATAGCAGTGAAATCCACAGTGTTATTCTCTGCGTTAGATCCCAAGTCTTAACGAAAGAGAGAGACATGCCCAAAGTGCTCTTGTCGCCTTAGTCTGTACGGTACGAATAAACGAGTTCCAAGTAAGTTTTCTATCCAGAATGACACCTAGATATTTAACCTCCTTGATAACATAATAGTAAAAGAAATTCAGTCGCATATTAGCTTATATTTCTTTGTAGAGGGTACAACAAACGTCTTTTAAGGATTCACCGAGAGTCCTTCTTGAGAGCGTCAGTCATTAGGTCACACAATGTGCTCTCAAATTTCCCACGAATTAACAAAAGGAGGTCACCAGCGTAACCAATAACGCTGATTTCTTTTTGAGCTAATATGGTAAGTAAGTCATCAACTTAAACCGTCCATAACAATGGAGACAGGACTCCATCCTCAACATCAAGGGATGAACTGATAACCCTGCCCTTTAGCATGGAGCCGATTTAAGGCATAAGTTGCCTTTCCACCTCTTTCCGTTACAACGAACCAGTAATGGAGTCAAAGCCTGTATTGTCAAAAGCACCTTGGATATCCAAGAAAACACAAAGATCAACCTTTTTTTCGGAAAATGCTTTGTCAATACTTCCAAGAGATAAAATTGCACCCCCAGTCGATCCGCCCTCCACGTCTCCCTTTTAGACCTTCGAATCTCTCTATTGTACTCAGTGGGACTAACTCTATAAATCTTCCACTCTCCTGTGCGCCGGGCCCTATTGGAATTCTTCCTTAAGGTTTTCCCCATCTTTGCCAAAGTGTCATTTCACCACAGCACATTGTGTACAGCATTATAGTCACTATGACGCAAACTACTATCCAGAGATGAGTTTATTGTTGACTGTAATTGTTTTGCCGCCATATCCAATTCGTCAACTGACCCTTAGAATCTGGCAGCCAGTCACCCTCCCTTGCCATATTTTCCCTGAGAGAGGCCCAATTGACCTCTTAGAGACTATTGGACTATTGCTGATACTAGGAAAGCTAACCAAATCTAATATGCACATGATCGGACAAGAATACGTTGTCTGACACATGCCAGTCGCTTACAAGATTAGACGTGAATACGAGTATATCACACAACTTAATATCCAATATCTCTGACCTTATAGCATTAACAAACGTAGGCCTGCTGCCTCTATTGGCCACAGCCACATTATTACTAATTAGTTAAGTTAAGTAGGTATTCACCAATGATAAAGTGGTGATTCTTCTTCCTGCAGAACCTGATGCAATTTTAGACCTCCAAGGGTGGTCCACAGAAGCGCATATTACCTCCATTATACCAGCATCAGTAATGAGTTTCACATTAATAGCCACTAGGTCCCTAGTGATGAACTCTGCAATGGGAAAGAAGATGCTTTTAGAATTTATCAAAATAATGACTAGGGGACCCTAGCCGCATACACCAACTTACGCGTCTAATTTTGAAATCCTCTGACTCATTTGCGCTTTTTGGAAAGCGTTGCTGATGCAACTTTCCTTCTTGCCCTTCTTTATTTCTTAATTACGTAAGTAGCCTGAGCCTTTTTTGTACCTCTCAAAGATCTATCCTTTTCCCGTAAAGTTTTCGGTAGGCTCTTCCTTGTCTAAATAACCGCGTCTTTTGAGCAGCAAGGTCTTTCAGCGTTCAACCGAGTATCTTCAGCAGGTAGTACTGGGGTTATTTTGGACGCTTCTGGTTTTGCCGTCTTCGTAGACTTCTCACTTCGTGAGAATACTAGGGCTTAGTCTTCTTGGAGATGGTCGCTTGTGGACTGTCCTCTGACCGTTGACGCTTACAGACCACTTTGGTTGACTTGTGTGTTGTTTCTGACGGCTCCTCTCTTCTTCTAGCAAGTAGAGCTTCCCTGACTGTTTCCAGTGCCTCTTCCCTTGTTCAATGTTGTCTTTTTAGTTGATGCATTAGAGGCATCCCTCTTTGTATTAGCAATTCTTTCCATATAAATTTACTCCATTCTCGGGTTAACAGGTCATCTGCGGCATTGCCTGGCTTGCAGCAAGTAGGCTATTGGAAACTGGTATCCATAGTCCGCATACGAGGAGCCAAGTACCTCTTGACCATGCATTCTTTAGTGTATGCTGTTCCACCTTGGATTCGGGAGAACGATTATAAGGAGCGTACACCTAACGCATGATGAAGTTTTAAGTAACAGTCAGCAGAGACATGACCTAACTGAACTACTAGTTGCCGTTAACACCACTAGGTGGTAAAGATCACAGTTCTATATGAGTTTCCAGATACCAGGACTGTACTAAGTGAAAACCTAAGTTAACCTTTAGTAGACTTTCCCAAATACTCATATAGCAAGCCGCTAGCGTTGTTTAATTTAGCCATGATCAAGAGTTGGCCTGAGAGAATAAACGCATTCTTACATAACGTGGGGTACGCAAGACCAGTGTTGCCACAACCTTTATTATTTTGTAACCAAACTTTAATAAAAAAGTAACCAAATTGGAAAAAAAGTAACCAAAAATATTAAAACCGTTCGTAAATTTTTTTTTTGCTTTTTTTCAGTTTAACGTCCGCATTGAAATTTACAAAAATTAATCAATTAGTTTACTAGAATGTGTAAAATATTACTAACAAAAAATAATGCTACATGTTTCAGATTAAATTATAATATGTATTGAGGTTCACAACAGCACCTTGTGCTAATTGTAGTTGATCACGTTTTTTGGATTAACTGGCAATTTGACCTACCTTGATTATGTATTGTAGGGTAATATATTGTAATATAGGATGTTATAGTGTGTGTCAATTTGGTACCTATAGTACTCTTATTTTATTAAAGAGCCTTAGAGTAGCAGGCGGCTCTATATGATGGCAAAGTCAATTGCCGAAGTTTTATGAGAAATAAAAGAAAACTCTTGTTTTTGAATTCTAAATTATTTCTGATTTTATTTACAAAATTCATGATCTTATATACTAAATTAATTCTATGTTTTCTACATTATTCTCCTACTAATTCCAATAATATCTTATTCTATTTCTCCTACTTATTCCAATATTGTAGTCGCCGTGGTCTAGTGGTTAGTGTGTTGGCTTGCGAAGACGATAGTGCTGGGTTCAAATCTCAGCTCCGACATCTTTACAAAAAAAGAAATATGAAACAATTATTTCTTTCAGCGACTACCTCTCAGCAGTCTTCTGGCAAAAGCTCTGGGAGTAATTAATTGCCACGAAAAAGCTTCTCAAATCTGTCGTTCGGAGTCGACTTTAAAACTGTAGGTCCCGGTACTCACACACACAACATGAGTGCTGCGAGAAGCTAGGCCGTAATCCTGACACAGGATTGTAATGGCCAATTATGTATGTATGTATTCCAATATTGTCTTATTCTATTTCCCCTACCTATTCCAATAAATTCTTATTAACCATTTAATATTTTATTTGTTTACATTTTAATGACCCACTCTAGTTAAATATCATATTCACATTCGTAATGCAGACCCAGCGACCCACATCAGTTGACGCAAGCCACTTGATATTGCATACCCTGCATAATTATTCGTTCTTTTTATTTTCGGTGAAGTCACTTTGTAATATAATACTAAAATAAATTTATTTTCTTTTATATTTATTTTGGGCTCTTATACTTTAATTTGTTTCTGTTTATATTTGTATGTTTGTTTATGTTACATGCACTACATTTTGATTTGGGTTCTTATTATTTATTTTGTTATTGTTTACATAAGTATGTTTGGTTGTGTATGCATGTTTATACTACATGCACTACACCCTCACCGTTTAAAAGAAAAAAAAATATACAATATTTTATTTATATTTTTTTTTTATACTAAAATACTTAAATTAATTTTAATCTATTTTTGTGTACAATCATTGGTTTATTATCTTTTAAAATTGTTACATTTACATCTTTTGTGTTAATTACTTCAAATGGACCAATGTATTGGTTTTCGCTTTTCTTTGCGTTTTGTTTTCTTAAAAATACTTTATCTCCTAATTTAATTTGAATATCATTAGTATTTTGATCTTTAAAACTTTTCTGTTTTATTTTGTTCTTTAATAATTTTTTGTTTGCCATTTCATGGGCATGTTTTAATTTTATTCTTAGTTCTGTAATGTAATCTTCATAATTATAAAATCTATCTTCTGACATAGGTTCGGTTGGCATTGACGCTAATCTTCCATATACAAGTTCAAATGGAGAAAAACCTGTTGATGAGTGTGGTGTTGTATTATACGCGAACGGAATACGGAATCCATTCATCCCAATTGTACTGTTCTGTGAAAGAACGCATGTATTCATTTAAAACTCTATGATCTCTTTCAATACTTCCTAAAGTCTCATGATGGTATGCTGTTGAAGTAACATGATTAATCTTCATAAGTGTACATATTCTTTTAAATAATTCGTTTACAAATTCAGTTCCTCTGTCTGTCTTAACTGTATCAAAACATCCATATTTTAATATAAACTTTTCTTCTAATATTTTGCCTATTTCTGATGCTTCTTTAGTTTCTATTGGAAATGCGTCAATGTATTTTGTCAGTTCACATTGCGCTGTTAATATATATCTATATCCGTTTGATACTCTTAATGGACCTACTGTATCTAATTGTATAAATTGAAATGGGTTTGTACGTGTGTTAGTGATTTGAATTGGTGCCTTGGTATGTTTAATTATTTTATTTTTCTTACAATTCTCACAATGACTTATATAATCTTTAATCATTTTATACATATTGTAAGGTTGTTTCTTTGGAATAAAAAGAAATGAATCAATTGCTGTTTGACAAATGATTACTTTATTTAAAAATTGTTGAACTTATATACTACTTATGAGAATAATTTCATTAATCTAGAATTGAGTGATTTACACATACATAGTTACAAAAGATCACTCAATATCCAAACATTGTATCATATTTTCTATGTGTCTTTCTTTCCTTTATTTAAATTACGTTTGACACACTTCTGATAGAATTCTGGTAGTGTATATTTTGCAAACAAAGCATATTCTGCAATATCAGCAAAACAGTGCATTTCGTACATTGAACTGTTTCATATACAAGTGAGTAAGCGATCAATGACCGACCGTATTTTTACAAAGTATCTAATTTCTTTAAACAACATTTCTTTTTAAATTACTAAAACGTGGAGTAATTAAATTTGGTACTGACCTACTCAACAACAGTGATTAATTTTGTTTACATAGTTCGCATGTGTTTTAATGTTTGTTTTCTTTTATTCTTTTGCTTTAGATTCTTTTTAAATATTGAAATGCAAATACAGTGGATGCACTACAATATTTTTCCATATGTACATACATACATACATAGCTGGCCTTTACAACCCTGTGTCAGGATTACGGCCTAGCTTCTCGCAGCACTCATGTTGTGTGTGTAAATTTCTATCCATGAGTACCGGGACCTACAGTTTAATGTCGACTCCGAACGACAGACTTGAGAAGCTCTTTCATGGCAATTAATTACTCTCAGAGCTTTTGCCAGAAGACTGCTGAGAGGTAGTCGCCGAAAGAAATATTTTTTTCATATTTCTTTTTTCAAGATGTCGGTGCTGAGATTTGAACTCGGCACTATCGTCTTAGTAAGCCAACACACTAACCACTAGACCACGGCGACTACAATATTGGAATAAGTAGGAGAAATAGAATAAGATATTATTGGAATTAGTAGGAGAATAATGTAGAAAACATAGAATTAATTTAGTATATAAGATCATGAATTTTGTAAATAAAATCAGAAATAATTTAGAATTCAAAAACAAGAGTTTTCTTTTATTTCTCATAAAACTTCGGCAATTGACTTTGCCATCATATAGAGCCGCCTGCTACTCTAAGGCTCTTTAATAAAATAAGAGTACTATAGGTACCAAATTGACACACACTATAACATCCTGTATTACATGGCGATCCTGCCACATACGATCCTATGCCACATACGATCCTGCCACATTAGATACCACATACGATCCTGCCGACCGAAATTCAAAAATTAAATTATATACGAATATAATTAAATAAAATTATATTAAAAATGTATATCCTATTGAAGAATTAGAGGCAACCAGACAGGAGACTTATATGTACTTTTGTTTTAATCTAATGACTGTTCTACGTACTCCTGCATGTCCTCAGTGTGGAGTTTCATGGTACTCTTTTATAATTTCCTTTTGTCTATCTTTCTCCAGTATTTTTTCTCTATAGGTCTCTGCCTATGTCTACCTTTATTTTGCATGCTATTATACATTTTAATTAATTTTTTCTCACTTATATATTTAAATATAATATCATCCTTCGCTAGCGATACTGTAAATATTTGGCTATCTCGTAAGACCTTAGTTAACTTCTGCAAGACTGAAATTAATTCAAGTATGCATTTTCATAACCAGATACTGTAACGTGATTTCCGAAAATTTCAATTCTTGGCATGCTTCTATTTATTTTGTCTACAATAAATTTCAATCTTGGATAGCCCTTAATTTGTGAAAACGAAATGCTGTTCCACATATATATGTGATCAGTCTCTCTGTCACTGTTTCTTTTCTTATAATCCTCATCTTTTCTAATCGAAGTATTCTCATCAGGTACTGAAACCGAACCCGAACCGAAATGGGTTCGGGTTCGGTGCTTTTATAACCATGAACCCGAACCCCGTTGAACCCCAAAACTCATCCAGTTTCGGGTTCATAAATTTCAAAACATTATTTTTGCACATATAAATATTCTGTGTACTTATTAAGTACTACTTAAACAAAAAAAAATATTTTTACACATAAAAATATTCTGTGTAGTGTATACATAAAAAAAGGAAAAAACAAAAAAAGAACACAAAAAAAATTGGAAAGTTTCTCGTGTTCGTTAATGTTGCCTAACGAACGGTATTTTTTATTATTATTTTGATTTTCTTTGATTGCTACAAACTGAACGTGTTTTTTATTGTTTGTTACATTTTAAATTAAATTTAATTATAACATTATTTTGCGTAAAGTAAAGTAAAGTAAAGTAAAGTAAAGTAAAGTAAAGTAAAGTAAAGTAAAGTAAAGTAAAGTAAAGTAAAGTAAAGTAAAGTAAAGTAAAGTAAAGTAAAGTAAAGTAAAGTAAAGTAAAGTAAAGTAAAGTAAAGTAAAGTAAAGTAAAGTAAAGTAAAGTAAAGTAAAGTAAAGTAAAGTAAAGTAAAGTAAAGTAAAGTAAAGTAAAGTAAAGTAAAGTAAAGTAAAGTAAAGTAAAGTAAAGTAAAGTAAAGTAAAGTAAAGTAAAGTAAAGTAAAGTAAAGTAAAGTAAAGTAAAGTAAAGTAAAGTAAAGTAAAGTAAAGTAAAGTAAAGTAAAGTAAAGTAAAGTAAAGTAAAGTAAAGTAAAGTAAAGTAAAGTAAAGTAAAGTAAAGTAAAGTAAAGTAAAGTAAAGTAAAGTAAAGTAAAGTAAAGTAAAGTAAAGTAAAGTAAAGTAAAGTAAAGTAAAGTAAAGTAAAGTAAAGTAAAGTAAAGTAAAGTAAAGTAAAGTAAAGTAAAGTAAAGTAAAGTAAAGTAAAGTAAAGTAAAGTAAAGTAAAGTAAAGTAAAGTAAAGTAAAGTAAAGTAAAGTAAAGTAAAGTAAAGTAAAGTAAAGTAAAGTAAAGTAAAGTAAAGTAAAGTAAAGTAAAGTAAAGTAAAGTAAAGTAAAGTAAAGTAAAGTAAAGTAAAGTAAAGTAAAGTAAAGTAAAGTAAAGTAAAGTAAAGTAAAGTAAAGTAAAGTAAAGTAAAGTAAAGTAAAGTAAAGTAAAGTAAAGTAAAGTAAAGTAAAGTAAAGTAAAGTAAAGTAAAGTAAAGTAAAGTAAAGTAAAGTAAAGTAAAGTAAAGTAAAGTAAAGTAAAGTAAAGTAAAGTAAAGTAAAGTAAAGTAAAGTAAAGTAAAGTAAAGTAAAGTAAAGTAAAGTAAAGTAAAGTAAAGTAAAGTAAAGTAAAGTAAAGTAAAGTAAAGTAAAGTAAAGTAAAGTAAAGTAAAGTAAAGTAAAGTAAAGTAAAGTAAAGTAAAGTAAAGTAAAGTAAAGTAAAGTAAAGTAAAGTAAAGTAAAGTAAAGTAAAGTAAAGTAAAGTAAAGTAAAGTAAAGTAAAGTAAAGTAAAGTAAAGTAAAGTAAAGTAAAGTAAAGTAAAGTAAAGTAAAGTAAAGTAAAGTAAAGTAAAGTAAAGTAAAGTTAAGTATGCTTAGAATGCAAATATGAAATGAAAGGTAAACATTCGGCAAATCTTGGCCGGCATATTCAACGGAAGCATCCTGAATTATACAAGGAATATCAAAATCAGGCGTCAAATTCTAAAATCAGTTAGATCTTTAATAAAGAGCCAGAGCAGAAAAAAATACGCTTGAATAGTATTTGAATATAATCAAGATAAAAATATGCAAAAAAAGTTTCATTGATTCATGCGTAAAGTTAGTAACCGTTAATGGCCGACCTTTCACAATTTTTGAAGATTCTGGCATGAAAGAAATAATAGATCCGATTATGAATGCACTAAAAATATCAGTTAATAGTCATAATGTAATTGATATTGTTAACGACAAAGCAATGGATATAAGAAATAAAATAAAGTTGGAAATGTCAAAAAAAAATGATTTCAATTAAAATTGATTCTGCTTCTCGCTTTGGCAGATGTATTGTAGGAAAAAATGCTCAATATATTTTTGACGGAAAAATAAAGCTACGAACTTTGGACATGCATGAGGCCCAAAATCACCAAACAGGAATCTACATAAAAAATCTTATCATCAGTGTTCTTGATTGTTATGACATCAAATTGCAGCAAGTTTATTCAATTACGTCAGACAACGGGAAAAAGCTGCTGAAGTATTATGAAAACTTTGAAACGGAAGATGAATTTAACATAGCTGAAGAAAATGATATATCTAATTTCGAACAGGAAGGAGCAGAAACATTAGCATATTCGTACCCAAATATTATTCATTTCAGATATGTTGCTAATAGTGTACAGTTGGCAGTGCTCGATACTATATCTAGTCCTGATTTTAAGAAAATACTAGATGAATGCAGAGCTATTTGCAAAAAATTACGAACACAGAATATTTCTGCTTTAGCTAAGAAACTAAACATGAAAAAAGGAATACTAGACTATCCAACCAGGTGGAATTCGAGTTACGACATGATAAAAGTCTTATTGGAATACAGAAGTTTTTATTCGGATTTAATGAATGTTGAATAAACTATGAATGATAATATTTGGAATATTTGCGAAGAGTTTGTCGCAGTTTTCGCACCTGTTAAAAAATTAACGCTTAAACTGCAGGAAGAACCGACTAATTTAGGTGATTTTTATGGAATCTGGCTAAGTTTTAAATTAGAGTTGACAAAAGATTACCAAACAAAAACATTATCCAAAGAATTATATTCGAATATTATTAAAAGAGAAAACAACTTTATTAATAATCCACTTTTGATTGCAGCAGTATATCTTGACAGCAGATTTAGATTATTTTTAGATATTTGCAATGCTAAGAGGCAAATTTTAAAAACTATAAAAATTTTCAAAAATTTACAAATGGAGAGAGTAGAAGAAAATTTTATAAGAACAGAAATTTCTAGTTCTTCAGGAGAAGATGAGGATATTCTTGAACAAGTTTTAAAGAAGAAAGAAAAGTTTTCTTAAATTAATTCGTCAAATATAAATGCTACCTCTTCAATTGATAGTTCAGTTAAAAATGAGATGAAAATATACGAAAATTATCCAAGGTTGGCAAAAGAAAAAATATTTTAGGATTTTGGGAGCAACATAAAATGGAAACACCATTATTATATCAGGGGTCTATTTCACTAAGCTACAAGTTTACAATTACAAGTGTTTTTGCCTATAAAATTGTAAAATATTGTGTTCCATAAAAATACAATTACAAGTTTGTAGCTACAAGTGATATTTACAATTCACAAGTCTACAAGTCATACTTCTACAAGTCGTTTTGTTTCTTAAACAAAATTTTCACTTGTAAAATTGTAAAAAAAGCTTAGGGTCGACGGAAACTCTCAAAAAAATTTTACAAGTTACAAGTGAATGATAAATTGAATTCAAATTTGATTTTTAACTATTAATAAAAATTAGTTCAAGTAAACACAAAACAAAACAATTTTAATATTAATTAACATTAATTTATTTATTTTGTTTGTTTTTAATTATTTACTTTTTAAATAAGTGACAAAAAAAAAAAACTATATCAAATTGTTTGCTTATTACAAATTATCGATATTAAAGTACCCATTATTGTAAAACTATTAAAAGTATTCCTATGTTCAAATGCTTACAACGTCAGAACTATTTCTCCGATCTTGTTTATGGAGCACTCATTTGCTTTGTTATTGTGTTTTCTTTTAAATGGATGCATAAGAATAACAAACTAGGAAACCGTTATCTTTTTATATTCAGATAATTAGAAAAAGTGCACATTGTTAATTCTTTGTGTTAAATTTTTCTACATCACCAAAAGCAGTTAGACGTGAAATCAGAAGGAATAACTAAGAAAAACATATTGGAGTTGTTAAGAAAATCTCTAACCCTCTTTTAAGAAATTTTGATACATTAATTATTTCTAAAGACAACAATGGTACGTTTTTGGCCGAAGAATATTGTGAAGCGTAATTCACTAGTTTTTAAGGTATAAGCTGTCGTGCAAAAGCAGCAATTATCGAGTTCAGTAAAAGAGTCGTTATATAATTGCACTAAAATGTGGCTCCACTACCTATTTGTGCAAGTAAATGAAAGGAAACCTTTAGCCAGCAGAAAGTAGAGACTGCAGTGCAAATTTATAAAAATTGTATCTTATTTGACAATTTTAATCTGTCCGTCAGTTAGAAATTCATTGCATTCTGCTGGTCAGGGTGGTCGATCAAAAGTAAACAAACCACTGACCACAAAACGGCATCGAAAGCTTCGCCTGGATTTTGATCGGAGGCACTTAAATTGAAATAAATTGGATTATGGAGAATTGGAAGATGGTCCTATTGCCGGACTAAACCGAAATAAAATTAGTTTTCCAGCAATACAATAATTTGAAATTCACCGCCAAAATAACTCAAAAGTGGTTAAATGATAGCGAACTGAAAGTAATATAATGGTCACCAAAATAGCCTAACCTCAATCTGCTTGAGTTCTTCTGAGATGCTTAATTTATCAAAATAACTTTGTAAAAATATTTTATTTTATTTAAAAAATTTGCGAAATATTATTAAAATGTGTTACATTGCATTTTTATAGGATATTTTAGCACTTTGAGTAATAATAAATAAGAATTTTATAACTAATATCACAATATATACAAAAGAACTTGTAATTGTAGAAATTGTAGTTTACAAGTACAAAAATCTACAATTGTTATAAAAATTTTAATGAAACACAATTCATTAGCACTTGTAAAAAATAGACTTGTAATTGTAACTTGTAAACTTGTAGAATTGTAGTTTAGTGAAATAGGCCCCAGGTGGCCAAGACCATCTTCGCAGTTCCTGCAACGCAAGTAAGCGTAGAAAGGGCTTTTTCAGCTTTGAAATTTATTTTATCACCACAAAGATCAAATTTGAAAGAAGAAAATTTAAAAAATATTTTAATTATTAAATTAAATGAAAATTTTTTTGAAAAATAAATAAATGATATTGTACTTTTTTTCTAAATTTTGAACCCGAACCTGAACCCTGGACCGAACCTGAACCCAAACTTTTTATTTTGATTAACCCGAACCTGAACCCGAACCCAATTTTTTCAGGGTTTCAGTCACTGATTCTCATTATTTGTAGTTTTGCCATTTTTCTTCAAATCTTCAGTCATTTTTCTAGTCATTATGTTTACACTTTTTGGCATCATATCTTTCAAATCGTTAGAATGCATCGGCATTAGTATTAGTTACATTTTTATATTATATTTATAAATTTATTTTTACTTTATAAATATAATTATTTATATTAGTATAAATTGCATTTATTTGGATTTAATTTATGATTGTGGCTTTTTAATCTTTGAAATACTTTCCAAAAACAATTATATCGTCTACGTATATAAATGTATTGGAATCTAAACCTGTTAATGTGTACAGAGTAAAATTTTAAACATAGATTGGTTGTATAATAGGTTGAACGAAGAGCCATTATACAAATAGTTTCGTAATTCTAGGCGCAATAAGAATATTGTTTTCCAACTTCTGTTTCTTTTTAGGTTGTGCCTCAACTTCTTCTCTTCACAATCATCTTCTTCGTCGGTTTCATCATCATCCATATCAATAACTTCTACTTCGTCTCCTGTCTGGTTGCCTCTAATTCTTCAATAGGATATACATTTTTAATATAATTTTATTTAATTATATTCGTATATAATTTAATTTTTGAATTTCGGTCGGCAGGATCGTATGTGGTATCTAATGTGGCAGGATCGTATGTGGCATAGGATCGTATGTGGCAGGATCGCCATGTAATACAGGATGTTATAGTGTGTGTCAATTTGGTACCTATAGTACTCTTATTTTATTAAAGAGCCTTAGAGTAGCAGGCGGCTCTATATGATGGCAAAGTCAATTGCCGAAGTTTTATGAGAAATAAAAGAAAACTCTTGTTTTTGAATTCTAAATTATTTCTGATTTTATTTACAAAATTCATGATCTTATATACTAAATTAATTCTATGTTTTCTACATTATTCTCCTACTAATTCCAATAATATCTTATTCTATTTCTCCTACTTATTCCAATATTGTAGTCGCCGTGGTCTAGTGGTTAGTGTGTTGGCTTGCGAAGACGATAGTGCTGGGTTCAAATCTCAGCTCCGACATCTTTACAAAAAAAGAAATATGAAACAATTATTTCTTTCAGCGACTACCTCTCAGCAGTCTTCTGGCAAAAGCTCTGGGAGTAATTAATTGCCACGAAAAAGCTTCTCAAATCTGTCGTTCGGAGTCGACTTTAAAACTGTAGGTCCCGGTACTCACACACACAACATGAGTGCTGCGAGAAGCTAGGCCGTAATCCTGACACAGGATTGTAATGGCCAATTATGTATGTATGTATTCCAATATTGTCTTATTCTATTTCCCCTACCTATTCCAATAAATTCTTATTAACCATTTAATATTTTATTTGTTTACATTTTAATGACCCACTCTAGTTAAATATCATATTCACATTCGTAATGCAGACCCAGCGACCCACATCAGTTGACGCAAGCCACTTGATATTGCATACCCTGCATAATTATTCGTTCTTTTTATTTTCGGTGAAGTCACTTTGTAATATAATACTAAAATAAATTTATTTTCTTTTATATTTATTTTGGGCTCTTATACTTTAATTTGTTTCTGTTTATATTTGTATGTTTGTTTATGTTACATGCACTACATTTTGATTTGGGTTCTTATTATTTATTTTGTTATTGTTTACATAAGTATGTTTGGTTGTGTATGCATGTTTATACTACATGCACTACAATGTTTTAAAGGAACTGTATCAATGGTTTTAAGAATTGTGCTGGACTTCAGTCTGACATTAACAAACTATTGTAAAATATGTACCAAGAACTATTTGTGGATGACGACGCTTCCCGAGAAAATAAGCTGTTTGAGAAATGTTGATAAAAGTTGTGGTAACAACCATTTTCTTTGAGAAAAAATAACCAAAATAAGAAAAAAGGCCGCATGTACACATTGAAAAAAAAAGTAACCAATTTTGGTTAAAAATAACCAAAACGACAACACTGCGCAAGACTCCCTTAGAGCCGCATCTATCTTGTTTCCGATACCCAGCACTTGGACGTAGTAAGTCATCTTGTGCACCTGTCCATAAGGATCATCTATTGACTTTACTTTATGGGTCCACACCTGACCACCACATTAAATCTATATTTTGTATAATTCTTAAAAGTTTACATTTAATACAATGGACCAAAACGCTGCAAGGTACATTAAGGAGGGTTTAGACGGTAACACAAGTCGTACGTAAATTCAAAGAGAAAATATTATGAAATTCCATTCGTACTTTAAAAATGAGAGTAAAAATCTTACGACAGATAGTTTTTGCGTTGGTAAAATACCAAAACAAACTAAAAAGAAAACATAAATTGCCCATACACATGCACACAAAATTTACATGCATTGTGAATACATTTAACATAAACAAACAAAAACATAAAAATGCATCCCTGATCTAATGAAATGTGGTGGTTTTTTAAAAAATTTCAAAAAACAAAGAGAGCCCTACGAATGTCAAATTTTCATCCGTATTTTCTCTCAATGTCGTACGGTCTCATTACATATCAAGTTCACACGATACTATTCATTCTCTTCTACACAAAAATTTGACATGTCGTACGACTTGTATTACCGTCTAAACCCCGCTTTAGCGATTTGAAATCGACAAATTTTTAGTGTGTTCGTTTTGCAGAATACCTATTTGGCGAATTCAAAAAGAAAAAGTAAAGTTCAAGCATTTTGCGGTTATCAGAACAAGTACAAGTGACTAATGTTAATAATTATGACCTATATGGAGGTATTTCCAGATCAACGGTTTGCAACAAACATTCATTTCGTATGTGAAAGTGTACTTTTCAACAATATAAATCCTCTAAAATAGCAACTATGTAGACGTTAGTATTCTGAACAATAAATTAAACACGAATTGTTAAAATACGCTTTGCAAATTATTGTTAACATTTTTTAATTATTTATGAAGGGTAATCATGAAGGGCCTTGCAAACTGTGCAAACGATGCAAAGTGTGTAAAAATACATCATATTTTTTCAATGCAACAACAAAATATATTCATTCGAAATTTGTATTAATTGCACTGAAAAAATCTAAAGTAAATTGTTTGTGTATTTTTGCTTAAAAACTTTTGACAGGTTTACAGCCATATATTTGCACAGGTCAAGATAACAGCTAAAACGCGCAAAAGATAATGTTTCGTATATACAAAGCACGTGCTTTCCTTTTTCGTTATTGCCTTTATTTATTAGAAAATCAATAAATTTTTCTTTTCGCTGCTTTTAGGCATATTTATTTGTAATATATTTATTATAAATAATATATGAAATGTATTGCTTTGGGGATAAGCATGTCTCTATGGCCATTTCGTCTCTGCTTAAGAGACTCGTCAGGAGACTTTTTCCCAAAGGTGGTAACTAAAAATACAAATACTTATATTCAAATAGTTATAAACTAAATGCGAATCACATTTAGTATACAAAAACCAAAGTATTTACAAAGCAATACATTTCTGTTTTTAAAAAATTGAAATTCTATTTTTCCTGTTCACCACAGTCAGCCAACAATTAGTTGGCACAAAAACCTGTAGCGAATATTGGAAAAACGAAAATATTTTTATTAAAAACAAAAAATATTTTTCGCCATATAGGCAAATACATTTAATATAAATAATATATGAAATGTATTGCTTTGGGGATAAGCATGTCTCTATGGCCATTTCGTCTCTACTTAAGAGACTCGTCAGGAGACTTTTTCCCAAAGGTGGTAAAAAGAAGAAAATTTACATGGCGAATTGATAGTAAATTGACACACTCGCATAAAAAGCAAATTTTATATCCAGTTCGTTTCAATTTCTAAAAGTGTCAGTGTATTAGTAAAAAAGTTTGAATGTATTGAAAATTGAAAGCCAGAAATTGAAAGTGTAACCCCCAAGTTACATTTTTTGTTTAGTTTCCATTTACATATTTTTTATTTACATTACTTGGGGGTTACACTTTCAATTTCTGGCTTTCAATTTCTACAAATTTTGACAAGAAGTGTGTGTGAAATAATTGAAAGAAAACATTGAACGTGTGTCATCAGCGTTAGTTCTTATTTAATTTTTAATTTATTATTTAATTACATTTTTAGTTTTCTTAAATTTCTATTTATTTATTTAAAATATTTTGTGTTATTAAAGTTGGTAAGTATTTAATAGTTTGTTGTTACTGTTTCAAAACATATGCTTATTTTGTAGCTGTAGTAGTTATTATAATTAAGTAGCTGGCTACTTGGCTACGAATTTTTTAGGTGTGTGTTCGTTTATATATTGTATAATTTTTTAAAGTTTACATTTAATACAATTGACCAAAACGCTTCAGGGCACATTAGCGATTTGAAATTGCTAAAGTTTTAGCGTTTTTGTTTTGCAGACACCTCTTTGGCGATTTCAAATCGAAAACGCAAAATTCAAGCGTTTTGTAATTTTCAGAACATAGGCGTATTATTTAAAATTTAACTTAAAATGTTTCCTTCTTTTTTCTCAGTGTACTAAACATTTGCAACGTATTTTTTGTTTCGCGCCTTTTAATTACAACTCTGTTTTATTGAGTCAGTCTATACCCGTGAAGATAACAAACTTTTGAACAAACTTTTTCAAATTTTGGCAAACTTTTGGGTTGTTGTCTTAGATAACAAACTTTTTCTGCAAACCTCATTTTTACTCTCTTGCGGGAGCTCTGCAGACAAAAAATTAAAATTTTCTTCTTCTAGTTAGGTATTCATGGACTCAATTAAGTGCTCCCAAATATGAACATTTTAACACACTTTTAAGTGCTGGCAAATTTGAACATTTTAACAAACTTTTCTAGTTTCTAACATATAACCAACTTTATACGAATTTATTATAAATTTTTAATTAACATTAAAAATATACAAATTATGTACAGAAAATTAAACTTAATAAAATATATGAAAGCTGTATTTAAATTGCATTTACGCTTTTAATAGGTTCTTACATTATATTATAATGATTTACTGATTATTTAAATTAAAATTGAAATATGATAAAATTATTTTTATTTTTTATAAAAAAAGCAGAGAGTAGACTGTATTCTATAGTTTATAAATAATTAAATTAAATATGAATTGGACATATAATATAAACAATCAAATTTTTAAAGAACCTTTAATGAAACACATTTTGCCCATTGTAGCCCACTGTGTGAATTGTGACAAAATTTGGAAAGTGGGGTGTGATGCGGGACAATCTGGCCTACATTATGGCATATACGGTATATTCGGGCAAACTTATAGTTTCGAACAAAATTTTTCAAAAACCATTTACAAGTCAATACACTCAAAACACATTTTGCCCATTGTAGCCCACTGTGTGAATTGTGACAAAATTCAGAAAGTGGGGTGTGATGCGGGGCAGTCTGGCCTACATTATGGCATATACGGTATATTCGGGCAAACTTATAGTTTCGAACAAAATTTTTCAAAAACCATTTACAAGTCAATACACTCAAAACACATTTTGCCCATTATAGCCCACTGTGTGGATTGTGACAAAATTTGGAAAGTGGGGTGTGATGCGGGACAATCTGGCCTACATTATGGCATATACGGTATATTCGGGCAAACTTATAGTTTCGAACAAAATTTTTCAAAAACCATTTCGAAGTCAATACACTCAAAACACATTTTGCCCATTGTAGCCCACTGTGTGAATTGTGACAAAATTTGGAAAGTGGGGTGTGATGCGGGGCAGTCTGGCCTACATTATGGCATATACGGTATATTCGGGCAAACTTATAGTTTCGAACAAAATTTTTCAAAAACCATTTACAAGTCAATACACTCAAAACACATTTTGCCCATTGTAGCCCACTGTGTGAATTGTGACAAAATTCGGAAAAGGGGTGTGATGCGGGCCAGTCGGGCCTACATTATGGCATATGCGGTATATTCGGGCAAACTTATAGTTTCGAACAAAATTTTTCAAAAACCATTTACAAGTCAATACACTCAAAACACATTTTGCCCATTATAGCCCACTGTGTGGATTGTGACAAAATTTGGAAAGTAGGGTGTGATGCGGGACAATCTGGCCTACATTATGGCATATACGGTATATTCGGGCAAACTTATAGTTTCGAACAAA